>BJKM01000005.1:12500-1212500 GCA_015082035.1 Chaenogobius annularis
AACAACTTGAAGCATGGAGTTCGTAAAGGGACTTGTTTGCAGACATTGAAAGTACGTGGTTCTAAGTCCACCTGTGCAGTCATTATTTGTGCAACTCACAGTTTGACTTACTTCTGTATCCAGGAGCTTTCTTAAGTGTTTGCTCCTGTTTGAATCGTGTAGTGCGCGATAAACACATGTTTATGGAGGACACAGCGGTGTTCTGTCTCCTGCTGCTGCAGAAACATTACACTTTTACAAATCAACTTCTGACGGTCTATGGACGTCACGTTTAGTCCCTGCGTAGCTCGACTTGGCCCAAAGCCCTGACCATGGATCTATTATAATAAGGCCCTGGCCCACAGGGAGAAGAGGGTACTGGTCTGAGAATGTAGCACCAATTGGCAACGCACTAAAGCAGGGCTAAGTTGAGTCGAGTCGGTACTAATGGAAAAAGGGCACATTCGTGCATTGTGGCAGGTAGCAGCTTGTCTGCCTACCGCTTCGTATTGGCCCCACCCAATTCTCCCAATACCACTTCTGAGTGGCTGCTGGGGGCTGTTGAGGGCTGTTGAGGGATATGTGTGAGGAACAGCGCTCATAGCAGCTCGTGTGTGCGGCGTGTAGTGGTGAAAGAGACTTGGGTGTAATCAGCTGCCCCGCGACATGCCCTCGCGCTGCGTAGGCCCTGGGCTCTAGCCCAGCATCTGTCCATTAACATGCACTGTCCCAACCAAATCAATTATACGTCTCGATTACATATTTATGTAAGTGAAGTACAGAAAAACGTTCAAATTGATATTTCTTTTTTATTTCTTTTTTTCCAATTCATCACCAGCAATGTCTAGTGTTATTTGCTGTACAGCAGTTTACACATGAAGTTCCTCTCCATTCTCAGGCCTGCATTCACCTGTGGAGGAGACCTGGTTGCAGACTCAGGTTTTATCGGTAGTGAGGCCTTCCCAAACTTCTACAAACCCAACAGCAAATGCACGTGGCGCATCACAGTGAGTCACTTACCCCAAACGTTACTGTCTGGTGACTGGACCTCATTGGCGTGTCTGCGCTTGGTTCTTTTCAGGTCCCCGAGGGAAACATAGTCACTCTGTCTTTCCGAATCTTCGACCTGGAGGCCGACTCACAGTGCAAATATGACTATTTGGACGTGTTCAACAGTCACTCCCACCTGGTGCAGAAACTGGGGCGCTTCTGTGGGACGTTTCGGCCCGGGAATCTCATCTCCACCACCAACACCATGATGCTGGAGATGGTCACTGATGAAGCTACACAGGGTAGAGGGTTTGTGGCCTTCTTTAGTGGTGCAAAACCTTATGTCGATGGTAAGTTAAGTCAAATAGTGAATGTAATATAGGCTATGTACACATAATAGTGCACAACAGATATGAATCCACATCTAGAATATTTTAAGAATACATTTTACTTAAACATACAGAACAATATGTACGTTTCTGGTATTAAAACAAAACACGTGCTTACACCTCTTGAATGTAAATGGGAGTGTGTAAAAGTTTGGATCTCAGTCTGTAAAAGCAAAAGAAGCTCTACACATTTATCTTTTCGCTCCACTACAATTTGAAAGTTAAAGAGGCGACTTGAGCGACTAATATTAAGTGGTTATTTTTCAGCCAAAACAACTTTTTCTTTTAAATGTGATTTCTTAGTAAAACTCATTAAATTGAATTTGACTCCACTATATCGGATCACAGGAAATCCTTGGAGCGTTTTCAGAGTTGACATTGCCCTGACAGTGAACATCATATAGCCGTTTATAGGATCACTAGATTATTCATCAAAACATGATATTTGATCCTTACTGTTACTGACATTCATGTCTGATCCAGAACAGCAAACCTGCGGAGGGAAGATCACCAAAGCCCAGGGAGAGATCATGACTCCCAACTGGCCCGATGACAAGTACCCACCAGGAACCAGCTGCTCCTGGCTCATTACTGTGGAGCCTGACATGGTCTGACACACACTCACTGTCTTTAGCTGAATGACATCAATTTAGAATCTTAATTATGATTCTAGAAGAATAGTTGGCACTTAATGGTGGTCTTCCATAGGCTCTGCTTAGATACTGTGTTTTTTAGATGATGTGTTGCTTAAAAAAGTTTGTCACTTATGAACTTTATTTACCCATTAGAAATATTAATTTGCTTATTAAAGACAGTTAAAACAGGTTTGAATATTATTCAAATTTCAAGCCTCCAATTGCTTGACAGTGCCATTGAAATCATATGTGATGGGAAGTCATGCACTATAGATATCTCCTTTTTGAAGTTCATAGTACAGTTCACAGCCATAATGCGTTTTCACCTCTGTTTTGACACTAGGTGATTCAAGTGAAGTTTGATAAGTTTGTACTGGAAGCTGATACTTACTGCCGATTTGACTATGTGGCGTTCTATAATGGAGGGGAGAGAGATGATTCACAACTGATTGGGAAATACTGTGGGGATCAAGCTCCTCTGTAAGTAATAAACATGTTTTGGTGATTCTTAATTTTCATAAAACAATATTTAGTTATCAACGTTACCTGGTCTAAAAAAAATAACAGATACATTGATTTTACTAAGACTTTCTGTGGAAGCCACACTAAAACAGGCCCAGAGACAATTTGTGGACCCAAGCGGTAATACATCTCCTGTGTTCTAGGCCCATAGTTACCAGTGGTAATGTACTGCTGGTCCAGTTTGTATCAGACCTGAGCGTGACCTCAGATGGATTCTTGGCTGAGTACACCAGCTTCCCTCGTGGATCTTCTATACCATCAGTAGAGTCCCACACCAACACAAGAACTGTCCCTTCAGTACCTGTAGTCAAACCATTTGTACCTAAAATACCTGTCACAACCACACAGCCTCCAAAGTACATCCCCCCTCCTCCTCCCAAGCCCACTGAGCTGCCCACACCAGTGAAGCCCACTATCACGAGGCCAACTGGAAGAAAACCAGGTAAGAAGTGACCACATGGTCTTGAAGGTTTAAATGGAATACTGTACTAAAGATCAGAATGACAATGAGTTTTTTGAGTGTAGTTAAATTTACTCATGTTTCTGAGCTCTCAAATCCAAATCTTGAGGTATCTCGCTCATCTGATCTTGGATTGATCATTGATCTATGAGGGATCAACTTGTGATGTGCTCATCGGAGCGTCCTGTGCACTAACTTTCTAGTCTTGTGAAAGCTCAATTAATACAGTAATAAGTGTCACAAAATGACAAAAAATTCCACTTCACTGTTTGTTGTGTTTAAGTTATCTGCCGGTGGGCGGGGCTTACTCAGCGTAAGACAAGTAACCAAATTCTCAGACTAGACCCACAGATTGAGAATGACTCTTGGTTGTCAGTCAAAATGTCTTGTTTTTCTAAAGCTGTCCAAATGACTACAACTGAACCTTTTTCTACAATGGATATTTACTTATCATTAGTTTACTTTGAGTTGTATTTAGATTGAGTCAAGCATGTGAGTAACAGTACAGGATTACTGGGACTGGAGTGCCCAGAAAATGTCTTTTTCACCAAATCCATTTGGCTGCTCTCTTCTACCAACTTGTGTTTATTCCAAAATAATTTACTCGGGGTCATACAGGTTCAGGAATGTAAAGCAATTTTTCAGCAATAAAAGTACAATATAAGTCAATAGTCCCATTTCCATTACTAAGTTATTTTCGATACATGTATTACATGATTTTACATGTATTATTACATTTGTAATTAAAAAAAAAAAGATTATCTGTGTATTTTATTGCTTATTACTAAGTACTGGAAGAATATGTCTTCTTTAAGAGTTGTATAACCTAAGGCCAAAGATTAAATTTATAGACACCATTTTTGTGTTCGCTCTGGATTATTTTCACCTTTGCTGCACTTATTTGTATTTCTGCAGGCTCCCAGAACCCTCTCTGTGCTAAAGCCTGCAAAAGAGACGGAACTATTAAAACCAGTTTCTGTTCAAGTGAATTTGGTAAGATTATGACTTCCTCTTAGGAGCAAAAAACTGATGTCTCATGTATGTAAATACTGATCACACACCATACTGTTTCGTAGTAATAACTGGAAAGATCAGCTCTATATCTCCTGGACCACGTGGCACTGTCAATGTGGGTGTGTCCCTCATCAGGACATACAAATCAGGCCGCCTTATAATCACCCAAGTGGGGGAGACTATGTCATTGAAGCTGGTGTCAAAGTGCAGAAAGTGCCCATTGCTCCGAAGAGGTACTGCAGTGGATTTACTACATACACTTGTAAAGTACATTAAACATTTTCTTTCTCTCTTTCGCTAAGGTGCTGATTACATCATCATGGGCCAAGTGGATGGAGATGGACGTGGTACACTGGCTCCTGGTGCATTCACAGCGCCGTACAAAGCCCAGCATCACAATCTGTTAATGAACATCAACAACCAGCCCTGTTAACCTAGTCACCAAACATAACCAGTATAATGTGAAATGTAATACAAGCACAATATAAAATAGGACACTGGTGATTTATTCTTCACAAAAATGAGTAAAGACACTCTCTAACCGTATATTTGTAATTTGTATAAATAAAGGTCTTATCACTTTGGAATGTTTGAGGTTCATAGTTTCATTATATAGTTTCTTCTGGTCCCTTGGTTGTGTGTGACGCCATCTAGTGTTTTCACACTACACTACATCCACAGAATAAAGCTCATGAACGTTTTGGATGGTCGCAGAGGGTCCAGCTTCTAATCAAGATTTTTGTAAATAAAAGATTGATTGAATCAAACCCAAGACCTGGGTGAGTGGGCAGCTCTCTGAGAAACTGAATTAATTAATTAATTCGCTTTCTACCGCATGTTCTCATTAGGGGTCACGGGATTTATTTCCTGTAATAAATGCATTGAGCGCATAATGTGTACACAAAAAAATCAGAGTAGTTCTGTTCCTTCTGTTTGTTTATTGTATAAACGATATAAAACAAACATAATATAAAAATATTCACTGAAAAAATAGCATGTAGGTAGTAAAAAAAAATCATGTGTTCGTACAAATGTTTCAAAAAGAACTAGACTAGTTTTTGGTGTCCATAGGGTGAGCCCCTCACACCCACACGCTGCCTTTGGCCTCTCGTTCTGCTGCTCCCTGCTGGTTGCAGCAGCCCCCTGCACCTCTGTGACGGGAGGCAGGCAGGTTCTTGTACACAGCACGACTGTAGGGGATGAAACACAGACCCAACTGCAGATGACGGGCCAATCGGCAGTACGCAGCCAAAGCCAAAACCAACAGAGGGGTCAACAGCAGAAAGCCCACCACCAAGAGAGCCACACAGCCCCCATCATCCAGCAAATCTGAGCAGTACACCGACGTCCCGTGAGGCTGTACCTGGAGACACACACACACTCATCATTTCCACTGACACTGACTGCCACTAAACATCTAGCCACAACTATATCCTGTCACTCAGCACATTCAAACAAAGAAAGACACATTTCAAATGAAGGTTTTTTTTTTAACCAGTAGTATGTGCTATTCATTTTAGAAGAATACACAGCATAAATGTCAACAACTGAGAAGAATTTATACATTAACTGTATTCTTAAAGTTCTACACCCAAATTAGAAAAGAATCAAGCCCATATTTGTGGCACCACACTCCCATGGCCCTAGGACAGAGGTCAGTGTAGCCACAGCTGCAAAATTTTAACTGGTGTTCACGAAAATCCAATAAGACCCTAGAAAACAGTGTCAAATTGTTGTAAAAACATGTTCTTTTTCTGTGTGCCAGTGGCATTCCAAAGCCGTGGCCTACCTGACCTTCCATCTCATATCCTTCCTGTCTCTGACCTGCAGTATAGAAATAGCCTTTACAGAGTGACTCACGGTGGAATGGCAGAGGAAGCCGAATATGATCATAGTCAGTGCCGGGGTCAGGATGGTGCCAAAGACGATGCTGGCCAGGAGTCCGTTGATGAGAGCAATGATGAGGTTCTGAGCAGTGACCAGCACAGAGCAGGCCCAGCAGTCCAGAGATCCACGTAACTCCAGGGGGCTATCCGCCTCACTGCCCCCCATCGAGTATGGAGGGGGCACCACGACCCCTGACCCTGCTCTGGAGGGGCTCCTCATCTCCGACTGGGTCTGCTCTGACTTCTCCAGTGTGCCGTTTCGTGACAAACTCATGGTGCGATACTGTCAAATCAAAACATTCGTACATATTTCTTTTATACATTCAAAAAAGTTTTTGTGCTGCACATTTGTGTACACCTACAATCATGTTTATTATTATCTTAAAGTCCCTTAAACGGCTCCTACACAACAAAACAGTGGGGAGCTGCATCCATTAGATAATGTCTTTCCTTAAATACTGTGCTGAAAGGTGTGGAAAGTCTCCATAGATAACTATCCCCCACTGTAAGTGGGAGGAAATGGGCTACAGTGACCCCACCTCCAAACTCCAGGATAAACTAGTAATGTGAACAATGAGCTGCAAACAGCTGGACATTGTTGAAAAAAGTCCAAACTAAATATATACAGTAGATGTGTGAGAACCCGTCTCTGCGTCATATTTGACCAATCACTAGCTTACATAAGTCAGCTACAATCATGAAGCTTCAGGAGATGGTTGTCTGGGATACAATAAGCCTTGTTTTGTGTTAAGAAAATAAAAAATTAAATAGAAGATGTACAATAATTACTGCCCCACAGGGGAAATAAGTTTTAGCTTCACTCACAAAAGGGCCATTTCTTTGGGAATTGTATTATTGCGCAATATTCGTTTTTGCTGTTGACGGAAGCTGACAGTATCATCTTTTATCATTTGAAAACCTATTACATTTCAACAGGCCCTACTGTGATCATTGAACTTTATTAAAATGGGTATTACTAAAGAATTTTACTCACAAATTAAAGTCATAGGGATAATACCATTGGTGGCCTCAAGTATATACTTTGTCAAATGCATTAAAAGTACTTTTCCCCACAAACAATACCAACCACATTTAAAGTCATCATCTATAGTCCTTACTGAACTCACTGTGCTGTAGCTTGTGTCCCGCTGGTGGCAGCTGCTGATTGGGTCCTCAGACCTGGGCAGTGGAGTGTTCCCTCTCTGAAGTAGTCCTGGAGGTTCTAGTCCAGAAGTGGTTTCTCTTGACCACAGCTGTCCTCTGCTTCGTCCTGTTGAAGGTAAAAACCATCAGCTATGGCCTCTGCACCTTGAACACACTGGCCCTCACGGTTCTGAGTCAGACTTGAACCAAATAGTGCTTTCCTACAGGCTTCAGTACTTCCTTCCCTGACATTCTGTTTCCTCACTGCGACTCCACTCTCAGATATGGAGTGTGTGTGCGTGTATCCTGTGTGCCGCTAATGCAAATGCCGGCAGGACTGATGTATGTGTGAGAGGGAAAGAGAGGGAGCAGGGGGGCAGTGGAGGGTTTTGTTTGATAACCCCAGAGCCCCGCTGCGGAGCCAGGGGGAGGGAGGAACACTGTTTATTTGGAGAGATTACAGGAGTCAGGGTGTGCTGCTCAATCCCCAACACTTTACACCAGCGCACACCACTTTCTCTACTTCAAATAATGATAATCGAGCTGGTTAAAAAACTTAAACTGCCGCCACGGGATGCTAAAATCTCCTCTTAGTGTAATTAAATTGCGTAACGATAATACAAAGAGCACTACATTCATCATTCCTCTATAAGTTTATAGTGAGGAGGAGTGAGGAGTGACTTGGAGATGCCAAAGAATTTGCTTTGACTCCTTCTGGCCTCAAATAAGTAGGCCAAGTTCATCTTTTATTATGTCTGTTTTTCTGTATCTTTAACTGACAAATAACAAAATAATTAGGGCTGCAATAATTATAATTAGTCAACAACAGAAAATAACCGTCATGTATTGTGATTATTCTGAAACACATGTAAGACGTTTTATAACGGGATTATTAAATCATAAATGGCAAAAAAGAATCAACTATTTAAGATTTTAATCACTATGAATTTTTTTCCGTAAATATTCTCTATCTAGAAGCATTTAGTGACTATATTTCAACTTTCTTTAATTAAAAAGTAGTTTAAAAAAATCACAATGTTCAGCAAAAATAATTGTTTGACTAGTTTAATTAATCAAAAGTGCTAGCCGACTACTACCAATAATAATACATAACACTTTTTATGATGTGCAAAGATGCTTTACATAGAGGAGACACATTAAATTACTGTTTGTGTCAGTCCCACAAATAACTGAACTGTTTAAATAGAGTTAATAGCAACAACTGACAAAATGTGAAAACAGAATATCTGATGTGTTCATGCTTGCTTGCCGTTTGATAGGCAGTGGCACAACTGAAGTGAGATGTCAAAGGCCATGTCAAAGTTGACCATTGGTTCGAGAAGTGACCACGGCACAGCGCTGACCCCTGACCTTGTGATGAAAAACAGCACAGGCCCTCTGAAGGAAATGAGGATGGGGGGAATGCTGACCAATTTAGCGGCGAAAAGAGGCAATCATGGGACTGATAAGAACCAAACGAACCCAGTTCAAAGAGTAAAATCACTTATTTTGATTTTGAAGTGCCTTTTTTCCTTCCCACTAAGAGTATCTGTTGTTTATTTGTTTTCTTCAGATTGCAGATACAAGCTGTCCCCTGGGTAGAGCCGGTGAAGACAAGAAATGTGTGATCAAAGGCAATGCAACTACGCTATGCTGCAGAGGCAAGAAAAAGACAACCTACTTCTTGTGAATTTTGCAGTTAACAATGACAGTGCTATTACGATGTTAGTATTTTTCGTGTTAATCTTAGGGGGTTGGTAGAGGAAGAGCAGCCTTCCTGTCCTTAGAAGCGGGATATCCGTTGTTGTGGTCCTGGTTCATGGTGAGCATCTGGACATTTGGCAACCTCCTGTCTCCTCATCCTCGACCTGACAAAGACAAGTCAAGAAGTCAAAAACAATACCAAATAGGAAGAAGAACGTGTTAGTTTGTTTATTTATTTAATTCTTAGTAGGCATAAAGTAAAATTCTGTATTTTTGGCCATATAGTGACTCATGTTTTTGTTAGATCTAATGGGTACAGGATAATCAGTCAAAAATGGAGCGGTTTGAGTTGCTTGGATTTTTAAATGGAGCAGCTGCAGCTTTGACAAGATGGTATCAGAAAAATGTTGGAGGGGGAGGAAAATGAGAAATGCCACTTTTCACTCTCGCAGTCCACACTATGAAAGAAGAGGCGACGCGCATGGCCCATCAGTGTCATCTAGTGGTAATCCTTTGAACTGCAGCTGGTGAAAGAAGACGCACATTTGGCAAATAACACCAAAACGTCACGTTGCTTAATTAATAACCATGGGAGTGCGTGTGTGTAGAATTACTACCTTTATTAAAAAAAGACACGTCAAGAGTGAAGCAGACTAAAAGAGAGGAGCTAAAAGTAGCTTATAGTCATGTCAATTCAATAATAGGCTTTTATTCCATTTTACTGAAACTACAACACACATTAACTATGGAAAATGGGACACATTTTTGGACAGCCTATTGCTAATTCTGAGCATTAGAGGCTTATCTTGTATTGGGATTCTACAAATAAATAATATTGTACCCCTAAACATTTAAATAAACCAGGACAAAATAAGGGATAAATCAGGTCGGTCTAGATTAGGATTTAATCAGTGTTGCTGTATACCAGGGGTGTCCAAACTTTTTTCACAGAGGGCCGCCTTTTGAAATCTATTCGGAGCAGAGGGTCCCAGACAACACGACAATGAAGTGAATCATTCAAATTAAATTATGCATTTGACATAATTTCGATGGGCCGCCACACCTTTAATAAGACTTGGAATGTTAATATTAGGTTGCTATGACATTAAACTGTTTTCCAATTTTACAGAAAAAAATACTACTTTTTGTTGTTTGGGCCAATTTAGCAGGAAGCTTGAGGGCCAACAAAAATTGGTCTGAGGGCCGCATTTGGCCCCCGGGCCCTAGTTTAGATACCCCTGCTGTTGACGGAGGACTAGCACAAGGACTAAAGAAGCAATAATGAACAACTCGCGTGTCATGAGTTCGAATCCGGCTCTGGACGGTTTGCTGCAATGTCCTTTCCCAGTCTCATCCCCATTCCACGCTGTACTGTCCTGTCTAATAAAACATACGAACATACATTCAAATAAAGATAAAAAACACTGAGTTAGGGCAATCTCCAAACCAAAAATGAGTCAATAAAAGAGTCTTTAATATATATTCAATCATGAACCTTTATCTAAATCAAGTTCAGGATGAATACCTTTTGAGATTTTGTGTTACTATCAAATCCTATTAGGCATAGGTTTATTCACTAAAAGACTGGAAGTTTCCAATGTTACTTATGTCTAAACATACTGTTACAATGTATTCAATTTATCAAAACCTTTTTTATTTCTTGAACAACAATACAATATGTCACAGAAAATCACAGAGGGATTTAAGACAGGTCTGGCTCAGGTTTTTTCTATGTGACTTCTTAAAGAAATTAATGCAGCATGAATCAAACAAGTCAAGAGAAAGAAATAACATTAAAACATCAGTCAAACAATTCAAATCAAACAAGACACACAAGAAAACAAACCACGACTTTACAAGTCAGATCCCTAAAAGTCTCAGCCAAAAGTTTCAAGAATTACGAGAACAATCGCTTATGTTCATAAGTTAAACCACTAATGCCTCACTATTTATGAGTTTTATACAATGAAAGAGAGCTGAAAGAGATGCTGATTTTGATACAGTACAAAGACATCATTTCATTTATGTAACCAGCATTGTAATGGTTTGTAAAAGCACCAAAAGTGTGTTTGAGTTGAGTCCATAAATCATTTAATGCTGTTGATGTGGGGCACTGAGGCAAGGAGGGGTCTAGCACCATGTAAATAAACCCGCCCCCGATTGCACTTGCCCTCTCCACTCTTTTACCATTGTACTTTTGAAAATACCTTGTAGCCCCTTATTACATGAAGTACCTTTATGCAATAAATATGTCAGAAATAACAATGTACACTATAAATGTTAGCATTTACAATTTTCTCTAATATCCAACAAAAATGTCAACAAAAAAGAGGTAAAATGTGGGCTCAGACACCCACAGCAATTAAAGAGAATATGTATGAAGATATTACAATATACCAACAACAAAGCAGAAGCAAATGACTGAAGAATTCAAACAATATAACCAATACATTTGACTGAGAACAAAACTACATTGGTTCTTGCATTAGACTTTCAAACAATACATTATGTACATTGCATGGTGTGCACAGAGTGATGGGCATGGGAAGAGCAAAGGTTGAAACATTCTATACACAACTCAGAACAGTACTGTGCAGAAGCTTTAGCACAACCCAAAATGCAGGTAGGGGTTTATAAACAAAACATTGATTTTTTGCTACAAAAAAATAATTATATTAAGCTTTGTCTTGAAGGGAATCTGTGCCATTTTGCAATACATACAAATCCATTGTTTATGTAGTCGAACCCTTTTGCACAGTACTGTCTATACAAGATGAGTCTTTCGTCTATTTACATGACATTTGAACTTTAAAAGAGCCTGTCCACATGTTTAAGACCAGGTGTAACTTGTCGTGCTAAAACTAAACATATAAGTAGATAGGAACAGTGCACACCGTGAGAACAATTTGCTGAAGAAGTAAAATGCTAAAGCTCGCCCTTCACCCTCACTGGCTTACATGCTTTGATTGTGTGTCTCTAAGGACATTATTACTTCATCAGACTTCAGGGAGCTCAGCACATACCGCTTACTTTGTACTGCATCTATACACACCAATAAGAATTCTATAAATTAATGCACAATTTACAATTTCTAGTAACAAGAGAACATAAGAGGTATAAAACTGGGACCATGTTCCCATTCCAAAAATAAAACTGTTTTCATTTGTGTACAATAGAAACAACACCAAACACCATTATCTGGAAATAGAATTGTAGTTTCTCACACAGACTTCCAACTAAGAATAAAACCATATTAGTCCTTTAGTAAACCCGTATTTTAGAGAAAATGTTTTCATTTGTTTGTATAGTTAATACATAAAAATGTGTCTTAAGTTTGATCCTCGAATTACCACTCCTCTAAATACAGTTCACAAGGCCAATGTGGTGTACTTCTAGGCTGGTACATAATTTTTTAAATATCTAAGCGGAATAAATATGAATTGGATAGCACCTCGAAGAGCATACTGACAGAAAATACAATGACAATTTTACCTGAATACCAAAACAAAAACCAGTAGATGCCAAAATGTGACAATCAGCTAGCTACTTGTGAGAAGAGGTCCCCCTGCTGGTACGACAGAATCACAGCAATGTCATGGACACAGAATAACTAGATTGGTGTAGAAAAGTTCCTAGTAGTAAATTTGCATAAAAGTACCTGAATTACACATAAAACCGGCTACTTGACGCTTTTGAAATCACAGCAGTGTCCGTTGAACAAAGAACCTGATTTTCAGTGCTAGCAAAGCTCACATTTGTAAAAATGCTTCTTGAAAAATGAACCATTCTAGTCATTCTATTTCTACAACACACTTCCAATCAGCAGCTGGGGAAGACAGTGAGCTATTGTTGGATTGGCTGAGTATCCATGTTGTATTTGTGTGATGTAAACAATACCGAGTAAACGTGATAGGCTGAAAAACAGGAACAGATTGCCTTCAGGACAATGTTTGTGCTGCCATTAGAGTTTTGGTTATGGCTGATAGACACCGGGGAAGAGCTGTCACTTTGGGATCTGCATCGGTGCCTGAAGAGAAGAGAAAACAGTCAGCGGTGAATAGCGCTAGATAACAGCTGTTTTTAAACACATTTTACTTGTAAAACTCACTTGAAATTAAATGTACAAGCATGAAGTTATCTCGATCATAAATGTCTTAAAAATCACCACGCTCTATAATATTACCGTTTACTTTTTGCTTTACTTAGCCCTGGTTCATTATGACAATATTGCCGTGAATAAAGTAGACGGCACCTTTCAAAACACATTTATACACTGCATTATCCATTCCCTCCTTATTCTAGATGAGAACAAGATACTTCTGTAGTCATAGCTGCCCTGGGGTAGACTGACAGTAGCGAGGCAGTCCCAGGACACCCTTGAAAAAGAGGTCTTGATCTCAAAGGGTTTTCACCTTGTAAAATAAATGTTAATAAAATAAAAAGGAAGCCAATCTGTACCACCACTAAATTCACACACCACATTCACACATTACGGTGGGTGTAAGTGTTTATGATCGATTACAATATCCATAGAAAAGTGGAAGCCTTTGTTAGCATTTGGACCATGACACTAACCAAAGCGAAGGTGTCATAGGTCTTCATTAGCTCCTCAATGCGATACTGTTCCAGCACCACTACTCCTGTGAGGGCCGGACTCTTGCGCCGGGCACAGTCTTCACAATGCACCACATACGTTTTTTTACTGCTGCTTTCACTCGTCACGAACAGCAGGTTAAAGACCTCCAGCTGCACAGAAACAAGAATCCCTTAAAGACCTAAGTTTTAGATTCAGTATGCATAAAACCGTATTTTAAAAACTCTTACGTCGCACTCATTGCAGTAATAAGCCGGCTCGTCCTTCACACGGCTCTGGTAGGAGATTTTCTTTCCAGCGACCAGCAGCTGGCCTTTCAGAATCTGGATGTGCTTGATGGATTGCATCAGGCAGTGTCTAAAAAGATAGCAAGAATAAGGTATATTTTAAAAGACTGGTATAGAACTGTTATAGATGTATACTAATATATTCAGAGCAGGGAGATTTCAGAAACATGTCTCCCACAACTCCCTCACACTTACACAACTTTCCACAGGACCATATACTGCAACTGGCCGATGTATACAATATGTATGTTGGCAGTTTACATTTGTCATTCTATGTTTGAGGAAAGTTTCCATGTTACCTTTATTAAATCCAGCACTTACTTGACCAATTTATAAGTGTCTGGGTCTGTGATCTTGATGGTGCGTGCCACATTCCATGAAACGTGGATCATTGGGACGATTGACTTAACCTTCTTCACCTCATTCCATTCAAAGCGCTCCAAAGCCAGCTGATACTGGTATGCTGAAAGAGAAAATAAACCAGACAGC
Source organism: Chaenogobius annularis (assembly GCA_015082035.1). Lineage (NCBI taxonomy): Eukaryota > Metazoa > Chordata > Actinopteri > Gobiiformes > Gobiidae > Chaenogobius > Chaenogobius annularis. The sequence continues at coordinate 26,593 of BJKM01000005.1, forward strand.
AGAAGGTGAGGATTGCGTGTGGCCCACTTGATTTAATTAGTAATTTGAGATGATATCTTGCTTGGTAACTCACAGTTTAGTGGCCCCACATTCCAGGCGATGTTGTTGCACCAGCCCACAGCCTGAACCCAGTGGACAGTCCCTGCATTGATCCACACCAGGTCGCCCGGTCTCTGGATGAAGCGGTAAACAGGGATATTCGAGCTGTAGAGGTCTTCAAGCACTGGCCACCATGACCCTGTCAGGTAGTCCACACCATGTCTGAAGACAAACAGTTACATCAGGTACCTTTAGATATTTTGTATTTGGAAACATTTGGTCATATCTAAAACATAATTTTAACTAAAATGCAGACCAATTACACTCACTTCTCGCAAAATTTGTTAATAGCTTCCCAGTAATTTTCATGGACAGCAAACCATTCACAGTCACCAGGTCCAATATTGATGTTGACTGAGCAGAAATTGTTGTTTTCTTGGTGACCTGATGGGAAAACCAAAAGCATAGGCAATCCACCCAAAAGTCCTCATTTTAAATTGGAGCAAAGTCAGTGCGCCTTGTAAAGACAGAGACCTGGAGTGCGACTGCCCGGCACCTTCATGTAGAGCTGCACAGTGTTCATGCCCAGGATGGTGTGACCCACATGACTCAGCATGTTGTTGCTGGACTCCACTCTCATGAAGGCCGGCAGCTTCAACAGCTCCTGCAGCTGTGGCTTCCACCTGATGAAACACAACAGGCGAGAGAGTAAAGTCTATTAAATCAAGTCAAAACCAGAGCTGCATAATATATACAAGGTAATACCTGTGTAAAAAAACAAACAAACAAACAAACAAACAATATATTCACAATGATGAGAGATGTGTTAAGATCCTTTTTCTATTTGATGAAAAAAATAATAATGATTACTACTTTCCAGATACTGGAAATCCCACCTTTTAGGATCAGAGAGATCAATGTTGGTCCCAAATTTAATAATCTTTCCTATTGGTTTCTGCTCTGAGCTGAAAAAAAAAAAAAAAACAAGACTCAAGTCAATATAAGTGTAAAAAGTGCTAAACGTCTCAAACAGCATCAATACTTGAGCCAACCTGGGGATTTGGGTAATAGGGCCTTTACTAGCTGCAGATACAGAACTGACTTTGGCCGGCATACTTTTAGAGTTCGCTAATGATAAAGAAGTTTTCGTTGGAGCTGGCTTAGATGACTTGTCTTCATCTTCTTCTTCAGTCTCACTCTCTTTCTCATCCTGTTAAGACATTTACATTTATTTAAAATCTGCTGTTTGCTATGAAAACTGAATATCATGTGACATTGTGTTTGCTTAAAGCAAAACAATGCACACCTCTAGACTCTCCTGGAAGCTAGAGGCCTGGTACTGAGCGTATTTGGCAATAGTGGTGTGTGAGCGGCTGCTTTCACAGGGCCATGTCTGAGAGGAGCCTTTCAAATTCCAGTTCTCATCGGCGGGTTGTTGGACCTGAGTCCGCACCTCCACTGCATGGTCTGAGTTTGCCTCCACCAAGGACTTAGTGGAGAACAATCCAAGATCTTGTAGAGAGAGAGAAAAAAAAAACACATGCTGATAATTATTACTGTAAACACTAAGAACAAATGTAATAACGAATGCATTATTCATGTTTGTATTTTCATGTGTGTTCTATTGCCAAATGTGTTCTTTTAGTATAGTATGGATCCTAAGCTAAATTTCAGAGTAATAAAAACAACAAGGATTAAAAGCAGCTACATTATATTAAACATTAGGTGTGAATAATGCAGTTTTATGTCACCCACTAAGTGGGAATAGGGATTTACATACAGTATGTAAAAATGTATTTTAAAAAAACATCAAACAAAGCAAAAAGTCAAATGTACATGAACTTACTGAGGCGGAGGGAACCAGCCAGCCCTCTGATGACAGTAACAGCATTTTTAGGATCTGTGCAGAACTGAAGGAGAACTGGAGAGAAGGCATCTCGTTTGCTCTCTAACTGCAAATGAAAAAAAGAGTAATTAATAATTATTTGTCAGATGTGTATATGTGTATATGTATGCATGTATATATATATAATTCTTTTATTCTTATTTTATTCTTATTCTTATTATTTTTTATTAAATCTTAGTAAGAATATAGACATAACGGTATAGACATACATACAAATAAATATACTACAATTAGTGTTTTGTGATTTTAGGAATTATCTCATGGTAATGCAAGTAGAGAGCTTACATAAATACTGGGAGTGGGAGGGTTGCGTTTGTCCCGAGGAATTGGGATTTGGACTTCGATGTTGGGTTTAACAGAAAAGGCCGGGAGCAGGTATGACTCTCTAAATTTCCCCTTTACTCTGACTCCCCTGGAAAACAGAGATAAAAAAGGCACAGAGGCATGAATCATCAAAAAAAGCTACAGCATAGTTGGAGTCTGCCTTTTGCACATGAATATTAGATGCTACTCACTTGCAGGCTTTGATCAGCTCAGACGCTGTGTTGCGAATGCTGATTGTAGACAGTGGAATCCGCTGCTCCTCCACTTCTGATATGTTGTACGTCTGACGTCCATCGCTCTTGACTCGCACCAAAAGGATCTTGAGCTCCTTAGACATGCCCAGGGACAGGGCTTTCAGTTTCAGAGGTCTTTTGGAGGTACTGGGGGCTTTGTTGCTGGTGTGGTGACACATAATTTTTGTCAGATTGATTGTTATAGTTGATCTTGAGGTCTTATGTCCAGCTGCCTTTAATACATTTTTCTCATTCTGTTTTGCGTTTACAGTTTTGTGTGTGGCCACCATGCTACCAATGTGTGGCTTGTCTGCTTGGATGTCTTGATTTTCCTGAGGAGTCTGGGCTTTCATGCTTTGTTGGAGGAGTTCTCTGCAGATGACTGGCACAGAGAATGAAACCGGCTTTTTACATTCAACTTTAATAAGATTTTCTTGGTTTTCTGCTTTGTTTTTTTTATTCTTTGCTCCTTCTTCCTGATTTCTATCTTGAGTTCGATGTTTTCTTTTTTTCTGTCCGAGTCGGGGCACCCTGGATTTGCAGTTCTTTCGTCGGTTTTAGCAGGCATGTTAATAAAGGCAGTGAGTGCCGTTGTGTGAGTTGTGGTTAGTGTGAGCTCAGCACTAAGTGAGCTGTCCAGAAAGAGGGGCTGCAGCTTTTCACAATCACTCTCCATGCTTTTTTTCTCTTCCTCTTTGAAGATGCACAGATTATCTTCTTTTTGTATTTTGTGCATGGGGCTGCCACTAAAAGATGAACTCAAAACTGCACCCGAGGTAGTGTGAGCAGGTAACTCCTTACTGGGTTTTGATGAAGAGTCATCCTGACTCTCAAGACAGTGAATGTCTGGTTGTATTGAGAGAGAAGAAGAATATTTCACTCCTTTTGAGTCCACACTAGGAGGCCCACCAAATGGACCACCCCGACATGGAATCCTCTGTCCTCCTAGAAACGTGGCCAAGCTTTTAAAAACATCATCCATTCCTTTTTTATGATTGTACCCCTTACTATTTCTTTCTACCTTTTCTACTGAAATAGGAATCTCAAATCTACTGCAATGATCATTTTGGCAAAGATCTTTTGTGATTTCATCCATGCTACCATCAGGATCCATGTTATGTTCAGGACAAAGGGGACTGTGTTGGGCTGGGCTGCAGGACAGGTCTACTTATGACTCCCTTTTCGAGTTCGTCATCATCTTCTACGGACACTGGCGAGCCTTGCCAGCTTAGCACAGGTGGACTGTTAGAAGGATTATCCAAAGAATCCCTCAAATGTCCTATGATGCCAACAGGCTGCAGATCTGGGCATTGAGAACTGGTCTTTTCCCAATTTGGTTCCCACGGATAGGCTGCTCCATACTCATGGAACACGCTGTACTGAGTGGCTCTAAAGCTTTTGAACAGTAAGGAAGGGAGTGCATCTTGGGAATTTGTGTGTGTGCCTTTTAACAGAGATGTTGCCTTTTCAACAGTCTTATCCTGTCTGTCTTTTGAATGGAAGGGCCGCTTGAGTTCTTCTTTTGGTGAACCTTTGAGCTGGTGCTGTTCTTTTTCAGGGTTTTTTGATCATCAGATTTGCAGGATGGCTTTGATGAGGTGTGCCTGTCTCTACCAGGGGATACCTGGATCTTAGAGGTATTCCGGACATTAGTAGTCGGTCTGTGGGGTGCTTTGTCAGCAAGTTCACTCCTTTCTCTGCGCTTGTGATTCTCTGATAATTTTACTTTGGCCTCTATTGTAGAACTGCATCTGGAGATGAAAGTACCACTTTCTTTTGAATCTTTCTCTTTTTCTTAATGCTTTCTTCTTTTTTTTCCTCTCATCCAAGACTTTCCTTCTTTTTTCCGTCGCTGTTTTCTTTCTTCAGTCTTTCTGTCATCTTTATGTGCATCGTCACCTGTTCGATTCTTTTTATCTTTTAATTTTCTCTCTTTCAGCTTAGGCTTGTTTTCTCTGGACGTGTGAGAGGACTGTTTGGATGGGAGGTGTTGTGGGGTCTTCCTGTTCTTCTCCGACGAGCCTGTGTTTATTGGCAGTGGAAAGGGTTACCGAGGGACTGGATCTCGGACTATGACTTGAGCTTCTGTGTACTTTCTGATGAGCAGGACTACTGCGGTGGTTGATGGGGGAGCCTTCTCGTTGATGAGAAGTTGAGCTTGATGGGACAGTTTGGCTATTGTCAGTGGAATGTATGGATAAACCAGACGAAGCGTCTGCAACAGAGAACTTGGAGGGACATGGGTCCCTTGAACTTCCCCCGTGCTGAGCCCCCTGGAGCCAAAACACAAAAGCTTTGTTTATTTTTGTACATAAGTAATATTCAAGCCAGTATGTTATAATATAATAGTCAATAATGTCACATTTAGTGTAGATAGGGCTCAGAGTGTTTTTTTTGTGCGAAAAAAATTATCAATAAAATTGTTTGCAAACTTTTTTATTTGCATGTTCAATTAATTAGCATTGTCAGACTATCCAGAAAACAGTATTACAGACAGTATCTTACCGTTCTTTGCTTGTGGTTACTGCGCGAGTCGCCCACAGGATGCAGTGGGGTGTTGTGCTGTTGAGTGTGCCGTTGATGGTGGTGGTTTTGGTGACTATAAGGCACACGAGTGTGATCTGCTGGTGAACAGGGGGTCTTGCGCTCATCTTTTCCACTGACTTCATGACGTGGCGGTCGACTCAAAGATGTTAGATTGTTTTTAACTCCAATATGTAATTTTAAGGTTTCCTTCAAAGGTTATTGTATTTAGTGCCAATATTAATATCATTATTTTGCGTTGTAGTTATAAGTTGAACATACCTGATGCTGAGAGGTTGAAGGCCTACAGTCAGAGTATTGGGAATGTCCTGGCCTGTCTCCCAGAGGTTTCCAGTCTTCTTGGTTGTTGCGATTTTGCCGTGATGGTGATGGAGGGTGGGAAGGCACTGTTGAATGCCTTGAGCCAGGATGAGATGACTGAAAACAGGAAAAGGGTTGTATGATGATTGGAATTAATGTTGGAATTAAACATGTCAAAGCGGCAATTTCCATAACAATATTAATAAAAAAAAAACCAAAGTGATAAAAAATGTTTTCATACATATTAAACAAAAATGCCATACAATATAACATGATACACTTTTCTGTCATCCAAAAGCCCATGATGGTAAGATGAATGTTTGTTTTTGTTTTTTTTACCACATATCTACCCCAGTGTTGGCTGACTCGATGCCTACACTTTTCTACAGCTAAACACAAACAGGATCTTGGTCACAAGTGCTCACCTGCTCAGAGTCCCTTCTCCTTTTGATTGGACACTCTTCTCGAGGGGACAAAGGTTGAGGTGGACTGTGCTGGTGAAACTGCTCTCTTCGCTGGTGGGGGCGGGCCGTTTCCATGGTCCCGGTCTGTTGTTTACCAGTCTACCTGGAAAATTCCTTCTACAATCTGATGTGGCAAATCTATCTGGCAGTGACGGGAGATCTCTGCTGCGATGAGGAGGCTATCACAGATAATCAACATTATCATATCTGATAGTACAAAACAGTAATGTAAATGTAAATGTATCCTTACCACAGAGTTGCCATTGTTGTTCCAGTTGGTGTAGTGCTCTCTCGGCGTTGGTAAATAACCGCTGCCCCCTCTGTTGTGGAAGGAGCGCAAGGAATCATGGTGCCAGCTCTGGGTTTTGTATGGCTGCTCTTTGCCGTCCCAGACACGCACAGGGTGTCCCTTGGACAGGTTCTTTCCCTGGCTATGACCAACAGGTCTGTCCTCTCTGGGTAAAAAACAACAAACATAAAAGTTAACCAAGTGTCCTGTTCTATTATTAGAGAAATCATGTGTGTGAAATGCAACACTAACCTATTATAGAGACGATATGATTGTGGATGGTGTGGTTGGTTGCGCCCCTCTTGGCATCTAAACGATGAAAAAAGGTAATTGTTGTTAAAACAAATATCAGAATCAGAATCTGTTTTATTGCCATTGTCGGAGAACAATTCACCAAACTAGGAACTTGCTTTGGCACCAAGATGCAACATAAAACATATATTATAATAATAAGAGTGATAAAAGAGAGAGACTGCCAAATATGCTCAAATAAAATCAATAAATGTGCAGAATACGAGCGATTCAAATATAATATTTGTACAACAGCAGGATCTGAACAATAGTGCAAAACTGGTAGTGCCAAACAGTGGATATTAATGTGTTTTTAAGGTACTATGAAGTGTTCACGAGTCCAACAGCAGAGGGAAAGAAACTGTTCTTGTGGCGGGAGGTTCTGGTCAGGATGGACCGTAGCATCCTGCCTGAGGAGTAGCTCAAATGTCCATGTCTGGGGAGAGAAGGGTCAGCAGTGATTCAGACCTGCTTGTGCCAGAGTCCTGGAGAGGGTACAGGTCCTGCAGAGATGGAAGTAAGTCTGCAGCCGATCACCTTCTCAGCAGAGGCACAAATGCGCTGTAGTCTGTTTGTCGCTGGCTGTGGCTCCAGCCTACCTGTTGGCTCAGTAGGCGAACTGCAGGGGGTCCATCAGGGAGGAGCAGAAGGACTTGAGTTGGGGCAACACCAGGCGCTAAAATGACTTCTTGTCCACAGGCCTTTAGTCATTAAGTCCAGTGATCCAGGGCTTCTTGAGGACAGGGGAGATAATGGACAACTTGAAGCAGGCTGGGATGTGGCATGACTCTATGAAAATTGTCTGTGAAGACGGGAGTCAGCTCATCTGCACAGTGTGTCAGGGTGGAGGAGGAGACACAGTCTATTCTAGCAGCTCGGTGTCTCAGGAGCGCAGCATAGTTAGAACAGACAGTGGTGTTGCTACAGGGACATAATAGCAATTAAATTCATTTGTACAGTGTATATACATGTACGGCTGTGCTAGTAAATTACAGCTTTGTTGTGTTTTTATGGGAGTTTTCTTTCTCCCCATGATTACAGTTCTAACTTTTCCTATATCATTGCCTTTTAATTGAAGTCCACGTAGCAACAAATCAGTACCAAAATATCAGGTCATAACCTTATGTGCTTGTTTTCTTTGCTGTCTCAAATGTGCCAGGGACATGTCAAATTAAAATACCAGCACAGATTAAGAGTTGTGTATAATAATAATCAACAAGCAGAATTTTTTTTAAAGGATTTCTTGGACCGTAGGCTTTAATAGACAGGACAGTACAGTATGAAAAAGGGATGAGACTGGGGCAGGACATTGCAGCAAATTGTTGCGAGCCGGACACAAACTCACAACGCTGCACAAATGAAGCGCTCGTGTGCTATCCACTCGACTGCCGAGCAGCACCAACAAGCAGGATTTTCTATTCAGACAAATATTCCTCCCAGCATAGGGCTGTGTAATTCATTTTATTTTAATCGAGATCCAAGATCTGGCCATTTAAAGTTGCCATTGAGCCGCTTGGAAATTTTCAACAGAAAAAGCATGTTTGGGGCAGAGTTCATATTTTGGAGGAAAAAAAATACTGTTTTTGTGTTAAAGTAATATCAAAAGGCAAATGCATTTGTTATTTAATTTGAATAAGACAAAATAAAATAGTTATCGATGAATATGAGGAAAACAAATGCAATATTGCCTAGCCCAAACACAGTATGTCATTCTCACAATCATCCAAGAGTAAGAGATTATTATCCATTATTGGTTGCTGAACAGTAAGCGAAATACATCCACAAATTATTAATATCTATCTACTCTCACACCAGCATTCAAACGGAAGCATTCCAACCAAGTATATTTACATGATTAATACTATTTAAGATGCAATATTAATCATTAGATGTTTTATACTAGTAATATAAATCAATAAATAAATCTACAATTGTTGTCTTTTAGAATTGAATATATCGAGTAAATCCACTTAGTTTTCAAATTCAACCACACTTTAGTTGGAGCACGTTGGAGTTTTCTGTTAAAAAGGTGACTATATGGTTCATATGGCACTCACAGTTTAGAGATGTACTTGTGCGAGGCCATGGAGAGACATGTACACAAGCAAAGCTGCTTTAAAGTCTATTCTCTGAGCCCTCTAATCAGACACTCTAGTCCTCATCATATTCATTGCACCCACAATCAGCTTCCTCATTCAGAGTCCTGTTCTCACACTTTAGATGGAGACATGCTCCCAGCTGCAGCTCAAAAGAGACACTAGATGAATACGCTCATTACAGCCACTGCATCAGTCAGCTTCTAATGGTTTTCTGAACTTGACTCAGCTCAGGCATCTACTCTAGGCCCAATGTTAACGATGACCCTCTGCGCACACGGATAACGTCACTCATTTCTAAGTTTTGCGCCCATAGCCTACAGAAGGCACATTTTCAAATAACACACTTTAGTTGAAGCCAAGTCTTTACACCTACTTAGGTTACCTACATGTTTTGTACCAGATATAGCTCTGCTTGACATCTGTGGAACTGAAAACTGAACAGAAATAAGACAGCATAGAAAAGGGTACAAGTTGCGATGGTATTACTGACCTTTGAACATGGTTCCAGGGCCGACTGTTTACAGAAGGCCACTGTCCTCTGTTAGGTCCTCCAGCTGGGTAGGAGTCCCATGTGTTACGGCCCGAGTACAGCTCCCCTGGGTGATACATGCAGCCTGCCACAGAGAGAACAGCATACACACAGGATTTTCACTCAGATCTGTATTAGGGATGCACTTAATGCTTTGATACAAAACATTTGTTGTAAACATGGTATTGGTTGTAACTATATGTAATAAAATAGGTTGACTTTAGTCAGGAAGTGGACTACAGATGTGTGTCTTTCGTGTTTTTGTTGCTGCTCTGGACCTGCTCAGTGGACATATCAGCTACAGCTGCATTGGGCATTTTGCCTCTCTAATCACTGCTTCTCAGCAGCCACCACAGCCAGTGGCCATGCAGAGAGACACAACATGCACTAAGAGGAAAGACCATGGCAACCACTGCAGAACAAAGAAAGGAAACACAGCACGAGCAGTGGCTGAAATTGACAAGAGTCTATATGTTTCAGCTTATTTGCACATTTTTAGAAGTGTCTTTGATTCAAAATTCAAAAAGCCCCATATTAGATACTGGGGCTTTTTAAGAATGCATTTCTAACAGATCCTTTCCCCGTAGCTCTGTCTATATTATATATTTTAAATGGTAAAACTATTAGTACACTTTTGACAGTTGATAAAAGATAATGTTTTCTTGTACATCCACAGTTGTTGGCTCTTTTTGACAAAGGTTTGTTTGTGATAACATGGCTGCTGCTCTGCTACAATGGCCCCACTGTGAGTGGTGACTGAGTTGAGTGAATTACTTTAGCTGTTGTTAGCAAGAACAGAAACATTTTATGCACTCACATTAGTTCCAATACAAAATGCTGCACAAACTGTGTGATTATATATTAAAAGCCTGTTTATAAAGTGTATTCAGGTGCTTGTAGCAAGCAGCTGATACCCAGCAGTAATAAAACCATGTATCCAGGATGAAATGTTCATATATAGCAGTGTTCTTGTGAGAACTCTTGCTTCCTCCATGCTTGGTATGCTGCAAGCAATGCATTGTTAGACACCATGTTTCAATTGCTGAGTTTGTTTGACAAGAAAAGACTGCCATTCTCGCCTTAACCCTAAGCTTGCTACAAGGGAAGATTATAACAACAACAGAGAGCCCATCTGTTTTAGACCCTCCCATTTACGTTGTGGAATGTGCTTTTTTAGCACAGTTGTAATGTCTTGCTTCCATTCAACTGCATTTTAAATGTGACTTCTTAACAATGCTGCTGTGCTCACAGTATTGAATCCATATGTGCAGAGTTTATTGGAGACATCTGGAATCAAACTTAGAGGCCAAATGATGTCATGAACAAAAAGGTTAACTTTGCAGTTAGGCAAAAGCTTTGTTTTACAACAGGATAACCCAAGACAAAGAATGTGCAGAGCAAGCACAGATCCAACAATTAATCTGAGCAGTGTTAAAAGTCAGCTACCACAAAATGATAAAACTACAACACCATCACCAAGGAAACCCTGGTCACGGATTTTACTACAGAGGGATAAGTATGCATTCATTCATGTGCCTACAGAACACTTTTTGTCCAATGAGCAGGTTTTATGGCATTTTGCATCACAGCTTTATTGGCTTAACTGTAATCTGTCAAAATGTATTCGAGTTACCTTAACAATGACTGCTGAAGAAAAATTAGGCAGATTTCTTGGTCCAACTTCGACACTGTAAGGTGAAGATTGCAAGACAGCAGACCTCTGCAGGCTCTGGTCTCTTTAAATAGACACACTCACTCCCGCTGGCTTTTGGAGAACACATAGAAACACACAGTAGAGTGAGTGAGGAAATACCCCAGTCAGTTGGTGAACACATGTACAGGTTAGAAAGAATGTGTTCAATCCCCACTCTCCTCAACGACCACTGTTATGGACCTCAGTTTCTGGACAATCCTTCCTAGTGCAATTCTACTCGCTCAAAACAAACACATAAATGTTCTCTGTCTATGTATGTTTTTTTTGTTCTACTATGTGCATATTACTTTACAATCTTTACTACTTGTTTCAAAAGAGATCTTTCTGATACCCAATATCCTTGCCCTTATTCTCTTGCTCGCAATGTGAATTGCCTGCCGTTGCTTTACCCTCTCTCCTTTTCTACACGCTGTGTCCTTGTATCCCTGGCAACCGATGATATCATTTCGTCCAGAGCTGGGAGCAGGGCTTCCAGAAAGGTGTGGAATGTTAACATGTACATGTGAGTGGGAATGAGCAGCATAAAATGCTCAAATATCTTACATGAAGCACTGAGTAAAATGTGAAATATTGCTGATTATCTACAGGCAAAAGTCTAGCCTTTTAATGTTAAAATATAGAGCATGGTCAAATGAGTGTTTATGAGTGTACTTGTGTGTTGTAGCAGACACCAGCAGGAGTGCTGTTCATGTCTCACCCAGAGCTTAGTCTAATTGTACTGTAATATAGTGCTCATGTGTGTGTATGTGTGCTGCAGGAAGGATACAGATCCTATGCCATAAAAGGAAGGATGGGCTGCACCAGACCAGGCCTGTCTCTGGTGGCTTCTACAGCAGCTCACTAACACGAGGAGTGCAGCAGACATGGTGGGAACAGATGGAGCAACACAGCTCAGACCCCGGCAGACGAGCTTCACCAATGCACAAGCGGACAGTGTGTCATGTCAATAGAAGCAGGACTAAAATTGTGTCACAATCACAGAGAAGCAACATACAGTATCAGATGTCTAAAAATAACATCCCCACAGCCCCTCTCTGCACAGCTTCTTCCCCTTCTCTCCTTCCTTAAAAGCCACCTCAGCCGGCGTATGCTCCATAAAGCACAGCCCTCCGAGGGGTACTGGAATGTACCAAGGCAAGGTCAAGAACAAGAAAGAGGGGTGTCTCTTACCACACAATGCCCCATAGTCACAAATTTATGAACAAAAGCAGTGGATCGGGTTAACCGGTTCAAAGATGGCTGTGTTTGTGTTTGTGTGTGTGTGTCTGTGTGCTAGACAGCTTCCTAGTGAGGTGGTTGCCAACTCGGATGATATATCCAGGTGGTCGTCTAAGCCAAGTATAATACCGGCTGATTTTTACCAGATAAAAGTGCCTATTTTAAGTCATGTAATAAAGACAGTCCTTTTACTAATAAGCTTTAAAACAACTAAACATATTAATAGAAGTGACAATCTAGGTAAAGCTGATTTTTATTGAAGGTGAGCCCAGCATGGCTCCAGGTCTAGACTTGAACCCAAATTAGTTTAATCTTGTAGTTTACCTACTAAGTACTATCAACATCCAAACCCCCACAGTGTCTGCGATTCAACAGTTACAGACGGGTACAGCTGTAACCACAACACAGTGCAACTGCAACAGTTCCCCTTCGCCTCCACATTCATCATTTCTGAATTCCTGCTCCTACACTTAAGTGTGTGCACGTGAGCTCTGCCTGTGTGTGTCTGTGTTTCATGCATGAATGTGCAGCACAGTCTGCAGACAGCTACCGCAGTGTCTTCAGTCAAGACACACCACAGCAGATTCAGGCAAGGTTCCAACCAAATGGACAAATCAACAGAGAAAAGCAATCACACTCACTTCTATAGAGTGTCACTACAGGCAGAACATTTAAATTAAAGAGACAGGAGCCTGAATATCCTGTGACGTGTGCGGCCACGCTCTTTACCTCTTTCAGTGTCGGCTCTTTGGTCCGCACGCCCTCTGGGACCCTTGTCCCCTGGTCCTCCCTTTCACGCCACACCACCTTGTCTCTCCCGATCCTCTCCTGACTCCTTTCTTCCCCTTTCCTCCTCTTCCTGTTTCCACTCCGCTCTCTGATGCTCGGCTCTCACATCAGACTGATCCATGTGCTGAGAGCGAGGGGGCGGGACAAGCAGCTGCCAGTACAGCCCTGAGCCAATCAGAGAGGAGAATCTCTTATCTATCACATTTGGCTGTGAACAGACGGGGCAAGAGGAGGGGAATAATAGCAGACAGACATGGAGGAGCTCTTTCTTTTGCTCTTCCTGTGTGAGTGCATACAGTAGGCACGATGTGTGTGCGTGTGGAACAAGTGAGTGTTGGAACAGTGCCAATACAGTAGAGAAAATTAATTCAATCTCTCCACAGATACAAAGCTGCCATTTTCAAGAGGATTACCCACACAATACTTTGATTATTCTAATTTTGTGTGACATGTATGATTTCACTGAGAAATGACTAATTCTGTAGTAGCTCCGTTGATTACTATCAGTGGGAGTTAAACAACATCCTGTTACCTTTAAAGGAAGGAAATGCTATTTTTAAACACATAGTTCCTTTTTAGCTAAATGTAATTATAGTCAGTTGGTAAAACAATTGTTTACACAACATAGCCCGTATTTTTGTATAAAGTGACATTTTTAGCATCTTGATGAATGAAGACAAAAGAAAAGAAGGGTGTTGAGATGACAGACTACGAAAGTTCAGTTGAGCTCAAATGTCAAGTGCCAGGACAAGCATAGGAGGTGGGGCTAAAGCTCTGGGTTCTGCCTTTGTGCACTAAAATGAAAAGCCCTCTACACTATTCTAATCTTCTCAGACTGTGGCCTCAGGAGAAGGCTGGCCTGATGAGAGACCACACATGCAGTGAGATGGACACAAGAGGTTTGAAGCAACAGCAGCAGCGACAGAAGCAGTGGAGTGAAATGGTGGAGGCAGACTGCTGACAGATTTCTGCCTTAAAGTGGCTTAGCAACAGCCATAATCAGCTCAAACTCTATTGGCCACTGCTCCAGCCCATGTGGGTATTTTGACCAATTAGCAAGCTTTGCTGCAGAAGACTGTTCACAGACAAGCGAGTTGGCTAAATCATGCCCCCTGCTGGCACATAGTCTCCTAAAGTTGTAGATAAAATAAAATACCTGGTTCTGTAACTATAAATATTATGACATTTAAGTGTTTACAATATAATATTCAAAGAATACTTACCATCAATTTAAAAATATTTACTTGTCATTGGATACTATAATCTGCGGAAAACAGAATACATTTAAATAGAATCCTTATAATTTGGTAGGTTTTTGTATGATATATGAGCAAAGATATTTTTTTATGGGTAGCTTTCTAACAAGGACTTTTTATAAAAGTAAGTACATTTAAGGGTAAATAGAGAATAAGAGAAATCTACGGACAAGCTTACAGTGTCCCCGAGTGGATGGTATGTGTTACTACATGTGGATTGAGAACACGTCTGGAACGTTCAGGAGGCAATGGAGGCTGCAATAAGGCAAATATGAACTGTTACTCAATACAAAATTTTTTTTTGTGAATGTTAAATGAACAAAATACAAAAAGTAGGAGCTCCGTGGTACATAGAGTACAAATGCAATAACAAACAGTGCAAATTGCTGACAGATAAATTATGTTTGTTCATATAACTGCATCATCAGCACCAGTCTCATAAGTTATGAATGCCATAACTCAAGAATAGTGTGCAGAGTCAGGCCCGGCAAACACAACACTACAACTGACTTATGATGAGGAGACAAGTTAACATGACATATGAAATAGCATACATTTTTCATTGTGTTTTATGACTCTGTACAATTTCATTCTTCAAACTAAATTGTCATGATAAGTAAAGTATCATTTTTATATTTTTGTTGATTATCAATTTCTAACCCAACCCATGCTTGTGCTATTGTCTTTTGTAGGATTGAGTCCTCTGTCTGATTGTCCAGAGGATTAAGACAAAGTGACATATTACAGTCCATTAAAGCTCCTTGGTCTTTTTGTTTCTCATCAGATATTGAGCAGAACATTTTAGAGCAGTAACACAACATCCATATGTCTATCTCTTATGAAGGCAAATAAGTGCTCAGCCAATCACTGTTGTTGGTCATCCGGACAGTCAGAACTTTGTGTACGATATCTACTCTACATCTACATTTACATCACAGCACACTTTTCTATCTCAGATTGAGAGCTGCAGCAAAAGAACCAAGAAGCAGTCCTTCTTTCTATCTTTAAACCTTATTGTGTTGCACTGATTCTTTTGGGGACAGTAGTTAATGACTTTTATCACATGGAGAGATGCAAAGACTCCCTGTATCTGCCGGGGGCATAACTGACACTTAAATCTGATCTTAAAAAGATCTGCCAGCGCTATGCAGACAATGTTCGCTTTGTGACCTTAAACGACACCAAAAAGAGGATCCCGGCGAACTCAGTCTACTCTTTCAAGAAAACCGAAGAGGACAGGCGAGTGGACTAACCCTGGAAGGGCTGTGTGTCTGAAACCACACCAATCATAATCCCTGTAATATCTGTTTTTACCTTGAACAGAGTCATTAGACAATAATAGTAAGAGGAAAACATGGTCAATCGTAGCTCATATTCCCAGCACATTCCCATTCCCATGTGTAGACTTCGCACAGAGTTCTACAGAAGATGAACAGATGAGACTTTAGCGGTTTATTGAATTAACTCATGCAGCTCAGCTACAAAATTTAATCACTAACAAATACAACTATGACTTCTTCCACAGTAAATACAGACACGAGCTGTAATTTTATCAATTCTACTTCAAGGTAAGACCCCCAGCCATCCCTCCAAATGTCCTGTTTTGACAAAAAGAAAAAAGAGAGAATGTATACAATAAGTGTATGTAATAGTGTGTTATGCTAAAACGGTAATAACATATAAATAATGAATAATTACATAATCCTATTTTAACATGTTATTGCTTCACCTTTTATTCAGTCCAGTCTCTTTGTCCAATAAAAGGGCAATCTTACAAAAATACAGATTAAGACATTTAAGTAAATACCTCTAATCTAATTAGGACTAAATTGCTTTGTGGTTTTGTAACTGTTTGTAGTTGGCAGAAACAGAGGTGAAATGGGAACATGCTGCCCTCCTGACCAGCATCAGTCCACTCCACATGACCGCACAGACACTTACACGTCCCTGAGATCCCTGAGTTCAACAGCGGCCCTTGGAGTGAGTACGAAGAGCACATCTGAGTCCGTCTCAACAACTTCTGCCGTGGCACTGCCTACATTGTGACTGGGGTGACCACCATGGGGAAACATGATTTGCTGCAACAACCAGGACCGTGTGGCCATCCCTGAAGACAAATGGTCTACTTACTGCTGCACAGAATATGATCGGAACGCAACCCTAGATGTCCGGATTCGCTTCCCGTCCCACGCGGCTCTGGACAAAAATTCCAAAGAGTGCAACAGTGTTCATGAGATGACAGTGATGGAGCTGGAGATGTTCCTCAAAGATAACATGGAGGTCGACCAAAACTTGCTGATCTTCTATGACAACTGTACTTCTCCTTCACCACTTCCTGTTTACCTGCAAAATACCATCTAAGCATCTGCATGTGCACATGTTAGCATTCATTGTAATTGAGACAAAATGAATCAGTTCCAAGTTACTTTTGAGTTTCATTAGATCTGTTGGTTAATGAGCTTTGCTTGTGAAATAAAGGTAAAATAGTTTGGGAGGCCTTCAGCAGTCTATGTTGTTTTTTGTGTTAACATTTTTTCACTGTCTGAAATTATCAAAATTTTGAACGTGCATTTAAAATGCTCCTGAGTAGTCATCCTACATTGGGAGTACAGGAAGAGACAAGAAAAGGCAGAAAAAAATAAAATAAAATCTTAACATTTAAGCATTCTTGCAGATTAAATGATTTAAGGATGCATGATTTGGGTCATTTGAACGATGTCCAAGGACTTCGAATATGTGCGCACCTAATGAAGAATGTACATTAGCCTCACAATATGGAAAATGTCTTCATCCCAAAAGCTGTGGTATAACAAAAAAAAAATATTATGAAATATGTTTAATTTAAGGATGATTCTTGTTGGCAGCACGTGCCTCAGCCATAATAGGTTACATAGAGAGTTATAGAGGGGCCTGGTGTGTAAAGTGATTCTGCTGTTGCCTCCAGACAAGATTTCCTCTCTGCAGAAAATGCCCTGTGCCTCCACCTAGTGGTGATTTTTTTTCAAATACAGTAAATAGGCAAAGGTCTTTCACTTTTGTATGTGGATATCAAAGCAATATGCTGCAAGAATGTCTACCGAGATATAACATTAATACAACAAAGGGTTTGGCCCCAGAGCTCAGTTTGTTGTAATACAAGTATTTAAAGATTGCCTTTTATGAGCAGAACATACTGAAAGATCACGTTTACTTTGCATTACCATTAAGTGTCGGTCTTGAAATTATATCACAATGTAACATAAGTGTATGTTATAGTTTACATTCCATGGTCAAATGTCGTTTTATTTCGTTTTATTTTTACGGCAACTTGATTGGCCCTTGAACGAATCAGTGGCCTATAATGTGCAAGGAACATCGTTCCTCAAATTTGGAATAGGCTTGTATTTAAAATGTTGTCTATTCAAAGTTTTCACTAGTAGCATGTTTTAGTAGTAGCACATTTGATCAACCTGCCCCAGTTTGTTTTCACAGTTTCTTTTGCCAAGATCATTTAACTTACGATCGTGAAGCACACGACAGCCGACCTGATACAAGTGCGAAGGATCACAGCCTTGATGCTGCTGCAGACGTTTGCTCCACACTTGTTACATATGTACCCATACAATACACTGAGTGAATATGTCCACCTCATCAAATAAAGGGTAAACACATGATTAAAGTCTGCTGGAACTATCCTCAGACAGGCTGCGACACAATCTGTTTTAAACTGACCCCTAGTGGTTAAAAAAAGAACCAAAAGTAAAGACAGGAGAAAAAACAGTGGTGTAACTCTAGGCCAGTGGTTCCCAGTCTATGTGAATTGAATTGAATAGAATATTTCTTTCAGCTACCTCTATTTTACTGGTGGATCCGCTGGTGGCCCCAACATCATCCTCCAGGGCTATGCACAAACAAAATTATAAATAATAATAATAATAATAATAATAATAATAATAATAATAATAATAATAATAATAATAATAATAATAATAATAATAATAATAATAGTTTTATGGCTAATAAAGATGCAATAGAGTAATCTTCAGCTATAAAACATCCCTCAAAATCTTTGGGGATCCAAATTTGGGTTCCGACCCCTAGGTTGGGAATCACTGCTCTATGCACACAGTTAATGGTAAATATTAACATTAGGCCTTTTGTTTAAGAATGTATTTTTAATGATTTCCAGTTCAGATACACAACATACAGTGTGTAATAGCCTCTATTTGAAATAGAAATATTAACTTTTGTTCTTTCAACCCCTTCAGTCCATTATGCTCTCTCACATTATGTTGAGCTTCAAGCAGATTACTAAAACAGACTAAATGAAACAGACAAACAGGTGCAAGCCTCCACATAACCAATCAGCATCTGGAACAAGAAGATATCTGAAGTTTGGTTAAGCCTTTTATTATTAATATTAATCTTTTTTTTTTTTAAATTTTCACTTATATCAAGCCAACATCATAACTGTAGTGTAAACATGTAAACTTGAGTGTGCTTCCGATCTGTTGGCTGACCTTTGTATTGCATGGAAATGGAAAAACAAGAAAAAAAATAACACTTTTAAAATTGGCACAAATGCAATCATGACAGAGTAAAGATTAATGCAGGATTAATAGAATCAGAATATTTAGGCCAATCCCCCAATCAAAGGATTGTTCTGTAACCATTATGTCCCCAAGCTTTGTATCTATTATCTCCCCTAATAACCAATAAAGGGCAATTATATTAATGCACTGTGTTTCACTTCATTGAGTTCATCTGAGCTCAGCAGAAATGCATCATGTTAATGCTTGAAAGCATGTCTCTGTGGCCTGGTGATATATATTTTCTAAATAGGGAAAAAACAAAACAAGAAAAGATGAAAAATAAAATTATCAAAACTTGCACCTGCTGTCACAAAAAAGGTTTGGCCAATCACTCAAACCAAACGACAAACAGAATATTTACAAATTCCCAGTTGGTTCTCTTACACTTAAAAAATGTACAGTTTGTCTGGTGTGGTTGTTTTTTCCTCTCGGCTCTTCCAGTCCAGTGAGGGATGGCAGTCTGGCTCCAGGGTCGCAGTCACACAAGCCCACATACCCAGCTCCTGTCGTGGCACATGAGAATGTGTAGTGTCTGTCAGCGAGTTTTGAACTCATGTTTTAGGCTGTGGTTCTGCGTGCACTGGCAGATCAAAGTAGACAACAGATTTATCGCCGTTTGTCCACGTTTGTCTTGAAGTCACTGGGCTGTTTAATCATGACTGTCCCGAGTGCGACCCGTCTGTTTCCTGTTCAGTTGTGCGAGAGCTGTGAAACACACATTGCAAGGAGCTCTCACCTTTAAGCCATGGTAAATTTACCCCATCCCACTGTGAGAGGAGAGTAATAACAACAGAAGATGAAAGACAAGCGTCAGGCAGTCTTCAAACACTGAAGCATATGGATATAGTCAGTCACACACAAAACGCATTAGGACTAATCATGTAGAGCAGTCGCTTTTGTTTTTTGTAACTTAAAAAGAGCTTTCTTCATGTGATATTGAGAGTGGCTGTGCAAAAGATACAAGTTATAGTAACATGAGGGGGAGAAAAAGGCTTTTGTCAGTCTTTCTGCTAATGTGTGGCACAGCCCCAGTGTTAGAAAAAAATAAAGAGGATTTTTTTATTTTCTTTAGTATACTCAATATTCATCTCTCTATACTTTTATATCAGTTGAAGTACCACAAAGTGCTGTGTATTTTAAAACATCAACAAAACAAAACAATTTTAAAAATGACAAATAATAAAAACAAGGCAGAACATGGAAAATCTAAATGGCAAATGTCTATCTCCACACTGTTTAAAAAAACATGCAAATATTCCAGACAGCAATAAAACTTCATGTTCATTTTTTTTTAAAAACAAGGATATATTGATTTCCCTATAAGGAGAGACCATCCACAGTGCAACATTGAATGTAATTAAAAAGTGTGGATCCAACAGAAAAATGAAGGGGTTGGCACTTTTCTGATGATATTTCCTTTTGTAGAATACAGTCAGGATAGGCCTCGCAGACGTCCAATGGACGCCAGCACGAGAGGAGCTTTTTCACAGTACTTGGCACCAAGAATGCTGGTAAAAACGAGATATCAGAATATCTTTTTTCATTCATATCCTTACAATTTATTAATAATACATCATTTACATTTGTGTTTTGTATAAAAGACTCCAAAAGGAATAAAGAGTCTAGTAGTGATTGCAAGAGAGAGGAGGGAATGTGAGATGAACTATGCAATGGTTGAATAAAAAGAGCTACAAGGGCAGATGCACAGAGAAAGTGTGTGAGGCAGTAAATGGAGAAGCAGTTAAATGGGCCGAGATGCAGATAGAGACAGAGATAATGAGTGAGAAACAAATAAAGTAATGGATGTGATTAGCGCCTGTGTGGCCCAGATGCAGCCCAGTCTAATGGGCAGCCTGGATTCCGGTCGCACCCCACACGCTGAGTGAGTCAGTTTATCCAGGAACGCCCAGAGGAGCCAGCCCCAATCTGGAAACGGCATCCTTACTACATAGATCTATGAAGCAAGACTCTGGTATTATACAGTATAATACTATACATTGATTTGTAAATATAAAAAATACATTTCATAACAGAGGGATGACGCTCAACTGTCACATTCTTGTACTGCAAATGGTACATTTCTCATATCTCTAAACCAGAATGCAGACAGCTTTGGGGACAAAGTGCTCAATGCATGGTGCCAAATTACACTTCCAGATTGGGCTTTTAAAGCTGCAGTTTGTAGGTTTCAGGAAATCTCTTCTTTATGACACACAGCTTGTTAAGCATATGCTGCCTTGTTCAAAGCAGCTCACTGCGTATTGTCTTTTCCCCCTAAACCATGAATGAAAATGATTATTTGTATTCTATGTCAAACATAGTTTTACAATGACACAACAACATATGATCAAAACAACTAAACTACACATAAATTGCCAGATTGACTGTGATAGGCTGTATACTTCTGACAGGGGCGATGAGCTTAAAGCAAAACACCAAATACAGAAAGCACTGTAATGAGACAAAGCTGCAAGAACCAATGGCAAGGAGCATTTGAACACAACCCCCCTGTGATTGTTGTCCTCATGTTCGAGGTATTTCTGAATGTGAAACCGTACAAACTGCAGTTTCAATTGGGGCTTAATGAGAACAGACAAACACACAGGATTGATGGTGGAGCAGTTTTGTGGTGTGTCTCTGTGAGCCCAGAGTTGTGCGTGGTCCTATACTCGTGTGGTGGAGTGTTGGTGCGGTAGCGCATTGTTGCTGTGGCTGGGAACAGGAGTGCCAGAGGGGGCCGGGACAGGTGGATAGGTGTTAAAGGGGTGCAACGGCTGCATGCTGCTGATAGTGCTGGGAATCATGGTGATGGTATTGGCTGTCATGAGCGGTACATCTTCGGGGGCTCTCCTCAGGGCTAGTGTGTAGTCAGGGGGACACACTGGGGGCCGCAGCGTTTCCAGGTCACCGTGCACTCCGCGAGATGGTAGAGGGGTCCCGTGTTCCAGCTCCACTCTCTGCTGCTTCATCTGCAGTGACATCAACTCCTCCTCCTGACTCAGGGCCAGGTCATTGTGTGGCGGGGCTCCTACCACTCCCATGCCCACACCCATGCCCATGGTGGTGCCCCTCTGAGGGGACAAGCGGCGGTGGCGCCTCTGCATGAGTTCATGCCTCTTATCCCGTTTGTAATACAGCGCCGCGAAGGCCAGGACATTTAGAAAGAGCAGGGAAGCGCCCACGGCCACTGTCACACTCAGCTCTGTGGAGTAGTCCCGTGTCTCCTCGGGGAACGGAGGGATGCGCGGGCGCTCAGAACTGTCAGGGTCTGGATCAGGTGGGTAGGTAGAGATGATGGGTTGGCGTGTGGATCGTGGGCCAGGGTTGGGCCTGATGCGATTGGGACCTACGGGAGTCACTGGAGTTTTCACAGAACTGATGATTTCGTGCTGAAGGCCATGAAGGTGCGGCACCAGCTCAAGCCAGAAGGCAACCTTGTTGGCCCGATAGTTGTCCCGGACCCGAGGCTTCAGACCAATGTGAAGGTACTGCTTGTCTTTTGAACTGAATTTGGTCCAGATCACCTCCTCAAAGCGGTTTGGTTTTGTGTGAATAAAAGTTGTGTCCTGTGGAACAGGTAGGTTGGGATCTCTGAAAGGAATAAAAAAAAGAAGATGAGTTTTAAGAAAATGTATACCTCTAAATCAATTTATCAAGTATACATTTTTCTGTAGTGGTTCGAAACCTTCTTTTCTCTGTGGAGATGTTGTTTTGCCTGTAATCCTCCTCAAAATGGAATTAAATTAAATAGCAATCTCCATGGAGACAAGCAGGTGACGGACCCGCCACCAGAAAACTACAAGTACTGTATAAAGCTGTTAATGGACTATGTATTTGTTTTATGAGTCAAATATTATTTTTCTAAGTAAGAAACTAAAATCAGAAGTGGTCATACCCTGTTTTTGCAAAGTTGGTCCAGTATGTCATGACCACTGCGCTTAGCATCACATCGTTCTTGCTGAAGTTACATGGGAACAGGTCAGTGGCCCCCACCATGGGGATCCCAAACACGTAGGGGAGCTCATCTCCGTGGGCGGCGTCAGCCCATTCTGGCCTTGCTTCGGTCTGACAGTGGTGGTGGAAGGTGTAGAAGTAGACAGGCGACTGGAACTCAGCGTGCAGCTTGGCCGTGGCGACAGCGGGAGCCACCCACTGATGGTCTGTGAACAAGGCCAGGAGGGTCTTCCGCCTCATATCACTGTTGTCCCTGTCAGCCCAGTCTGTGTACATGAACTTTATGGTCTCCCTGAGGATACCTTTACCTTGCCAAAAACAAGAAAGCTAAATGAGAACTTACTGTTGAAACAGAAATATTTTGTAAACTGTATTTTTTTGCTACTGTCACAATGGATATACATATGAGTGTAAAATTAAGTTTGGTCTGACCATCCGGGTATCCGTAGAGGTTGTCCACAAAGTTGGATATGGTGTAGTCAAATGAGGCTGCTGATATACCGTCTTCTCCTTCACTGTCGTCCACAAACTTCAGACCTTCTCCCTGGTTTACTCCCAGCAAGATGTCATAGTTCAGAAACTCACCCTGTTGTCAACATAGCATAGCATAAAATTATAATGCAATGCACTTTTACCTTGGAATCATCTGAATTTTGATTTAATTTATAAGCATGCCCTTTATTAGGTCAGAATTAGGTTTTAATACTATGCCAGAGTTTTCTGTCCACCTAAATATTTAGGACTTTTTGAACAAATATTTGTTAGCAGTTGCAGTGTTAGCTCTGACCTGCTGCATGAGAATCTCAGGGTCATCTGGAACCACGTCCCCATCCACCACGGGCCCAAAGGCAATGTGATAACGGGCCGGCTGGATGTCCTGATCAACCAGCTCCCGGAAACTCTTCCTCCTCAGGCAGTCAACCAGCTCTGCCATGTCCCCCAGACTACAGCCCACCTTCTTAGCCAGGGTCTTTGTGTACATCATGGGCTGGTAGTTGACCGACCAACTGGAAATAGCCGAACCACTTTGCGCTATGGCCCTCTGGAACAGGCCTGTTGGAAGACGAGTATTATCCAATATTAACAACATACAATCACATATTCTCTATCAGTTTAGCACACTTTTCTTCCTGACACACTTAGCGGGCCTTGGAGATTCAGGAGTGTGAGTGTGTTAAATAATGCATATGTTGGAGGAGGAGCGAAAGTGGAGTATTACATATGCAGCAAGATGAAGGCGATATCCAGCTGTGTTGCATTGCTGGGGAAAATCTTTATGAATGTTCAAGCCATGGAAAAAAAAATGCTCCAATTGCATGTGACCAGAGACGGCGAGGAGAAAAATGGCGACGAATCAACACGCAGCAGTGGTCTTGATGTGTCAGATAATGCCAGTGAGGAGATAGATTGCGAGGCAAATAGAAAGATGCTCCTTGCACTGTTGCGCTGTTATGTAAAATGGCTTGCTGTCCCTCTGTTTTATCCACAGATTCTGTCATTAATAATTAAGCCCCCTCCTTTGCCATATTCTGCATATGCCCCACCCCCGCTTCTCTCCCTGTGAAATCAATTAGGAGGGTTCTCGGCAGCAGCTCATCTCTCATCCGCTCATACAGTACCTCCACAAACTTTTTTCACACTTCCAGCCATTACAGTCTGACTTCAAAATGGATGCTCTGTGGATGCATGCAGTGCAGACTTAGCATAGGATCTACAAAAAAAAAGTTCCCAAAACCAACTGTAGCTGTAGAGCAGTAACCAGTGAAATGTTTTATTTTAAAAAAATAAAATAAAATAAAATCTTTCTGTGAATGGTTTAGCTGACCATAATTTTTGGTACATCGATTCATACACATTGTACATATGTATGCCTGTGTGTAACAATTGTCTCTGCCATCAGTCTAGTAATATTATGACCTTTTGGACTCCTATTAGGGATTAGTGAACCAACATCTGGAGACTCCCATCAAATCCCTTCCAAATATATCACACTATATGCATTTGTGTTCAAAACTGCAAACTGCCCAAAGCTAAATGAAATATATTTATATTTAACAACACAACTTTTAAATGTTGTATTACTTAACTTTTAATAATCAACTTGCAAAGAGCAAGACATAACTAGACATGCATTATTATAAAACATACATACATTTTTAAAAAGTGTAAATGCAATTTATAATATAAAAAATTCCATGTCTATATTGCATCTATTTCTATATAATGTGTTGCCTAGACAGGGAAAGGATCATTTCAGAGAGACAATTTTTGTTGTTATAGTTGAGTGATTTGAGCTCCACGAGGAGTGACGTTATTTGGTATTATCTCAGAGCTTGGGTCCCAAGGTGCAGGGTGTTGTGGGGAATAACCTACTGTTTGTATCCATCTGTCAATTCAAGCCACAGTGCCACTTGGCTTTCACTCACAGTTTACGGGAATGTCTTTATGCATATGCGAATGTGTCTAAATATAAAAAGGATCTTTCTTCATTGTTACATTTTGTTAATTAATTTCTTTAATTACACAGGCTAGCAGACAAAGTATAATTAATTGAGTTTTTATGTGTATATTAATATTTTTTGAATATGTAGATATTTAGTAATACAATTATGTGAATGCTTGTTACTAACCTGAACCAGAACCTGATTTTTACTGTCCAATAATAGAACTTGTTCATTCTAAAGTTATTCTTAAATTTCCAAGCATTGAATTGATTCCATCTGATATATATATACTCTTTAACCTTTAACATAAAAGTTTTCTTTTCATCGCTCTCTCTCTCTCTCTCTCTCTCTCTCTCTCTCTCTCTCTATATATATATATATATATATATATATAGGTTAATATAAAACAATGTTCTCTAGAATGAAGGGCAGGATGAGGATTATTTTACACTTAAGATTTGGAAGAAAAGTGTTTTAATGAAACAAACTCACTGGTTTGTTTGTCTTTTGGAAAACATGAAAACAGAAGGAAGTCATATTCTGTATTTGTTAGATGTTTTGGTGGTTTAGTAATGCATCAAAATGCTATGTGCTTGATTAAAAAAATAAACAATTGATTGCCTTAAATTACACATTTTTAAGCCTAGAATGTAATTAGAGGTTGTGGCTTTAAAATGTATTCTTCTGAAAATCATACTGTGTTGATGTGTTGATTAAGGCCGTCCTCACCTTCAGAGTGGTGTGACAGGATCAGGAGGTTCACACAGGCCGCCCCTGCTCCAGAGCCAAAGATGGTGATTCTCTCTGGGTCTCCTCCAAAGTGCCCAATGTTTTCCTTTAGCCAGCGCAGAGCCTGGATCTGATCCAACAGGCCATAGTTCCCCTTCGCTGACTGGTCCCCTGTGCTAAGAAAGCCTGGCGGCCAAAACGACAACAAAGAGAAAAGAAAAGTGCAATAAGTGTCAGACAACAAGGTAATCGGCGTGCATCTGAAAAACTATTCTTTTAGAATAGAAGACGGAAACCTGTCATTGTCAAGAACCTCTCTAAACCGCTCTGAAGGCTGCTGAGAGTTTAACACTGTACGCAATGCGAAATTACAGATTTTTTTGTACCCATACCACAAATAAAGCACAGTAAGGGTGAGATGAACAGAAGGAAACACATTTCAGCAGTAGATGAACACCCACAAAATGTTAAATTAAACTGAACAAACTATCACTGGTATGAAATAAAATGTACAGAATGTCCATTCAGAGTCTAATTATAAAATACGGATTCTAATAAGAGCCACTCATCATTGCTGTAATTATGTCATTAACACCACAGCGAACACACACACACCTATTGGTCCCGACAGTGACCAGCAACTCTCTGTGAAGGACATTGGTCGGCAAGATTGTATGCTAAATATTCCTATGGAAGAAGCATTATCGCATTAGCCACAATTTTTAAGAAAATTAAATAATGCAGTGTTCGGTTTGTGACTCAGATAACTCAAAGGAAAAAAAGACTATTTCATAGATCTGTGTTATGTGTGAATGTGAAAACTGAGAAATGCTTGTGTAGATTTGGAACAGTCAAAGCCAAAGAAAAGATACCAGCAGTGTTGTTGCTAAGCCATAACAGCATAATTTCTGCCATAGGGGATCAATACCAGAACATATGATCTATTAATGAATGCATTCACACTTATTCATTATATCAAAATTGAGACAAAACCAGGACTAAAACCCGGAACTAAACCTGGACTAGATCAGGACTAAACAAGCACTAGAACATGACCAAACCAATTCCGATAAAGTGGAAGAAAATGGATGGATGGAAGGATGCTCTGGTTGTGTCCTTTATTCTACTTTGAAGCAAAGCAAACATTACTGGTTCTAAAAGTTTATAATAATGTAAAATGTATTGGGGAAATTCTAACTTGTGTCTTACCAACGGCACTCTATTTTCCATGAGAATAAGAGCAATCCTGTGATTGATATTCTATGGAGACCGCTGTGTAGGTGCAGCTCAGGATGCTAAGGTGATGAGAGCCGGTTAGCAGCCACTGATGTGTGCTTCTGACAGAGACTAATGTTCCCTAATAGACCTGTAGGGCCCAGGCTCCTATTTAAAAATAAACCACACAAGATACAGTATCCCCAAAAGGAAAATAGGGTTCAGACACTGTGGTAAGCATCGCGTTCCTGTCTCACCTCCAAGCTCCAGGAGATCTCTGTATCAGCATTACCTGAGTGATTGTAGATTGGATGATACAAAGATATACTAATTCATGCCATGATTTACAGGAACAAACCATTATAGAATTTGTAATAACTAGAAGAAGCATTTTAATGCTTTGTTGATGAAATGTTGAATATGATTACATACAAGTCATAATACTTGACATTTAGAGTGCATTATTCTTAATAATATTATGGCGTGGAACAATTGTGTGATTTTATTGATACAAATTTGACAGTACATTCTATTCTACAAATATTTATGTATTGATTTACTATTATTAGGCCAAAGTAAATTGAGTCGAATTCTCGTGGGTGAGTCTTGCGTACGGGAACATAACAGTGAATAACTGTGACCAACTTGTGCCACTATAACATCTATTGTAACTACTTCTACTTCTACTAATGCCACAACTTGTAACAATTACTTAAATGTACTACTATTAATTAAAACACACACATACACACACCCTTTGACCAAAACAATATATTTTGTCCACTTTGAATGCTTAGGTGCTTAGAATTAATTAATGTACATAATGAAATTTTTGGATGCATGGTTCATTTGACATTGTTCCTTCTCGTCGGGTTCGTCCTGTACTTACAACCTAATGCATAAAGTTAATAGTGTGAGGCAGAGCATAGCCTGCACCGAGGGGACTGTTTGTCATATGGTGGAATCTGCAACAGCCACTTTGTGTGCACTTTGAACCTAACAGTTGTTGCAACAGCTGGTCAGCAAACTACCTGCTGCCCAAAACATCCTGAAAATGGGGCATAAATATATGAATTTGTAACAATAAATGTACCATACAGCTCATAAATTGTTTATCGTTAAACTACCACAATATCTTAGTACAGACTAAACATTTGGACAGACGCAAAGTATGAGTATCACTTAATAACTCAAAGAGGATTTAAAGTATAATGCTAGAAAATGTGGAGAGCCTAAAGCAGGAGGAGCAGATGGCACAAGAGGACAGTCAGCATACTGTACAGAGTGGAGCAGTGTATTTGTGGTGGAGGTACTGATGATGCCCATGATGAGGCTGATCATCATAAGTTTACAATTAACTTCACTGAAGGCTATAATTAAACACAGTATCAATATTAAACCAGAACTAGAGGAGATATATATATATATATATATATATATATATATCTCCTCTAGTATATATATATATATATATATATATATATATATATTATATATATTATATATATATTATATATATTATATTTATATATAATATAATATATATATATATATATATATATATATATATATATATATATATATATATATATATATCCTTTTACAATAACAAGTCTCAGAAGTCTGGTGTTCTCAG
Organism: Chaenogobius annularis; assembly: GCA_015082035.1. NCBI lineage: Eukaryota > Metazoa > Chordata > Actinopteri > Gobiiformes > Gobiidae > Chaenogobius > Chaenogobius annularis. The sequence continues at coordinate 55,137 of BJKM01000005.1, forward strand.
ACACCTCAGCCATGTTACTATTTTACAGACAGGTAGGTATTGCTGCAATAATGAGATGATACCCAAAATGCTAATTCAAAATGGATGACAAATGATTACATTGCTATCTAGATTCAACAGGTGTCACTCAATGAAAACATATAATAGATGTGGTGATGTGATTTCATGTCAATGTCAGTGTGGTCATAAATATATGCATGTATATAATATGGCGTGTGCTATAATGCTATAATCCCTGGTTCATCGCCTATTGACTGGACATTAGCCTGAGTGAGTGACTAGGGTACGATATGAGCGCTGACCTGTGGTGGTGTAAGTGTGTCTATGTGTGTGTGTGTGTGTGTGTGTGTGTGTGTGTGTACCCAGTCGAGTGCTGCACTGCCTGCCACAGTTGCTTGGCAACTGTCCAGAGCTTCAAGCAAAATGATATGGACAGACACTCACCAAAGCACTTGCATACACACATCTAAGCACTTATATATTCAAATACAAAAACAGACACACACAAGCACACACAAACACGTATCCGGGACGTGGCACTGTCATTGTCTTTACAAGGGCATCATGGACAAACACGGTTAGCATTTTCATTTGCCATTAAAGATATGTTTCTCCTGGTCCTCTGGTGTGTCTTTCACAAAGTTTTCTTTCTGATTCCCTCCATCTGCTGAGTGGGGCTTCCTCCTGACTTTAGTGCTGATAGCAGCAGTTTATCAGGATGGACTCATGCATATTCAACGCTGGCTTTAGGTAAGAGCCAAGCAGCTGTGAGGAGGGTCTCCTAACTCACACTTCATATGCAGACAATGGACAGGGGGTGGTCTCCAGTCGAGGAGGGAAACTTCAAATCTTATTGTAAGAGACAGTTAAAGACTACATTCAGACTGTAATAACTAATGATTTATTCTCACATAAGCCGCCAGCACACAACACCTTGTGTAAACCCCTGTCCTGAACTGACCCACGGATACATAAAATAGACTAAATATTAGGCTCATTACATTTTTTTTGTTTGTGCCCAGGTTTCCCCCACTAAAACACAATCATAATCATTTAAATTCCACTTAGTCACAAGGCAGTGCAAGTAGCTACAAATATCACAGGCAGAGTGGTCACAACTACCTCACAGCAAGAGGATCCTCTTCTATTCAAACCTTAAACATTTTAAACAAATGCTATGCAGTGTGAACACATATTCCAAAGCAGGGAAATCAATGAGAGGTTTGTCATGTGATCTTTCATGTATATAACTGTCAAGTAGATTTTTAAAGCTTGACCCGAAACCTTTGCATGTCATTTGGCAATTCTAGGACAAAGAGAAAGAAGAGGATGAAAACACACAGGAGACAGGAAGCAGGCATTAGGCTGAATCTTGCCCAAAGCTACTGTCAGATTCAAAATGACAGAAAGGTGAACGAGCAACAGAAGGACGTATTTGATAATGTCAGAGCATCATCACACCTAAGAGGAGGAGAGGTGTCGAAAACAACTGAAAAATATTGCCTTTTACTAAACACAGGAAAGGTGATTGAAAACAGGAAGAGACAAAACAAAGCAGTCTTTCTGTATGACTCACGAAATTAATAAGACAAAAATCACACAACAAAACGGAAAAAACCTCAGCAGATGGTGAATAATTCCTGCACAAAGGAGCAGTTTACATGTTTCAGACGAGCATGTTTGATGGTTGTGGATTGTGGGCTAAGTTTAAGGATTATTGAATGGATGTGAATGTGGTTGTGCACAGATGAAACATGACAAGATGACTTCCGGTGTGTCGTTTGAGGGAAGAAAAATGTGAGAGGAGAAGAAATCTGGAGCTCAGATTAAGTTAGCCTGAAGCGTTTGTGTTTTTGTCAAAAGGTTAGAAGAATAATTTGCCAAAATCTAAAGAAACAATCAGTTTGTGTATATTGTTGTGTTAGTCCATATTGTAAAATTTAATGATAATCATCTGTACACACAATAGCAGGACACAAAATATAGCCATTTGCAGTGTTGGAAAAGTTACTCTGAAGTTACAGCAATTGCAAGAGATATTGTATTTTCCAGTTATCAAAGAACTGGTTGCCACTGTATTTTATAAAATTGTCCATGTTTCATTTGATTAAGACCATTCAGGTTTCATATGATTTTCATAATATTTTCATAAATATAGCCTTTATACCTTTTGGACGTCTCCACAGTTTGAGAACCACAGCTGTAAATCAACTTTCACTTAACTAACTTAACTGATACAAGCATTTGAAATATTTTACTGCCAAAACATTTACAATCATACGTTCATAAAACTGAGTTACACAGATGGCCAAGCCTCAATTAATGTAGAGGTAGCACAAATTACACAGCTCCTCAAATAGAGGCGCACGCTATGAAGAAAACTAAGACAAATATAAGACACATTTCTGTCCTCTTCTTGGACACTTTGGAGATAGTTAGTTTGAAGTTTTTTGATATATTTTGCTACTACTATTATTTATTGTTGCATGTTGCACCTTATTGCCACCTTGTTCATTGACAATGGCAATACATTCCTTTTTGATTCTGATTCTTCTGATCAGTCAGTCTTAACTTTAGCCTGATTCTAGCCTCTCTTGTCTCTGTGTAATGAGCCAGGGCACTGATGCATGTGCGTTACTGTGACGAGAGAGGGACCAGCAGTAAGGACAATAATAGAATCACCTTGTAACTTGCGTTACTGAGATTGTAACAAGTAATATATTGCCAATTTTCAACTCATTAATGTGTTATATTACAGCGTTGCAGAAAAATGCAATATATTACTGTAATTTGTTACTTTTGAAGTGTGTTATTCCCAACACTGGCCATTTGTAGGATTATATACTATTTAAAATATTGCATGACCAATTTAGGGATCATGAGTTAAACATGACAATGTTTTTTTCATTAATTGTGCTCTGTTCATTTCTAACTTTCTTTTAGCTTTCTTTGACACATGATTTCAATCACATGTTACATATATTGAGCTATATTTGAAATAGAACAAAGTCTTCAAATAAGAATATATGTACAATCTAAAAAATAATCAGCAAGGGAGGTTAAATGTTATTACTAAGAAATCCAATGTTTTGTCAAAAGTCCAAAGGCAAAACATACCTATGATAGACTCTATTATCCATCCATATTATGTGAAAGTGAAAACGTTTTAATTAGATCACATTTAAAACAAAAATTAAATTAAATAAATGTCATAATGAACCAACGTATATTTGTTCTTCATACGTATATTTTGTTCTTCATACATTCATACATTCATAGATACATTCATACTGGGATTGACAAAAATACCAGTGTGACTCTGTGCTCAGCTGAGGTTCACAGGGAGGAATGGCTGGCAGGTCGCCTTCAATTATGCATCACTCTGTATGTCAAGTACAACCTAGAATTAAATTATACCTTGTGATTGGGCTAAGTCCTGCTGTACTAATATGATTTTAGTACGTCACCTATAGGCTCCCAATGACATTGTATTCATTACTTGACGTATAGCTTTCAATTTCAACCCCCAGAGGCCCATTCTCACGCATCTAAACTGTGTCGTAAAACTGTGCAGTCACTTATGTTTCAAAGGTAATACTTCAGACAGTTCACTGACAGGAGGTGCTGAAGTTCAAGGATCAGTGACAATATCACAAGGGGAAATTTGATGGTTGCATTTGCACGTCTGCAGTTTTCTATTTACTCGTTGTATAATAATAATAATAATTCAACAACAAGAAAAAATATGATAACACTTTTGATAGCAGATTAGCAGCCTGGCCCATCAGTCTGCCGCAGGGCAGCAGTGGCTACAGTAGTAGTTTACCACCATCGAGTGTGGAGCGAATGAATAATGCAATGTGAAGTGTCTTTGAGGGACCAAAAAAGTGCTATATAAATATTATGCATTATTACTATAAATTCTAAACAAACGCATTCTTAATCCCTGAATGGAGACAACTAGAGGCAAAAGTGAAGTGGAGCATAATGTGATTTCAAAGGAGACACTAGGATTAACATCAGAACATAACAAAATATGAAAAATCAAGATGGTTTTGGCAAATGAAAACCACTCAGACACTCTCAGATGGTTTAAACACATTGACTATTGTATTTTACATGATTAGTTTAATTAATAGGAGATAATGAAGGACACTTAGCATTCTTGATGAAAGCAAAATGCTGGACAAATGCTTACCGAAATGTTCACCCCATAATAGTTTTTCTTTTTTTTATCTACAGACGAATGACATACTTTATTACAAATCAACTTTCTGTGAAGCATAAATACAATTTTGAAGCTAGAAATGTAAATTCTCCATCACTTGAAACAGAAATGCAAACTTTCGACCCTGGAGATCTTCCAGTTGCCTCTATTCTGGAATTTTATATATATATTCTAGCGTTGATTAGCACTAGTTATTTGTTTATAAGCACGATTACTAGCATTTGTAGTCGGCCTATAATACCTTATAAATGTATTCAATCACCAGGCGATGAATGCAAATACATGCCTTAAGTGCATATAAACGATTTATTAATGCAATATAATTATTAAGACATTTTATTTTAAATCTTTAACAAGAAATTTTGAAATGCATTCAGAATTTTAATTATATGCATTTTTCTTTTGCATTAGGGATTGTAGGTGGCTGGGGAGCAGTGTTGGGTAGCGTTACTTAAAAGTAACTCGTTACATTACCTCCTTACTACCCTGGAAAACGCATTACGTTACTGCGCTACTTTGTTAAAAAACTTAATGCTTTAGAGTACTCTTGCGTTACCAATAAGCAACATTATTGTATAACCTATATCGTTTGCCGACAATCCCTTTGCGTTGCTGAACACTGTAAAATAATCATTAAAATATCAAATGAACAAACAAAAGTCAATGCATTTTACTGAGATTTATTTATCTTTTATGTTGACCTATGACCACAATACAATGCCATACAATAAGCACGTGTAGGCCTGTCCTCAAGCAATGAAAAAGATCCCTAAAACACAACGCACAACAACAGAACACGCTTGTTTTAGGCCTGTAGTTTATTTAAATCAAACTCACCACATCACTGTTACCCCACATTTACTCCTCAGCTACAAAAAAGTGGTTATAATGAAGGAGAAGGTTTTCAAAACGTGTATCTGAAAGTTTAAGTGTCACTAGTCACTAGTGGCACAATGCACATGCGCACAACACGCCGAAACAAGTGTTTTCTCTCTTTAATCTGTGGAAATAAACCTGGCTCTGGGATTACGGTAAGGAGATGAGACCTAACCAAAACTAACACATTACTGATTTGAAAAAGTAATTTGGGGAGTATTAGATTACATGGGTGCACAAAACTACGTGCCTCGTTACTCTGAAAAGTAATTTGAGTATTCTAACCCGCAACTCTGCTGGGGAGTATATGAGGAGTTATTAGTTCATCACAGGAATGATGAAAAACAACTATTATACGATACGGCCACTCTCCTGACATGTTTATGGATGAAGAAAGTAAGTTGGAGGACCAAGGACAAGGACATACGGACGCCACTAAACGTGCAGAATCAATGGTACAAGGACCAAACCCATAAAAGCACTAACCAGTTTGCCACCGGACAGCTTAGTTTTATGTTGTATTAATGTATATGATGATTTGTACAGTCTGTAATTGTTTAAAGGGATCACTCTAACAACACTCACCTCCTATGACTGCAAATCACTGTATTTGACTACCACACATCAAGTAGCACTTACAATAAAAATATGTGTTGTTTCTCACTACAGCTCTCTAAAAGGGTTGTCTAGCTTTGAGCAGAGTGTAGGTGCGTTTCATTTGGATCTGAGGACTGCCAAGATCAGAGGAGACAGTGGTCTAAACTCAAATGGCAGCACAAATGTTAACTGACTGTGAATACTGAATGTGTCATGCTAAAGCGCGATTTATGTGAAAAATGGGATTTTAACTACATCCCAAGACAAATTTAATATTTATTAAGAAAGTTTTATTAAAGGCCTGACACATCCTGACTCAACAGCAAACTTTGGGTTTACACTCATGGATAAAAATACTGATATCTGCAAATAACTTTTGCTCTCTTAGCGGTCGAGCAGTAAGTAGTGGTAAAATGTGTTTAACTATTGCTGAGTTTCAGATGACGTCAAAACATTCAATGGACAGATAATATTTAATACAGATGAGGGCAGCAAAATTTCATATTGTTGAAACTGAATTTTTGGGGGGGATATAGTGAATTATTGGGTCTAGTCATTGATATAAAGTATCAGGTTAAACATTTGTAAATTAACTTATGGATATCAATAGAAAGAAAGTACAACATTGTCACTAGAATCCACCAATAGATGGTAATAGTAATTAAAGGTACACTATGTAACTTTCTGGTGGAGGGTGTTGTTTTTGTTTAGTTTAATGTTGAAAATAGTTCGTATTCTGTAACCAGTTTTAGCTTACACTGTGCATTTTGTACCATTCACCTGTGTGCTAAGACCACGTTCCTGCTGCGATACTCATATCATATGGCATGGAAGGTAACATCTGTGGGGGATGGCTTAAGGGAGACAGTGGGGGGTAGATTGTGTTTAAATACATGTCTCTTCAGACATCTCTGTACGGTTGTGTATGGCTTGTCTCCTTGTGTAAGTAAAACCTGCCTGACTTTACTTCAGTGACTCTCATCCTTCTTATTAAGAATTTATCGAATAGAGGGTCTACCACTTGACTCCTTGGAGATGTTATTGCTTAGCCTGGAATTGCTCCAAATACCTAGATAGACTTGCATTGTGAGTGTGTGTGAGGTCATCTCTTCACAGTTCTGACCTGTAACTTGGCCTGGTGGCGTCAACTGCTTGTCTCCGTAGATAAGTTTTACATTTTTCACCAAGGGCTGCATTTTGAAACTTATACTGAGCAGAGTGCCACGGAAAACCCAACAATGAAGTGAATCATTCAAAATTTTGCCTTTGACATAGTTTTGATGAGCCTCCACACCTTTAGCGTCTTAATAAGGACTTGGAACATTACGTACCACGTGTATGTAGTTCGGGATACCCCTACAATGCTAATTTCCCATTTTACCTCTAAGACGACTAAGTAACCGAAACTTGCTACTTTTTGTTGTTCGGACCAACTTAGCAGGAAGCTGGAGGGCCCAAAAAAAATTGGTTGGAGGGTCGCATTTGGCCCCGGGTCGTAGTTTGGACATGCCTGGTTTAAGCCATACTGTGGAACGATGGCGGTATGATGACTGAGAAGCCAGCACTCAAGCTTGACAGCAAGCAGGTTGCACAATAGATACAGTCTAGCCAGCAGCTACCTCTAAGTTTTGGTAGTTGTGTCAATATTATGGATGTAAATATATGTACAACTTTGCAAGTACTCCCAGTGAATTATTTGACATCTGAGTCAATGGTATTAATCTTCAAATATGTGTAAAAAATGTGTCAAAGTTGTAGCAGCAGTTGCAGTAATTGAGAATCCTCTACATTCATCAAATTATATTTTATTCAAGAAGCCAAACAGTGCCTTTATCATAAATATCTACCATTCCCTACTCATTAAAACATGTTGTGTACAATTACTTTTATCCGAGTACAGTTTTTAGAGACTTCTTTGCCCTTTGGGGATCCTTTTGAAATGTTAAAGTTCAAACTAATTGCAGAATGGATGAATCCTTTTGGACAAACAATAGGCTTTAATTAAACGTTGACGTACTTACAGCTAAATAGGTTGCGATGCCTTAGAAGAAGAAATGAGCAGCGTTTCATCTCTTCCTCCTGAGGTGAAAAATGTTCTCTCTCGGAGCCCACACAACGGTAGGCCTCTCCCCAGAGTTCATTAATTAGTTAATTAGTTAATTAGTCAGAACAGATGGCTATGCAACACAAATCAGAAGGCTCCTCCGGCACAGGGCAGGAGGAAGGTGAGCCGCAACGCCATTGAAGGAGAAAAAAATCCACTGTCACTAACCTCTGAACCAGCAGACATTTTCTAACCACTCACCCATTTTACTCCACTATATACGGGCTCTGATAAATTCATGAGGCTATCTGGAGAAGGGCTATAGCATGCTAACATATGTACCAGTGGAGTGAGAGCATAAAAGGCTGCAGGAGTTATTTGAATATTACTTGGCATCAGAGCCGATTTCAAAAAGCATTTCTGACGGTTTATTTTTAGCCTGTTCCCATCTCCCCCCTTCTGCTCTCTTTTTGCCTCCGTCTCTGCACCGTTCTCCCTCATCCGTCTCTATTCCCCACTCCGTTCGTCTTATTCCTGACTCCTGATCAGTATCTTAAAGGGACAGGCATCCCAAGACTTGAGCCAGACAATGGATAGTCATTACAATCATTACAATAAGAGTCATTTTCACACAATGTACAATCTATCCTTATACCCTGAAAACACCTAATGAAAACATTTAATAATGAAACGTAATTTATGAATATTGCTAAAATCTCCCTTTGTGTCTCTCAGCAATATTAGATATTGATGCACAAAAACAATATTGCAAAATGACCATGCAGTGCCCCTACTCTACACAGTTTGTTTGACATAGCAAGTGTTTTTTTCTTTTACTTTCTGGTTGGCCGCAGATGTGACATGAAGAGAAGTAATTCCATAAATGTTATCAAACAACCATATAGTAAACGAGGACCAAAGCTTGGTTAATTATTTTTGGCAAATAAAAGCAAATGACAATGCCTTTATTTTACTAAATTCATGTTCAAACTGTCAGTAAAATACAGTATGTTCTTTGCATGGAAATTGTCTCTGTATTTTGGATGTTTTTTGTGTTTTGATGACATAGACATCAATGCTACTAAGCGCAACTTCATTTTCTTTTTCAACTTTTTTTCAAAAACTACGACTTTATCAATGTAAAACTAAGACACATATTTTCCACAGCTACTATTCCACCAACAGCAGTAATAAATACAAAACATGAAAAACTGTCATAAGTTTACAAAATAACGAAACTAAAACTGTATATTCTCAGTATTAGTTTTTTCAAGATTTGTGTTGGCCCTGCTCCATGCTTGTATCATTTCAAATACATTTTCTATTTAAGTTATTAATGATCTGCTCTAAATACCTGCTCAAAATTATATAATGAAGAGTGTGCATTTAAAAAGATTTCAGTGTACTAACATTTCTAGAATCAGGGCTGTAAACCTCAAAGTCAAAGAAGGGTGCTATTAAACATTCACATGGATAGTGCATTATTTATTTATGTATAATTTACGCATCCATGCAGCACATCAAGACTTTTACACATGCTCCCACAGCAATTTGAATGCACACAGACAAAAAAAAAGAGAACAAAAACAAAAACATGCAGGTTTATGGGACATGACATACATAGCAATAGCATACAAGACTCATCTGCTTAATACAGTAACCCCTTTACAGCATATCAAAATGGAGAAGTGTGCACGTTTTTGCTCACAGACCAAATTTTAGCAACAGTTTTAAAAGAATCGAGGACACTGCGTCATCTGATAATCACTCAGCGGGATCACACCTCCATCTATTTATACACAGTTTTGTATGTGTTTTTGAGACTATGAAAAGCTCTATACAGTTTAAAGCATGAGACACAAGGCATTGAAGATTTTTCTCAATGCTGCTTGATTTGAATTTAACTGAGAGTCTACAGAAACTAGATTTGAAAATGGCATGAGGTAGTTTTGGTAGTTTTTAAGACATTATAGGCTAAACTGACCCACGTCTTTGATGGTAGGGGAAACCGTAGCAGCCGGAGGAAACCTACACAGACACAGAAAGAATATGCAGAACTCCAGCGATCCCTTGCTGTGAGGTGTTGCCCTCTCAGACACAGGGCTGACACAATTATGAACATGCAAGCGAAAATAATAACACATAATTTATGTATTCATATATTTGTTTATGTATTTTTGCACCTTACACATTGCCCACACTTATTATTATTAAATTAATTTTAAAAAGTAGTAGACACAAGGGGCAAAATGCAATTTGTTTTGCAATTATTCAACAATTGTTAACCGCCACTATTAACATATATATATCATATACAAATATATACAAACATACATACATATATATAACATAATATATATATATATAACATACATACAATATATACATACATATACATATATATATAATATAAATATACATATACAATATACATACATATACTATACATACATATATATATACATATATATATACATATATATATATATATATATATATATACATATAATAACATACACACACAACTTTAAATAACATCACACAACACACACCACACACACATATATATAGGCTGAGGTTACATGCACACTCAAAAGCTTTTTTTTTTTAGTTAAAGATTATTCAAATGAAAACAGCAAAATCATCTTTCTGATCCTTCTTACTCACATCAGATTTGAAAGAAGTGGTACATGCAGCCTCATTTATGAATAAAAGGTATTTGTAAAAGTGTTTTTCACCAGATTTTGCCATGCACAAAAACTAAACCAGATGTGCACCTTCACAAGTCTGCCAAACCATTAGGTGATATCTTCCAATTCATTTAGCCGATTGGCAAAGACATTCATGTGTTTGTTAAGGGCATCAATATTGCTGTAAAACATGCCATAGAGCACAAAATAATGAGGCCCTCAATTATTTATACTTCTCAACTGTTCTTGCTATTTATTTTCATTTAAAACTGAATTACCTCACATGCAATCAGTTTCAGTCTGTATCACTACCTCCCTGACTTGTGTGTCCTGGCATTGTCAATAATGCTCTGGATCACGTTACCCTTTGCCACAGCACTTGGATGACATCCTCCATGACTCTCATTTCACTGTTTATCGTTATTCTGATATGTTGAAACAGGCCTGATGTAATAAACAAGATTTGATTACCCAACCTGGCAACCGCAATGACTAACGGAGATAGTGTGTGTGCAAACACCTCCAAAAGTTAACAGTCAGTGTAAATACTTGACCACTGATTTCCGGGAGCGCACATACACACACATACACGTATAAACGCGTATGTGCGTACACACATACTCGAAGGTCACACACAACCACTCACAGAATGGACAAATAGAGAACCCCTTAAAACAAACATACATAGCTCTGCTTTCAGAAGCGTGCATATAAACAGAATACTTTCTTCAGTCTATTTGGTTGAGCTACTATTTCTTCATGGGGAATACCGAGAACAACAATCTTACCAAATTCCTACTGTAACTATTTTACTTTGCTTTTAGATGTCATAGGCCTGTCAGAAATCCTCACTGTACCAGCGAGTTTGACAGCCGTTTATATCAATTAAATTTCTTCTGCAGGCAAGTGACTATTTAGACAAGGAATGGACTTCAAATCAGCAAGGACACAATTATTTTAGGTAAAGCAATTGACCATGTTTCTCTGATACTGGTAGTATGACTTTTCTTGATCATCTTTAAACTGACTGGAGAGGAGAAGAACAGTAACCTCACAGTTTAGAGGACATACTGTCCTGTGCACCTTCCTGATTGTTTTGAATAAGGGACCCAGGCCAATGAGCTTGTCTACTTCACTTTAACCCAGACAGACAATTCACTCACAGTCATTCATAAGGGGATACATTAGCAAAGACACCAAAATGCCTACAAAAGCATTTCTTTGAAATCAAGGGATTCTCCCTTATCAATTTTAAATACATAAGCTAAGGTGCACATACAGTATGCATGTTTCTTGCTGTATGTTTTAAATCTCTAACAAAATATTTTGACATTAATTATTAACATACAGATAAAACCAGAGAACTTTTGTACATAGAAAAACATTGCATAACGGGACATGAATGTTTTATTCGGAGTAATCCGTGTGTATCATTTTCTATCACTGTGCGTTTATGATGAATTGCGCATCCATGTATGTCATGTGCAGCTATATTTAATGCCTAAAGGGAATAGGGAAGCACTCAAATCCTCTGATCTGATGCATCAGCCGTGAAAGCTAACCACTATTGGTTGCCACAACTCAAAAATACATGAACATCCAGAATAGACATGTGTAATTGTGTACATGTGGACAAATCCATTCTCTCGTAGTGGAATGGGAGAGGAACACATTTATTCAGAACTAAAGTCCAAGACTATGAGACAGCACGACAAAACAATGCCACACAATCATTATTATTATTATGGAAAGGACAAAATCTCATGCCACAAGATCTTGTGACATGCTTTTTATTTAATTTGACACCAGGCCACAACCAATATTGGCTAAATGACGTTAAACTGCAGTGTGCATTAATGTGCAACAACAACAACAACAACAACAACAATAACAACAACAACAACAATAACAGTATTATTATCAATAATAATAATAATAACAACAACAACAACAACAACAAGTAACAACACGAACAACACATATACATTTATATTTCTAACTAGAATAATTAATAATAATACACAACAACAAACAACACACAACAAACAACAACTTTCTAACCTAGCAAAAGCAATTTGCAGCTTTTAGTAATAAGAATAAATTGTTAGTAATTATTTAAAACATTTTACAGATTCTAAAAAGGTCTTGAATCTGGTGGACCCTGTCTCGAGTTTAATTTGACTATCCTCGAGGAAGTTGTGTCTAATAAATATTACTATGCAACACAAACCAAGAGAAAATAATTTTTATGTTTTAGAGACATGCAATAGAATACGAGCCAATATTTACTACTCCCTAAAAGTGTCTGGAAGGCGTAACATGACTTACCCTTACTTGAGCACGCCAAGGCGGTAGTTCATGGTGATAACAATGACGTTTCCATAGGCGGCCAGTATACTGCCATCTCTTGCCATCAAACATGTTCCCTGAGCCCTCCATGTACGAGCCTCCGTGGATGAACAGCATCACTGGCTTCTTGCGGCGATCGCGGATATCTGTGGCACACAAACAAACAAGGAATGTATTTAAATTGCACTGTACTTAATAGGCACAAAGTGTAGAGTCCCTAAGTGAGGGTCATGAAACACAACATAGCTGCTTGAACCTTCAATGAAGTCCAAGTGTTATTGATGTTAAGATGCTACTTAATATTAGCAAGTCTCCTTAGGATACAAATGACAGCTTGTAATTACTTTGTATAATCATCATCGTGAGAAAAAAGACACACATAAAATGTATACAGAACAATGGGGATCATTACAGAATTGCCCACAGCACTATCATGAGTGTAACAATGTGTAATAATGTTGAAAGTGTCTCCTTTTGTTGCGTTAGCATGTGCTGCAAGTTTGCTGATTATGTCAGAAATCGTATGCTTTTGGGTTGCTGTGAGTTAGTCATGTCACCAAGAAAAACTCACTCTCTCTCTGTAAATGGCTTGATAACTTTGTAGAAGTTTCACAAATATACATTTTGTAAGAAGATAACAAAAACATTGTTTAATAAGGTAAGATAAACTTGATTGTCCCCAAAGGAAAGTGTGTCTCTGCATTTGGCCCCTTCTTCATTTCTGCTGGGGGAACCTGTGAGATGGTGGCCGCAGTGGGACCACAGTGCAGAGCCTGGAAACACTCCTGATGTTGAGCTAGATTTGATCAGGACTGTCTATTGGGCATTAGGCTGATGGGAAGACTGCCGTACCCGGAGGAAACACACCTAGGCATGGAGAGAACATGCAAACTTAACACAGAAAGGAACAACCTGGCACAAGGAATTTAACCCAGGATATTTTACTGTGAGGTGTGCCAGCCACTCAGTGCACGGGCAATAACATATTATATTTAAATTATAGGTATGCTGAATCTTTGGGTGTCCATTTTATCCCACATGATAGTACCTCCTCCTCTTCATTATCCCACAAATGTATCTAACAAGAACAGTGGAGCTGGTCCCTTTGCCCTGTGTGTTACTAGCGTCCCTGCCATCTTTGTGTTGCTATGGCAGTCTCCGCCAGCACCCCTGCTCCCCCCACGCAGTGTCTGTGCTCAGCTCGTCCTGTCTGTGCGTGGATGGGGCTTGGTGAGCTGCCAGTGTGCGGCCCAGTTAGGCTGATCGTCGGCACTGTGCACGGCCTGTGGATAATTTGTATGAAAGCCAGACCAAGTGGAAACATAAATAACAGCCCCAGCATCTGTTTACCCTGATGAGATGAGCTTCAGCACTCGGAGATGGAGGAGACAGAGATAGGGGAGAGAGAGATAAAAAGGTAGCGGATGAAAATAGGCCAGCGTGAGACAACCGGCAAGGCTAGAGACATGGAGGGGAGGTTCAAACAAAAAAGATGAAAAACATACCAAACGTTACAAAGCAAGTCATACATAGCAAGGTACGCTAATGAACACTCAACTCACACTGGAGTCACACACGACATTCATGCACCACACACACACACACACAACACTCTTGCATAGCATAGCAGCTGCGATGCCGAGTCGCTATGGAAACTGCCTAATAGAACTGCACCAGCCATTCCGTCGCACCAACTCACTGAACGCCTGTTGCCCTGGTAACAAATTCTACTCACGTATTTGCACAAGGCGCCTGCATCACCACCTGAATCTCAGGTTACACATGCAGCAGGGTGCGTCACTCCGTCACAAGCACCAGACAGGATGAGAGAGCATATGCCTACACATGCCGCCGTCCATTCATATTGGGCACGTATGACATAGATGCTGTATAAAAATAACGGTTTTGTGTCATACATCTGACGTGCCAGCTTCCTTTGGTGGATTGAGAACCGTAGCTGATTTCCCCAAGGATATGTAAACAAGTTCAATTATCCCAGCATTACCATGACATTATAGAGAGGTGACATATCAGAGGCTTGCCGTGAACCGCACTCACCGTACTCATGGCACTAAATGAATCCACAGGGACAGACAAATGCAGCCTACTTTGGCAATGACAAAAGGATTAAGGTTATTTAACAGTACCCAATTTTTTTTATGCACGGTCAGGCATGTTTTATTAACAGTCTGAAATATAGTTCAATGCATTTTATTTATTTTTTCAATGGTAAAGGACTTTTTATGTCGTGTGCCTTTTTCTTACTTTTTTTCTTGCCAGGTGTTTTATCAAGTATTGAGCATCTAATTGTGAAAACATTTTCATCGTAGGTGCATTTCCACTGTGAGAGACAGAAACTAAAACAAAATATGGAAATCACGTTGTATGATTTTTAAATATTTTATTTGTATGTTATTGCTGCAAATAAGTATTTGAACACCTACGCAAATCAGTGCTAGTATTTGTTACAGAAGCCTGTTTGCAATTACAGAGGTCAAACGTTTCCTGTAGTTCTTGACCAGGTTTGCACACACTGCAGCAGGGATTTTGGCCCACTCCTCCAAGCAGATCTTCTCTAGATCTGTCAGGTTTTGGGGCTAAGGTTTTTGTCACTGAGCAACGCGGAGTTTCAGCTCTAAATATTTTCTATTGGATTTAGGTCTGGAGACTGGCTAGGCCACTCCAGAACCTTGATATTTCAATTTTTATTTTATACTATAACAAATTTAAATTGTTTACTTCAGTGCATGCCCTTTTTTATTTCATATATATTGTTTTTATTATTGTTCATTGTTGTATGTTGCATTTTAATGCCGAAACAAGTTCCTGTGTTTGTGAATTTTGTCCATTGACAATGGCAATAAACCTTTTTTGATTCTGATTCTGATATGCTTCTTACGGCGCCACTCCTTGGTTATCCTGGCTGTGTGCTTGGGGTCATTGTAATGTTGGAAGACCCAACCACGATCCATCTTCAATGCTTTGACAGAGGGAAGGAGGTTGTTGCCCAAAATCTCGCAATACATGGCTCCATTCATTCTCTCCTTATTACAACGCAGTCGTCCTTTCCCTTTGCAGAAAAGCGCCCCCAAAGCATGATGTTTCCACCTCCATGCTTCACAGTAGGTACTCATCCTTCTTCTTCCTCCAAACATGGTAAGTGGAGTTTATACCATAAAGTTTTATTTTTGTCTCATCTGACACCATGACTTTCTCCCATGTCTCCTCTGGCTCAATCAGATGGTCATTGGAAAACTTCAGATGGCCCTGGACATGTGCTGACTTAAGCAGGGGAACCTTCTGTGCAATGCATAATTTCAAACCATGACAAGGTTGTGTATTACCAATTATAACCTTTGAAATTGTGGTCCCAGCTCTCTTCAGGTCATTGACCAGCTCCTCCTGTGTAATTCTGGGCTGATTCCTCACCTTTCTTATCATCATTGATACTCCACGAGGTGAGATCTTGCATGGAGCCCCAGTTCGAGGGAGATGGACAGTCATCTTTAGCTGCTTCCATTTTCTAACAATTGCAGTTGATCTTTTATCACCAAGCTCCTTGCAAATTGCCCTGTAGCCCTTTCCAGCATTGTGGAGGTCTACAATTTGGACAGCTCTTTGGCCTTGCCCATGGTAGTAGTTGGAGTCTGACTGATTGTGGGGGGTGGACAGGTCTCTTTATGCAGCTAACGAGCTCAAACAGGTGCTATTAATTTATATTAATAAGTGGAGTAGAGGTGGACTTTTTAGGAAGACTAACTAAGGTCTTTGAGATTTATTTGCAGAAATAACATACAAATAAATTATTTAAAAATCATACAATGTGATTTCCGGAGTTTTTAAATTTAGATTCTGTCTCTCATTGTGGAAATGCATCTATGATGAAAATGTCAGACCCCTTCATAATTTTTACGTGGGAGAACTTGCAAAATCGCAGGGTGTTCAAATACTTATTTTCCTCTCTGTACATTCAAGGGTAGAAAACAAGGATGAACAACTAGAACCTAAGATGATGGTTGTCTTTTAGATTTAGGTCCTAGTCTTCATCTTAGAAGAGCACACACTGAACGGAATTTAATCATCACACTAAAAGACAACCATCATCTTACAATTTTTTATGGAAAATTACGGCAAAATGTAATGTATTGCTATGTGTTTGGTCCCTCCAAAACCACAAGGGCTACCCATCATCTTGAAGCAGCCCCCTAATGGGCCTGTATAAGATTGATGTGGAAAACCAAGTTGACAGCTGAAGAAAAAACACAAAATGCAAATTGTGTGCCCAGAAAGAAGTCGAAGCATACTAGGTTATTTCTTTCAGGACAGGAAAGAAATATATTCATGCAGCTTTAACATGAATATTAACTGAAGGAAATACTTCACTGTGTATTATTTTACTCTATGTGCAAACTAAAAAGAAAAAAATCACTAAAATATTTGCTCAGTCCAATAAAGGTGAGAGAATGCGTTTAAAAGGACAAAAAAAAAGAAAAAAAATCAAATAATTGTATTTCTACAAAAAGATAAAAAGCTCATGCATACCTTCAAAGGTTTAATGAAAGGTGTACCTCAACGGTTTATCGTCGCAATACATTTAACATTTACATACTTTTATTAAATGCACATCCACAGTAGATGGCTTTTAAATTATTAACTTGCACAGCATTACATCAACATATTTTAGATATAAAAATCATATTTAATGATTTGCATTAAGGGAAGTGCGAGTTCAGGGAATTAAGAATTCGTACATGAATAAGAAATTGGCTGGCTGATATTTCACGTAATCTTAGGCATAATAATGAGATATTTATGATATATATTTTTCCATGATTTATTTGTCAATGCACTACAGTGTTGAAGCATATATTCATCATTTATCAGTATTGTGATATTATATAATTGTATGACATCTATAACATGATGAATATATGCTTCAACACTGTAGTGCATTTGACAAATATATAATAGTATATATAATAGTATATTATATTAATATTATACTAAGTATAAAATATATAATAGATATATTATATAGTATATTATAGATAACACACACACACACACACACTTTAAAACTTTTAATATATATATATATATATATATAACACACACACACACACACACACACACATTTAAAATCTTTTTGACTGACGTGTGATCTGTGTTCTCTCCTACAGTGCACTTATGGTGAGGTGCGAGCTTAATCCCAACTCTATATGCAGCAGACAAGGAGCTTTCTATCTCTCTCCACAACACTAGCGCATTATTTACCCTCCTCTGTCTACCTAATTTGATCCTTTCTGCTCAGTATTCTCCGTCTTAATGCAATATCCTACCACCCAGATCGTCCTATACTCTCCCATTCCTCTGCGCATCTCTCATTCATTCTCTTATGGAAATTGAGATTGATTTGGGTGTAAAAGTTTTCGCCTGAGTCAGCCCATCGTCCCCGCATACAAACCCACACTCAGTGAGATGCACTTTTTACATTCTTCCAGGAGCCAACTGCGAAATAACTACACAATAAGATGAGTCTTTTGTCCAGAAGTACTTTAGCACCTGGGTACACTCCAAACATAAGTAATTAAGAGTCTCTTGGCCTTCAAATGGTAACTCAGTGGCCATGTGTTTCTTTGCTTCAATATTACTACATTATTAGTGAGTCGTTTGGGCACATACAGTACAAAAAAAAGGATAATCATGATACAATTTTTTTTTATATAGAAACATATAAATTTAATAGTGTTTGAGTGGTTTCTTTCTGTCAATTTTTAAAGGACCTAAAGTGCTTTTGTCTGCTTGTTCTAATCTACATCGGCCGTGGATCATTATGTTATATTCTAAGTTTAAAAAATAAGTCTGCTTACTGTGTTGAAAACCGCCGCACTGATTTGTGCCGCCCTTTTTACATTATGTCGCCTGCAGTTCACGATAGAAAACAGAAGAATGTTTTTCATTTGAGCCAAAATGGCTGTGACACTGCCAAATCCTATGTGTGTAAAATTGTTAAACAAAGTAAGTAAAAGGAGGGGAATAAAGATAACTCAAATATAAAGGAATTCAATTCAAGGATTTTTTTTTTGCCCATAGGCTTTATTAGAGAGTTGAGAGTGAAGGACATTCAGTAAATTGTCAGAGCCGGAATCAAACTCATGACAGTACAGCCTGCTCACATGTAGCCTGGTGTACATGCCATTTACTCAGCCACCAAGAGGCACACATGGCTTAAGGATTAAGGCTTTTTTTTCCCTGCTTTCTACTTACAAATGTAGATCATTATTGAAAACCCAACCAGGGGACATTTGCTGGTTGTGTTAATATTATCTTAGCTACAACTGTTCCTTGCTTTTACAATATGTAATAAAGTGTACACCTAAATTAGCATAGGTTTTACTCACAGTGTATTGAGGCTTGTAAAATGTTTTCCTCCATGTAATAAAGTACACTCTATTAGGGCAATTTGGATATTTTATGAGAAAAATCACTTTAATCACTAGTAATAAACAAAAGCAGTATATTCCTGATGAAAGTAAAGTTTAAGTCCTGCCTGCAGTAACAATATCAGGTGGGTGGGTCTTTGGGCGGGGCTTAACAGGCAGCCTGTTAAGCTAGGAAACCCAGGCCCTAACCAGACCTCCTGATCCTGTCGAGATCCATCAGGCGTCAGCATAAATGTCAAACTCCAGCAGTCCTCCACTCCTCCGCCCTCTCGCTCTGTCATTCTCAAAATCTCTCACTTTCAAAGCTCTATAAATGTCATTTCATCATGCACTTGTCTTCATTATGACTATTTTTTCCTTTTCTCCCACCAGTGCCCTCCCCTGTGCTCTCTCTTCCACAGCTTTCATCTCCGTTCTATCATTCCGCTCCTCTCGCCGGCAATCCTGAGCGAATCCTTCCTTGTGTTTCCACCGTTAAGAAACCGCACAATTGGATTAGCTACATCTGTCTCTTTTTAAACCATGGCAATTAGAGATGCAAGGCAAAGAGAATTCAATACCCAAATAAGCACACATCGCCCAAAAATGATGAGGAGTGGGAAAGGGGCTCACACACGAATGCTGGCACAAATTAGAGCGGCACATGCTCATCCACCGTGCTCGAGTAGGCACACAAATGCGCAAATTTGTGTGAATGTTGTCTGCACATAAGGCCATGTAATATACAGTAAGTGTGGCTAGTCTGACAGATGCCTACAGTGTCTGCTTGGATTTAAGTTGCATCAGTGGAGAGACAAAAAACATTCTATCAGCTTGTATGGGCCTATATTGCAGTTTATACAAGAATTACAAGTTTTGTTTTGCTACAATTTACCAGTTTCAAGAGTTATTTACTGAACTAATTAGGCTCATACATATGTCCAAAGCAAGTGGGATAATCAAACACAAGTAGATTAATAACAATAAAATGTATTTGTTGATGATCCCGGAGTGTTGATCCCCATTTTAAGTAGATAAAGTGTACCATTTCATATCCGAGTCCAGGCATTATATTTTCCCCTGATGCGACCAAAGTTACATCATTAAATACATTAAAAAGATGTGTTTGTATGAACCTTGCAGATAAAACGCAGAGGTCTTTAAGTGATTTGTGCGGTGAGACCGAGAATATAATGTAAAAGCAATTAATCGGGAGTCAGACATAAATAGGAATTGTGCATGAATTCTACTTTATGTTCACCTGTCAGGGAGAAAATTCATGCAGTTAAAATAAGGCCGGGGATATATGTGTGTAAGATGCCATGTGATTTATGAGATTGCAAACCTTTACCTTCATCCCTTGGCCTGTTCAGTGTCGACTCATCTTGCTTCTTTGTGAGTGGACCTAACATTCAGATGAAAAAAAAAGAGAGAACATTGATTAATCAGTTGTTTTGCAAAGCACATCAAAACTGTGAGACAAAATGCTTGCAGTGTCTCCTTCAAAGATCACCTCAAACTCATCAGTTTCAAGTGTTTAACATCTAGTCACGGAGTGCCTTGTAAATGACCCGAGAGGCCACTTCTCCTCAACCCCTTCTCCCAATCAGTCCTGACACACCGCTGCTTTGTAAAGAAAAAATCAATGGGCAGAATCAAGCCATCACTCCGTTTGGTCAGGAAAGGTGAATAGCAATTGCAAGATACCGCTTTCCTGCATCATGTTGGGCCAGGGGTGCAACCCTAAACCAAACGTCATTGCAGAGTCTTACAAATTGAAAGCAACAGTATACAAGAAGGTGAGGTGTAGAAGAAAAAGGCGCAACAAGCACAGTGAGAAGGTCTACAATTGTATTTGCTTCACCAAGGTCAAAGAGTAGCCCCCACATTAAGCTTTAATCGTAACGCCTGTTAAACGCTCCATAGGCCTGGGCCAATAAAAAGCATTTATCACAGTGTCCAAGCAACACCCCGGTGCGCCAACCTCTGTACGTCTCAACTGATAAGGATCCCATTAATTTGTTTTTTTCCCCTTCAGTTTCTGTCACCAAAGCTCTCCATCAGCATTGCGATTACCACCACGTTTTGTATCTTTCTCTGTGTCATGGCAGTCATTAAAACTCGCTCACGTTTTGTCTTGCCAAGCCCCCCACGAGCATCTACCCTTACACGTACACTCTAAGCATGTTAACGGCGTCCTTATCATCTGTTGCTGTCCTCCTTGTAGCCACCCAGAAGCAGCTTTATATGCGTGTGTGCGGCGCTGCGGTGGGGAAGGCATTGCAGTGTGTGCCTTTAAAGCAGGAGAGAAGACTCTGCATTGGGTTGCCAAGGGGTTTATCACACTGCAAGTTGCGCTGCTGACAGGCCTGTTTCTCACATTCAGCCGGAAGCCTCACTGAAGCAATGCCGACTGTGTCTATTGACAAAGGAGGCATAAATCATTAAGGCATTATAGGGATGTTCACAATATGTATTGTCTGCAAATACATATGCATGAAATTACTTACTTCGTTAAAGTTAAAAAAAAAAAAAAAAAAGAAGATATTTTGCACCGATTTGAATTAGGCCTAGGATTGTCTTGGGTTTAAGGTTCTTTACCACATCAAAATTGGGACAAAACCAGGACTAAACCCGAAACTAAACCTGGACTAGATCAGCACTAAACAAGGACTAGAACTGGACCCAACCAGGTCCACATCAACACTAAAATGGATGACAACTGTAAATGCACCCTTATTCTGTTTTAGTAGGATGGAAGCCCTTTTGACAGGCTTAAAAACTGGTTTTGGCTTTGTGTATCCTGATTTTACAATGGCTTAGTCTAGGTTTGTACCTAATTAAGGGTTTTGTCCCAATTTAGTTTATGACAATAAAACAAGAGTACACAAATATATCAGCAATTCTCAGTTCTATGTAGATCCCACAGCACTACCGCAGATCTTGCATTTCTCTGTATGGACGATATATGAATATGGTTTCCCGATATAAAATGTTTATCTTCCTTCTAAATGGACCAGGGTCGATGCTGAATAGATTTGCAGCATCCTCAGTAGCAGTATGCAAGCGCCTTGTTCGGAGAGAGCTCTTCCTGCCATATGGCGAGATGGTGGTTAATTCAAGGCAGACAGGTAGACAGACCGGTAATGGACAGAGAGGCACATTAGTCAGGCACAGCCAGGTCAGCAATTCCCCACTACTTAGCATCACTCTGAAACCACACCTCATCGTCTAATGCAAACAGTTCTGATGTCTTCTGCTCTCTCAAAGTAAAATGCTCTGTCTTCTGTAAAAAAAAAAAATATGCCTCCAAAAGTTTTCTCCATCTCAGTGATGATTCGGTACCAGCATACAATCCACTATACTGTTGAAATTGCCCATGAATAGTTTCTTTCCTTTTCTGGTCAATCGTTTGTTTAGTAATATATTGTAGTTACTAATACAGACAAGTGGCAACATGGGTTTGTGAGTTAAGAGTTTAAATTGACAATATTTAAATTTGTGCAAGACATTACAGACATGTAGAATCTGGATGCAAAGGGTTCTTGTCACACACACATTCATTTCATTAATGGGAAAATGTTTATAAATCACATTAATGTCAAGTATACTGTCAATTATTTTACATGTAGGAATAACTCATCTAAATAACAGTTATTGTAATTGCTACACATTGAGCAGCGGCACTGGTATAACATAACATATGGTATAACATATAAAATACATTATCAGTGACATACAGTTAGAATGACAGACAAAGAATGAATGAAAAGGAGCAGAAAGTTCTCTGTGATCTTGCCCCTTTTCAAAGTGTACTTAACACTGATATTTTAAAACACATGACAAAAACTTGGCTATAATTTGCTATAAAGTAACATAGAAAAATATATTGCAAACAGATCTCTGGTGCTTTCTATCAACAACCTAATTTTCTTTTTCACACTATTACTGATGCATGCCTTTGTTTGATTGAATATATGTCTGTTTTATTATTATCATGTTTTATGTTGCACTTAAGGCGGAGACAAGTTCCTATGTTTTTGAATTTTGTTCATTGACAATGCAAACTCTTTCTGATTTTCTTGATATGTTTCATGTCTTTCTTAAATGCAGTTATTGTTTGTTGATTCTTTGATTTCTTTGTCAAGAGCATTCCAAAAATTCACTCCTTTCACAGAAACGCTTTGTTCCTTTACTTTGGTTCTGAATCTGGGCTTTTTGAAAATTAGATTTAGATTATAGTGACTTATTCTTTTTTCAAAAAATCCTTGAAGATTTAATTAGGCCTTTACTCTGCTAAATCTGTGTGGCAATTTATTATAGTAAAATACGGTGTAGTTCATACTAAACTAAAACTGTCCATTGTCTCCGTTTGATCTTAGAGGAGTAAATAAGTGCACACGCCTGCTGGTTTCTTGACATAATGGGCCAGTGATTAGTGGAGACTTCTGGCCTTTGTGGGGTTATTCAGCGGGGTCTGTCCCAGTCCAGAGTGACCTAGTGCCGCTCCCTGTCTCCCTGCACAGCCTCTCTGTCCGCTTCATTGAGCCAGTGGTCAGAGCACAAGCTGCCCTGCGTCCCTGTGCATCCCCTCAACACAGAGCGTCGATGAAGCTGCAGTCTGTCATGTCTGCGGTGGCCTGTCTGCTTGACAAGGTGTCAGACACAGCCCTAGTTCAGCCCCCTCCACACAGCAGCTCTCAGCACAGGCACTGCTATCTCCTGCACAGCATCCCTCGCCTCCAGCTCTATCCCTGCCTCCTCTGTCCTGTGTCCTGAAATATGGTTTTTAATAAAGAGCACGGTAAATGGCTGCTCTAGCTGCAATAAAAATGAAGGATCTCTGGTCCTGAGAAGTGTCTTGAGGAAAGAGGAATGCACCAGGACAGTGTTCTTACCCTGCAGCCCGCCTCAGAGGAGCGTTAGGATGAGGCAGCAGCAGAGGAGGCGCAAGAGAGATAAAAAAAAAAACTCACTCCTCAATCTAGGGGACATTTGTATTATTTACATTACACCAAGAAGCCATTTGTATTTCATTTGGCATCAGGAAGTAGTCATCTAGATTGTGGCCTGTTGAAGAAGGGCATTGGGCTCATTTGCATTCACAACACTGACCCTGCTACCACCCATCTGCATAAAGATGGAGGAGAGAGGAGAGGAGGCAGGAAGGGAGCCACTGAGGAGGGCTGAACAGATGCCGAGAGAAAAGAGAGTGGCGATTTTCCTGTGGCTCCAAAGAATACAGCAAAGAACATGTTCAGTGAGAGGATTTAGCAGCCTGAAATAGAAGAGAAGTGTGCCTGTAGTAAAAATACATAAGAGATCAGCTAAAACACAGCATAGAGATGTAGGGGCTTAAATGTGTCAAAACTCCTTAAAACTGAAAGCGTGATTTTTGCTGCTATTTAACGGTGTCTTATTTTGGCACACCTATTAGCTTTAACTGAGAGTTGGAACACAACACCCACACTACAAATGCCAGCCCTTGCATCCCTCACCATCTCTCCGTAGGAAGCAAACACTCCAAGCCAAAGAAAAGTTTAGTGTTGGTAGAAGATGAGATGGATCTGAACCAAGAAATGTCCTCAAAAATATTAAAGGCCCAATGACAGTGCCCTGTGGGACTCCTCTGCGCTATGTGTCTGACATGAGAGCTGGGGCAAGCACGATTGACATTTGCACACTTGTGACATCACGTAAACAAGCCGAGGCACTGTGACAGCTTACATATGAAAACTGTGCTGTTTGATAGCACCGGTGCGCCATGCTCCTTCAGTTCCCCCTGGTTCACTCTCACATACAAGGCAAAAACACATCCCTCGGGAGCATATCAGCACTGTGTAAGCGGTGACCCCTGACAATAAGTGACAAATACTGACAAGAAGACAGGCTACATGTGAAATCAGTCTCACTCATTTGCACATACAGTCCCCTGAGAGTAACACACGCTCTACAAAATCCAGTCTGGGGATATTGCCTGCCCATGTAATGCATAAATCTATATGTATTCAAATTGTTGTTTTCTACTGGTTTAAATTGTAGTTTGCTGTTGTTTGTGAAAGCATGGTTCCAACACAATAATCTGTTTCAGATTGTAAATGTTCAAGTAATAAAAATCATGGCAATAAGATTAGATCCATCTGTAATTTATAGCCAATTGTACTATATGTGTCGAATGAGATCAAGTCAGCCATGAACCAATTTTTCATAAACTTTTCAAATACCACACAAAAATAGCTCCAAATAGGCACAGGTTTGTTCTAAAAGGATCTTAGAGGAAGGTTGTAGCTTTGGTTTGCCCATGAAGTAAGTTAATGACTTATTAGGGGGTAATAGGTTGTTTTGAACATTGACTACATCTGCCGCCACAAAGACCTGAGATAAAAATAAAGAAACATGTTCTATGTTTTTTGATACTTTAAATAAAACAGTTATTGATATTTATGTATTTTTTTAGATTTTATACTTATTACTCCAGTCCATTTTGATATATTTGTCATGCAGTCTTTGTTTTTCTGATCTTTTTAACAATATTTTGATACCATAAAGGCTTCACAATGAAGGATTTGGTCCAACCTTGTTATAGACTGAATACCAACTAGTCAAGGTGAGACCTTGTCCTTGTTTTGCAATTCTCAAATCTGTGGCTTACAAGTCCAAGTCTTCTGCTTTTAGTTTCTAGTCCTTTAAATGTATACAAAATTATCAAATACAGCTTGTATTTTTGCAATTAGTTTTTTGTAAATGGTCCATCTTAAAAATAAAATGTCACAAATACAGAAGAGGGGAGGGACACGTTCCACTTTGTTCCTATAAAATGAAACACCATAAGTACATCTAATTATGAACTGTGATTAAAAAAATGTTAAGATAAAACATTTTTAAGATGAGATAAGATAAACAGCAAGTTTTCTCAAGCTACAGGGCTTCAAGTTCAAGTCAACTTCCAAGTCACTGACATTTACGTCAAAGTCGAGTCCCAAGTCGTGGTGCATTTTATCAAGTCAAGTTTCTAGTCATCAATATAGTGACAAGTCTGATTCTTGTCCAAGTCACGACTTGCAAGTCTACACCTCTGGTATTCACTATGCCCATACTTGTTAGCCATCAACATGTGTAAGCTTAGTGCTAATGAAGATATACACTAATTATCAACTTATTATATTTATATTATGATTATTATCTCAACTTTATTGGTTTCTCTATCTGAATGTTACTACACTGCTAAACCTCATAATTTTATTTTGTGCAACAGTTGGTCTCCACATCTGAGCCTGAAACATATGTGATACCAGATTTATCCGAGCAGACATGTTTCCAGCAAACATGTTCTTATTCATGGGAACAGTGAGATGATTAGTTCCAATGTGTGAGTTTAAGGGTTGCTCCAGTGCGCCGGTCTCCAACTGTAAGCATATGTCAGTCAGTTGTTAAGAGACATGCAATGTCATCATAGCGCCTCGGAGGACTAACTAAAAGAACCGCCAGAAATCTGCTGCTCAGCTGTCTCCTTTGTACATCACTGCTCTGCTCGCTCATTACACAGCCCCACACAGTGTGCTTTATGCAGGCTTCAAACACGTCATGCTAAGTGCGTGTGCTATCAAGCTACATTCAATTTTGCTGCCAGTTGTTAATTATTAACATTTGTTGTATTAGCGCTTTGAGTTAAAATAAGGAAAAAGGAAAAACACTGACTGTTCCTTTGTCAGTTTTAAGAATAGCAGTTGTGACTCAGTGGTGACTGTGCACATCTGTTAATAACACAATTCTATATTGGGCCGTCATAATAATAATAATAATAATAGGTTTAGACAATTATTGGCTATTTATTCTCAATTTGATTGAAAATGTTCTACATACAATTGTTTCTATGAAGCTAGACTTGAAAATTAAGGATTTTACTGTTGCTTGGTCATAGTGCCAACAATTGGGAATAATTGTAAAATTGTGATGTTTCTTCTCACAACACTAAAATGTGATATTGTGACATTCCTTTGTATCTTTGCTGTTGCCCGTGATGATAAATGATAATGTATATGACAATATAAAGTGTAGATTGTCTAGAAATTGTATCATGACTTAGTAATCATATGTCAGCTAGCAAAATAATATTTTGTTCTTCAATGCATGTTTGCCTTGCTTGTGTAACTATATTTTGAAGTAATATTAAATGTCTTTGAATACACATTTGGAGTACATTATCCTTAGAGTAAGGCTTCTATTAATACTTCGACACTGTACTTTCTTTGAAAATAATTTTAGTATGTCATATGGATATGCTGAGAGCTTTAGTGTTGTTTGACATAAACTATTTATACTCAAAGATACTCACCATCTTCAGTGGGTATATAAATGTTGAGGTAAAGGCAGTCCTCGCTTTGATTCTGCACATAGGTGGCTGCAGCATCCAGATTGTCTGTGAACCACACAGGCAGCATGATCTCTGGCAGGACACCGTGCACATTCTGGGGGCACACAGGGGCAAACTGGGTTGCGTTTTTGATCTCCTGCCACGATCCAGGGGCTTCGGGAGGCTGGAAACGCCTCTCTCCTATAGGTGCTGTTGCGTATGGGACGCCTAAGAACTGTTCGACCGGGCCCAAGATCTCATTGTTGAGGTCCTTCTTGATGCCCCGGATTTTACCATAGCCTGTGGACACTATGGGGTATTTGGGGTCGACACGCTGACACAAGGACAGGGTCAAATGCAGGGCTAGTCCTAAAAGCCAAAGGAGACAGTGATTGGTGACTTGCTGAGAGGGGTGGTACCGCTTACCACCATAGCCCTGGTGGCCGGCAGCATTGAGAGGAAAAAACAACATGTCCAAAATAGAGACTCTTGTAGTCATATCACTTCAGACGGGCACAGACAGGGGAGCATCCAATCAGAAGGGAGTAAACAAGGGTAAAAAGAGGATGAGTGGCAGGGGACAGGTGAGCCAGTGCCCTATTCTGACATGGTGAGGCGCTGGGGTAGGTAGCATTCTCTGAGAGAGCGTGTGGTTTCATCCGTCTTCCTCCTCAGCTCCTGATAGGCCCGGGGCTGCAGTCAGGATCCAATTAGGCCTGGAAGACACACACAGACAGGTTACAGGTGTGACAGTGTGACAAGGCAAGCTGTGCTTTTTAAAGGCAACGTCAGCGTGTTTAAAAAGGCACAAGAAAACAAAAGTAAAAATCTGCTCACACTAGAATCAAGATTGCACAGAGAAGAGTGAAGTGCTGTGTGGGAGGAAATTTTGACATGTAATCAGAAAGCAGTCCAGACAGTACACAAATAATATAAACAATAGGATGTCTATTATTCATTGTTTCCGTCTTTAGTACATAAATAATAATATTTTTCACTGCTAGACCGTGCCTGTTCCCTGTCAGTTGAAGCAAGACTTTCAAGTGGAAGAACAAATTGAGACAACTGAACACATCTACCATATGAACCAAAAAAAGCATCAAGTTGCACCCCAACTAGGACTCATGAGAGAAAATGGTCCTGGCTCTTTGAAGAAAATGTTGATTGAGTTGACCAAAATGAACACCTTATAGGATTCTAACACTAAACATTAAATTCATTTTAAGTTCAATATTATTATATCGAAGAAAAAGTAAAGCACACCAAAAGCCTTACTTGAGGTAAGGAGCACATGTAATTGTAAGGTTTTAACATGCGATGTTGGTTTGAAAAAAAAAGAAAAAGTTCTTTATTATTAGCACACACAGAGAAAAAGTCACAGTGTCACAGTGTTGCAGTTCAAGAACCAAACAGACTGGTCATCTTAAACTAGATGATTTTAATTCAAAATCTAAATGTTAGAAGATGCAAAGCAGCACAAGACATTATCTGTGTGTGCAGAATGTTTTACATCATCTACAAACCAGGGCATAGCCATAGGTATCGCCTGCAAGTTTGATACAGCTGGAAATATCCTTTTAATGACCTCATATTTACTCCAGGAACACAGGAAGCAGTCGAATATATTATTATCACAATTTCTATGGGAGTGTGTTACACCAGTCGATAAAGTCAACAGTAACGGTCAAAGCAAAAGTGAGAAAAATCTATGGCAGCACATAGCTTTTGTTGTGGTGAGTTTTCAGGGGATGTTGTTTCCTCTACAGTGCACCTGAATTGAACGGTCATTGCCAAAGGATTCAGACGTGATGTATGATGTAATGGATTTCTGGCAGACGGCAGCTGACAAAAGAGCAATTAAACAAGGACTCCATTGTGCTGTGTGAGGACAAAGCGTGTTGTGCATACTGCACCTCCCAAAATGTCTCTTATTGTGACAACATTTTTACTACGGCTCTGAAGACAATTCCTACATCCGACACCCACAATTGTCCAAAAAAAATCTAAAATCTCATGTTTAACTCATAAATAATTGGTGTTTAATTTCTTGTTTTTCTCATTTTGAAAGAAATAAGTCAGATAAAGATTTTTTAAATTTGCACTTTATGACAAATTCCTAAAAGATTTTACCCATCCTTCAATGCAACTAGGGTAAGTTGTCACGGGCAGTTTGATTAGTAGCACAAAATATGCAATTATTTAAACCATTGGTTTTTTTGCCAATGAAGTGAGCCGATTAAGTGTCTAATTAGATATCAAGAGTCACATTTTTGGCTGAAGGGGCTAGGTCTACTATATATACAATTACCCAGTATAATACGCATGTTTCAATGGCTTTATAGGAGCTGAACAAGCAGAATCCCATGGCTCTACACTTCTTTTCAAGGCCTGTGTCAGAGTTAGCCTTCCCTGTCCTCTCTGAGTTCAGCCGCTTCCTGCTTCCACATCATTACAGATGAATGGCCAGTGCTTATCTGTCCCTGGCTTTGGGAGACGGAGCCGTTTAGGTGTGATAAAGGCTTTATGTGGAGCTAACTCTTGGGTGAATGCCACCTCATCCCGGCACCCTCAAAGGCAGCGTGCTATCCATATACTCCACTGGCACAGAATACAGGCTAAAGAAGCCATGGCACGTCACTGCAACTTAGTGATGTGAGATGGATATTATGGTCAGAGCAAGCTGTACAAAAACACTTCATTAAAAGATCCTGACTCCATTTTATGAAGGGTCTGCACATTACAGAAAGCAGGTGAGAGCTGAAAGAGAGGCAAAGGCTTTGTCAAAAATAAAGTGAGTTGGCAAAAAACTAAAATGTTAATGAAAGATTTATGGTACCTTCAGTACAAGATTAAGGCATAATTGTGAAATGAAATCTTGTTCAGACAGTAAAAAATATAAATAAATAAATAAAAATGAAGGGTTCCTTAAAACGGCAAAGTCCCAGTTCCTGGTGGGTAGGGATGTCAAAATTATTAGGTTAATAGTAATTATTCAGGTAACAATTCAATCGTAAGAACCAAAAAATAATAATCGTTTGGAGTATTTTTCTTCAATATGAAGCCCAAAAAATAGACCTAAATATGAAGAACCTTTTCAGAAATTTCAATTTCGTAAAGCCGGTCACAAACTTGACATGAGACATGAAAGAAAATGAAAGATTTCACTATTGTTTGTTCACAGTCTCAATAATTGTGAATAACTGTTAAATAGTGATGTTTTTTCTCACAATAATTGTAACACTAAAATTTGACATCATGATATCCCTATTGGTGGGATTGGGGAAAAAAGTGCTGCAATGACTGCACAACAGTGGCGAGAGCGATGTGTGGCTGCACAATCTGCAGAGCTGCACTAAATGCAGGGAAAATATCAAAAGTACAACATCAAAATCCATAAAAGTTGTCAAATATTTATGTAACAATATAAAAACACTTTTAAATCATTGTAATGATGATAAGGGTGAATTATACTCTGGTATATGCGTTTCATATTATTTATTTGCATGCGTCACTATAGCAACAAAAAGTGCATTTTCAGGTGAAGGAAGCAGGAGAGGGTGTTATTCACTGATTTGGAACTTTACTCCTCTTTTCTTGTTTGAGTGAACTTATATTTCTAAGACACTCCTACTGTTACTGTTAGATGTGGGCAGATGTTCAAAATATCAATAATATGGTCATTGCTGTATTGAAATTTGAATATCAAATATATACAGTATTTTGTTATAAAAAAAAATGCAGTAAAAAGAGCTACTTAAAAATGAAAATTAAGAAAAAAATATTGTCAATACCACTCACTCCTAATGACTGTTAATTTTTTGCTTAAACACATAAACTGATCTCACAGATGCAGTGCAGTGACACAGTATATTTTAGATCCACTGTGGAGCAAAGTTTTGTTGAGTACAAAAGCACGGAGGACCACAATAATTAAAATAAACCAGTAAAAAACTGTGACGAGGGCGGAGACACAAAGACTAAAGTAAACGCCAACACTGACCTCATATTACAACATTTTATTAACAGGTCTAAAGGTTTACTCTTATCTTAGCAAAAGTCATGTGACATAAACAAAAACAAAAATCTAAAAGCTACTTTAATCAGTATGTGTTTTCTAGGATGACTAAATGACCACTGGCTGCCCTACCATGTTTCACATACAGGTATACATACAAATCCTATGAAATGCATGTTCATGCATTATACACCTAGAATAATTTTCCACTCAGTTACATGTTAACAAATGTGAATGCACACAGTACAGGCTCAAGGTCAGTGTGCACATATCACATATAGATGGCTCATTCTCCCTGCTCACCTCATAGGTGTATCCTGTCAGCTCGCTTTTGTAACTCACGCCTCCCTACACCAACAAGTGTTGACGTTCTAACGCTAGCATAAAATCAAATGAGGCATCAGCAGGTTGCATGTGAGCCCTGTGTCTTCAGCATGCACAAATTGCTCTGTTCTCAACCTCTCACTTCTGATTTCCAAACAGTAGTCCTCCAACATCCCTAACATCTGTTCACGTCAACCCACAGTGTGTTGCAATGGCACATATCTTCACATAAAATAAAGGAGATTGACACACAAATCACTGAAGTTGATGTAAGCCTTTTCTATTGAATTGTATGTAATAGATGAGGTTGTCTGAGAGGGTAATGTCTCTCTCTTTATGGCTTTACGCTTGAACAGAAAAGTATGTTGAAAGTGGTCTGCAGAACACTTGGAGGACTGCCTTAGTCCTGGGATTTGGTACTGCTTTAGTTCCACAATGAGAGCTCCAACTACGGTACATGCACTATTTGAGATGACAAGCTGCTTTCCACAGCTAGTCAACATCTGTGGCTGACATGGCGCTTGGAAATCAGGGCTTTTTGACAAAACCAGCATCCAATAATCAATGGGATTTGTCTTTTCTTAGAGAAGATTGTAACTAGCAACATTGTGCAGTAGCGTTGTGCAGTGTGTTATTACAATCACCAGAGTAAAGACGCTCATGGTGAGATCAGCTATATGAATATTTATATTTCTCTTATTTCATATTTCATTTATTATTGTTTAGTCAAATGTATAACTCATTGCTCACGCTACATAAATTAAATGACGGAATAATCATGTTTACATGCCCATTCAAAATCTGATTATTATCTAATTTCCGGAGTTATCAGAATATTGAAATGTCAAAAAGGGAAGAGTTGTTCAAAGACAAAATCATAAATAATGTTGGGTTATCTGATTATTTCTATTGATCTGATTTCTACAGACCATGCAAATCTACTCACTGATTCATTTATTAAGACTTAAATTACTATTTTAAGGGTTATAAATAACAAAAAAATAAAAATAAATAATACAGAATTTTTCTTTCTTTCTTTTTTTTTAGATTTATAAAGAACAATATATACAGAACACAAAACAACCAGAGAGAATAAATTAAAAGAAAACACAAGCAGATTTCAACTTCACATAAACAAATTTACGACATATCTAAATTAAAATAAGAGTCCCATTTGGTCCAAAGTCGGTCAAATTTTCCCATTTCTGAATTAAGTCTGAATGTCATTTTTTCTATCTGTCTAATATCCTTCACAATGTCAGTCCAGTCCTTGATCATTGGGGATGTTTGTGTCATCCATTTCTTTGTTAAGGCCTTTTTTACCGCCACCAAAAGCACACTCCAAAGGTATCCGCTGATTGTGTGAATAATAATAAATTAATTGAATCAAAGTGCTTTAACAATTATGTGCGTTTTCAATACAAACGTATTTCTAAAACGATGCAGCCATATGAGAGCCAGCACTTAGTCCATTTCTTATTGCATTGTTTAGCTGCATGACCATATTGAGGAACTATACACTTCACCTTAAGCCCATAGATGGAAACTTCAGTGATACAAGAAAAAAGACTACAATTTTTGTGCTAAAGTGAGGAGCTAACAGATAAGGCTCTCTTAAACTGGAGATTAGGCTCGTCAGTGTGCGTATTTAGCTTTAGCCAAAGGGCCGGGTTCTGCTCACACTCTAACACTGATGCCATCTCACTAATGCCTATAGCTTCCTGTCTGGATCCAGAGTATAGGACACACAGGAAGCAGAGACAAAGATGGTAAAGGGTTGTAAAAAGCTAGATATCACAATCCATTTAGCATAGCCATTATAGCAACTGACAGTTTAGTGCCTACCGTATGGTAATGAGAGCGGAGCATATGTGAACCGCCTGACAGTCAAATCCTAAAATGCTCCTGGTAGACCATTTTCAGACCATTCTTGTCAATTATCATCATGTTTAATTTATCTACTCAAAGTCCCAACGAGTCAACCCAAATAAAGTTCTATTGTAATTCATTTAGGGTCACTATTTTCAGTGAATTAGTTCTGGGGAAATAAACAATCACAGGCTGCCAGCTTGATTTAAAATGTGTCTTTCAATTAAACATAATAGTTAAGCCGCCAAAATAGGTTTCAGGGGTTAATGAAGCCAGTGGGACGATGGATGATATGAAGGGGAACAGAAACAGATTTGATTGATTATGTGTCACTGAGCTTACCTTTACGGATTGTCAGAAACGGATCTCTCTGAATTGTGCCGTATGTCAAAGACGCATAAGGCTATGTACAAATGACTAGAGACAAGTTTGCCCTTTTCTGTTTTAACAATGACTGAATTTGTTCCCAACTGTGTGGATAAAATATAACAAGTCAAATGTGTAAGATTCATTATCGTTTTGGTTTATGTTACTTAGATCCTACAATACAGTTTTCTGGATATTATGAATATACTTCTCTTTCTTTTATGACATCCACATTTGCAGACTCTTTTTTTGTGAAGGTGTACTGTGAATTAGTCTAAAAAGGTCTAGAAAATACAATTGTTACAACAACTGTGCTGTTTTTATTTTGCGCTTTTGTTATTGATTTTGCGACTGTGATTGGCA
Source organism: Chaenogobius annularis (assembly GCA_015082035.1). Taxonomy (NCBI): domain Eukaryota; kingdom Metazoa; phylum Chordata; class Actinopteri; order Gobiiformes; family Gobiidae; genus Chaenogobius; species Chaenogobius annularis. The sequence goes on from BJKM01000005.1 coordinate 89,633, forward strand.
GGTTCATCTGTGCTTCTGCCCTTGTCTCTCAGTGCTACCTCTGTTTATACAAGACTTGCATTAATCAACACATGCCAAGCCACACCACTGTCTTTTTGTTCTTTTTGTAGTGATGTGGATTTGTATTATTCCAAAATAAGTACATATTCCATAGACAGTTGTATATATTATGTATATATACATTTATATGCAGTGTGTGTATATAATTATATATATATACACACACACCACACACACACAACACACACTGTACTATTTTGATAATCTTATATATATATACTGGTATATATATATATATATATATATATATATATAGAGAGAGAGAGAGAGAGAGAGAGAGAGAGAGAGAGAGAGAGAGAGAGAGAGAGCTAGATAGACAGATATAGATATACCGGTATATAGATGTACAAACACACACACAGTAGTATAGCTATAAATATATAGTGAATGTTGTTAGATATGGACATTTTGAATATCTAGTTTGTAGTTTGTAATTTTAAAAAACCCAATGCTACTTGTTAAACATTTAAATGGAAAATAATTATCCAACAACTTCCAAATAAGAGTATATTTCTGAACTTTTGTGGGAAATGTTACAGTATGTTTATCTGACACTTAATCCTCATCTAATACTTTTGAATATAATGCTTTAACAAATTTCTGTTGCACCGACATAATATTGTCTGAATATAGTTGTCGGGATTCTCCAAAAAATAGGACGACATTTTTGTCAATTTCACCCACCCCTAGCTGTGACATATACATTTCAAGCCAAAATTAATTTTGTTTGTGAATGGAGCAACATCAACAAAAGACACCAAGCATTTGACTTTGACTTTATCTTAAAACATGGCTAAAAGGAAGATGGGATGTTTATAAATCCTATAATTTTTTTCAGATTTATTCCTCTGAAGTCTAAACTCTGCTCTACATCTTTCCTGTCTTCCTACTAAAAGAAATCCAACTTCTTCAAACATAAGGTGTACATGAAGCATTTGATCAGCAGTGGTGATCCTTCAGGAACCAGCACTACAAGCTGATAGGAGACAAAAGGTTTCCATCACTGTCAGCAGAAGACCAGGAAATCAATATGTCGCTGGTGGTAAACACTGCTCCGTCGCGCTCACACCTGTAGATCGCATGGACCCACTTTTATCTCGAATCGTACCAAACCACAGGACAAGTGAAATTGTGATTTATGGGCTCTCCTCCAGTGGACTAGAATCAACAACCCAAGCCAGATTGAAAGCCAGATAAGCACTCGCGCCAGTTAGCCAGGTCTCGTTTGTGTGCTAACTGAGAGTGCTAAAATGCTTTTCGCTGTTGTGTACACAGTATCTGGTGCTGGACTAATTAGTGACAATGGCGGTGACGAGATAGCGTTTGTGCATTGGCGTGTGTAGGTGTCTGAAGGCCATGCATGCTTTGGGAGCGCACTGACAGCTGCATGGCCTCCAGCCCATTCTCATTCCAGAAAGCTCAGTTAAATAGTGAAGTCTGTTTGTGGAAGTTGGAAAAATGTGGCATAATTAATTGTGTCAGTGTGTTACAGGTCTATGCACTTTTGTATGGCCATAAGAGCTGTGAGATGAATTGCAATAGAATGAAAATCGCACTTTGAATTGGTGCAATTAGCAAATGGCAAAGCCTGCTATTTCAGTACTTTTTCTTCTGCATTATAATTGCTAACCCTGTAGTTTAAATCTGTACATACATGTTCTGAAAAGCCTATGATTCTTGCATTATTTTTTAGATAATTAGAGATTTTATCCAAATCGTTCAGCCCATAGACGATAATATGTACATTACACAAACATGTGTTCAAACTTAGCTTTAAACATTAGTTTAGGTTTAATTATCAGACAAATGTAAAATGTAGAAATACCACCTTATACAATATAAAGATATCGTTTGGAGTAGAAAAGGCTACAAAAAGAACTGAACTTTTTTTTTATACAATAATGCTATGTTCATAATTTTCACATAAGGGTGTAAGGTGATATTTCTGCTCTTTTGTGATTAATTCTACAAAAATGTCACATTTGTCCGCTAATAAAACTGTTGGACTGACTAATATCTTCTGAATATCGTTGGATACTAAAATAAGATCAGTTACCCTTGACCTTATATCCTAATTAGAAAATGTACACTTAACGTTTTATGATTATTTTTTTACAATAAACAATATACTCGACATTCAAATTTTGTATTTCTCCAAACCAGCATTATTCACCATATCTAAATTTTTTCCCACCTCTAAATACGACCACAAATTTGTGAGTAATATGTTAATATATCAAACTACACAGCATACCTCAGTCGTGAAAGAATTAAGCCTATACATTTTGATTTAATTTCAAACATTCCTTTTACAACGTGCTGTCAGGTGATCAAACATGAATGCACTGATATGCCCTTTAAGTTTCTAATGCTCTGGAGACCTCCACAATTACACATAAGACCCTGGGTAAACACAAACACCTTTCCTCTCCTCGGCTCTACATCCCGAGTGAGGGGAAAGAGCCCGAGATTTCAGGATGCACTGGGGTAGACACAGGATACACTACTGGATGTTGCCTGGGCCTGTCAGCGCTGAAGCCTACTTCAAAATGTGATCACTCAGACGTGACGAGACAAAGCCACGAGCCCCAAAAATATCCTGCAGCTTTGACGTCATCTTGGCGATCGTTGTTTAAAAGAGGGTGCCATGAAGAACTTACTAAGTGTGCCATTAATCTCCTGACAGGTAATAAAATTTGCTATCATGCTTCTGGAAAAGGGTGCGTCATGGGGATGAGGCTCACACTGTGCAAGGTTAACCGATTCATTACAGCTTGTTGTCATCCGCTGGGCATCGCAGTGTAGTAGTGTAGATTTTAATGCAAGAAAATATGGTCCGAAAGACTCTTGGAAAACATGAAATGGTGAAATACGGCAACGAGTGAGGTCAAAAGGAAAAGCGGGAGAGAAGAAAGCATAGGGAGAAGTGCAGGGAAGGCGAACAGGGACATAGAGCGGCTGTCAGAGCTAAAATAGAGGCAGGTGCAGGGAAAAGGATGACATCTATGGTTAAGTGGTTTGCTGAATGTCAGGTTATGGCTCATCTCTTTCTTAGTTCTAAGATGTTCGCAGACAAAGCAATGGAAAAATTAATTGTGATAATAAATAAAATAGACAGATATATGCTTGATATGTAGTCAGATTATATTGTGCATTACTGGCAATGAATACAAAGCCACAAATGTAATGAATATGCTTCATTAATGTGAGATGAATTCCTGATATCAAATGAGCTTAACCTGCTGTTGCTGACCTGCATATTCTGGTTTTCAACGAGCAGTCAAAATGTTGAGAGAAAAATTAAGCTTCAATGGATGGAGCTTATTCCACGGTGGAAATCATGTCGCAAATATGTTGGGCGGTCTTTACCACAGCTGAAAATGAGCACATTCATAATATCAACGGAGTTAGCTCACATCAAAATAGCATGTAGCTCAATAAATAACACAGGAGGAGGAGGCAGGACAATGCACTGAGTTTAAGTCTGCGTTTAGCACATTGAGAAAATATCCATTATTATATTGGACCAAATGGTTTTATATTACAGTTTAAATATGTGAGTAGTGTATTTTGAGCTGTATAACTAATGGTACCATTAAAGAAAAGACTTCTATCAATGACTTTAGTTTTACTGCTTTGACCATCTGCAATGACACTTTAAAGGCGTTGCACTTGATTTTTTACTGTCTTAAAAACATCAAATGCAGAAGAAATTCCTTTTAAACTGTTATCAGTGCTCCAAACTCATTCCTCACGTTTGGAAAACTATTCATAGCATTCTACTTCTTCACCACAATGCATTTAGAAGCACATTTCACGCCACTGTTAACAACAACTTGCATGCTAACAGTGCACCTTAAATTGCAATATAAAGTGTTTTATAGTTAAATGTAGAGCTGCTTTATCATTTAATGATTAAATTAAACAGAAACAAGTTGTGATACACATCTCTTGAAAATAATGATTATTTCTGCACATTTGCTTACAAAGAAATTATTATTTTAGATGTCTTTGTTTAATAAAGGGTTATAAAGAAAGAAGGCAGTTGTTCATATGCTCGAGAAAACATGACACAAAGAGTTTTCAGTATCAACTTCATGAAAATGCTCATGATATAGTAACAAACAAGCAACAAATCAACATTGTAACAAATGAGCAAAAAAGAAAAAGCCAACGAAAACAACCGACTTGTTGGATTTTAGCTCCAGTAGCACCACTCTCCATTACATTTGGATGGTTGTACCACCTGTGCAGTATTGCAGTATTGGGAGCACCCACAGAGCCAGTGGCAAAAAGACTTATGTCGGTCACACCTGCCTTGTTATTATATAAGATCATGTGAGTCTGGATTAGGCTGGAGAAGGCACACACGGGTGACAGAGCAGTAACAGTCATGATGTGGAGAGGAGGGAGGCAGCTGCAGTCGGAGCAGTGTGGGATGAGGTGGGCTTTAAGATGAAACGACTCTAAAGTGAAAACTGTGTTCAAATAATGGCAGCTGTTATCCACAGATGAGACAAAGAGGTGGCAGCACATGGTTATGTATGTATTTGTTAAACAGGGTGAAATGTTAAAGTTAAAATGTCGGCTTTTTGATGTCAAGTTTTTATTTATATATGAATATTCACTAAATAAGAGGTAGGTGCTTATGAGGCCTTCTGTCTAGATATGTTTTCTTTTGTGTGGGTGAAAATAGATAAAAAAGTAAGCATGAATGGTTGAGTGTCTATTGGTCAGTCCTGTCAATGTGTATTGTATGAATTATTAGCGAGTCTTGAATTTTGTCGAGATAAAGCATGTTAAAATGATTTATTGTTGTTGTTCCACATGCATTACAGTGGAGCAGGTGTCAGGCTGAATAAAGTTTACACCAAACTAGGAAACGTTTTGGAAAATGTATCCACCAAAAGTCTGCAATCCCTGCTTTCCTTTATAGTGAAATAAAATGTTTAATTGTCCAACACAAAGTAAATCATGCATGACAGGCTTAAGAGGTACAATGAGCGGGCTCCACTGAGTTGAAAATATTGTGAGAGGAAGTGGAAAGTAGAATGTGATTAATTTTAGCTGTTGGACTGCAGATGCTCCAAGTTATTTCTGATATAATTACATCAACATATTTCTGTCTGGCAGTGTCAGTCTGGATCCTTGTCCCACTTTAAGGAGACTAAAGCCCAGTATGTAACAATCCACCCTCTACCTCCTATCAAGGACACAAAGGGACCATACTGTCGCCCTGCGTCTCGTCCCACTGGAATCAAAGTTCTAACAAGCCCGAGCGTAATCAACCGTGTGGCAAAGAGTCATTTCTGTGCATCTCGGCATCCGAGGAAGGAAACAAAGCATTCGTTTTAATGGAAACAGCAGTTCAATTCCCCACTGCAAATACGGTCTTTAGGATATATGTTCTACCAAATACAAATAAGAAAACATGGAGGAGAATAAAGTGGTCCAACAGCCAAACAGAACTGTCAAGTGCCAATGATGCTCTTCAGATCAAAGGGACACGGCCATACCTTCCGCCTGCTTCATGTGGTCGACGGACGGATTGGTGTGTACTGTGGGTAACCTTAAGGATTCTAAACACTTGTCTGGTCGGGTTGTGTTCTTGTCGCCTGGATTCCCACTCCAGACTGCTGTGGTAATGCACTGTAGAGTATCTAAACAAATGAATAATTGAAATGTTTTGAGGAGCTGGGATAACCTACATGGTGTTTTTTTTTCTCTCTATGGCAATACACAACCTCCTTTTCTCCCAGAATAAACTAACCAAATTCACTCTATATGTAAAACGCAGCAGTATCGACAGGGATCCTGAGAATAACAAAACAACTTTGCACTTTGGCTTTTGTTTACTTGTTTGGACAAGAAGAAGAGTCATACAGCATTAAAATCAGCTCAGCCCGAAGACAAAAATCAATTCTGCTTTAATAACTTCTGCTGCATAAGAAATAAAGTAATGGTGCATTTAGTTTCCAACAAGGTCAGAAAAATATAACTGCAATCTGAGAGTCCCTTCAACCATGAGGTTAGATTGGATGATCAACGGCACCTGTTAGACTTTGTTACACAGTGTTTGACTGTTATGTTTGATCCTATAATGATAAACAAGTGTGATTGATAGCTGTGCATCTAAATTGTGAACATAAGTGGATGGTGGATGTGGTTATAAAAGGCAAGTATGCAGGAACCACAACATTAAACTAAAATGGTTTAGTTTAGAATGAAAGACAACTACTGCAAATTGTATCATCATTACTTTCAAAGTGCTAGCTTCAATAACCCGTAAGGCATGTCTGTTTCTATGCTATTCATAATGCACTGAGGGAAATTTTGCCCAATTCTCTTCAATTGGGGGTTTAACTGAGAAATCTGGAATTCTAAATTGCCATTAGTGAAAAAATGTGTGAATTGCAAGGTAGAAGATGAATGAAGAAATTAATGTATACCGCTGTGAACAAATTTGGACAAGAATATATACGCTGGACTGAAATTCGGACTATATGTTATACACTACAACACTATAACATTGCAAAATGATAATTCAAATTCAGGCAAAAAGAACTGAAGTTTCTTTTGGGCTACATGTAAAACTCTTTTTCAATCTAACCACATCCACAAGCTACTTTGTCAGCATCCAATCATTTTCACAAATTAGACACGCTATATGATTCAAATTCAGACAACATCATATAGAAAACAGTTTGTTAAAAGAGTGCACACATTAAAACTTATCAAACAGAATATTACCTATCACAGCGATGGAGACTAAACACACATGCCCAATCTGTTATCTCATTCTGAAGGTCTATTGACTCAGGATAATCATTCATAGCAGTAAATATGTGCAGTTTACTTTGTTACACAACACATGCCACCAGCACACAAACGGCAGCTGAATTATAATGGCGCTGCTCACCTTCTGTGGGAATCCTCTAAATTATTATTAGTCAAACAACTGCACACGTCAACACAAGAGCTTACTGGTACTGACTCCACACACTTTATAAAGAACAGACTTTGGAGCACAAACTTGATATTTTTCTTTCCCACAGACAACACATCTGTCACCACTTGCTAAATTCTTTATTGTGGCGGTACAAATCTGGTTTTACAAATTCATATGCTACATTCGCTGCTGTGTGTGTGTCATGCATTATACATTCACACAGCGGCATCTCATAATAGTCCCTGACAAACTTTGCACACCTTTTGAAAGAGGACAAAATGCAAGACTTACAGTATTAGGTTTACTTACTGTGGTAGCTACAAATGGAGACTATTTTGTGGGGGGAAATATCTCATTGTGATTTCCGTTTTCAGTGCACATGCACACAAACGTGTCCAGGAGCAGTAACATTTGAGAGAAGACTGAAATATGAACTAATAAACTAACATAAGACACACAAGCATTTCAGAACATGTCCGTGGATGTCTGAACTACATGTTGGGATACAAGATAGTAAATTGTTGTTATATGCTAATTGTCACTATTCAAATCCAATATAGATTTAATACTGCAGATTATAGCACTGATTACTTATAATGCCTAACGCCGGGCTCAGACAGCACGCGGTCTGGTTGCCGTGCGGGAGCGGTCTGATTGCAGGGTGCCACTCACACGAGGAGCGGAGCACTGTGGTACTGCTGCTGTCACAGGGTTTGACTGATGTCTTCGTCCATGGTCTCGAATAATAGAGCTGATGCGGATTACAGGTTATGACGTAATGTACATTTGCAGCGGTAGGAAAGATAATAGAGTGAACACCGGATGCATTTTACCCGTGCTCGTATGATTTCCTGTTTGTCTGGTCTCATTTTGACTGCTTCACTGAAAAGGCCTGCGGTTCGCTGCGGCAGTCTGGTGAATGTTCAATCCAACAGAAAGGCTCCGGAGCGCCGCAGCACCTCCGCCGGCACCACTGCATGGTGTGCTCCTCTCGCAGTTTTAATGCTACGGAAAGACTGCGGTCACTGCACTGCAGCTGGACTGCATGCACGTGCGCAACTTTAGAACAGCTTTTTTCAGACGGCGAAGTGAAACTGGGGTGGACCACCCAAGTGCAAAGCGCTGCTTTCAGCTCTTACTTCCTGTTTGACAAGAACTTAAGTACATTAACATTCACAAAAATGAAAAAAAGTCAGGTACCTCAGCTTTAAGTTAATATGTATGCTTTGATTATGCTAACCAAAATAGATTACCTTGTTTTAACAATACATTATATGCATTACTTTACATTTGGAGATCAGGGTTTTCATCCAAATCAAGATCCAGTTTCTAATTGATATTAAAGCTAGTCTGACTTTCTCCCTGTGTCTGGGTTGGTTTCCTCTGGTTTCCTCTATCAATCCAAAACATGTACCAAAGCTACAGTAGCTCCAGACACCCCCAGCGGCACTGAAGGATCGGTCAAATGCAGAAGAAAAATGTCCCTAAAGAGACAATAAAATGTACCTTAACTAATCTCAACAGGTAGAAATACTAACAAAGAAAAATAAAATATATAGAATAGACAAATTTACAGGATTGGAACTTTCCTGGATGCTGTTAGAATGTTATAAATAACATTATTTTGTTAATAAAAAGTGTTCAGTTATGTTGAAATCTATAATATATTGACATTTTCAGACCATACAATACTATACTTACTAGATAAAGCTGTGCTGATCAGAACTACTAAGACATGTATTACTATACATGGAAAAAGTAAATTTCTTGAGGTGTGTGTCCCTGTGCTTCTCTGCAGTCTATCTTCAGATCAGTATCACCTCCATCTCATCATCGGCCCAATCAGCTATCAGCCATCAGATCAAAACAAGGCAATTATGTGGCTCTGATAATGTGACAGGCTCATTCTCACTTCTTCATGTCACTGCAGCTTTTCCTCCAGTGTCACTTCTGAGTGCTATATTTTGCCTAGATCCAAAAACACTGCAAAACAACTAGAGATGTAGCCTACTCATTACAGCTAGCTCTTTCTGGGTCACAACATATTATTATCAAAATTAAAGATATCTACCTAGATACTATTCAATACTAAAACTATGAAGATCATATACTTATTTGAAAAAGTATCTATACTGAATAGTTTTAATGGTCTGGATCTATATCAGAACTTTTATAAGACCACGCAGTAAGTAAGTATATCTACACACACAATTATAGTTATACACTACATTAAATTGTCTAAATAAATGTATTTTTTATTGTCATGTCGTGTAGCATCAGAATTGGCATTGAGTACCAACCCTTTCACTAAAATTAAGTTTAATTTGTTTTAACAATAAAATTGTATGTATGTATGTATGTGTGTATGTATTATTTACTTTATTTACATTTTACTTACTTACTTACTTATTTATTCTGTCAGCTACACATTTTGCACATCCATGTACTGCAGCCAACCAACTGCTGCCATCTATAAACCTGTGGCCCACCTTTACTCTGCTGATAACCATTAAGGTTTACAGCCTTCAAACTTGAAGTAATACCCTTCATAAAATCCAGTAGGTCCGGTATTAGGAAGCTGTTTGAGCTGCCATCATATTTAATGAACAAGTAACACAGACCGATAGGAACAGATTGGTGTGGGATGGACCTGGACTGGACAAAGAATATTGAGAATGCTACACGGCAAAAACTCTATTTGTGTGGCAAGATCTGGACAGTACTTAACAAATAGTGAAAAAGTGGAGTGGGGGTTTTTCACTGTCCAGCTAATCAGGTATCAGACAAGGGCTTTGTACTGCAAACTGTTGAATAGCCAGTTGGCACTTTTTGAAGTCCATTACACACAATTAAGTTGTTGACAATGTTTAACCAGATATGGCCAGAGATGGTTTAAATAATTTGTCCCGTGTACCTAATTCGACCTGCAGAACACATTTGAACAATTGCAAATTTCGCCCTTATTTGCTTTTCAGAAACATTGTTGTCTTGGAGATATCGAAGCTTTTGTATGATAAACTAAGTTGTATCTTGCTCAGCTTTAACACACAACATGCAGTTCATGGTCATTTTACTCTTCTAGCCTGTAATACAACGGCTGAACAAAAGACTGTTATGTCGAAGGCAAGTCTATTTGTGAAGCGTATTCGTATAGTGATTCAAATTTAATTGACGTAAATTGCTTTACATAACAGGACACGATGTATTCAAATCACAATACAAATACATGTTCAAAAGTCTGAAGGCCTGAAACAGCTTTCCAACGGACAAATATGAATGTATTAAAAAATATTTTATCGGAACATGGAAATACAATTATATTATGATTTTATTTTATGTAATGTGCTTTTAAGATGTGGACCCCAGGGAGAATAGCCATTTACAAATATATACACTGTTTCTATTGAAAATTATATTTGGACTCTACTGCAATATAAATAATTCCTTTACAACTTTGTGGTCTATGTTGCTGTACTGATCAGTAATCAAGATTAAGTTTGACTATGCAAATATTTGAATCTTCATCTCTCATTAATCAATTGATTTCTAAAGATAAAACCGAAAAAGTTTATTATATTAGAAAGGTTCGGGAATAGTAAAATGTATAATTGTTGTAAGAACTACAATGTTCCATATAGACAAGCATATTGTCCTCAGGCTCACACAATAACATTCTTTCTACATGTACATAAAAGAGTAAACAAATGGAAATGTAAAATGCAGAAGTATCTCTGCTATTCGAATGGCAAAGATGACATGTGTGAATGTTTTCTGCACAATATCTGAAAATTGCCCACTTAATCAGGTCAAGACCAAGACTAATGCAATATATATGAATTAAAACACCAGAAATCAGAACAAAATGTAGTGCCCTTAAGCCAAGTCCAATAACCACTAAATAAATGTATCCACAGAAAATACAGTCTTGAGGTTTACTGATACAATGCTAATGTGCTAAAGATTTCCAATGACTTGCCGGAATTATTGCCAGGGCCAATGTTGTGTCACTCCTTAATGGCTTCCCATACATTCACCCTTAGTAGCCATTTCTTTCAAAACTGCCCACACCTTTGAAAAAACAGCAGCTAGGCAAACGCGTACATGGCGACTTATAATTAGTGTACTCCATGACTCACTAGCACGGCTTGAAAGAATCCTTTAAAAGACTACGCCGTATGTTTTAATGATGGCTTCGGTCAGAGCTCCCAGAATATCAGAAAAAACGAACGGGCTAATGGAGGATATCTGGTGAACTGAAGCATCCAGCTGTATAAGTAAGTAAGCGTCAACTTTTAATGGGGTTTTTTGCCAGCTTGCTTACAAAACAAGGTTTTCCCAGTATTTCAGTCTTGTTTGACGAGTTAGCCTTCATGCTTGAGACAAAACGGCACTTGCAAGATCTTATGGACTGTTACATGACATGAAATACTTAAAAGGATGTTGCACAATACGGCTACCATGGCATTTTGATGTGATCTTCTTCCATCCCCAAATCTTTGCAGATAGATAATGGGCCAGGTCAAGCAGGAGGCTTCACTCTGCTCATTCCAAACGTGACTAAGACCTGGGTCGTTTTAACCTCGCGATTCTCTCCTTCACGACATCTCCATGTGAAAATGATCGTACACAGCTCTATAAAACTTGCAACAGCGTGCACTCTGCTCCACCAGATGGGGAAGATAGGTGCTATATAAGATACTCGCCCAGACAGAAGGTGACAAAATGTATGCTGATATAGATAGCAACAGAAAGAGGATTCTGCTAGTTTTTGCTATATTTGTCAAGACCTTTTCAATTGTCTTGGTTTCACACAGCGGCAGCATATTATACAAATATACAATATGTGGGAAAGCGACATGGTGGCTTTTTGGTTCAAAATTTTCCCTCAAAGTAAGAAATGTCTAGGTTTGATTCTCAGGCTCTGGGGAGTTTGAGTATGTGGATGGGTTTCTTAGGTCTGGTTACCTCAATCAACCTGAAAACATGCTATATAGGACAATCCTCCAGTTGCAGTCCTTTCAGGTAAAATGGTTTAAATGCAGAGGAAAATTTTACCTACATCTAAAACAAAGTGTAGTGGATTTAAGTATGTATTGTAGTAGTATTCAGTATGATGAGCTGAGGGCGATAGTATCAGTCCTACAGAATATGATAAAACATGTCTTAAACGTATTAGTTGAGGTTTATTTATGAGACAAATGTGAAATATTTGCGAAATGAATCACAAAAGTGCAGAAATATCACCTTCTACCCTTATTCGATAGCTTTGACAACATAAACAATACAAAATTTGAATATCAAGTATATCTTCAAAACAACGTTCATGATTTTATCTGAATTTCAATACAATGCACCACTAAATATGACTTGTTATGTTGTTATATTATGATTATCTGCTCATTTATATTTGGTTATATAACACTAAATAACGTCATGATTTGAAAACGATGAGCATTTGAGAAGACCTGATTCTGCTAGGAATGGGACAAGACACCATTCCCACAAGACTAGACACGAGATTGGGCACGGATTGACATAATTCATGATAAATAAATAAACGGATATGAAAAGTAAATAAATTGATAAATATAATGGAACTATGGCTTCTCAACATGTGTAACTCATCAGCGTTTTTGTCCATGTCAAATATAAACACAGGGAAAAAATATCGCAAGATCTTGTGGCAGGAGATCTTGTCCCATCCCTAAATTCTACTCGGTCAATGTTTCTTGCAATAGTGAAAAATGTTACAGTCACTGAAATTTTCTAGTTCATGGGCGAATGCTCAATCCAATAAGCACCAAAGCAACTAAATATCACAATGGAAAATATATACTGAAACTGTACAATATCTTTAGCAACGCTGAAGCAGGACTACTTTAGGATTCCAGAAAATCAAACTTGCCTATTATCTTGCCATATATCTTAATTTAAACATTTTGGAAAAAGTCCCAGTTTGTTAGTTCTCCATACAGTCCATGTCTCCAAACATGTCCCCTTACACCCAGTTTAACCCACATGTTCTAACAGCAGTGACACTATAGGCAAAGCTGGCAGAAATCCAGCTGCTCGCACTCACACGAATGACATATGGTGACAAATGTTCCTGATCGGCTTCTGAGAGCTATGGGGTGTCCCATTGAAAACTGTCAGAAAGGCAAGGACTCTCCAGTGGACTTTAAGGCAACCCTTAGGACACACTTTCAGTTACTTTGCAATTTTAAGACGTTTATACCCCTCAGATTGTAATGCAAGGAATAACTCTGTTTGTAAGAAGATACAAATAGAAACAAGAAAAATACAGAATAAATGATGCAATACTTTGGCTTTGATAGTGAATGTTAGTGTGCCATTTGTTTGCAGATTGCTGAAGAAAGCTATGATATAATCCATATAAGGTTTTAAGTGTGCCTGATATTCCTAACCAAACCTCAATTTGACAAAAATCTTGCATTAAAAATAGTCATCAAGCTTATTAATGTTTCAAAATAGATGCATTTAAAGGAGCTCTAGAGGCTGAGATTTCCAAGATGAGCCTTATTGAAACAACAGAAGTGCTTGGACATTGCTATTGCCTTTTATGTGCAAAGTCACCACCAGATATTTGAGTATTTGGGTCCAGCAATGTACTGTATATCTGCCTTTCATCTCTTCCATTAAAGGACTGTTATTTAAGCCACACAGAAGCACCATTGATCGAGGTACAGTGAGTATTCTGTATTTAGAGATAAAGTGATCCCTTGGCCTATGCGTTATCGAACTGTTGAGGGGCATTTTTTTTGAGCGACTGGTTTTCTAATTAAAAGAGAATTGACTTTAAATCCTTCCCCTTTATGCTTTGGTCAATATTTGTCACAATATACTTTACTTTGAAACAAATCAATCGACCACATGCCTGTATCCAGCTCCAGTTTCCTCCATGTCTGTCACTGCCCAAATGCCCATATAAAGCGGTGTGCCACAAACCCGGATCAAAGTGCATCAACAACAGCAAGAGATCGGCAAATTCAGCAAAAGTCTTCAAAAGCATGTTATTACTTTTCCTGATGGATTTCTAAATGTCACTCCCGCGTGGCTACGGGCTCTGTATCTATGGCATAGAAATTCATTTGTTTCCTAAAAATGAAAACATACCATTTCTCATCACTGACCTGTCAGAACAGAGGTCCTGTTGTCTACCATTAACTGAGAGCAGCCCAACTGGTGCTGAATATTAATGGCGCCGTCTTCCCTGGATCATTTAAGTCACTATCTGGATCTTCATGTGTGCGCGCGCGTTTGTGTGTGTGTGTGTATGTAATGCTGTGTCCATCAGAGAGGACATCTTCTGGAGTTGGAGGCCTGCACTGGAGATTAGTTTTATCAGTGCAGCATAATTGAGAAGTCAGGCAATCACCAAACATGAATACAGTAATCAATAGGTGCTTCCAAAGACTTTAGGGGAGACATTGTTAGAAGCAGCCACTCCATATGATGTGCAGGTTCCAATTAAAACACACGAATCCCGGGCTCATTAGCAGCACCTTATTGAACGCCCCATGTTAAGTGACAGCTCATCAACAGGCAAGGCCAATCGAAGGCTCCTCTTTATCAGAAAGGAGGAGGAGGAGGAGGAGGGGGGAAGGGGGGGGGCTGTACTATGGCAACCGAGCTGCGCGAGGATTTACATTAAAACCTCATTCTCCCAATAGTGACAGTGCGTCAAAGATGTGCGCAATGTGCCAGATTGCGCAACACACACACACACACACACACACACAGAGAAAATGACCACGGTGGAGGTGGTGGTGGTTAACAGCAGACTTACCTATAAACAAGAGGACACCGGGATTATGAGGATGACGATGATGGTGGTGCTGATGCCCGGTCCATTCGATTCTTATCCTCGCTGTTGTCGCCGGCTTTGAATCGTAACTAGGCCATTTCTTCCAGCGTTTATTTCTCAGGAGGCGTCGCTGGTGTGTCGATAGTAGCCGTGCACCTTCCCTCGTCTTTATCCGGCTTTTCCCCCCAAAAAAGCACACCTCATACGGCCCCCCCGCCGCCCCTGCCTCCTCTTGTCATCCCTCTCGCTTGACAACACCCTGCTCAGTGCTGATATTTCACTCACTTGTTTTAACGTTGACCTCAAAACGAGCAGGAGAAGGGAAAAAAAATAAAAGATCGGTGGGAATAAAACGCTATAGCGTCAAGACTAACGCAAGCACGCGTCCTCTTCCCCTCATTTGTTCATGACGGGAATAATAATCCACGGTATCACTCTTGAAACGGAGCGGTTTTTCAGATTTAAAAAGGCAAAGACCTTACTCAAGACGCAAAAATCAGGTGTCCAGTCCGATTTTGAATGTAGCTCGTCTTCCAAGCGTCTCTCCCTCTCTCCTCCTTTCACTTGGAGAGAATTAGAGCACCGGATGACATGTCTTCCCCGCTACAGCCGCATGTTTTTGGGGGAAAAGAACGGCTTTTTAATGTTGAGAATCAGTGATATGATTGCAGTCTGGAGGAGCGTCAAGCCCCCTCCTCCTCCGTCTCTCTCTCAGTGCGTTCCTCTCATCCACTCACGCGGCGATATAAGGCAACGAGAGACCACTTGCAATATTTCAGTGCGCAGCCGGTTGTCATGACAAGGAGAGGCGACGCGTAACTCAATAAGAAGAGGTCGCCATGTGATGGAGGGGGGAAAAAAACTGCAGTGGGATTTCGTTGGGAATGTGCTCAAACGTGGAACTGCAACGCACTGACGTCAGAGCTGTAGATTTCCCGTTTATTACTGTCTTCTTTTTTGTGTGTGTGTGTTTGTTTTGGAGCAAGTGACACAGGCACAGGGAATGATCAAGGGACGGCATTTAAAGCAACACCATGCAACTTTTGACTTTTGACAATTATCAAGATCACATGGAAAAACTGCAGTGCTGCATTGTATGTGTGTGAGGAAAAAGTTGAATGTTGAATGGACATGGGTTTTGGTTTATTTTTGTAAAAT
The DNA here is from genome assembly GCA_015082035.1 of Chaenogobius annularis. NCBI lineage: Eukaryota > Metazoa > Chordata > Actinopteri > Gobiiformes > Gobiidae > Chaenogobius > Chaenogobius annularis. The sequence continues at coordinate 105,625 of BJKM01000005.1, forward strand.
ATATCATATCCTTGGATAATTTGCATTTGATTTTTGTTTATTTGTGCACGAAAGCTTGAAGCCAAGTACCTGTTACTCCTATGCACCTGTCGCCTACTGTTTTTATTTGTGCAAAAATATTCAGCATTTTAATAAACTGACATGTTGTATTAATATGGATTTAAGTACAACTCTCAAGAATATCATCAAATCACAACGCAAATACAATCTGGGAAAAAAAGACAAATCCCAAAGTAAAGAAAAATATGACTATTGAGCAAATAAAACTTTGTCCTGGAACTATGATTCCAGATGACAACCTGTACGGACAACCATCAGATTCAATCATCTAATTCAAACTAGTGACAAAGACATCACATTAACCATTTTCCCATGCATACTGAAGGTCACAACTTGAGAAAACTGCACATTTTAAGTGGCTACTCTTCACTTTGCATTCAATGGTTTCAACATAAAAATACTCACTACACAAACGATCATTTTGTTTGTAACTTGATAGGTCAGGGAAGAGCTGAAATGTAGGCTTCAGTTGCTATGTTTAAATACTCAGAGGAGATTCCCTCCTTTGGGGAATTCGCAAAGGTCAGACGAAGCTCAGAACAAGGGCAGCGGGACCCCACCTACAGTACAAGTCTGTGATAAAGAGGCTCACATAACAGTCTGAGCTGCCAAAACATTACATTTACAATTCACAACAGAAAAGAGAGGCAAAGATAAACCGCTCTCTACATCAGTTTCCCAACCTTTGTCTTGAGTACCCCCTACGTTTTGCCTCTCACTCTGAGAACCTCTTAACTCTGGTTCAATAGACAAATAAATCAGTTTATTGGCAATTATTACTGATAAATTGTGATGTTTTTAATTACATTGTAAATCTGTCATCTTAAATGTCCTACCCCGTACCCCTGCTTGGGAAACACTGCTTTGCATTACAAAAAACAGCAGTAAAGTTCAAATTAATAAAGCGTAATTTTGAGATCTTAGATCTTAGTATTCTCGCATTAAAACAAAATGTTCCAGTTCACTATTTATCAGCCCAATGTAGCAGTGTGTATATATAAATAAAACATGCATTATATTATTCCTTCTTGTTTGCCCCAAAACAAGATCAAATAATCACCCTAAATACAGAAAGCTCATGTTAAAAGATTGTAACCTTTGATACATTACAAATGAACACATACTCTTGTTTTACTAGGCTTTTATATTTTGTCGAGACCAAGTCTTCACTTTGCAAAATGGGTCTGGAACATCTCCACTTCAAGAGGTCTTGTGCCAAAACTCCTGTTAAGTGAAATTATAGAGGGCTGTGTGATGTTTTGAGCCTCTGATTGGATGTCTCTTTTGAATTACATTGATTTATTCAGTAAAAATGCACAATGCTTCCCATGTGTTTATGAGCTTATAAATTCATGTTGAATTGCTCTTAATATGTTTGTGCCATGAAGAGCAGTATCCTACACTGGCACAGATGCATGCGTTAGATGATCAGGTGACTGCACTGGCCACTGTTCATGTCAGAAATGACAAATATTAAGTTACTTAAGTTGATTCAAACCCACATTTAACTTAAGTCTGACTCTCTTTAATGCTTGTTAACACAATAAGTAATAATAAAATACAAATATCGATACATCGATACCAACAGAGGTATCAAAATGTATTGATACTCGTGCAAAAATATCAATACTTAAAATGCATCCAAAGATATATCAATATTTTAGGGTTTCTGCACATATTTGCTATTCATATTGGTTAAAGCAGAGGTTGAAGTAAAATAATGATTGCCAATAAAACCTTGTTCATAGTTGAGGAGTTTCAGTGCATTTTAGTACAAAATTCATTGGATCGATATAGCAAAATTTGCCATAGTATTACTTTGTATCGCGATCTAATTAAAAAATCAAGGGTATCGCCCATCACCATAAGAGACTATGTATATCTCTCACATTACTCATAAGAGAAGCTGTCATTATGGCCATTAAGAGTCTAAAATCAGTCTAGTATTGACGAGCCAGGTAAAACGCTGTTAGCAGAGTGCATGAATGAAACGTGTTTGGTTTTATTAAATTGTGTGGTGCTACACAATATTTTCATTTAACTGATGAAATCACAGTGAGCACAAATAAATACAACATTAACACTAAAGAATAGGAGCACCTTATTAAGTTATCTCAAACTTATTTGTGTTTTGTAGAGTAGATGAAAACACAATGCCATTATGGTTTACGTAAATGTAGCGTTTTCACAGAGATACATTTGTCACAGGATTTTTTTTTTCTACTTCAGAGCTAACATTTTCAAGATTCTTGTTCCTTTGAAGTTTCTTTATCACTATGGCAAGATAAGGCTAAAGCAATGACATTCTCTGGGGATTTTGTTCTATTTTTTAATCAATACTGCAGCCATTACCATTATTACTTTTTCCAGTTTAAGTAGAACTGCAATGGCTTGTGAGAGGTCACACATTTGCTAATACTGCCATCTGTGTACATGCATTGTTAAACCTATAGATAAAATGAAGAATATTATAGTATGTCCGAACCATAGTGACAGATGTAGCTAGGCAGAAAAGCTCCTTATGTACAGTGTAGTGCTGTTTAGAAACATATACAGCTTCTTTTAATAGCTTACAGCCATAAGCTTACACACGCTCAGGTCAGTCATGGTAGTGCACCCGTCTCATCACACTACATTAGCACAAAAGACCGTGTTGTTGAGCCTAAAGGTTTTGGGGTCCCTCGAGCTCTGACCTCAGGGACAAGTCAAAGGAGCAGATTAATAAGTCACCAGCTGCAGTCTCAGTCTCATTTGCTTATACTGCACACTATTGACTTAAGGCCAAACATGTTCTGGGTACTCATCATGACTGTGTGTCTATACTGAGTCCTGACCTGTGATGCATCAAATCCAGCATCATGATAAGCTTCAACTAAATCAAGGTTACCCATGATGCACCTGGCTGTGCCCTTGAGATGCTAGAAGTTGGGATGCAGAGTGATGTTGTATGTGACGAGGCAGAGGGAAGACAGAAGAGGTGAGGCGGAAGGATTGGCCCAATGCCTCCAACGTGCACTCACTCAGGCATGATGCAAGCAAGTTTGCCATACGCTAATGCTGCATGGCCATTTAAAGTGCATCAGACAATTTTAAGCACAAGGTCAGTCATTGGATAGTGCACATTTCTAATAATGAAATGTCAGATTATATCACACTTACAGCGGTAAATACACCTGATACGCCGAACCGTATTATCTCTGCACAAAATATCAGGAAATTAAATTATGGAATCATACTAAGCAAGTCCATCCCTTAAAAAAAGTCACATCTGTTAATACTTGATATCGTTGCTGTAGTAGAACAGCTCTCTCTGCTGGACAGAATGAGTTGTTGCAAGTTTATAATAAACTCTTAAATAGCGTTTACTTTTTGGAAAACAACAAATTCACAGTGGACGATTCTTTTCTGATATACATTTTATGTGTAAAAGACATGTAACCTTTTGTTCAAAAGGAAGAAACATAATCCACCATGTTTTTTGCATCTCTTTTCTGTTATGTTATTACTTTGCCAAAAATGTTCCACACTATGGCATTAAACTTGTCTATCTTGCATGAATCCTTATTCATTTATTTTGTACATCAAAAAGATGCATTCCTATTGTACGCACGGTCACCTTTCCACGGATCTGACCTGGCGGTGTCACCTTCTTGTCTACATGGAGCAATTTGAGGCAAATTCCAGGCAAAGCAAACACTACCTAAGCAGATGACAGACCAAAAAACGGACTCTCCAAATGTTCAGCATTTTGTTGTTGGGCGGGACTAGTGGTTTAGAAGCCCTAATATAAACCAAATTGGCTGTTACTAGACCTAACTCTTATTCTAGCCCTAAACTTACTCTATGTGTGGAATAATATACTGTCAAAAATCAAAAAAAAAAAAAAAAAAAAAAAAAAAAAAAAAAAAAAAAAAAAAAAAAAAATAAACATTTGCCAAAAAAAAAAAAAAAAAAAAAGCCCAAAATCTAGAACGCTAAGCTCCAGACTGAATGCTGAACTTAAAGGGAGTCCTGTGACTGACTAAGAATGTCCCTGAAGTACCAATGAGCAAATACAACAAACCCACCCCAATAAACAGGTTAGTCAAGGAAAAAAGTGTGTGGTGTTAATAGTTAACAGGCATTTTAACTCAAATTTGAATCATCTTAGTTTCCTTTGTAAATGTATACTTTCATCAGTGCTGCAAGAGTTTCATTTGGTTGATGAATTGTGTGTTTGACGTTCATGTGACGCAAACAAGTTGTTTTTTTAAATTAGGACAAACAACAAAAGGTCATCCAACTCCATCTACAGGAAATGATAGAAGAAATGTTTAAAGGCTGATTGTAGATTAAAAACTGGGCCAGGAAAGATGATTTGTTCCCAATATTTAACACCCATTTAATCTCCCCTCTCTCCCTCTCATTCACTCTTGTTCTCACCCTCCCTCCTTTTGCAGCACCTCTACCATCTCCCTATCCAGCTATGTCTTCAATGGGATGAGTGAAATCATGTTAACGGATTTAAAAACCACTGCAGTGAATCGTTGTAGCTTTGCCAAGTCCGTTCTGTGTTGCTCCCCTCTCTCTCGCTCTCTCTCGTGTGAATTACTTAGCACTGGCTCGCTCCCTAATAGCAAAGGTCCAGCAAGGACACAGCACGATAAAAAAAATGACTAATTATTTCCTTGTCGGTACCTGATGTAGACAAAGCGGCCATCAATTGAGCTGGGTAATTACAAGCCAAATTTGCCTGTGTGATTTTTTTTTTCTTTTTTTCTGTTGAATGAGAGTACGTGTGTTTCGCTTGAAAAAATAAATAAAAAAGAGAGGCGTCTGTGTCGAACTGCCGTGTCCCAGTTTTCTGTCATTGTACCCAAATTTGCCCAAGACGCTTTATTTCTGTCTATTCTGGAGTGGATTAACCATGCTGAAATAAATGTTCTAGTGAATGCAATGTCTCTCTTTCAATACTTAGATTATCGGCTTGATGCACTGCCTTTTTAAATTGAGGGGATTAAGTTGTATGACAGATCATTTGTCCTTTACTTGCCTCCAGAGAGCAAAAGACCTTATTAGGCAATTTGGCTAAGCTTTAAACATTAGAATTAAGACAAACTGCTCCCATTTGGGGAACATTATGATCTCACAAGTCAAACAAGTGCATTCGAATTACTAGTTTGCCCTAATAAACCTAATTTTAGATCTATTCTCGTAACAGATACTTTAATTCCCTGTGTGTAGGCATTGTTGTCTGCAATTTTGCATATGAACCCACTGGAGGTAAATCAAATTCACAGCCAGGCGTGCGAGATAAGATGCCCTTGCCGCTGTTCCTCAAGGATGCAGCAGACTTCAGTGGGTTGTGTTTGGTGGTGCAGTGACGCTGGACAAACACCTGGTGGCGCATGCTTTACTACTCTAATGGTCCGGGCCTGTCTCTACTTCTAATCCTGTGGCGGCTCTGTCAGCGGCAGATAGTCACGCTCTGTGAGTAAGACTATCAAGAAGGGGAGGAACGAGAGGGGGAAAAAGATGAGGGGAGGATACAAGCAAGTGCCATAGTGCTTTAGTGTTGTTTTAGGATGGACAGTGATTTTGTTGAAGACTATACAATGTTTGTCGGTCTTTGCCTAATAGTTTTACACTAAATCTGGTTCCTGTTTGTCCTCTATTGCTACTGGCGTCAAACCATTCTAGTGTTACAGTCTTGGTCCACCACAATGGACAGTGAATACTTCCTTATCCGCTGCTCTCCCTAAAGGCCTTTGTCTCTGGGAGTCGCAGGTGAAATTAGAGGGTATTATTTCCCTAAATCAGCAGAATTTGCAGTACACACACACACACACACACGCGCGCGCGCACACACACTGAAGTATAACGCACCTCCCTTCCGCTCGCTCCATCCCAAGCCCCACCCGTCCCACCATGGCCAGGGGCAGGAGAACATCAGCAGTCTCCGGGAGAAAACCTTCTTCTGCACCAGGGGTCACTTTCATCTTCAGATCAACGGCAGAAAAAGTAGCTCTAATGAGGGCTCGGAGCATATGTCTGTATCTGAAATGCACAAGCAGAAGGGAGGGAAGGTCATAAAGGGTCAAGCAAAAGGAGGAGTGATGTTTAGAAACAAATGGATGGATATTTGCAGTCCGCAGTCTGTCATGGATAAGAAGATTATGCCTCTGGAACGTTCTGAGCGCTGTACCCCCTCATGTGTTCAGTCCCATCCCCCTACACTTACCCACACAAGCCTCTGTCTGCGCTTTTTGGACACTTGGATACCCCAATCTTCCCGTTATATAAGTGGCTTTTTCTGCAGTGTCCCGGCCCGAGTCACCCTGCCACAAAACACAAAGAGGCAAACACAACTTTATCACAAAGGAGAGACGATTTATTGTGACAGTTTCATGAGCAGAATGCATACTGTAGTAGAATTTAAAGGTGCACTATTGATGATGTCACTTTTCCGGAGGGGGGTATGTTACCTTTGGACATGTTATTGCTTCAAATGTGTGGAGATGGACCCAGCTCACAATAAGACTGTATGACCTTCTAGTTTTAAGTAATTAAACACAAATGCTTAATAGAATATGTTTAATGCCATAGTGTGAAACATTCTAGTTTAATTCTCCACCAGAAAAGTTCTAGTGCACCTTTAATTGTAATGTTGATGTAAAAGACAAGATATCAAATGCAACACAGCATATATCACAGCAATTCTGCTGTGATTGTGGTTACTACTTTTGGCTTGCGTGTAGAATGTATTTATTCTGTAGGTGTTTAAGGTTTGAGAGAGCGAAGCAACATTAATTTATAATAGTTGACAGGTCAGTATGCATATTCAATCTGCTGATTTGACAAAAGTAAAAAAAATATTTTAAAAACAATTAAAGGTGTACAATATGACTTTTCTGGTACTGGATCTGGTACAATTTTTGACCCCAATCAAACCACTACCTGAAAATATCTCCATATGAGTATCTTCATGGATCAATTTTAACTCTGAATACCCCAATGATTGATTTTAGAACAACCAAGAACCATATAAAAAAAACATATTAATAAATAAATAAATAAATAAATACATACATACATAAACAATCTGCATAGATTAAAATCACCATCTTGTCTTTTTTAGTATACAATATCACGGATAGAAGATAATATTTTTGTTGTTTCTTCAATATCAGACAATTGGTAAGAGATGATGTAATTACCAGATACATTCAACTTTAACCCCCCCCCCCAAAAAAATGACTGTAAACTATACATAAACACAACCCATCGTATCGTGTACTTTGGATACATTCGTTTTTCAATTCATTTCTATTTGTAGTTATAGGCATGAGAACACCTTGCTTTAAGGGAGGAATGCCTTTTTGTAGATGTACAGAGGTGTTTGTTCTTATCCTGCACTTAATGAAATCTATCCATCATTGCTTGTGTCCTTGTTTTTTTTTTATTCCTCACATGAGGCACTCCCTTCTCGCTCTGTACCCCGGTGCTGGCCCCTAACTACGCTTTGCTTTCTACTCGTCCGTGTCTGTTTGTTGCCCGTTCCCATTAATCTCCATTAACTCCAAGTGAGTATTAATAGGTTCTAGGCTGAAAATGAAAAGGCAGAGACATAAGGTTTCTGAGGACAGATAGCAACGGTCATCAATGGGTTCGTTTAAAACCCTGATTCTTATTCTCGGTGAGTATTCGGCTGTCGCATATGCCAAGACAAATGGGCGTTGATAAGTGCATATGTAAGGCATTTTTGAAGAGAGAATGAAAAGGCCAAGGGACATTTAAGTAAAGTGTCAAAAGCACGGGTCTTTCAAACATACGCACTTCTTTACATGACAGATGCTGAGTTGCACGAATTCATATTATTTAGACTTCCTGGCTCTAAATATTAATTAATATTCTCTTTGACAGCGTTTTCTCATTTCAAAAAGGAATTGGCCATGGTTCAGAACCTTTGAAGTCAAATTGCTTGGGTGAAACGACTACTGTAAACTGGATTAAGAGTCAAGGGGGTAATAAGTAATCAGTCTGCCATTCACTTTCCCTTTTCATTATTTTCCCACACTTTTATTTTTACTCTGTCCAACCTTCTGTCCCATTTTAGGTATCATAAAGCCCCAAAAAGTAAATGATCAAATTACCAAACTGTAATGTCCATATTTATGGAGTATGTGCAGATTTATAATTTACACTAAAGCAAACCAAACAAAACTAGGTTTGAACAAAGAGGCTTCTAATTGGGACGTAACTGCCTGAAGAAAAGAAAAACAAAGCATATGCATCAAAAGTGAACAAGGTTTGAGGCACAAGAAAGACAGCCCTCTAACCTCAAGAAGGTCCAGTGCATGATTTGCCAGTTGGGGTGGGTTATTTACGGGTGCTCATGGTTACCCCCATCAACTCACCAACCAGCCGAGGTCAAGATCTGGAAAGGAATCCTCAGATTGACCAGCACATTTAAGGATGGGTCAAATGCAAAGGACAAATGCCCTCCATTTAAAAACATGTCAAACATGGTGAAAAGTTGTAAAGTTTTTGTTATGGGCAGGTTTCAATAAACCAGAATTGATGTTTTTTGTAAGTAAGACTATAAAAGAAAAGGCTTGTAAAGGATTTTTATAATGTCTTCACCCAGCAGTGCATACATAAAAAAATCTGTCCTCGCCCACAAAGCTTAGTGCCAAAATGCTCGTGGTTCCACTTCAATACACTATTAAACATAGATTTCCACTGTGTCAATTTTTTATGGCTCTCAAGATACACACTTTTTAAAAGGCATGCATACAATGCAAACCACAATGTTTTTTCAATATATTATTGGCTTTAATCCACTTAAAAAAGTGACAAGTGATTCACGGTGTCAAGTTTTTGTTACTGTCATGAGAGGGCAAGTCAGGTCTTTGACAGGCACTTAAATCACATGTATAATAAAAACTAGACTGTCAGATAGGGGCATGGGGAGATTTCCATAGTGGACATGTGACCATGATCCCAGCACAGTAACACTATAGTGAGCATCTGCTGGGGTATTCAAGCTGCTCTAATAGCTGCCGTTAAAGGTATCATATCAATATTTTAATTGCAAGCGACGTCGGGCTGAATTTGAGAGGCAGGCTTAATGCGTGGCAGATGAGGGTTGGGGGTAAATAAGGATTTGGCAGTCCTCCACCAGAATCCAGTGGACACTGTGGCTGGATTAAAAAGCAGTTATTTTGGCAGAAAGGCACCAAGCCTGCAGCAGCACGGTCCCAAATCCAAGACTGATTACAGAGCACGGATTACAGAGCCCATGTATGAGGAAACAACATGAACTTGTGTAACTTGTTTTATTTTTTTATTTTTTTTATTTAAAAAGGTATATTTCATATTAATGAACATATACATATGTAAAATATGCCAGATTTTTAGCCAGTTTCCATCTGTTGTCCCTGGACAGGTTGATGGTACCAATTAAAAGGTAGCACAATTTAAAACAACAATACAGAACACATCACAAGCACACTCGAGGACATGGACAATAACTCCACAGGAAACACGCGCGTAAAATAGAGGACTGGACACATTACAGGGAAAGACGTGAGGAGTTCACTACCACAAGCTCAGCATGTTCACACATGAGTTTACAACTCATAAATCATTAATTCCAGTATACAGTATTAAAAGTAGTCAAATTTATCATACCCTACTTTAAATGTGTTGCACGTACTGTCGTGGAAAACTTAAGTAATAGTTATCAAGAAATGAAATAAACGATCGACAGAGTTGTATTGTCTCAAAGTGAATTGGTTTAATTCAGTGTAAATCCTGAATTCATCTGCCCCTGATACAAACTTGTCTATCCCTTCCAGGACTTCGGCCCACACAAAGGGAACCCGTGTCTTTTTATACAATACAGGTTGAACAAAATCACATGACAGTACATACTCAAATATCATTGGTTCGATGGGCCAGATGCTAAGTACAGGAACAGGGTGGGTTTTTGTTGATTGCATTCAGACTTTGGCTGTCTGGTTTCTGTTAAAGACAATGCCCTAGCGGCAGGCGAGGCATATGCAAGGAGGTCCCATCCTGGACCCCTGGGGTTAGATCACACCTGAGAGGAGCCAGTCTTTGAGCAGCACTACCAGGGCTCCTGATGAATTTCGCATTTGTGTGGAGGGGAGCGTTGGGGGTCGTTTTGCATGGTGACATCAGGTCTGGTGTTTTTCTGCCACAACAGTACCCTAAAGCGCTGTATTTATTGCACGTGTCCTAAACGTTTGTGTTGACCTGAGCCACTCCTTGAAGTGAATTTTGAAGGTCATAATGGTGGGCACCTCCCTCACAAAACTTGGCAGATGGTACCACTGTACACAGCCATTGTAGGACAGAACATTTTGACCAAAATCAGAATCAGAATCCGAAAGGGTTTATTGCCTTTGTCAATGAACAAAACTCACAAACATAGGAACTTATCTCGGCATTAAGGTGCAACATAAAACGTTGATCAATAATAAAAACAACATATAGTAGTAGTAGTATTTCTCACAGGAACCTCACAGTCCCTCCTGCTTATGGCTCTGGTGGTTCTCAACGCAGTGCTCCTGTATTTGATGTAATCTTTGAGCAGTCCATGTAAACTTTTAAATATAAGGCAGGCATTTTTAACTTTTACAAAGTTTTCAGCCGAACAGTTTATACTTTTAAACAATATTACAATGATGACAAGATAAATGTTTAGACTTTCTTTCAATGCTTTTAATAAAGCCCCTCTATTGGTTTTAATAGTTACTCCTGTCAGAGACCAACTCTTTATACAATAGCCTCCATGGGAAAAGATCATACAATGCAAAAACATTATAGCAGCTTCATCCGTGAGGGCCTTTCTAATTTGATTAAAATTGGAAATATTGTGTTCAATTGTACGTGATATCGTTTTGACATGTTTTTTGAAGAGTGTGGAATCCAACAACACACCCATATATAGTTGAAGTCCCTTATCCCCAAAAATACCTAAGAGCAGTCAATGTCCGTGGCCTTTTTAGAAAACATCATACAGACAGTTTTCAGTGTGTTTATGAGAAGGCAGGATCTGGTGAGCCACTCCTGAATAGATCTTAGCGCTGATGTGAGAATTTGAGCTGCTTCCTCAAGTGATTTTGCACTTGTATAGCTCACTGCATCATCAGTGTATAATTGTATGTCTACGTCCTTGCAAATATCTGGCAAATCATTATTGAAGAGAGAAAATAAAATGGGCTCCAGAATTGATCCTTGGGATACCCCTAGTGGTCTACAAATTATGATTTTACTCCATTGACCACAGTACATTGTTTCCTATTGGATAGGTATGAGGCAATCCATTTGATGGCTTGAGCAGAAAAAATAAATGACTGTAATTTTGACAGAAGTACACAACATCAAATACTTTGCTCAAGAACACTGCTCCTACATAATTATTTCTATGCATTCTACTTTTGGCTTTTTTGCAAAGGAGTTTGGCTACCAAATTTTAAGTAAACTAATATTATACTATATATTATATAATTAATCATGTGATCTTCCAAGTTTGGGATACAGTGGTGTGTTTAACAGATAAAGAGTTAGATGTGTAATTGGATCTACCAGAGCCCTTTTGTGTGTTTTTATGAATCCAGCATCAAAACCCAGGTGATCCTTTGTTTTTGAGTTTTCCATAGCAGTCAAAATATTCAGAACTTCAATCTCAGATATTGGTTTTAAATTGAAAAGATTTTTTTTTGTTTTAGCGACACAGGACAGATCAGTTAAACCAAACATGCCACTATTCCTTCCACAACACACAAAAAAAACACTCTTCTACTATCCAGCAAGGTCTTTAACAAGCTCATTCTCAATCTTCAGTTATAAATCACCACCATTCCTTTTCTGTTTTATTAAATTTATTATTATTCTGCCATATTTGTATTCCGTTACCATTTGCATTCTTCATTACTGTAATTTAAAAAAAAAAAATGCTTTTACCCTTTCTCATTTCCGGTAAAACCTTGTTTCTCATTGTGTAGTTAAACCGATCTGTGGTCAATCTTGATTTAATAAACCTTTTCAATAGGTGAGTGCTTTTTTCTGTATCATCTGGATGGCTGGATCTCATGACATTACATTTGCCCAGTTCAGATTATATATGGATTTTCAAAATGTTGTTATTATTGTTTTGGGATTACCATTGTTGTCATTTTCCTTTATGATTGGCAAAGGAACTATCAAAATGTTGCTTGTTAATTTTCGTGTGCAAAAGGTAGCCTTATGGTAACTAGGTATTTAACTAGGTAAAGTTAAATGAATCAATTATTAATATTAGCTTTCCTATGTCCTTTTTGTCATCCCAATTTATACTGAAATCTCCAAATAGTATTATTCATTTTTTATGGTTGCAAATTTTGAGGAGATCTTTGAGTTGATGAAAATCACTTTTAGTTGAAGGTATACAATAGAAGCAAATCACAGAATAAGAAATGATTACACCAACACATTGTAACATGATAGCATTGGGGCACATAATGGGGTTGCAATTGAATTTATCACTCACACATAATAATACACCTCCTCCTTTTCCTTGATCAGCTTTCATAATCCTGTGCAATACTGTTATACTCCTGTGCGAAAAAACGATTTCAACGACAACTATACAATATTTGGTACAAAGGTATTTGTTATAGTAGAAAAAATATAATAAGTGAAAAACATAAAAAAAATATTATTTACAACTATTTATATATGTTGGCTGTGATGTTAAAGGAATGGGTAAAAATCGTACTCCCCATTGAGACCTGGGAACTGTGTCGCTTTAAGAGTATAAATCCAGTATGATTCTCTCTGGAGTTTTTTAAGTCTGTCTCCTCTTCCTATTGTTTCTCTTACGTGTTTGATCCCACATATTTTTTAAGCTTGTACAGCTGCCATGGTTGGCTTCCTTGTAATACATGGAACATATGAAAGGGGGTTACAGGTCCTTAAAGCCTGTTTGTGCTCAGCCAGTCTGTTTTTCAGTTTGCGTTTTGCCTATGTAGAATCGACCACATGGACACTCAAGTCTATACATCACATAGGTGGTATTACAGTTAATGATTGTTCTGATTCCAACAAAAGCCCTCCCACCTATCCCCCCTCGCCTTTCAACTGGTATCTCCCATAGCTAGGATGCACTGGGTCTCAGCAATGCCGGGACTAAAAATCAAACCAACCCGGGGCCCTATGCAAAAACAGCCTCCCCTAGTGCTATTTCTGTAGTAACATCACACAGGTGGGGAAACAAAATGCGAGTCAGGCTGCCCAATCTGAGAAATGTTATTCATATTCTCTGTAAAAAGATAACGCCCAGTCTCACTGAAACTAGTCTGAAACTTGCTGTGCTAAATGTCAGATCCTTGTAACAAATCATTCTTAATTAATAATTGTATCTCTTCTTATAATCTTGATTTTATGTTTTTAACTGAAACATGGCTTGACAAAAAACACAGGAAATTTAGTTCTAATAGAATCTGCTCCAACTAACTTTAAGTTTGAATCTGAAACACGAGAAAACAAAGGTGTGGAGGTGTGTATGCTTTTGTTAGAGATGAAATAGTTATCCACAGGTTGTCCTTTGGGGTGTTTTGAACATTTGATTATGTATCCTTTAAAATTGAGCTAAAACAGTCTCCATCCATTCTCTTCATTGTTTTATACAAGCCTCCTCAGCACTGCCAAAATTTTATTAATGATTTTACTGAGATGCTTTCAGTCGTATGCACAGACTTGGTCATAACAGGTCATTTCAATGCTCATGTTGATAATAGCTTATGCTGTCCTTGAAACTTTCGGTCTTACTCAGCACGTGAGTGGCCCACCCCACAGCAGAGGGCACACTCTAGATCTTCTAATTCCAATGTGGGTTAATATTTCAAACGTCAATGTGGTCGATGTTGCTTTGTCTGATCATTTCTGTGTCTTCTTTGACCTGCTTTTCCCAAACCACCGGCTGGTCCTGCAGTTGTCCGAAGGAGACACATAAATGACAGCACAGGAAAACTGTTTATGGAAATGATTAACTTTGAAAATGTCTCATGTTCTAATGTAAATGATTTGTTGAACTCTGTTACATCTAGTGTTTTGCATGTTCTCGACACCATTGCCCCTATGAAGGTTAAAATTGTTAAAAATAAGCAGAAGTCGCCATGGAGAAATGATGATTCGGTCAGGGCACAGAAAAGGGAGTGCTGCCGGGCCAAACAAAAATGGCGCAAGTCAAAGCTCCAGGTTCAGAAAGAGATTTACAGAGAGAAGTTGTACATGCACACAAAAAAAAAAAAGAAACAAATTCTACAATGCAAAAAATAACCCTACAACCACCTACACACTTAGAGCTGACTCACTTTGCACCTGTAACTGATAAAATTGTCCAGGAGATCATTACCAGTCTGAGTTCCATCTACATTCGGGCCTCGATGTGTTACTCCAGCAGATTTCTAAAGTCTGTGCTGAACAGATTGTTAGCACCACTCACTCACATAGTTAACATGTCGCTTCAATCTGGAACATTCCCGATGTCTTTGAAAACTGCGGTCATAAAGTCTCTCCTAAAGAAGAGCAGTCTTGATGCCGCAGTACTGAGTAATTACCGGGTCCATCTCTAATCTGCCATTTTGGGGCAAAATCCTTGAAAGGTTGTTTACCAACAGCTCACTGATTTTCCTCTTAATAAACAACATTTGATGTTTTCCAGTCATGTTTTTAGACCTCATCACACAGCATAGAGACTGCTCTTGTCAAGGTGAACAAAATGACATCCACCTGAACACTGACACAGGCAAAGCCTCAGTCTTAATTCTGTTAGATCTGAGTGCTGCTTTTGACACTGTCCATCATGGGATCCTCTTACAGAGACTGGTTAAAGTCCTATCTGGAAGACAGGAAGTACTTTGTTTGAAATTGGTAACTGTGTCTCAGGACCCAGATGCCCCAGACCTGTGTGGTGCCCCAAGGGTCAATCCTTGGACCCCTTCTATTCAACCTCTACATGCTGCCATTAGGTCAGTTGATACGCAGCGAAAATGTGTCCTATCACAATTACGCAGACGACACTCAGATCTATGTTTCACTGACGGCAGGTGAATATGGACCAGTGGATTCACTCTGTCACTGCATCCAACAGATCAGTGTGTGGATGCCAAACAACTGTCTACAGCTAAACTCAGACAAGACTGAAATCATCGTCTTTTGCCCACAGAAACAAAAGAGAAAGTGTTACAGTCACTCCAAGAGTCTCGTCTAAAACCTACAAATCAAGTTAGAATCTGGGGGTAATAATGGACTCAGACTTGGAATTTTAAAAGCCTCAAATTCCAGACTTGAATTTTAACAGCCACGTCAAATCAATAACATCAGCAGCCTTTTACCATCTAAAAAACATTGCCAAAATCAAAAGTATAGTGTCCAAACCAGACTTGGAGAGACTTATCCATGCGTTTGTCTCCAGTAGAGTAGACTACTGTAACGGCCTGCTCACTGGCCTCTCAAAACGAGCTGTAAAACAGCTGCAGTACATCCAGAATGCTGTTGCTCAGGTCCTGACAAGGACCAGCAAGTACAATCACATTAGTGCTCAGGTCTCTGCACTGGCTCCCTGTGGCTCAGAGAATAGACTTCAAAGCAGCTCTGCTTCTATACAAGTCTCTCCATGGCCAAGCACCATTATACATCTTGGACATGTTAGTGCCATATGAATCATCTCGGACTCTGACGACCACAGGGACCGGCCTCTTGCTGGTGCCCAGAATCAGGACTAAACATGGGGAATCTGCGTTTTAGTTTCATGCAGCTAAAATCTGGAACAGTCTTCCTGAGGATGTGATACAGGCCTCTAGTCTGGCATTGTTCAAATCTGAGCTAAAAACTGTTTTGTTTGGCTGTGCATTTGACTGAAATGATTTTCTTTGCACTCTTCTCTTTTATGTCTTAAACTCTTTGATGGATAGCCTGAAAATGGCACCTTTAAATGTCTTTAAATTAAGTTTTTGTGATTTCTGTCTTGTCTTTTGTGATTTTAATGATTTTTTGTCCTGTTGTGGGAAGCACTTTGAATTGCCTTGTGTACGAATTGTGCTCTACAAATATACTTGCCTTGCCATGCCTTGCCTTTCAAAACTCTGGCCTGATGTTATGTCCGTGAAAGTTATAGTCCGCTGTACATGTTGACAGACGGTACAGTTACCACACCTGTAGCAGTCAGCTTTAGTGCTCACCAGTTTGCTGCCGATAGTGGGGGCTTTTCTGAAACTGATGGTGAGGGTCTCTGGGAGGGCGTCTCGTGTACTGTCACTTCTTAAAATACTCCAATTCTGTTTGATTATTTGTTTAATTTGGTTTGCTTCAGTAATGTAAACAGTTTTTTGAGTTAGCAGTTCTTCTCTATTTCTACATTTAGCTCTGTTGTAATTGTTTACCCCCTGTAAAATTTGAATAGTGTGGAACTTTCAATTATGTCATAACACATAACATGGTGTACTAAACAGGTGTTTGTCCCATCATGGCATGGTCATTGAACACCACAGCATGATGATACCTTTAGAGGTGTGGATGAGGCAGCATGACTTAATATGCTTGGGATGTGATTGTCTTTATAACCTGCAAAGCATGCTGGGATAAGCTGCGGGTTTATTGTTGTGATGCTAGACTCAACACAATCCGGGATCACAGGTTTGGTATAAACTACACTGGAGCCGTTTTCCTACTTTGTGGTGGGAACAGTGCAAGAGTGTCCTCGACTGGCCTTCTCTGGAGATCCACTGCTGATTCATGTATTATGTATTGCCATAGTTCAGGCTGGCATACACATCAATGCACATAAAGCTGGATTTCAAAACTTGGCTCATGTGAGGAAATCACTTGCAAAATACGACTTAGCCACGCAGGAGTGCACAACAAATAGCATACGCAAGGGCTCTAGACATTTAAAGCATGCAAACTCAACTAAGCCAGATGAATCCAATGTTTGTCTCTTTAATTTATAATGACTTGTTTAATCTTGTTCTGCCACTGGGAACTTTTTTGTGCATTGACCTGTACACTGTATAAGTAGAGCACACAGGGACATTTGGGCAGCTCTCTATAGGAGCATACATGTTTGTCTTCATGTGACTGTTGATTATAATGTAATGATAATGATGGCATATGGACAGACTATGAACAGCCATGGTTTTCTGTGTCAGGCAGCACCCAGTGCTGCTGTAGCAGGAAAATATCTAACGCTGCAGAAACTTGATTAGAAGAAATAAGTTGGGCAGTTCAGTCAAAAACTTTCTTCAAGCAACTTCACTGTGGTCTTCAAACAAAGAATTTGTTTTGTTATACATGCGATATGTAATTATAAACATAAAATTAAGAATGATTATGTTCCTTAATACATAACATTGTGATTAAACGTACTCTGTATAGTCTATATATGGTCTAATAAATTTTCACCCTTTGCTTATAATTCCGTTTTTGACATGTTCTGGTTATTTTAAACAATCATCATCAACCAGAAAAAATAATTTTCCAGTGGTTCAAAGACAGGTACATTACTGGTTAAGACAAGAACTGACATGTAGACCTCAGCTGGACTATCCTGCCTGGTCCACATTAGGGGGTTAAAAACACCTAAGTAGCGCAATACTCCGATGCCAGTATCGCAATATTGTTCTGACGCATATGTATGAGGTTGCATCGTTGCATGGATTTAATGTCAACAGTACTTTAACATAAACAAATAGCATTTTGATGTTATACCAATGTAATATTAATGTTCCAAGTCTTATTAAAGGTGTGGAGGCCCAGTGAAACTATGTCAACTGTAAAATTTAAAATGATTCACTTCATTGTCGGGTTGTCATTGGCCCTCTGCTCCGTATAAGTTTCAAAATGCGACCCTCTGTGAAAAAAGTTTGGACACCCCTGCTTTGAATAATTCTATTAATAAAAATAAGTTATTTATTTATTTCGGAAACAGAACAGTTACCAAAGTATCAATACTGTCCGTGATTCTTTCAGTATCATTGCTAGCCTGAATGTTCTCCAGAAAGTGTTCATAATAACCTATGTGTCTTATTTTTTGACTCATCAAAACAGACAAATTAACATTTTCTTATGTGGAAAATTTCCAAAGATATAGAAAGTCAACGGAAAATTGCAATAAATTGTCCCTTTTTTCAGTATCGGGATATAACGAATGGTGACATGTGAATCGTGATACACAACACTAACAATCAACACTTAACCTCTGTTTTAAGGATTTTAAAAGATAACCATTATGTGGTTAGTTCAACCACCTAATCTTGTTCATCAAAAGCATACAATATTCACTTTTAGATATTAGGTAGAAAGTGTATAACTATATCATTATTTATCATATGTATTCTCTTAGTTTAAGGCTGGGGTCCTCAACAGTGTATTGTAAAAGCAGAACTTACAAGCTGTCTTCTTAAACATTTTATTTTTTCAAACTTGTAAGGAAGAGCCGTGTGACTCACTATATGACACTTTGGACAAAGGGCTGTGGCCATACCTGGTTGCCCAATGCCTGATTTTGTCAGCTCATAAAAGCTAAGCAGAATAGGGCCTGGCTCAAACTTGGATGGGAGACAGCTGGAACACCAGGTGTCACAGCAGAATGGCTAGAACAGGGCTATTCAACTTAATTTTCCAGAGTGCCAGATTTTTCGGAAGGCCAAGGCCTCTGGGCCGGAGGTGTACAACACGCCACAACTGTAACAACATTTTGGGTCATACAAATTATCCCCAGCACTTAATCAATAACTGCTAGATTTTATTTTTGGGAGAAATGCTTGCCAACTTTGCTTGGTAAATTTCCCCACCCCAGTACTGAACCAAATTTAAACTAAGACTAGACTAGGACCAACCAGGTCTGAGCCAGGACTAACCCAGAATCAAAACAGGTCTAAAGCAGAATTAAACAAGGATTAAACAAAGACCAAACCAGGTCTAAACTAGTGCAAACCTACAATTAAACCTGTAAATAATATTTCATTATTATTTTGTGATACCTGGACGATGGGTTGTAGGCCGGGTTAAATCGCTTGTAGGGCATGATTTGGCCCCCGGGCCTTATGTTGAATAGCCCTGGGCTAGAGTCAACTGCCATTGTGTCCTTAGGCGAGGCACTTCACCTACATTGCCTATTATGACCGTGGAAAGTCTCTGAGTGATTTGTGGTGGTCGGAGGAGCCAGTGGCACAAATTGGCAGCTTCACTTCTGTCAGTCTTCCCCAGGGCAGCTGTGGCTACAATAGTACCGGTAGCTTACCACCTCCAGGTGAGAAGAGAATTAATGGACTGTAAAGGGCTTTGAGTGTTGTGACAGGCGCTATATAAATCCAATGATGAAGTCTTTAATTAATTAATTGAGTCTGAATGTGCAAATAGATTTGTGAGAGCTAGGAATGAGTTAGAAAAGTTTAAATACCAAATACCTTATTTCACAATTTGAAAATTAGGCACCCCAGCTTTCATGTCATCCCAAAGAATAAGATCAGTTCAATCAGGGCAGTTTAGGATCCTTACAAGGCCCATAATCTTTCTCTGCTTGTCTTTGATATAATTGCTGCTATAATTAACCAAAATCAAATTGAAATTCAAATGGTGGCAAGTATCATTTCACAAAGACTGCAATAATTTAGGTAATAGAATATGTTCTGCAAACCTTATCAAACATGAACAAACGTTCTCATATGGAAATCTTTTGATAGTTGTATTAGTGCTCCTGGAGGTGCATTTTTTTCTTTCTTTTTTCTATATTGTGCAGCCCTATAGTGTGGTAGTTCAACTGGACAATTACTCTGAGCTATTTATCTGCAGAGGAGCGGCTTTTAAAGGATGAGTCATTCTCATAGAGGTATAACAAAGATGGTGCATATTGCCAAGCAAATGTTTGTGGAATTGTTGTGTTTCTGTTTGACCATGCTGCCATGTTTTTTGTTGATGTTGTTACATTTGGTCATTCTAGTCTAACCAAAGTCAAACCCAAA
Organism: Chaenogobius annularis; assembly: GCA_015082035.1. Classification (NCBI taxonomy): domain Eukaryota; kingdom Metazoa; phylum Chordata; class Actinopteri; order Gobiiformes; family Gobiidae; genus Chaenogobius; species Chaenogobius annularis. The sequence goes on from BJKM01000005.1 coordinate 125,697, forward strand.
AAACTGTGTATTTTGATGTAGAATAAAATAATGCCTGGATTTCAATATCATACTTTCACTAAGTTATTAGTAAATTTCACAATTTTCTGTTATTCATTTTTCAGTTGACATCACCCAGCGCATCTATAAAGGTCATTTTTGTTTACAGCAAGGCAGCTCACATAATCTCCCATGTGCTTTTTCACTGTGAACGCATTATGTCTCGCTTCATAATCGGACTAAAAAGCTCTCTCCCGACCAGTAATGCTTTTATACAAAACCTCATCTATATATTTAATTAACCGTCAGGAAGAATTAAAGCCTATTTATGGACCAGCATGTTCTGTTTATGAAACAAAAATGGGAATTATGAGTGGACACGATTCATTGACTGCTCTGACACAGTTCACAAGGATGGTTTGTAAAAGTGTGCGTACTGGAAAGGTGAGATAAACCTTGAATGAAAATGAAAAAAGTACTACTGAGCCTAAACAGAGGCACACCTGCTATCACAGCTTCTAATTTCCTCGATTACCTCCCCAGAGAGGTCAAGAGTGGGATTAGAAATAATTACATGGGAAAAAGAGAAAGACTTGAGTGGATTTTGCAACTTGCTTCTGCTGCGGTGACTGCTGACGGTGCACACAGCAAAATATGTAAAGCTCACAAGTTATCTCAGAATGTAACCTAGTTTCAAAGGAGCTACACCATAATAAACACTAACATCATCACTTTTATTGCCCATACCAGAACAGGCTCTTTCCAAAAACAGTGAATGTATTACATGGAATAGCTGACATACCAAATTTACTTGGGGATGTCAAACATTCAGTAAAGGGGACATATTATGCAAAATCAACTTTTATGAGCTTCTAATCATGTTATAATGGTGTTCTTTGCTCATTAGATTGGTCTAAATTATTTCAATTTATTTATGCATGTTTGAGTAATCCAGTATTGTCCTGCTTTTGAGTTTTGAGAGCTCATAAAATTACCGTAGTGCGACCATAAGCCGACTACTTGTTGTCAGATGCTTTGAGCCATGCGGATTATTTAGAGGCTGCGGCTTTTTCTGTGGTTTTTTCTTTCACCGCTAGGGGCGAACTAACGGAATTAGAATCAAACTACAGAAAAGTTAAGCAAAGAAGCAGATGTTGCTTTTTTATTCAGCTAGCAAATAGAACCACGGACGACAAATTACCAACTATAAATTTTTTCAAATTCTTGCCCCATCATTATGGAACCCAAACGAAGAAGTTCGTATATAAGCAAGTTTTAAGCTGAAGGCCATCGATCTTGCTAGGAAACCGCCGGCTTGCACGCAAGCTTAACATCAATGAATGTACGGTGAGACGCTGGGGACAGCGGACGAGCTCATGCGATGCCAAAAGTCAAGGAAAGAGTTCTGCGCCTATACCAAAGGTGCGGCTATGTATTGTTTTATTAAGCGTTTTTTAAAAAAATAGAGCAAATGCGGCTTATATAGGGGAGCGGCTAAAAGCCGGAAAATACAGGTACTCTTTCCCTTGCAATAGATTTAAAACAAGATATATCTACATCCAGTAAATGCAGAGTCAATATTCATGCATTATTCATCTTTGCTTTCAATCAAAAACAGTGAGATCGAAATTGAAATTCTATTTAGACCATTCTCTGATGGTGTGTTTTAATATATTGCAGTTTACAATGAACTGAAAATAATAATTAATCCGGGTAAATGATCGATGTCTGGAACAAGTTAATTTGTGAATGTATTGTAACTATAGAATAGATAACAAATTGATAATAACAACAAACGTTCGTACATTACAAACAGTCAGAGATATATTTTAAAACATTTGGATGAGGCTATCCTGTATGTGCAGGTGGGGCTTTATGTGGCAGAAGTTGGTTAGTTGAGGCTTTCATGAGGTGGTATGAATCTTAATTCAGCTCCACATCTGTGATGGGAGGTGCCAAATGATCACCTGAGGACGTGCCAGCTTTTAGCTTATGCTACATTCTTATCATAGAGCTTCAACAACATTAGCAGTTACATCACCACCACTCAATCATGTTTATGTAGGGCTTTGGAATTTTCTATTAAGCAAAAACACAATCAAGCAACATAGCCTTGTGTACTTTTTGTGCCTGTTTTGTAAAAATGTTGCAGGATTCTTCAATGGCATGTCTCAATCCTGGATGGGATATTAAACATCCCTAAAAAAATCCAAATTCATATTAAACCAAACCCATTCCTAAAACCCATATATGTGACCTAAATTAACTGGCAGATGATTACCTTCATCAGTCCCATTGGAATTCTGTGTGCATGAATCATGAGCAATGGACCATTTTCTATACGCTTATATACACAAAGCCACACACACTTTGATTTGGGATCATATTTGACATTGGATTATTGGATTATGAATCTGGGAGCAATTACTTGGACCAAAACAGTTTTGATGTTTCTAATCTGCAGTGTCAAAGGTCATATAATCTGATACATGGTTCATTTTTAGGGACATGAAGGATGAAGAGGGAGAAGAGATTGGAGGCTGAATGCATGTTATGTAAATTCTTCTAATCCACTTTGACAAAATAGCATTAATACACTTACCAAATACTGTTATGTCCATATCCTGTATTGATATCCAAAAGTTAAACCTATAACTCTACTTTTGGGACATAACCATGTTTGTATGGCTATGTCTGAGTGATAATAACAAAAAAGGCAGTGATGGGACAAAATCCTTGTCTTGTGAGTCGCAAGTAGGTCAAAAGTCCAAGTCCAGCCAAAGTCCTATAATTTTAAGTCCTCGCACATCTTTATACAGTTGCCTAGTACAGCTTGTATTTTTGGAATCAGAATAGGCTCGTGACAAATATTTACACTTTTGTTACTTAAAGCATCAATTTACAAATGACCTATTCAAAATATTTGGTTCCAAAACTTTCTCTGAAGCAGATAATCAGAGGGGAATTTTGAGGAAAGGCATAAAGTCCACACTTCTTCAGAAAGGCAATATTTGCCAGATTTATTTGAGATAATAAATGCTCTTGACGTTAATTTGAACCAGCAAATACAATTCTAATTGTGCTGGGGCTGAAACATTTTGTAAAAAAGAGGGGAAAAAAGTTTGTATAAATAGCCTGTTTCCACTGCTATCTGCGCCCAGTTTTAGTCTACAGGCCTCATTTTGACTAATGTGGACTACGTTATCGCGATAACACTCATTTTGTGGGAACAATTTGTCTAAATCTGTGACAATTATCTATTCATTGGAATGTTTTGGGTAATTTGTGAGATCGATTTGGCTAAATTGTGGGTATGAATAATATATTGTAGGAACAAAATTGTAATTTGACCAGGGGGCCTCAATAGTAATCAAAAACTGGATTATTCCATCCTTTAAGGTGTGACAGTTATATAATAAATAAACCAACATTATAGACATTAGGTCATTCATTATATTTTTTCCACATGACACATTTGCAGTGAATGTGCTATGATGTGACACCACAAGACATGCTAAAATATAAAGAATTGAAATTCTGGGTCCATTTGATAAAACAAAATATTCAGGCCCTACTTTGTTTAAGAAGAAGAATAGAAATAAATACATACATGAATAAATAACAGTAGTAATTCTATTGATTATGAATTAATTACAGGGAAAAATGTGTAAGTCCTGAATCAAGAGTCAAATAGGGAATCATAGTGGCTCAAAGCATGGGTCAGATGAGCAGAGTAAGTCTATATTCGAGCAGCAGACGTGAGATTCCTCATGGCCGTATAATGGAGGGGGATTACTGGAGAATACCTCCTGTCATCAGAGGAAGCCTGAAGTGAGGAAGATGGGAAGGAAGGAGAGACAGAACTAGGCCAATTGTTTTGCTGTGCTTAACTCTTACTGGCTTTGTGAGTGAGTGTTTGGATATGCACTTCTGTATTTACATAATCTCAGCCTTCATTTATAGGTTCTGTTTCACAAGACACCATATACAAAATGTTCGAATTTTTTCAGCAAATAAAAAAAAAGAAGCTATGTTGGCAATTACAATGAAGCAAATTTATTTATTTGAGATTCCAGATGTCGTCTAGGGATAAATATATATTGGAATGAATTATGCATTCCATGATGTCCACCTTTGCAGCTTCAATTGGATATACAATTCATTTAAAATGCTTTGAAATGGTTAATCAAAGTAACTAGCAATAATTTTTGAAAAAAGACTCGATAGCTTCAGTTTTGTGCATATTATGCAGACAGTTATACAACACATTTGTACAAGCATTTGTGATAAGAAGCAAGTTACATTTCACTGAAGTATATTAATGGAAGAAAAACTAAATTTGTTGTGTTGTTTCATACCATTATGTAAATGTCAAAAAATACCTCAGCAAAACTATGTTGGGGCAATATTTTTGTTGTGATTGTATTTGAGAAAAAAAATAGAAGAATTAAGCATGGCATTACTTATAGCTATGGCATCACAAACAGATTGGCCCTCTGTCATTTAGGCTGCACTTGTCCAGCAAAACAACACAAGATCATAAAACAACACATGTAGCAGAAAGGACCAAAAAACAATCAACAAAACTTTCAGATTGCAAAGCCTTCCTCATCCTCCCTGTAAATCGGTAATGTGCAGTTGGCAGCGGGATTGTTTTTGTTGAAACATCTGCATTTAATCCCCTCTTTACATTATTAAGAGTAAGCGAAAGCTATACATGGAAACAGTTCCTTTTTGTGTTGCATTTGGAATTTGGAATTATGGGGGATTTGGATCTTTCGCGCCGGCGATGCTTAAACATGCTCTGATGAAATATGAAGAATAAAGGGGAAGTGCATAACAGCGGCCAGCTTGAACATTTACTCTCATTTGAACTCTCATTGACTTTTCTCATTTGCTAAAACATGATATAATTCATGCCAACCTTGACATAATGGATATTTGGTTTGTTAAATTCCATACAGGTGACAGCGCCTGAAAATGATTCTTAGTTGTTGGCATCAAATTTAATTACAATGATGGAAACATATCTTAACCTTGAGACACTGTAATGTCCCAAAGTATTTCCACTCAGCTTTCTTTTTGTGTAACTTGGCGTGTACTTGTGAGCGTAGGAAATGGGGGGGAAAAAGTAGTAGAACAACCTTTGGCAATGTGAATATGTTAGGTCCATTAGGAGATTGATTCTTAGCTGAGGGAATGGAGATGAATTTGAAGATGGCAGAGACCTATTACAAAAGCAGATCTGTCATAAATATATACATTTAGCTGCCAATACAAACTGTGTTATCCCATGTGTGTTTTCTCATCTCCACTACAACCGTCTCCAGGCTGCCCGGTGTCCGTGGAGACCAATCCTCCCTGTCACCTGTCAATCAATCGCCCTGACTGACACTGACCTTGCTCGGCATTGTTAGGGAAACATTTGGGAGTGACCTTGCGTTTTCAAGCTGCTTCCACTGCAGGGTTTCCCCGGCAATTGGCTTGTGAAGGATGTGCAACGGCAAATAAAAAGTGGATTGATTGCGTCTAATATTAGCTGATTTATTGACTTTGAGTCCAAACGGACTGATGGCCAGATGTTCACCGTGCTGCTGACCAGTTTTAATACAGATTTCAATGACGACATTAAATACACTGGGTGAGCTTAAGATAACGGATAGTAGATTGGTGACCAGCACTTTGGAGCAAGTATCACCTCCACTATATTTAAACTGCTTGTCACAGAAAAACAATGAGAAATAATGAAGAGTTGCATGAAAGCTTGAGTGCTAAACACAAAAAAGATAATTTATTTATTAGAAACTTTAAACTTTAGGAGTTGCACATCTTTATTGAAAAAAATCAGGACAAAGATATGCACAAAACTTTTTCTATTTGGCTACAACAAACAAGTAAACGCTAACACGTTTTGGCATGAAGCCTTTTTCAGAGTGCTTACAATAAAATGAAGATGTGCAACCCCTAAATATATGTAATAGATAGTGCATCATAAGAGCACCACAAGGTATTTGGTCCATCTTAGTGGTATAAATAGTTTATTTATGTGGCCGTTTATGGCTCATATATTTGGGCCCAATCTCACATTACCAAGTCTTTAAAACTGGGATGCCCGATTTACAAACCGTGAAAGGAAAGGGTATTTAAATCCCTAGCTCCAAAACCCTTTGGCACACCACTGTTTACATGCATGAATATTTGCATGCACAGACACCTTTAGAAAAGCTTTTTCAGACAGGGAAGAGAAGCACCCTGAACTGGTATTGCCCAACACGCTCTAATCGCAAAGGTATTTCATGGCATATAAAACGCTTTCTTATGGATTTGCAATCGGTAAAATGTTTTTTTTCGAAGCAGTGGTATGATTAAAGTTAAAGTTAAGTTAAGTTAAATTCTTTATTTGTCACGTAGATTAGATGGTGGTTAGTCCTGAGCCGCTGCGATCTAGCCGTGGTCCAATCTATTCATCATGTTTTGGAGGAAACCGGAGCAGACACGGAAAGAACATGCAAACCTAACCACTAACCACTCAGCCACCGCGTAGACACACACATGCAAAGTCTTCTTCTTTTACAATATGGAGGGAGAACGTTTATATATTCCTCAAACTTTCCAGAAAGTGCCAACACTATCCTACCTATCCAACTCTAATGAACGAAAAACGAATCACCTCTGGCCTCTTATTAGCAGGAATTATTTTAGATGAGTTATTTTAGGCCAAAATTGGACATTTAAGCCAGATAGTTATTGTACATTTACTTTTAATCTGCCTGTTTTGCAGAAGGACAGTATGTGAATCTTGCCTATAGTGCATAAAGATGACAAATGTCTGTCTGTAGGGCCTAACCGTTGCCCGCTGTCTAATGCAAAATAACTGTATTTTAAAAGGGCGTGCTTTTCTGTCTGCTACAGGAAACTCACGCAGGGATAGAGCCAAATCACTTTAAATAACAAGCTTATTTTGTGGAGACATTATGCAGGTGAATGGTGCCAGTGCTGTGTTGGCCGCATTGGTTCACTGTCTAACTCAATCTGTCCAGCCTCATGTTTCTGTCAGTGTTAGTGTAAGCCAGCTGTCGGCGATGGCAGACACTAAATGGCAGTTTGGAGGGGGACAATGTCATTTTTGCTTTGAGCCTCATATAAGAAAACATGTCGAGGTAGAGAGTGAGAGGCTGTGCTGTTGAGGCAGAGGTTACAACTGCATGCGTGGGAGTCTTGACTAGACAGTGAGACTTCATTTTGAATAACGTATGGTGGGAAATCAACCTCCAAAAATGAGCTGATGTTTGAACATAGGAAACGAGCTGCAGAAGCCATATTAAATGCATCATTGCAAAACAAAAATAAAGGAAGGAAGTATGTGCAAGAACCCCAGCTGTTTATAATATACAGTCAAATGCAGGGAATCGATAAAAAATATTTTCTAGCACACACTGTTTAGTTGTGTGGATGCCCCACGCTTAACTGCACTTAACTATCATTTTTAATATTTATATCTATCTAAATACTATTTTGTTTTCTCCTTTAGTTTTCTTTTAGCTGGGGTCCCTGATTTTCAAACTGTGAAATGACGTAGTTGGAATTTAAATCTAACTTTGGCACATAGTATTCACATGCATGTTTGCTTTTTCAGAAGCAGGGTGGGCCACCATTTCACAGCCAATCAGCTCTCGACCCAAAGTTCCACTTTTACAAGCACCTTCAATGTTGCGATGATACACAATCCAAAATATTTTGGATTCAGACAGTGTTACAAATAAAAATACTAAATTATTTCCATGTTTTAGTGTTTTACAGCCTCTTAAGATTTTGCTGCTGATGTTGCAACGGCATGTGTTTCATTGTGCTGCTACCCGGACTTATTTATTCAGTTTTAATATTTGTGTTACTGTCTGGACTATCTTCAAACTATTCGAATTATAATCACTGATTTGTTCTCTATATTGCATGATCCCTCTTCCCTGGTAAAGGATAGAAACTAGCCTCTTGGATGTGCAGTGTCCTTGAAATAAATAAATAAATAAACAAAAAATAAACAACACAAAGCTCATTCTCAAGTTTTTTCCAAAAATTAATTCAAACTTGAAAATGGTTCTGACTTGCTAATACAACAATTCAACTCCACTGATCAAAGTTCAAACAACGGACTGGTATTTACTCCTCATAATCAGTAACACTTGCTTCATCATTTTGCCATAGTCCATTTTTATTTTAGTTTAAACTTCTTATGTTTTAAGCTTGCCTTTTTTTTTATATTTGACAATTATTATTCATTGTTTTATGATACACCGTATCTCTGAAACAAGTTCCTAGTTTGTAAATGTTGTTCACTGACAACGGCAATACACTTTTTCTGACTGATTCGGACCATCCTGTCTTGTATTGTGGATTTTATTCTGTTTTAGTGTTTTAACTTGTTGTTTTGTACAGTGTCCTTGGGTGTTTTGAAAGGCTCTTTAATATAAAAAAAAGTATTCTAACATGATTGCAATCCTCTATGGTCCAGCTCTGAACAGCAGGCTTTCCAGAGCCACTTCACTTATAAATATGTTGTCACACTGTCCGAGCTAGGTACTTGTACACCACTCACAAATGAAACAACTGATTACTTATTTTTATGCCCAAACTCCCTCCATACTTACATTTCTAAATTTGCTTTGTTAAACATGTAGGCAGTTTGACACCCTGACCAGGTTTATGAAATTGCATTCAAAGTCAACTTCCCACATCTAACACAGTATTGATTTTTCACCCAAAAATAGCGCACTCACTTTTCTGCCTGCTTGACTTCTTGAATATGGCAGCTGTACAAAGACACTGGCAAAATGGGGCATCCACCTCGCTGAATCTGAAAAAGGCAGGGAATGTTGAAGATGTTCCTATCAGAGAGGGAGTAGTGTCACAATGTGCACCTTAAGCGCTCCTCTCTCCAGCTTCCATCCCTGGGGCACTGCCTCTTACACGATGGAAGGCTTTTTTATTGAACCAAAGTGGAACAAATTCACAGCATCTGTGGGCTGTGATTTTGGTGAACTTGCCAGTCCCTCATCGGCACGTTTCTATTCTCTTTTACCCCAAGCTCATTCTCGTACCCACCCCTCTCTCTCTCTCCTCTCTCTCTCTCTCTCTCCCTCTGCCGCTTATGAATGTCACCTCTACTGATGGTGGCTGCTGGAATCCGCGCACACATACGCTCACAACCACTCGCTGACTTTGGGACGGGAGGAGGAGGATGAAGAGGAGGGGGAGGAGCGGTGGCAGCAGGGGGGGCTCGGCTAGGACTGTGGGAAAAAAAGAGCATGCCATCGGAAAAGGCAGGAAAGAGGAATCGCTCCCCCCTGTGTGTCCATGTCTCCGCTCTATGCCGGGCTGCATTCCGAGACACGCCGCAACAGCCGCTCCACATCTGGATCTAACACATTCGGATTACTGCTTGGGATCTCCGCTCAGCGTTCCATGCCCCTGCTTTTAGATGGGAGGCAAAGTTGGACCTCCGTGGACTACACAAATGGTGACAAACTGTTTATTAAGAGCTTCCTTGCACCCAAGATGAATCCACTTAACTTCAGTAAAGGTGTTTTTATATGTAAATTATTTTAAACTACTGCTCTTTGGTAAGTAGGCTACAGTAGGTATTTTGCAATTTTGTATAAGTTGATGAGGGAATTTGTATCTGGAATGATGAGCGGAGAGGAAGGGTAGAAGGATGACTGCAACCTTACCTTTTTAAAGTCATTCTAACCTTGCTCTGCTTCTGAACCGAAGATGTGACTGCAGAACTTTTTCTGTTCTTTCTGTGTCAGTGATTTATATTCTTTAGCCAGAGGAGCTTTTTCGTGTGGCTGCAGGTGAACTTGCACTAGCACAACTAAACGTTCAACTCTTCGCTTCCGAGGGCTCCTCTTAAAAGGTCCTGTATATTATAGTTTTTCAGTAAGAGGAAAGGCCAAACAAAAGAAAAAAGGGTATTCTAAAAGGAAGTCACCCCCCTCCCAAAGGTGAGAGGGGGGGAAGATGGCAGCTCTCGCCAGCTCTCTCATCAGACAGAAACGGGCAGTCAAGGACGACCACCCCAACCGACCGGTAGCCAGCAAACGCAAGCCCTGTCCCAAGAGCAACAAGTCCCTGTGCCAGAAGCAGATCTTGGTCCTCATCTCCAAAGTGCGCCTGTGCGGGGGTCGAAAAGGGCGCAGCGAAAAAAGGCCAGGTGAGTCATATAGCCCATGACGATTCCCTCACATCAGACATTATTGTACATTTCAGACGTCACCGAATTAGATTTATTATAATGGGGAGATTGTTTTACCCAAAAAAAGCCAAAATAAAGATTTATGTTTTGGGTCATTATTTTATTTTCTGTGATGTCCATAATTTCAATCTCCCTCGATTGTGGACCTACTAAAGCTTGTCCTATATTGTTCATTGGTGGTCTTCATTGCTTCATAGTTTCATCTCTTTTTACCCAGTGAAATCCCAAGTCTGCGCTGTCCCAAGGCTAGTTGTCACTTTAATAAGGTTTTATTGGATAATGTTGTGATGCAGGGACAGCGTCGTCACTCTTTCACCATCTGTCAACTTTTTAATGGAAAAGATAAATTAAAGACAGAATAATGTTTTCTGTTGAATAAATATTGGTAAATATTTAAATTCAGGAATTGACAATTCTAGTATACTCTAGTATAGTGATTCTCAAACTGTGGTACAGGTATGTGGACAGCTTCTGGTGGTACACAAGGTATTCTGCAGTTCTAGTATTCATTGTGGGTTTTTGTCCTACTTTGAGTTGGCCAGTGTTCAGAAGTATAAGTTAGTTATGACTGAGGCTTGGTTATAGACCAGGTTTAGCCTTTTTAGGATAGATATCATCCTGCAACAAACCTGGTTTAGATCAGGTGGTACTCACCAGATCTGATAAGTTTGAGAACAACTGCTGTAGTGATGCCATGATTAATTTTGCATTAGAATTACTAAGGTATTTAATTTATAACTGCAAAGGTTTTCTCTGTATCTATGCACAATTTTTGCTGTATGGTTAAGATGAGTTATGCATACTACACAAATGTGGCAGAACAAACATCTATCATAAAGAGGCCACATGCTTTCATGGCTGATTGGATAAGAAACAGTGAGTTTTGCGGACCCCCTCCTCCTCCTCAAACCCCCGCAGCTAAAGACTGCATCTAAGCAGATTGAACGTGAGAACTATGAGGGAGCCTGCATTTAGGATGATGAGTACTTTCATTTCATTTGCAGGCCTCATGTCATGTTATAACTGCAGAAATCAGAATTCGTTTTTTTTAACAATAGTCTAAATGTTTTTAATTAACCAAATGCACATGTGTCAATAATAATAATAATAATAATAATAATAATAATAATAATAGTAATATTAGTAATAATAATAATAATAATAATAATAATAATAATAATAATAATAATAATAATAATATGACAGAAAAAAGTATATTGTTAGTTAGTTTTAATTCAATAGTATGTATGTTATGGTATAGCATTATCAAGTAATATTGAATAAAATAAAACATTTTGAATAATGTATCTAATATATTTTCACCAATTAGAATTTATTTTCAAATAGTAATGATGAAAATCCTATATTTTCTACAGTTCTTTACGCAACTTCAGCCAGAAAAAACAGACATCATGACATAACAATTGATTTCTCTGAAAAGGTCACCATTTCCAGTTTATTTGCTGCATGATCTGACAGTGTTTTATGTAATACCAGATGTTTGTATGTGCATTATTAAAATGCTGTATCTGAACCACTTAAATCTAAATAATGCGCTTTACCAGAAATAGCAAACAGTTCCTACTAGAACAACAGGGATTTAGTAAGACTAAGAGGCAGGCCTTAATCTATGGATACTAACCAATCCCTACTGATACCTACCACAATATAGCATATCTTGCCGAAAGTACTTTTTACACAAAATGACAGACATTTTTAAACAAACACACCTAAAGCATAGCAATATTTGAATAAATGCTGGAGTGCACAACAAAAGCGATTGTAATATAATCAAAACAACATTAGAAATGACATCTGTAATATTCCAAGCGCTAGAGTTACACAAATATTAACATTTATTTATCACATGCAGTGCTGCCACTTTAACAGGATTAAATTATTGACTAACTGGAAAACGATTGTGTATTAAACCACATGTATTCTATAAATGGGGAAATGAAGTGACGAATGATCATAATCAACAAAGTGTGCACTAAAAAATGTCTGATACATTATACAAAGCTGAGTCAAACATCATTATAAATTTCATTCATCAAACTTAACAAGAGAAAGCTAATTCCAGGGAAATCAAAACAAATTATGTTGACTTTGACCAACTTTTATAAGTGTAGGGTTTGGAATAGGGTTATTATTGCGGTCTTCAGTTAATTCGACCATTTATTACAAGGGCATTTTTTTAAAAATCACATGTTCTATTTTGAATCAGCAGATCTGATACGAATATATTTGCATACAAATTTCCCACTGGCAGATTTTTATTCATTTTGCACAAAAAGTTTCAAGGAACTATAAGCCTTAAGTGGGAAACAAACAATGGTTTAATCTTGGGCTCCTTGATTAGGGGAAAAACTACAACAAAAAACTAAATTTAGAGTGACCAACAGCAATGTCTACTGAGACTACCCACCAATGAAAGTCTAAATTTTCCTTTGGGGTGAATTAACTATTTATCCATCTACAGGGACACTGAGAGGACAAGCAGACTTTGCAAAAGAGTATCAATATTTTCCTTCCAAAATACAGACTTAAATTAAGCACTTACGTATAAAAAGAAATATAAAAATATGCAGCTCGTCAGTGCTCTTCTATAGAATATTACTAGATGGTAAAGAAAAAATAAATATTCAGATACTAACTGATACTAAAACATGTATCAAAACTAGATAGTGATTTGACCAGGTATTCATATAAATTGGATTTAAATTACAACACCAAAAAAAGTGAGTTAGAAGTCACAAATTTGGTGTTTGATTTTCAGATTGCAGACGTTTTGATTGATTTGGTTAATAGTTAATAGACAGTTGGACCATTATTCATCCCTAAAATGTGATTGTTTTCAACTGGAAGGACTTTAAATCATAAGATTAAAATGAAAAGTGTGTGGAGCCAATTCCTAATAAATAATCATAAGTGTTAACATTTGTGGATCATCAAGTTTGAATATTTCTCCCATTGAGTTTTACAGGCCCCTGCCCTCCAAATTGGACCTTTCCTGAATAGTTTCAGACTAGTTTATGTCAGATTACATATAAAACCCCATCTAAAGATATATTCTGTAGCCTTTTTCGTAGTATCTAAAACGGAATTCAAGTTTTTTTATTTATTTATTGTGGCACCTCTATTTTCTAGTAACAATTTCATAGCTGTCATATTAGCGTCGCGCAGACACGCTTTATTTACAACTGCCATAAAATGAAAGGTAATATAATTTACACACAGCTAACAGCCGACGTGCATATACTACCTCAAAAATCCTACTTTACCGCGGTCAAGAATCTATACTGTTACCCTCTTTTCCGATCAATTCAGCTCATTAATGTATAGTGATTAATCGATAATCAGCCTCTTAGTTTGTTCAAGGTGAAATCTGACTTGAAGGAAACAAGGAGGGGTGGTATTGAACGACCCACCCCCGCGCCACTGTGCTCAGTCCAACCGCTAAACAACTGGAACGGTTGCAATATAAATATCCATGTGGAAAGGCAACTCTCAGCATCAGATGTAATGCACAGCTCGACATTCCTGAGCATCGAGTGGGCTGTTTGGCATGGTGGTACATTGTAGTATGTTGTCAGCAGCATCCCCCAAAAACAGTGCCCATCATCGATAGGGAGTGCACAAGCGGAGGCCCCCGGCTGGCAAGCGTCAGACCAGGTTACAAGGAGAGATTCAGCAAAGGATAGCATTAAGCTGACCCCAGGAGATCAGGGCAAACCTGCAAACTTGCTTACTCGACAACACCTGATCAGACAGTGCAGTGTTAGGTAGCTCCCCATCAGAACTTTAGCGACTGTTCCAGGGGTCAGAGAGGGAGACACACGGAGGGGGAGGGAGGGGAGAGCCTCTGTGAACACAGCCAAAAAAGAACAACAGCATTGGGTGCATAAATAAAAAATGAACTTTTCAAAAGATTAGTAAAACCGTAAGGAAAAGAGCATTCAAAGTTCTGCTACAGAAGTCTGGGAATGACACAATAACATAGTAGAACATACACAAACGACATCCAGCTATAGAATAAGGGAATGCCATATACTACCAGATGGACTTAGAAGAAAAGAAAGAGAAAAGCAAAACGATGGGCTTTCAATGCTAATGTCCTGAACAAGACTGACAATTGATCAGAGGCTTTAAACTAAAGGTGATGCTTTACATCAACCAACAAACCAACAAACCAACAAACAAATAAACAAATAAACAAATAAACATACTTGTGCAATAGGTTAAAATCCTCCAGTCCAATAAGGTAGTCTTGACCAAGCCTAGCTCAAGACCCTGTACTGCGGCTACTCACTTCTGACAGGTTTCCCCAACAGCATTAAAGGATGGGTCAAATGCAAAGGACGAATCTCCCCACAAGATCAATAAAAGTATGCTGTAACCTTTTGTACTGATACAAAATGGAATGATTATTGATTTCAAATAACAAACTCTTTTTTGATCGATCTTGCCACATTCAAATGTTTTATGTATCAAGTGTTTCCATATTAAAACAACTTTATCTTAGTGTGAATTTGTAAAATGTTGATTCAGAAGTCTGTTTATGTTTCTCTACAAGAGCCAGCATTAGAAACAAGACTAAACTTCAATGTTATAAAAAGCTTTAAAAACTGACAAAGGCCAATACTGTGTTAAATAGTCAGTATACATAATAGAAACACCAAAGAAAATGCAGATAGCTGTGAGATTAAGTAAAGGTGGGCGGGTGAATCAGTCAGTTGTAGAAAAGCTGCATGTGGAGAAGAAGATGAAGCGCAGAAATCATGGGGCTGGATATTAACTGCCTTGGCAGAGTGCTTTACCAGAAACACTATGGATTTTTTGAATTGTAAAGCAGGTATACTTATGTTTAATATCATTCAAAGTGGTTGTCTTATTTGTCGTGTGCTGTTGCTGTTGTTTTTGAGTAGGCGTGCAGTCAATGTGCCACTTCAAAATATTATAATTGACATAATTGATGTGGGACAACAAAGCTACAACAAAACAGGCAGGTCTCAAGCTGAAAATGTAAAATAAACATTGCTTTTGACGCACTCAATTTCCGGCGGCTTTTTTTTCCTTGTGATTTTATGTGTAATTTTAATTTTGTCAATATTTACTACAAGTAAAGTAATTGTTTTTCTCCATCATGGACATAGAATCCAGTTTGAGATGGGAGGAACAATTGGGGGCAGAAAACAGTCCATCAAGCAGAGGGGGACAAATACAACAACGCACCATACCAAGCCTTTACAATTAGATTGCTCCAGTACTGTATCTATCTTGCAATGGCACAGAATCCTACATTCTTATTGTGACTTAATTTTTGAAAACAATATTTTTCATAATTCTAACAAAACAAGTAGCTTAATTTCAGACAGAAGTGTTTGATACTATTCCACCTTTAAATGCAATGATATATTTTAAAGAATACATGTCAAGGATACTTGACATGTAGTCGCTTTCAAAATGCACTAGTGTTTTTGCGAACGCTCGATCGCTTTTAAGGTCATTCCACCACCAGGGATTTTCAGCTTTAACCCTTATTTCATCAGGAGCTTCAAAATATGTGGTACAGAGTGAGAGGGGTACAGCTGGTGAGCTCTTAATAGCATACAAGAGCAGGACACAGATTACAACCACAACACAACTTTGACTGCGCTGGGTGCACTTTTATGCACCCAAGATTAAAGGGCCATATTGAATTTATTTCAATTTATCTAACATGATAGACTGTCAAATCTTCTTAACTAAAGTCACATTGGTGGACTTGTTTTTTTGGTCAGAGATTAGATTTTATAATAAATCTGAGGTGACTGAGTGTCAACAATGACCGTAAGTCTTAGTCTAAGTGGGCAAGCGAATAGATGCTTACACAATAAAACAACCCCCCCCTTTACAGACTGTCCCAAAGAGCGCACCTTAACCACCCACACTATGCAGCTAAATTAAATATGTGGGTGGCTTTATTAAAGATGACAAGGACAAACTGAAGCTGCTACAGGAGGAAGACAGCGGAGAAAGTGGCAGACATGTTGAGAGGAGGACATGAATGTGAATGTGGGAAAGGGGTGTAGTGATGAGCAGACATAGCCAGGGGTAAAATGCCCGCACTACATGGTCTGTGTATGAAAAATGCAGATTTTGAGGCCTGGCTAAACGAGTACCCTTTGGACCACTGAAAAAAGCTCAAAAGGAACTAGTTCTATTGTTCACGTTTTTTAGACTGTAAAAAAGTACAGCACCTTAAAGTATCCACATCCCCCAACATCAACTTCATACAACATGTGACATAACCGGTGTAAACATGAACTTTGTGAATACACATCTCTCTGTTCCATCTTCTCATTGATCTCTTCTGTTTTCCCATCCTCCTGGAAAAGTGCCCAAATCATGCTTATTTTCAAATCTGATAACTCTGTAAATATTTCAAATTACAGACTAAGGTAATGGAAAAAATCCTACACAGTGAACTAATAATTTACTTGGAAAGTCAGCTCATTACGATTCACAGTATTGCATCTACCATGTCTGAATAAACAAAGTCCTATCCCAGGTGCTGTTCTGTTTGGTTGACACAAATGGTGAATCATATCTAAGTAAAACACTGCATGAGGACTGTAATTAGACAGAGTCAATGGTTAACTTGTTTTTATTTTCATGCTGACCTATGAGAACTGTTGTGTGTGTTTTTTATGCTGCAATCTGTGATTGCAAACAGAATAGCCTCTTTTGAGAATAAATAAAGTTTTCTGAACTGAACAACACCACAGCTTAAGACTTCAGCAAATCAACTTCAAAAAGTGTTCTTTGACAAAAGCACATGGATGGGTCCTAAATTACCATGCTGTACTTCAAAACGGGTTTACAACACAAGAAACCAACACAACAGGCATGCTCGCTAGTGGCAATGTCCACCAAAATGTGTTAGATACGCAATGCAAGTCATGTGTTAAATAAAAACTGAATGAGAGGAAGTATGCTGTATTTAAGATATGCATTTGAGCTAGCATCAGGAAGTAAACGTTTTGTATTTCTTACGCATGATATTTGCATGAGGTATTACTTTTGCCTCAGTTTAAACGCTGCATATGTTATGTATATGAAGGTACACATTTCCATCCACATGACATATTGTGAGCATTTTGTTGTATTCTTCCCGCCATGCAGCTAATCGCTTCTGATTATTTCCTCCTTCACTGTGAAAGTAAAAGCACAGATCAATTCTTGCCTAAATTTGAAACTCTTTATTGTCCACATTCCAGTTTCTCCCGTTGTTTGCTTGCCTCTGTGATCATCACTCGATCTGACTGTTCGGGACCCTTCTGGGAGCACAAAGGCATTTTTGTGGTTGTTTGTTCTGCATATATTTATGTGGTTATTTGTGTTGTAGCTGGAGGGTCTGCCGAAATAAGGATACATGAGGTGTGCTGGGTGTTGCAGTCGTGTGATTTGGCTCTTGTCCATGTGGCCCTAATAAAGTATAATACATTATTAAAGAGAGGTGTGTCTCCTGTGTGGACTTGCCAGAGAGCTGCACCTGTCTAATGCTAATGAAGCGCATACACAGTGTGTGTGTGTGTGTGTGTGTGTGTGTGAGTGTCGGTGCTGTCTGACATGTCAGCAGCATTAGTAAGCACAGGTACACAGTAGCACTTTGTGCTCCATGTCATTGTCATGTCTCAGTGTTTATGAAGCATTGTAAGAGTAAAGTGTGTGAGGCCTGCCTTAGAGTGCACCATTTTATCTCTGTGGTTGTTCTTTTCAACAGCATGAACAGAGGTGTATTTCCCCTTGAAAAATAAATACAAAAGTTGGCATTACAACAACCAAGTATTAATCAAATTCATATTTGTCCAAGAATGTTTGTATGACGATCAAACTTATAACGTAAAGCACTTACATCTTACAACTCTCTTTATAGCTTTTGTCTTTTTATGAAAAAGATAATATCATTACACTTTCAAATTGCAGTAAAACGAATTCACATTAAATATTAAAGCATTGCATTGTAAAGCCTTGTGTGAGCTCTAATAGATCCTTTCGGTTTAAAATGTCCATTTTATAGTTGATGGCTGTTTCACATCATCAGTTTCTGAGAAATGCATGAAATCTATTCAGTGCCTTTCTTTCCCTCGTCCTCTTGTTCTCTCTCTGTATCTTCCCACCAGGTTGATAATTACTAGCAGCTCTGTGGAGCACATGGCCCAGTTTAGAGAAGGGAAAAGGCAGAAAACTATGTTCTCCTTTTATTAGAAGTAGAATCAAGCTCCACGCCAGAGACACTGTTCCTTTTCTAAGCTGTATAGGCCTTACACATGCACAGGTAGTAGAATGTGGCAATAGTTTAAGAGAATATCTCTTTTGCATTTAGATTTTACAGGGTTTGTATGCATAAATTTCTATTGCTTAGCTGAAAAAAGCTAAAATCTAAATTTTCTGGTTAAGCAGGACAGTGAATATTAACTGATTCACAGCAAGAAGGTCCTGGGTTCAACTTCTCATGCAGTCCCAGCATGTACCACCAAACTCCAGGGAATTCCCATTGAAACTAATGGCGTCGGCCGCAATTAACAAATTTGATTGGAGTTTCAGAGATTTTGGAGGATTTTGCGCACCGGGATGTACAAATAATCGAGGGCAATAAGTGATCCTTACTGGATTTATAAAGCTCCAGATTGACGAGAGAAGTAGTTTTCTGTGAGTAAATAGACTAGTTGAATCAAACCTCACATTAATAAGGTACAAATGTATTTATGTATCTACATGTATTACAAATCTATAATAAGATTGTATATTGGTGATTCAATGTATTCAGCGAGAGAGAGCAGGTTGAAGAGAGAAATAATCACAAATGCTCTTCAAAAGACTGTTAAATAAAATCACAAATTAAAGTCAAAGCAAAGTTTATTGCATTGACATGAGTGAATTGGCCTATCAGGTAAAATAGCTTCACAGTATTTCAGGGTTTTATAATAAAGTGTACTTCTGAAGGGAACGTTTTCGATGACTCAGATTTTGTGGGTTAATGTTTAATCTGATTAGTATTTAAGATGTATTGTTATTTCATTTACGCAGTTTTTTCCATGCTATAATGGTGTCCGAAACAAATTTAGCCACGTTGGTGCAGGAGCTCTATGTGGAGCGATGTGAGCGTTTGGGGAGTCCTGGTAATATATAACAGGGGAAAGCCCCTGTTGTCGGGTCGGTCAGTGAAGAGGAGGAAGTGCCCTTGGCCGTGCACTGAAGCGGGCCCTAGTAATTACCTCCAACCTTATCGAGAACAGGGCCAGTCACACAGTGGGGACAAATCAAGGCAGATCAGTATTAATGTAACGATAACCAACATCGAGCCACACACTCTACTGATTAGTGATAAAAAGTCCAACTCTACTGCTTATTTTTCAGAGCAATTACATCTGCAGAGCAGAGTTTAAGTGTCCTTGATGGCAGTCGTGATGCATGAAGCGATTACCTTGGGTTCTTATGTGCATTGACCTCATTTATTCAGAGACACATAATTGCAGTGTGCATGGCTGTAGGATTAGGCTCCAGTCTACCCCAGGTGATTTTCAAAGTGATTATCGGTGCTGAATGTAAATTGATGAGGGGCATCCCTGTGAAGAGTGAGCAGAGAGAAAGACAGAGCTGGGATTAGCAAGCAGCCCAATTTAATAAACACAAATGCTTGATTGAACTGTTGATAAAACAGACTTTTATTGTCATATTTCTGTTTAGAGTAAACTGTATTTTCAGCATTACGTTGGTTTTTTTTCACCTGTACTTTACTTTGATGGTAAATGCAGCAAAATCAAGATGAACTGAAATACTGTTGATATCAATTCTTTTATAATTCTTTATAAATAGCCAACATGCCAGAATATGTCCTGGTGTGTTGTACAGAATGAAATACAAAACACACAGCAATTCATATTTAAAATACTCAATGCAACACATGTATTATCTAAGTTAAATAAAGCATGTCTATTTTTGACAGTATAAGCAAAAAAGGAAAAATAGAGAAAAAAAGAGAAAAAAATAGAAAATGCTTTCATTGATCATTTTAAATTATTATCAAGATGTAACAACAGTAAGCATTTTGTTTTCTTTATTTTATCTTTAACTGATACTGTAATCTTATAGCAGTTCTATTTTTCCTCATGCTCCACAGCCCCAGTGGGGTTCATGGGTTTTGGTTAGCTGGGCCGAGCGTACATGTGTCACCCCTGTACACAAACTCTCTCTGACCCACACTCCACTGACCTGCATCAGCCAGTGTTTTGTGTCACTCAGGCCCACTCGTGTCCCCACAGACGTGGTCCCCTTACACACTGCAGAAAACACCCTGCCGGATGGAGGCGCCCTGTCGGGTGCTTCTGGTAATATCTAGTGACAGGAGATTAGCCCTGAGAGAATCTGCAGCCTCTGCGGTTGTCTGTACATAAGGATATACTCAACTATTTGCCTCTACGAGGAAAACTGCTTCAGAGCGCTGGTGAGTTATATCTCTTGAGAAACTCTAGTTCCAAAAAGCAGTGCTACAATGTAACCAAGAATATTAAATAATATAAATGAAAAAATTGTGACCGCACAATTTCTTTATTATAACATATGTCCAAATCTCATTTTATCTAGTTCTCGTAGAGCAAATCACGTGTCTCGTCGGAAATTGCATCTTGTCTCACCCCTAGTTAATAATATAGTTGGATGAAAATATAATATATGCAATAATAACCAATGGGAAAAGTGCTGCTTAGATGATAAAGCAATAAAGAAGAAAAAGTGTCATGTCAGTAATCTTACCCACAGCAGGGGGCCAGTCAAATGCTGCCTTTTGTCCAGCTCAGTAAGTAGGTTTGGGAGTCAATTCCATGAATCTTTATGGAAAAACGTGGTATGAATAAAATAGACAAGAATGTTTTCAACCAAACCTCAGAGTCCTAACCAAAGCGCACAATTACACGCATATGTCCCCAAATCTACTTACAGTGTTAAAACCCCAGGATTATTCAGGATATAAGCTCCTATTTGGTTCAAGGGAGGAGTTTGCCCAAAAATGCTGATGCATCATTTACTCTGTGTTTGTAAAAAAAAAAATGAAGCATATGAAACAGTTTCTCACAGTAGATAACATGAGCTGAGAATCTGAGCTGAGTTGACACTTTCATGCCGTCTTTTCTTTGTCAACACCCAGTTTGGTCAAGGCTCCTCAAAAACACCATTCTCACTGTTCTCGACATGCACATTTTAATCATTCAGCCCATATTTATTCATGTGGGTCAAAGAACAACTATATACTGTATTTAAGTGGCTACTGCTGCAAGTCTGTCGGTTGGATAGATGAGTTTAACTCTTGGTGAGATTTTGCAGTCACTTATAGATATTTATGATTCAGTCTGAAGTAACCATTTAATATAAAGCTGTGTTTGCTTTAATACTAGCTACATAACATGGTCAATCAATCTTATCTGTGAGAAATGCCCTTTTCCTTCCAAGGCAAATTCAGACAACTTCAAGTGAGCAGTTATTTACATGTTGACTCGGTACCGGCGCCCACTGCTCCGGGTTGCACCATCCGCAGAAGTTGAAGGATGGGTAAAATGCAGAAGAAACATTTCCGTAAGGGGACAATAAAGTCTAACCTTCACCTTGACCTAAGAAGTTTTGGCTGAGGGCCTGATTTGAATGGTGCATACAAAATATTCATCGATAATGATAATGACGATTATTGTACAATTTCATTGTAGATTTTGTTTTTTTGCTATTGCAAAATCCACAATGACATTATATGGACTACATGTGACCTTTGAGTGCAGGAATTCTCATTGGCCGGTATTTACCCCTGTGGAGAGATACATGCACACACTGCGAGCCACACTAGCACAGCCAAGCCTCAGCGCTCATGTAAACAGTTCTGCGTGTTCCTCTAATCCAAGCAGAGGTAAACCGCTGTCACTGTTTGTCACTATCAGTCACTGCTCCTCCAGGGCTTATGCAGCAACAAACTACACCAGCACCAAAACCATGTATGTATATGTATATGTAACATCACTTATTGTTATACTTATATGTCATGGTACATACAACACACAACACATGATATTTAACTCTATAGCTACTCCATAATATTATATATATAATATATAATACAAAAAAATAATGAATATATATAATATCATATATAATTATAATATATAAATTATATACGTATTAAATATTTATAATAAAATAATTGTTAGTTGTCAATAAATTAAAGCTTATATACTCACACCCTATATATATACAACTCAATTTAAAATATAAATAATTACGTTGTTGTGGTATTTATATTCTTTTTTAAAAGTGTATATACTGTGTTGTAGAAAAAAAATAAAAATTCACTAGCTCACGCCTGCGCTGGGGAAGTCTCATCCATATCTAAGTTGGTCCCTTCATACAGAAGCTGGTAGCTTGAGGTTCTGCGCAGTATTTTGCTGTTCCTAGTATGCGCTTTCTGATGTTCTATGTTTTTCCAGGATTGTGTAAGCCATTTCAAGTGGGGTCAGTATGTCCCGAGCTGCTCCATGACGACGGCACCACTTGCTTACCCTCTTTAGCTCCTTGGTATTTCTCCAGTTCTTGTGTTCCTTGTTCCCTTTTTCCTGTGTTGCCAATCCTTGGTATTGCCACGTCAACCAAACGGCTTTCATGCTGTTTATCCCACCACATGTCATGTTGTTTGCCCATTACATTCTTTCCACAAGATTTGCTCTGTATTCTCTACTACCTTTGCGGTTGTCTCCCACTTTGACCCTTGGGATTCTCAGCATACTCGCAAGATGTTCCTGTATATGCAGCCATTTTATATAGCTTAACTTGCGTATGTGGCTGATTGTTCAGGACGCCTTTGCACAACCTAACCTACACAGTTGTCTGGTGTGGTAATCTGGCCTTATTACTCTGGTGCTCAGGGCTGTTCCTGTGCACGCATATGAGTGCTCTGTGTTGTCTCAGACGGCCGCTCTACATTTGTGTAGGATTTCTTGATATCATCCTACTTCAGTTGTTAGTAATGAGAGAAGAGAGAGAGAGAGAGAGAGAGAGAGAGAGAGAGAGACTACATTTACATTATCAACTGAATAAAGGTTGAGATATGGTGATTGAAGGCTTCTAGACAGAGAATATTTATGGATTATTGATGAAAATCAGAAATCGTTATTTTTTGACATTTTGATTTAATAATGTCACTGTCTTTGTTATAAAAAGGTCTATAGGCATTGTACTTTTAGAGTTGTATAGTCCAATTATCCAAATATGACTATCAATTATAGATTAGTCAATTATCATATAAATTAAATTGCAGGTAATATAACTGGAAAAGCAAATCTGACACCCATAATCCATAATGATTACATGAGCAAAGACTGGCAAAAGATGTCCTTCCTATTATTTGCAGTTTGACACACATGACACTTTAGCATCAAGGATAACATTAGTCGTAATATGTTAAAATATAAGTTATTAAATTCCATATAAGGGAATTTGACCACTTTCATTGAATTTGTATCCTTAAAAAGTGAAACAATAATGCAATGTATTCTAATTCAATTTGTTGCAGTAAAATTTACCGGTAATTCCGTTTTATTTCTGTCGGCACATTTCAGTATTTCAGCAAGTACGCTAATAATTTTGTAACTGAGTTTGTACAGCTTCCATTTGGCCTTCATTAACTTAATTTACTCATAATTTCCCAACAACTCGTAACCTTCAAAAACCAATTTCACTTTGAGCAGGTGTGTTACGTTCAGAATGAGTGCGTTCAATTTGTTCCTGTGTTATGATTAGCAGGCTGTATAACTCGCAGGCATGACAGAGTGTGACAGATTTGTGTGGCAGCCGTGTGCGTATTCTACGGCTGTAAGCCTTTAGTCGATTAGTTGATTAATCGGTCAATGTTCATAATACAGGATTTATATGGGACAACAACAGAAATAAGAAGATATGGTGTAAGTTAGCTAAAGATCTAGGAGTGAATCATGAGTTTAATATGCCTAATAGTTTTCAGAGCTTTTGCCTCCTTTTAGTCGACAAATCGATGGGCGGGGCATGTAGATCAAGAATTTGGAAAAGGAAATTTGACTCAGACTGCTGTCTCTGCGACCCGGCCCCAGATAAAGCAGAAAAAAATGGATGGAGTTTCTTACTGAACTCCAGCCCAAGCGTATTCTGCCCTAATGCCCAGACAGTGCCATATTAAACACTGTCAACACCTTTGGCACAATACACTTGGGAAGTCAGTGCAACAGAGCTATTTGATTTCACTCTGTTGTGATTATGCACCATTTGCTCATTTACATGTGATTAGGGCCAATTTGCTGAAAGGTAACACACTTAACTAGCGGTTACGTATCTTACACTCAACATGACCAGTACAAACAGCTAAAAAGATCCCACTAATGCAAGGAAACTGTTACCTATTTTCTTTTGCATTTTTGCAATAAAGTTACTGCACTAATTAATCATTTCTGCAGGTTATTTGCTGCCTCTAATGACTGAGGGCTTCAGTAGGCAGCGCTGCTTTTTGCGCAAGTGAGTGAGCAAAAATGTATTCATAACTTTTCAGAATATTGTGTTGATGTATGTGTTAAAGCATTATTTGCCTCTGTTTACAGTCATTAAAATGTAGTTTGTGAACTTACACTGTAGTCACAAGTTAGGTGGCTTGTATTCTGGGAAATTTCAGTGACTTTTCTGGTAATGTCTATTTATCGCTACATAACAAAATAGTAGGCAAATAATACCAAGAAAAACACTGCATTACAATACAATGAAAATCAGAGCTCAAACAGAAACACTACAAATAAACACGAACACTAAAAGAAAGAAAAGAAAAATCCTGATGTCAGAGTATCATAAAGGAAATGTAATGTCACAAATGTGATAGACAAGACATTTAAAGTAAATGATGAAGTTTGTGTAGAAAAAATGGCCATAGGATAAGTATATATTTTGTATTAAATGAGAGCTTGCCAATCAGCAATATAGTGGGCACTTAACATTTCTCATTTGCCAATGCAGTACAGTGTGAAATTGAGTTGGACATCAATGCAGCTTCACTTTTTCCACTGAAAGAAACCGTCTATGGCATTATATTTACCTGCACTTTAACTATACCCAACATGCTACTACAGTCTGCTTATACTGCAATATTAGCACAGTTATTACGCTTAACTGGAAGCGAGGTGTTGAACATAATTGCCTTTGTGTCACTGTAGATGTTAGCAAACTCTGGTAATGGAAACATTTGTTTCTGTGCGCATGACAGTAAGCATGGTGAGATTTGATTGCTTCTGTATTTCATGAACAGCCCTATTGAATTTCTAACCTAAACATGCTTTCTCTAGCGCACATCACCTGTCACTTTTAATGAAAAGACAAGAGTTGGCGCTCCCCACACTTCCCATTGCTCCCTTCTCTCATCTCTGCAACTGTGTAATGAACGGCTTCCTCCTCTCTGATTGGATGATGTATGGAGTTATTAGGCAGGATGAAAGCGTACATAACTCAAGAGGAAGACAAAAGAAATGGAAAAGAAAGATGTTTTGACAAGCGGCTTTGAAAGTGGGGAAGATGAGAGCTTGAGTGTTACAATGGGAGCAGGACACACTTTCACTGATGCTGTCCCATGAAGAGTAGTCCCGCAGATCTTACCTTTGTACTCTCTGTAGTGATCTATAAAGGACAAGGTAATGGCACAGCGCTGTATGTCCCACGTCGGGAAGTGATGAGAGGACAGGAGCGGAGTTTAACCCAGAGGGGTTTTTCAAGTGGATCCAATGGAGCCATAACTGCTCTTCATTACTGTTCATCTGCTCAAATGCACAAGCAAAGAATTGTCTGGTTAAAAAAGTGTTTAATTTAATTATGGTTTAGTGATCCTACTTTAGTCCTGTTTTAGTCTCATATTTTCATTTCATTTCATGTTTCCCATTGAGTCCTGCTTTAATTCTGGTCCGTTTTTATAATTCTCGAACACTATTTTTGTTCTTAATTGCAACCTGAATTGAATATAATGCTATGTTGAGATAACCAGCCATCTGGGTTTCCCTTTTAAATCCCAGAGGGATGAGGTGGGTGGATTTTCATGTGACGCTCCAGTGGTCAAAATGTCCAAACAAGGCTAAAACTTAAGAGAACAGCGCAAGATAAAGTCTCAAATGAAATTGAGAGGGACTTTATAAAATACAGACAAAGCAGTTCTTGAAATACAACATTTACAAAAGGAAGTGAGCTCATAAAACATTCAGCCTCTTCATTTTATGTTTTACATTTGGCTGAATGTTTCTCCCTTGACTTCGACCTCTGTTGACATGAGCGTTGCTAAAAACATCAGCTGAGAGCAGGGGATGACTAATGTGGGCCTACTGTACGGGTGTCCTTGTGACTCCTGAGCAGCTTTGCCCAAACACATGTTTATTGTGCTGTTGTGCTGGTGAGTTATACATGAAAGCGCATGTAGGAAAAAGAAGTGCTTTGACTTATATATTTTTATGAGACTAATGTGCAAGTGTGACATATTTACTACAACCTTTATCTGTTTCTTTAACATAGTAAATACAGTATATGACAACTAAATAATTTCCTTCTACGTGGTCAATTGATATAAACAGATTTTGGTGCTATAGTAGGACAAGATTGAATGAATTGTTTGGTCTGTGCAAAATGGCAAAAAGCATAAACACATTTACTACGTAGTCAAAATGAATAATTTAATTTAACCTAAAAAAATATATATATAGATAAACAAATGAGTGCAGCATTAATCAAACCTGACAGAATCTGTTGTATTTTGTCTTCATTACACAGTTGCTAAGACATTCTCCCCTGGTGTCTCTTGCAGATCCTCAGTTGAAAGGCATCGTGACGCGTCTGTTCAGCCAGCATGGATACTATCTGCAGATGCAGCCTGATGGGACAGTGGACAGCACACGGGACGAAGGCAGTTCCTTCAGTAAGTCTTTATTCCTAAAAGGAATACAGGATATTATGGTTCATCCACATCAGCTTATTATAATTATTTAGTTAATAAGACATGTATTCCACTCTGCGTTTATTTATACAGCATTTAAACAGCCTGCATTGATGAAGCTTGAAAGGATAGAAACTGTATTGATAAGTAGGCGCTCATAGAGTGCAGTGAGTTTCTTTAACCTGGTGCCATCCAGTGTTTCTGCTTTCTCTCAGAGCCACCAGTCATTGGGCACCCCATTTACTTAAGACTTATACATACATATGACATGTTTTATTACAGCTTCCATTAAATGCCATCTTGCTGGGGTCCATATTTACATAACAAACAATTATCCTAATTAACAAGTTGATACAATATCGTCAAAAAAGAAACTCCAGTTAATTAACTGAAAAGTAAACAGCACATTCAAAACCCATAACATTATCCATTATATCTTATTTTAATGACAATGTGAATTATTATTATGTGGCCACTATCATAAACTATTTTCAGATTACACATTGTACATGTTAGACATGTCAGACATGTATGTGACTCTACTGAGAGTCATACATTTAGTTTTTTGAATGAATAAAATAGAATAAATAAATGCAGCGTGTCTATATATATATATATATATATATATATATATATATATATATATATATATATATATATATATATATTTAGTAATAATAATAATCCTGATAATGACAATTTTATACCAACAAAGTATTTACAAAATTACTTTCTACAAATTTTTGTAGGTCTACTCAGAGCCACCCTGCCAGAGTTGAGAAGATGAGAATGTTCCTCTTGACCTTTCACAATCTAAATTTGGTTTGAGACCAGAAGCGATGCAGTGTCTGTCCTTTTCCCTCCATCAACTCACTTTGTATTCGCCATTACCTCTAGCTAACCTGGCCGGGGTTTTTAATGCGCTAAATGCTTTATAGTGTTTGTTTGATGCGGGTGGGCTATTTGCTGAACAAAACATTTCAGTTACATCTAGCGAGGCAGAACATTGTCATTGTGGACCAGATTTAGGGGCAGTGAAATATAGGGAAGGTGACATGGCGTTGCGTTTGCTGCACCATAAACTAAGAGGTCACTGGGCTTGAGAAAGATGTAGCATGCAGCGGTGACACTGTGGCCATTAAGCCTCGCTACATAAAGCTTGTACAGCTTTCTTTGTAACTACTTCTCTACCTTAACTTTTCATTTCAGCACAGTTCAACTTAATTCCAGTGGGCTGAGAATAGTGGCAATCCAGGGTGCGAAGACAGGGCTGTACCTGGCCATGAACAGCGAAGGCTACCTCTACACCTCTGTAAGTATGCCCTGTAGATCACTAATCTATGCATAAAAGAAATTCATTTGCATTTTATCAGAATTCCCAAGCAGTCTATTAAAAATCTGCTGTTTTAATGCAATTCAATATCCACTTTGGGAGATGAGGTCCATCACTTGACAGTCATCAAACAGATTCCACAACACAAAAGCTATTAGCAGTCCAGAAGCCCAATCAGGGACTTCAATGTGCAAATACAAAGGAGTTCAGACAAGGTGGATAATATAAATTAGACTTGGAAGAAAAACTGTATTTCGATACTAAGGAATAGGCTTCCATACCATAATAGAATAACAGTCACACAAAATATGCTCTTATACTAGTTCTGATAAAGCTTAAAGTGCATATGCCAGGTTTTTCATTTCACTGAAACATGGAGAACATGATTATATTCAAGATTAAAAAAAAAAAAAAGGGCCTATTTTTTTCCCAGTTTGACATTTTTGGTGACAATTCTAATGTTACTTCTTGGTTCCATAACTGTTACCTAGCAACCATATTGGAAACAGGGGCTAAAATTCATATACATTACACAATGGTTATTACATGATTGTTTAAACTGTAGATTGTCCCTGTATTTTTTACGGAATGTCACTTTTAGATGACACAAACAGGGATTCAGCTTTACATCCTGTAATTTTCAGCTTTTATTTTCTGTACAAACTGCTATTCAACAGAGCTAAAACTATAATATTTACCACAGAGACAATCCCACTAAACTAAGTAATGATTAGAAAAACAACAGAACCATCATACCACTTTAAGATCATTTTAAAACTAATAACTAGTTTTGATACGACAACACATACTGTATTGATTAGAATGATATGTTTGATACTTTTGAAAAACCCAAAAAACAAAACAAAATTAGGTAATGCCTAATTTATAATGTGTTTTTTAGCATTTGTTTTATAAGCACGAAAAAGGCATTTACTAGCATGTATCACTTAGTTATTGAAAACTGTTTAATAAGCCACTTATTAGTGCTCTTACAAACATTAAGTACATGGTTTATTAACACACACACACACAATTTTTTTGTTAAATGCTAATCAACATTTATAAAGGTAATATAAGTCATCTACAAATGCTATAAATGCTTATAAAGAAATAACATATCAAACCCAATAAATAATTCACTCAGATTTAGTGAACTATTTATAAGGCGTTGATAAGTAGTAGTTTACTAAGGGCCATTATTTTATTTGAAATACTCAAAATTAGTAAAATACCTTCAGAAAATCATTATTCAGATAATGGAAACATATCTCAAAAATGTTTAATTGGGCAAAACAACAGAATATTTAGGAAAGGAGTATTTTGTCTTTCATTGCTGCTTGTACCTTAACTCAGAATTGTGCATATAGCAGGTTCATCTTTTTATTTTGTGGATGCTCAGAAGCTTCTGTTTTTGCCTGTTTTCCTGGGTCAAATACAAACTCTGCATAGATCAGTTACAGCGGTTATTGGCACAGAGTGTGACAAATGCAGTACTCTGAATGCAACTTAACTGTGTGACGCCAGTGTTTCCGTCTGTCCATTGTACAGAATTACAGAGAGAATTGAAACAGTGCATGATGTATTCATTACAATATGTCTAGCTACTTTAGCATCTCCGAGTTATGGATTGTTTAGATGCAGGCAGATAAGAAGAAATTACGCATATTTATGGGGACATTTTTCTATTAGATTGCAGTTAAGTACAATACAACATTTCTGAATCCTGTTATTGCTGTTCTTTGCATAAAAATGACATTTATTCAATGCCTAATGGAATGGGGGGCATCAGACAATTAGGGCTACAATCAGCTGTTGCGATTAAATTAAACAATGTGAAGGCAATTAACATCTAGATTAAACAATGGAGCTTTACAGTGTGAGAAAAAATATATCTGTATTTGAATGGTGAATGAACATGATAAAGATGATATTGAGCAGAGTAATACTTTTTAAATATTGTAAATGATGATTGTATTGCAATGTGATCTGGCATATACTGTGAGGCCCTTAAAGGCTTCAGTGTATTATGTAGTCACTACTTTATAAAGAGTCTTTTTACAATCAACACTTGGTTTTAGGGGGCAGGCAGCACAAACAATAACGATGGTCCGGCTCAATTTTATTGTAGCATGAGTGGACACTCCAAGTTGTGACACTGACGGAGCTCAGGGTGCTGCGGCTATTGTAACTGTTATTAATTACACCTATGTGTTTTCAGTCAGCCTGTCCACTGCGGATAAGACTCTTTGTTGCTGCTATTCATTGGAGATTCATGGAGCCATTGTGTAACTGGCTCTTTGGAAAAATTCTTGATTGTTGGAGGGTTTCAGCACCATGGACAGCGGCACAAGCTTTGACACTCCTGATGCAACAGAAATACCATAGAATAGGGCTAGAAAAAATATTTAAAAAGGCATAAATAATGGGTTGTGTTCACGTGACATCTAACATTCTAGAATGCCCATAGATGAAAACTGAGTTGGACAGGTCAGATTTCTGTAGTACAATTTGCTGATTGCAGATTTGCTGACCTGGTTTATGGTTCATATCTTTGTAATTACTGGGCCATTTTATGGAGCCAATCCCCAACAAATAATTGTAAGGGTCAAATTTTTTTATCCAAGAATATTTCTTTGAATATTTCTTATAAAAACAGTGAGTCTATCAGAGGCCCCTGCCCTCCATCTGAAATAAAGTATCATCATATTCTAGAACGTGAACGTAATCTATTAGAATGCAATAATCGAATATTCATCTGAAATTTTATGATGCACAATATTTGAGATTGAATGACTAAACATCCTTTTTTCTTCTTTCCTTTGGCTTTTTCCTCCGGGGGGCACCACTGCAAAACATCTGCTGCCGAGTATACACAGATTCTCATAGTATCTTGCAAGGTTTTGTGTGATGCATTTTCTAATGCAACCCCAACTTGTTAAGTGCATAAAAGGATGTTAGCATGTGTTACGTTTGCCCTCATAGCTTATATTTATATAAATTATACCAAAAATGACTCACAGATGCAGTATTAGACTGAAATGTTTTGATTGGAAAGTCAATATATTTGTGATAATATAATCCTCTTTCTCCCACTTCGCATGTTTTGTTGGCTCCGAGCAGATGTGATTGAAGTCCTATTATGTTGAGAAGCTTTGAATGCCCGAGTGGTATTATGCAGATGAGGCATAGAGCGGAGAGCATCGGTTCTGCATGTGAAAGTTAACTCTTGAATTATAGCAACTATGCTACCTCATATTATCTTGTGAGCCCCTGATTAGCATGCATTACTGTGGTGCCGTGCCTGTGTGATAGGAAAGCAGAAGGGATTTCCTCAGCACCAGTCAATAGCTGCATAGAAAGCCTACACTGACCTCTTTCATGGACTTTCACATACGGAATGGTACATGAAGTAAATGTGTGAAACATCAGAACAGCCATCTATGTGTGTTATGTAGCATGCCTGATTTTATGACCCTATATTGTCATGGGTGTGTCTAATGAGCTAATTTGCTGATGCAAGAAGAAGTGCAGGTGGCATGCTATGGCCCTTTATGCATTCCATTGGGCAATGTGGACGTGCGTATTTGCCTTCAGATTTAAAAGCATGTGGCGGCAGTGCGTGACAATGCCAAGGAATGTTTTCATTTATCATAAACGGCGCCATCACTGTCACTCCAGAGAAGTTGAGGTGATTGACAGAGTGACTAGCAGCATGCCTCTAGCTTTTTCCTCTGCTCCCTGCATAAAGAGACTGTTTGCTGCTTATAGAGGCTTATTATTTGGCTGTTTCCCTCCAATTTCTTGACAGAATTGCTGCACATATCCTTGTCCAAGCACTACACGCTCAGTGGTCAGGCTGTTGTGCCAGAAAGTATCATGAACAGGGCCTTGTCTGGGCATAAATCTCAGTCTCACTACCTGTAGGTGACAATGGCTGATCCTGATACAAAAATAGAGCTCGGCTCTTTCCTGCCCCATTTTATAATCTATGTGCTCCGGAAAACTCCCCCAGACATTAGAGCAAGCGAGAGAGAGCAGCATGAGCGAGGCTGCTGCTGAACCACAACAACATGGTGTTAACAGGTAAACCAATGTAAGCTATGCTAATCATGTGTTACTGCACTGGACTGAACACACCTTAACACTACTTTCATATTAGAAGTTTTCTAACAAAGGAAAAATATTGTTATAAAGTATCTTAAATTAAAATTATACAAAAATAAACCAAGAAATACTTCGGAAAATCGATGCCCTGGTGCTGTTTCAACAAAGAATAGCATTGATATGCAGGACAGCACTAGGAGCCAGATTGCATCGCTCTCAACAGACAAGAGAAAATGGAGACAAAAATAACAGAAAGACTAATTGACCTGAGTGCGAGGAAAGGCTTACAGAGGAGAAAAGGCAATGATAAAGACAAACATTTAGCTGAGCAACAATCAAGAGCGCTGAGGGATGGTTATTCTTTCTGATTAACTCATGGTATTTGAATCACCACTCATTTTCCAAATGTATCCAAATAATTTATTACAATTTGAGCAGGTTCTTGGCATTGTTCATTTGGTTGTAAAGCTTGGTCAAATGACGAACAATTACACATCATATTTTGGCAGGACAATGCTTATTTTGCTTATGCACAAATACTGAAGCCAGTAACTTTTTTACAAATCATACTTCAAATTTGCAAACAAAGACCAACTATACAGCCTGTATAAATGTCAACACCATTGTTATTGCTGCCTATTGCAGTTTGACAGTTGCTTCCCAGCTGCCAGTCATCACACGCAGCCTCTAGTCCCCTCACATTATTGTCTGCCCTGCTTTTGTCGTGCCACTGTCTCTGGCCTATCATAAAGCATTAGACAGACCATACATGTGTGGCGCTAGACAGCATTAACGGCTAGTCTCATCCTCCCTAAGCCCATCTTAATAAGCACCAGTGCCCTTTGACTTATGTAACCTAGCTAGTCGTAAAACATCCACATTTGACTTGACATGATAAGGGTAACATTCTCCACTGGTGACTTTTTTACAGCGATTATGACCCATGTGGTGTATAGTTATGAATGATTTCCATGTTATGTGGAAATACAGTTTCTGAGGAAGCTTAGAAATGGTGCAGCTACAAAGATTAACCTCAGAGCAGATATGACAGTCAATACAGAGGGAAAAGCTTGCATGGAACTCTGACCCCTGCTGTTAAAAGCAGGCATTGCACATTAACCAATGATGTATTTTGAATTCTAAGTCTATATTTTGCCTCCATTAGTTACTCTTTTAACATTAAAGCAAACAAATTTGTCATGCATCTTCTATAATAATCCAAATTTCCTTTAACATTTGCAAGCCAAATTGCTGTGCCCTTTTTTTACTACTTCAGAGCACTAATGTGGTGGGTACGACCCATAGCAATCCTAATGTATGATAGGATGGAGAGTTAAGCGCCCTAAAGCAGGTAGAATAGATGTAATCAGACACGAGGGATGAAGAAGGAGGTAGTGTGTGTGGGCAGGAGGCGAAGGTTGGGTTGCTGCTTTGCATCATAAAAAGGTTTTCCCAGGTTCGGGATTCTCAGCACGGATGCTATGTATTACCTTTCCGTGTCTTTCATTTGAATTAATTTCTGGCTTGAGACGTATCACAATAATTCATGGTTTTTATTTCATCTCCACCACTCTTCACTGAGGTGGAAAAAACCTAAAATATACACTACATTTTATGGTGACACAGCAGCTGTAAATCTAGATGTTAAAGAAGGACTCAGAGTCCTTGGTGGTCGTTTGTGGTCAGGTCTGGAGGTCACCTCAAGGATGTATTGAGGAGGGGAGGTTAATTAGCAGTGCACGGTTGTTTACGGCAACAGAGGATACTGACAAACCAATATTTGCTTCAAGAGATCTGTTTTAAATAAAAAAGACAAAAGGCAGAAATAAATAAATGTAATGTTTCCAGTGGAATAATGTATAAAATGTAAATAAAAGCGCATCACATTATCACCATATTGTACAGAAATAATTATGCTAACTGAACACCACACTTACATACTTTTCAGAAATCTCTTTGAGGATGGTCACATCGTGACATGCTAATAGTAAGCAGTCAGCATATGAGAAGTGCTTAACGGTGACATTAGAGGTTATTACAGGAGACTGTCAGAGGTGGAGTTCAAGGGTATCACGGTCAAGTCCTGGCTTCTCTTTCAAGGCTGAGGTGAGTGTCACTGCGTGGGGTGCTGCAGATTAAAGTGCACTGCTCCTGCTTCAGTCCCAGAGGGTAAAACGCTGAAGCTAGATCTACTCTATTAGCCACAATCCCCCCCCCGCCCTCTCCCTCCTAGTGATCTTCTGCTACCTTTCCTCTCCTTCTGTCCCCTGCACTTCCCAACCCCTTTCTATCTGGACTGATTAATAATGAATGAAGCGGATCATCTATCGATCCCATCCTCTTTGTGTTAGCACAGCAGAAGATATCAAACCTGTCAGAGGATCTTAAAATAGCTCAGTGATGTGATGTTGTGGGAGAGTTTGTTAAAGGTAAGCCCTTGTTTTGCAGTAAAAGAGAGGTGTTAACTGGCCAGGACAATAGCAGGTGAATGACTCAAAAAGAGATCTATCATGTGTTGCATTATAATCTGAGCCTAAAGAATGGCATCTCCATGTGAAAGAGAAAGTTGATGATCTGTGATTAAATGAAAAGTGTCTTCTCAGTCTTCTTGTCGATGTGTGTTTTGTATTAAAGTCAGCTCATGCTAACTTGTGATTCCTGAACAATCTTTCATCATCCGCGGTGTCACAGAAATTCCTACTCAGCCTTTTCTGCCCGGCTGCTCTCACTTAATCAATCCAAAAGATCGTCTTTGCTCTGAGACAGAGGAAGGACCCTGTCGAGACTGACGGACTGAGAGAGATGTATATCTGTCGTTACTGGTTAGCATCAGAGGGGAACATTATGCAGGGTTCAGTAGTAGTCCTTATGTTGAGGACAGTCCACTGGGCCAATTGCTGCTATGACACAATAATTTACAACAAGAATCTCAAACTTTAGATTTGATCCAAGAGGAGCTATTTTGATTTGGTAATGTATATTCAGATGCAGTCAGTTACAGGCAATAGATATGACATGAGAAAAGAATATTAAAGAGATAATGATGAGCTTTATCCATGTCTTACTACTACAAACAAATGATTTATGTGAGTTTATTCTTCATCTGCATTAGACTAGACGAATATACAATTTGTACAAGTAATTTGAATGAATGAAGCGCCAGACATCTGTTGTGTAATTCTGTTCCTAACCTCAGAAGCCAAACGCTGACCTCTCATCTCACCCCAAAATCCACATTCACTCACATACAAATAGTTTTGTTCCTCTTCGGTCCTTCTGGAGTGTATCAATCAATCTTTACCC
Source organism: Chaenogobius annularis (assembly GCA_015082035.1). Classification (NCBI taxonomy): domain Eukaryota; kingdom Metazoa; phylum Chordata; class Actinopteri; order Gobiiformes; family Gobiidae; genus Chaenogobius; species Chaenogobius annularis. Next base: position 161,673 of record BJKM01000005.1, read on the forward strand.
AATGGGCAGTGAATGACTATACTGTATATATTTTATTAGCTATTGCGCTAAGGTAGGTTTCAGAGATGGTTCCTTTCATCTTTCCTTTGGGGTTCTGTTTAGAGGACATGCTCTTTTTTCACGTGTGCATTCTTTTCTTGACGTTCCCAAAGGAGTGTTCAAGCTTTGAAAGAAACCCCAGTCCTGATATAATTCTAGCCTTCCTTTCCCTCAGGGCAAAGTCACCTAATTAATGTGTTGCAATGCTGATGATATATTCTTCACAAGTGTGCTCTTACATGTATAAAATGTATGTTCAAAGACTGATACATTGCTCATGATAGTCTAAAATAAGTCTTTATATTTGTTTACTTATGTTTTTATGCTAATGTTTCCTTTTAGGAGCACTTTACCCCAGAGTCCAAGTTCAAGGAGAGTGTGTTTGAGAACTACTACGTGACATACTCCTCCATGCTGTACCGGCAGACCCAGTCGGGGAGATCCTGGTATATCGGTATCAATCGGGATGGCCAGATCATGAAGGGGAACAGGGTCAAGAAGAACAAGGGAGCAGCTCACTTCCTGCCTAAAGTTATAGAAGGTATTATTACAACACAAAACTCATTATAATATGTGATATATAAAAAGCCTGTTCAAATATTCAGTAGACAAATATAAAATATAACATATGTACTACATGCTGATTACGGAAACTGCAGCCTTAAAAAGTATAAGCTATAACATATGCTCCAACTTGCCAGGGGTTTATTGCAAAGTGATCAGCTCTGGCAACTCATCAGAAAATACATTCTGCTTTTTGATTGGATAATTTGAGCCTAAAACACAAACTGTAAACATAATCAACTTTTAAATCATGTAATTTTTTGGGGGGATAAATTAACCTTATAATTGTCACCAGTAAAATCAACAATTTAAGCATTTAAAAGTAACCCATTATTTTTCCCTCCCTTTGTCCTACAGTTGCTATGTATAAAGAACCATCACTACATGAGCTGGCCGCCAATGAACCAGTAAGTCCTCCGAGGAAAACGGTCAAGACGTCCGACTCTCCGTCCCTCAAGAATGGGCGGAAAGAGGCTCCCAAAGCAGACGCCTCATAGCATTGGAGACTGCGGGTGGGACAAGGGCAACAGTGACGCAGAGAAGAACACAGCCACCCATTATGCTTTGCTGGTGGCTGAGGGAATACTTCACATGGGCCACTGAATTTCAGGTGTGCACTGCAAAAGCCAGAGAAGTCAAGAGGAGCCAATCAGGAGGCAAGACAAGAAGTCCACCAACCCCCCCGACACCTCCTTCACCTGAACGAAACCAAGCCCAGGGGGAAAACCTCCGCTCATGTGCCCCTTTCTGATATGCAGTCTCCTTTAAGTTCTCTGTCCCACCTGACAATCACAGAGTCACAGTTCATACAAGTTTTGTTGTTGACTTCCAGATTTTCATCCATTTTCTGACCAGCTAAACTAATCACCAAGGTCAACTAAAAGCAATGTAGAGATCGATCCAGCAAGGACAAAACAGTCTAAAATAGGTTACGTCCTGAGGGAAATGTCTTAAAGTAGGACTGGGCGCTATGGTCAAAATGTACTGCACAAATATTAAAGGTGCACTATGTAGCTCTTTTGGTGGCGGTTGCTTGCTCCATTGAGATGTTATTGCTTTGCCTGGAATGTTCCAGTCAGTGTATCATGCATTTAGTCAATTAGAGGTGTTTTTATTGCTCTAAAATGGCCTGGTGGCGTTACCTGCTTGTCTTCACAGAGATAGAGAAGTTTAATGCTGCAGCCTAAAAGATCACGATACATTTTTCAGACCTACCAAGACTACCTACAATTTTTCTGTAGGTTGCAGTAGTCTTAGCAACAATCAAAAAACAATCAAATAGTGTTAAATGGAAAGGGATGTATAAATATTCAGAGTAGTTTGCAATGAAATGAAAAGAGAAAAGAAATGACATATCGCCCTGTCCTACCCAAAAGGCAAAGGAAAATATACTAAGTTAACAGTCGAAGTAGTAAAACCAAAAGTGTATGTCCAGGCTTTCACTCCCACATGGTAACTTATTGCAGCAGCTCATGCGAGGTAACGCATTAACAACTGGGTCATATTGACGGCTGGAAAAGTGTCTGAACTCTGTCACCTGCAAAGTGAAGTGGTTGTAGCCTTCTTAGTGTGCACTTCACTTTCTGCATCTGCTGTCAGCACAAAGCAGGTTTGAAGTGAACATCAAAGCCAGGAAGAACCTCAGAACTGGAGCACTTGTTATTCAGATGGTGTCAGGCAGCTTATCCAGTCGCTTTCTTTATCAAATCACCTTGGAAAAATCAGCATTAAAAAAGAAGAAGAAGAAGAAGAAAAAAAAAAAGAAAAAAACACAGCTGTTTGAAGGAAATGTGTTTCTGTGATATCATTTCAGCCTCCCCGTGTCCTGGATGTACGTATGCCCAGTGGGATTGTAGATGTGTGAGTGAGGGGACGTAGATTCAGATAAAGAGGTTAACCTTTTCTGTCTTCTTTGTTGCCTTCATATGTGGAATAGCAATGCCATTTTCAACTGCAGTTTTGAAATAATTTGTGGAAAGATCAGACTGCAAAAAATATTTCAGGGATGATAGGATAAAAAATACTATATGTTACTATATTCCAGAATTGATGGCTATGGGATGTAAAAGAATGTTATAGCATGTGAAAAGAAGCCTTTTGAATGTGCTGTATTAAAAGTTTAAACTGTGAACTGAAAGGAAGTCAGCTAATGCAGGCGGTTCAGAACAATGAAGGATTAGCAGGTGTATTCTTGAGGCATGTTGATAAGGAATTTCAGTGGTAAAGTATAAGCGAGATTCTTGGCAGGGTCTTGTGCAGCTTGTGGGTATGAGAATGAATGTGAGACAAAGAGGCATGTAAAGCACTGAGCTATTTATGAAAAAGGGGTCTATGGAGAAAATTAGTTTCTAATTTTGTGAGCTTTTCCACCGGGAGAATCATTCAGTCCAAATATGGAGCTGTTGTCCTCACACCATTATAAATAAAATACAGTTTAAAGCTAGCAGGGATGTGATTTGAGATCCCAATGTGCCCAATAAATACTATATTTCTGATAAGCCTACAGTATGTATTGTATAACTAAAGATGGTTATTGTAAGTGTGGTGAGATTGTAATACAGCAAGTAGACTAGACCGATTCAGAAAAGTTGAATTTATAGTAATTGTGATGTGGAATGAAGTTGGTTTTAAAGACGTGTATGTCAAAAGTGACTGTTAACTGACTAATGGTACGTTTTGAGAGCCATGGAAGGAAGTAACAGTTACATGTAAACTATGTGCGTATATATATTGCAAAAAAAAGTTGATGAGAAAGTAAACAACTAGTTTTACAATTCATTTTATTTTCCTCAGTGCCCAGACAACTCATTGCCGGTGTAAATGTAAATCTTGTGCATGTACATTTAAATCTGTCACCGTGAGCATGCGTGGTCAAACTATCTATATACATTCGAGGGGAGAAAAATATTATACCACTTAGCCATAATGAGGGTTATCATTACAGCACTAAGTGAAGATAGACACAAAGAAGTCAAACATATAAGTGTGTCATCTTTGGATAAGACAAGGCTGACTGGAAGGACAAAAGACAAAGCAGTGATAGATTGATTTAATAAGGGCCGAGAGTAGGCACTGCCATTGTTTGATAACGCTCAAAATTTCCCCAGGGACGACAGCAGACAGCCAACTCTCCTGGCATGTAATGAACTCAGGGGGTGCTGTCGGATCATGTAAGCAGAATCTCTACAACAACAGAGGAGTTTTTCCATCTCCAAAGGACCACTTTAACATTAGCAGCATAGCAATTTTGAGGAGTCAAGAGTACTACAGAGGCAGACTAAAACAACCTTAAGTGGTTTCCGTTGCCATAAATATAAACCCAGGGAAGCCCTCGACTTTATCAAAGTGGTGGGTGTAAAGGCAATATCAAATCTGGAGCCATATCATCAGAATTTAAGAAAGAATGTTTTGCAACCTTTTATTGCACTCTACAATAGAGAACGCAGTAATATTTGACTCTTGACAAGACATTTGGATTACATCACTAGTGTACAGAAACAATTACAGAGCAAACTTGATTTTTGTTTTAATACGTTTGTCCAACATGCAGAGGAGAGAAGCAAATAAAATGAGAGGCTATGACTGATTACTAGTATGTATTTTATTAAATTATTTGACCAAACTGGCAGGGATACAATACAATGTGCTTTCTTTTATGATTTGTCCCATGATTTGGTTTGTATTTGAGGGGTTACAGTTATTAATCTCTTATACACTACGCTGCGATCCATTAAGCAATCTGTCAATTGATGCACTGAGATTTGTGATCAGGATCTTTCATTTGTTTTCTTTTTGATTTATTGAATAGATTCTTTCCATGAAATGTGTCATCCAATTTCCATTATGTTGCAGCTTAATTAACTTTCAATTTGAATACTTTCGTATGTCTCTAGTTTTCCAGTTTTTGACAACACACACTTTTGTTGTTTCTGTGAATCCTAGATTCTTATCTGTACTGTTAATGCTCCTTGTGATAACCTCTATTCAACTGTTTAACCTCTGTGTAAATAAAACTGCAGGGTTACAACTCCTTAAACCAATCCCAGCCCATCATGTAAAGCAATGACCTTGGTGACCTTGGTGAGCTACGGTCAAGCAAGTCTTCCAGAAAGTGTCCGTAGCCACTTTCCTCTTGTACAAAATTCAATAGTCTTCCATTAAAATAGCAAACCCTTATCCTAAAGAAAATAAGATTTACCAAAAAAGCCATAAACGTTACAAGCTACAGAACAAACGCCGGAATCCTCAGACGCCTCTTAAGACTTACCAGGTACTCAGACACATGTTGGACTCAAACATCAAGAGCCACAGGGAACAACATAAAGAGCCATGCAGGAATGAAGACCAGTTTTATGCAATGACAGCCTGCGCTTCAAGAAAGGGAACATTTTTGGACTAACACATAACAATCATGAACTGCAGGCTTCAAAGGCACTTGCTGTTCTGCAATACTAATTATATGTGAGAACTTTAATGCAAAGCATGCATATGTTGTGTCACTGTTGTCCCGCTCATTAGGGTTGACTCTTTCCGTACGTAAACTCACAATCCCTAAAAAAATATCACCATTCCTTCATGTTTGCCATTGGACCTGTGTACATTTCTAACTTACAAATGAATTTAAAGGAGATGTCTTATATTAAAATATTATTCAATAAATTACATATATTTGTATGATTGTAATCAGAGCGTCTGAGTTCTTAATTTGTTTGGATCAATTTGAATGGGAATCTAGAAGAATATAAGAGTGACACTTGAAAAAGCAATGCAAATGTTGACTAGATTTGAGTGATTTTGCCAATAGAACAAGTTTTAGCATAATTTACCTTATTTCATTTAAGTGAGCAAATGCACACTTGCAAATGCAATTTGTCTTACTTTAATTAAAATAAGAAATGTTATCTTTATTTTGAGACTCAAATCAAGATAATTAATTCAAGCATGTACTAACTAATTTCCTTATATAAAGATGTCATTTTTACAGCGATCTCGTAAATAAAAAGTAGTGCAACCTCCAGTGGGAGGAGAGATAAGGGTTAGGGGTGAGAGGTCAGTTCAGGTCTCCACTGGGCCATATGGCTCCAGATGACTTACCTTAAATCTTACTTTTCATCCATCACCTTCAACGTCCTGCATGGGGCTTGTGTCTATATGCACCTCATTTCTGCCAGTGGACAAAAACAAGTTTTTCAAGGGGTCCTTTAAAAACATTTCTGTGCAATGGTAGTAGGCGTAGATTAGTCATATTCTATTACTACGCATGAATGATGTTTGGTACTAATATATATATATATAATTAGTACCAAAAATCCATTTACATTTACCACACACACACACATATATTATATATATATATATATATATATATATATATATATATATATATAATATATATATATATATATATATATATATATATATAGTATGTGTGTGTGTAAATGTAAATGGATATTTTGAATTTTGTAGAATTTCTAGGACACAAGGTGTACTGTTTGAAATGCTTAGCGAGCCCTCTAAACTGTGTATACTGTACTTCCAATCCTCTAAATACAATTTAAAGTGATTAGTATTAGTTTCTGGGCAAATTAATGTTGGTTAATGGGCCACTTACCGTTAAGCTCTGTAGAGGTCCCTATTCCAACTTCCCCCAACGCCTCAGCTCTGTAGTTGCAGCATTGTGTTGGGCCATGAAGCGTGACATGGTTCCAGTTGAAAAGAAGTCCATCCAGCCACGAAGAAGAGGAGTTCACAGCAATGCAGGGCCAGCCATACAGTCTACAAAAACCACAATATGTGAAGGGCTGTGATAAGTCAGATGGTGTATAAAACGTTTCTGCTCTGAGACGTTATTTACTTTTGGGGATTTAAAGGGGATAAACAAACAGTTTGAACAGTTTGGATTAGCCAAAATGAAGAGTTAATTTGCAAAAACAGATGCAGGTGCCATTTAAAAAAAAAAAAAAAAAAGTTAAAGGCTTACAATTTACTCTTTGTCAGGCAGTGTTTTCAGAAGCCAAATCTATTTTAGTGCAATAAAAACATTATTTCACACCTTCTTAAGCAAATTGTATTAAATTTATACTGTTACTTATAATTTGTAAAAGATGGTATCAAAAAACAACAAATATTCATAATGGAGATATCTGTTTTTGCAAATGAACTCTTCAAATGTCTCCCACAGATGAATAGCAGCAATTACTTCTCCACAAGTCAATTAGACGATACATTCTTACTGTGATAACCATAGCAAATGGATGTTAGATCATGTCCTAGAGATTATGATAATTAGGCTATAGCGCACTTCCCTGGAACAACCTAAATTGATCTGGCAGATTAGCGCGTACTTCTTTTCTCCTGATGAGGTGCCCTCAGTCAGGGTCACACTTGTTTACTTTTCTGATTCACTCTGCTTCATTCTGGTGTCTCTAATCACATGGTGTATGCATTTAACAATGATTACAATCGCCAGTCTGCACTTTGACACCATGAATGTTTAGTTTTCTTAAATCAGCAAATATAGATTAAGTACTATATGCAAACAACTCCTTTTGCTATGGGAGTCATTATACTGTGTCTATATTGGACATACATTTTCTCTTCACATTATCTTCAAGTCAGAGTATTTTCTGTAACATTCTGAACCACACAGAAATTATTATTCAATAAGTTTTTTTATTTTTTATTGTTGTGTGTGAAGCGCAGCATGACAAAAGTAAACAAACAATCCAGTCCATGGCTCTCAGCTTCCTGTTTATAGGTGATATTTGAGAACTTTTCAAAACATAGCATTTTTTCAACACTGTTTTTTTTTGTAACATCATTTTCATATCTTATTAACATGTTTTTACTTAATTGGATGTTTAAAAAAAATCAAATGCAAAAAATTATATTAAAAATCCAGTTAAATCCAGTGTAAAACAGAAGCTTTAGTAACAAAAACACAAAATAAGCTTCATAGATGTATACGGTATTTTGTTTTGAATTGTTAATTGCTATGCTAACAGAGCAAGATTTCCGTCACCCTGAAACCCAAATAGACAAAGAAAAGCCAAGTCAGCTCGTGCCAATAATAATAATAAAGTGGTACTCACCCTGAGCACTAGATGGTGATGTTGCACAAAATGTAAAATTGGGTAGGCTAGTTTCCCTCAAACATATGACTCATACGTGTAAGCACAGAAACAAGATGTTGTTGTAATTCAATACTATCAAAGAAAGTACAGGCAATTTTCAGATGAAAACCATTTCAAGAATTAGCTGAGATTTTATAATCAATTATTGGAGCATAAATATAGATGTTAAACATTGTCGTAAGAGCAGTCAGATCCCCTGGCCTACGGTGGCTTGATCTCAGCTCCGTCTGGTCAAAACTGTCATTGTGTCCTTGGGCAAGACACTTAACCCTCCTTGCCCCCAGTGTCTGTGTCTTTGACATTTTTGAATTAACATGGTTTCAGGGGTGTCAAGGTATTTAGGTATATCACTAATATCATTGTAAGAACTAAAAACTAATAATCGTGAGAATCGTAGGCAGCAATAATTAGCCACTTCAGTTCAATCTACACAACAAAATGTAAAGTACTTTTTATCTTCCTGTTTATGTGACAATATCATTACTGTTTGATTTCATGAATCTAGATTTGTGAAGAAAAAAAAAGATTTCACTTTTGTTTGATCACAGTGCCAACAATTGTGAATAATAGGAAAATTGTTATGTTTCTTCTGTCAATAATCGTAACACAAAAAATGTACATCGAGAAATCCTTACCTGGCTTTAACTAATCTCATCTGATGCCTCAATCACATAGTATTTTTTTTTCAGACTAAATTATAGCCAAAACTCGGGATGAGTCACCTGACATTGTGACAGGTGAAAAATATTACCTATGATCCACTCGTAATGACTCACCTAAACATGACTATAAACAGAATACTGTTGTGCAATACCACCGAAACCTTAAAGCTGCTTGTATTTTTAGTAAGTGCCATCCCAGGTGGAAACTAGCATTGTTGCTATAACCTGGTACAAAGCATCTTTCCTCTTTTTTCAATGTTCATTGTACACTGTCCCAAATATACCAAAACAAAAAATAGTAAACATATGGAGCATGTCTGTGCTTGACTTTTGTCAGTTACTTTCTTGGAATATGTTGTGTTGTGTTTTTTCTAATAACTGCTGAGGGACGATTACAGACACTAAACCAGTTTGTCGGGTAAAGGAACTGTTATACGGTATTAGATGGCAATATAACAAGAATAGACTATTACTAAGTAAGCCAACTGAAGTTTTCAAAGTACACACATGCACTGGACTGGCCTATGCACACCTAATTACTCATCATAGAGGAAAAAAATAGGCCCATTGGAGGAAATACATGTGCACATGCTTCCGCCTTGACAACACTATACAAACAGTAAGGCAACTTCTTCTTTTTTGTTAACCAAAGGTTTCAAACAAGGAACTTGGATTCAAAGGTTTTCACACTGGACTTTGATTGCAGACATTAATTATTAGGAAATATGCTGTAAACTTTTTCATTTAGTACAATAAACAATTTATGAATTACTAAGAGGCCTATAGATAACACTCAGTCTTTTAGTGTGTTCTGCCTTACAAATAAGAAGATTAAAGTCTTTTTTGAGATGAGAATTACCAAATTTTGAGGAACAAAATTCAACACTTGGAAAGCCAAAAATAAGTAAAGTCAATAATGGGAGTAAATGACCCAAAATCAACTAATGAATTAGTCTAATTTGGGAAGTGGTAAAAATTAGCATTGATGCCACGTTGGAGCCACATTGATGGTCAGTTTATATGGCTCCACCCTCCACCAAAAATGGCGTGGCCTAATTGTTGAGGCCCATTTAATATTATTTGCTTCTTAGAATCACTATCATGGTCTAATCTGTAGCACAATTTAGGCTGGAAAGTGTGAAATCTCGGGCTCTTTCTGCAGTAACACTTACATCATGAAACTGCCGCGTGCGCTGCTGATCATCGGAGGCGAAACTGCGTGCGCGTCCCCGCCCACCTGTCGCGCAGAAACCACCTATAAGCTCGTGCCCGCCGCAGCTTCCTCATTCAAGGTGCGGTTCTGGGACAGGTGCGCGGATTTACGTTTGGACCGCCAGTCGTTTATTTACTAAAGACTCGAAGAATAAAAAGCAGGGGGTTTCATTTTAAGAGCCCTAGCGTTTTTGTTTAGAAGAACTTAGTTTTCTACGAGTGGACTCCGTGTTTGTGGCTTGAGATCAGATTAGTGGGAACAACAGGTGCAATGGCGAACGCGGGTCTTCAGATTTTAGGCTTTGCCCTGGCTCTTTTGGGCCTAATTGGACTGATTATTGGCACAATCCTGCCTCAGTGGAAGATGTCCGCTTACGTTGGAGACAACATCATTACAGCGGTGGCCATGTATGAAGGACTGTGGATGTCCTGTGCGTTTCAGAGCACAGGCCAAATCCAGTGCAAGGTCTACGACTCCATCCTGCAGCTCAACAGTAAGTCACATTTGAATGTGCACTTGTATGCGTTTATAGTTGTATTTAAAATGTCATGGTCCAATTGAGAAAAAAAAAATCCCAAATGTATTTGTTAAATTATCAATAAGCCTACACATTGGTTTGGTCAAAGAGCTACTGATGGGCCTATGTATTTAGTTTTAGTAAAACAAACTTTGCATTGTGGGCTGTAACGCTGATTTACCGATTGTTGGCCAATAAAAACTGTTGCATTTTACAATTCTCAGTCTGCTGCTTGGTTGCATAGGCCTACAGGTTTACAGTTTGTCGTCTAACCGGTTTTGTCACTGATTAACGCTTTCTTTCCCTCCCAAACTGTTGGTTGTAAGTTTTTTAAAGCCTGTTTTATGGAGTAGTTTTCTTAAATACATTAACCAAACTGATGATGGTGTTGTTGCGGTATTGTTGGATTGGTATGCATGCTCTAGTTCATTTATTACACCACCCTCTTGGGAAAACCCCCATTACAAACATTTGTGTGCAACACCAGACACTTAAAGGTTAAAGACACCTGTGTTGGGGCAACATCGGAACACTAAGTCTGCAAATTTCACTCCAGAATATCAAACTCTTATATCTAGCCAGTATTAAATTTATATATATATATATATATTTTTTTTTTTTCAATGTTCATATTATTTGTATTTGTTTTTTAGAATAAATTTCCCCATTCAATGAATATTGAAAGCACTTTTCCCCATGAATCATTGACAACACTTTATTATGGTAAATGAATAAGGTGCCACCTGCATTATTTCTCTGAACACGGTGACAAAGGGTCAACTTAAAGCATGGTAGTTAAAGCTCACCTAGTTTTCCTTCAGGCCACAAAACCCCCAAATGTCATAAATGTTCATCCTATTCATTTTTCTATGCTCCATTCTAATCTATTTACATCATGTTCAAATACATAAATAACAATTGCCAATGCCTACATACATTTATTTGGGCCTTTTGTAATTCATAATAACACTTGATAAAACATCCACTCCACAACGTGTCTTATCGCATTTCCAAACATGGTTTGATAAACTTTGATAATGTTTTCAGATAACAGAAGATAGAATAAATATTAGGCCAGTAAATCCTCATATCTGCTCAAAGCACCAATTGTTGGAATGTAAGGAATTTGAAATATCTGAACGTATAGGCTAAACATTATCCAACAAGACTTATTGTTTTTTTTTCTTTATGCAAGTTTTTACAACTGTACATTTTCAAGTCACAAAACGTCCACCTGCTGAATAGTGGCTGGTTATAGGGAAACGGGGAATTGAGTCTTCGCCTAATGAAACCTGAAACCTGGTCAGACCTGTTCTATCTCTCACACACACACACAGAAGGCCAACCCCACCCCCGCCTCCCACGGTTCCTCAGACTGCTTCCGGTTGGAGCCAGTTTCTGTGGAGGCGTTGTTTCAGGGCGGGGCTACGACATACAGACACAAGGCACACTGTTAGACTTCAACAAGTGGTCCTTTCTGAGCAACTGCTTGAGTACGCTTGAAATGTTGAATATACACAAACGCCCACGGGCCGCCCACACCTGCCCTATTTTAAAACTGTAAAATGGCTGTCTCTATAATTGATTAACTCTTCCTGCCTGTTGTTCCAGGTGCCCTCCAGGCAACCCGCGCCCGCTCATGATTGTGGGAATTATTCCACACGTAACTGTGGCTGGTCTGGGTGTCAGGCCTGCATGGGAATGAAGTGGTGCAAAGCCACATGTGGAGGAGATGACAAAGCCAAGAAATCCAAGATTGCAATGACTGGTGGAATTATCCTCCTGATTGGATGTAAGATTAATTACTCTTTACACTGTAAAACAAGTCAATATACAGTAATTAAATAAATGTCATTCATGGATTCCAACAGCTTTGTTCGGCTCAATTGTTGCCTGCTGCGTGGTATGCCCATGACATTATCCAAGCCTTCTACAACCCCTTCACACCTGTCAACACTAAGTAAGTGCAAACCTCTAAATGGCAAACGATGATGGCGTTAAACAGGCTTCCGTAATCTTAGTCTACCGCATCACCTCCCCGCTTCTGTTATTTTATTCTTCCACGAAGGTATGAGTTTGGATCTGCCATCTTTATCGCCTGGGCTGGAGCCTTCCTCGTCATCATTGGAGGCGGCATGCTGGCCGCGTCGTCTGTCCACTCTGGGAGCAAATCTGTATCTGAACCTAGGTATCTTCTCGAGCTCCAAGCAAGCAGCAAGGAGTAACGTGTGAGCGGCACAGGACTGTGGTACAAGGCCCAAAAACACTTTGACATGAAAACTAGCCCAACTGAAAGTGACCGTCGTATGGCAGGCAGAAGTTTATCGCCTCCCTTTTAGATTTTTAAACTTTTAGGTCTAACTTGTTACTCCCCATGTGTTGCCGTAATTAAACATTTTAACATGTTTTTAAATGTTATGACTCGTTTACTTTATCTGGTTTGTCCCTGTAGTCAGTGGTTGCTTCTGCCGTATAACAGCCTTGTGTACTTGTATCAAAAAGCCCCCGAGTGATGCACATTGTTGACCTCAGTACAGAAGGTTTCATGCAACTTTTGGCGAAATCTCTGAATGCACTGAAGAATGAATCTCCATTTAGACGTCCTTTTTAATGATTTGACACTGAAGCGGAGGTCATCTTGCCATTTAAAAACATTGTATAGGTGCCTTTTTATTTATGCTCGCTACAGTAGACATTTTGTAATCGATGCCTAAAAGATTTCCAACAATACAGCATGTCTAGTTACAACATTGCCAAGAGGTCATCATGTTCTGCCACATAATGGACGCTCAAATCAGCAGAAACTTAATGTAAATGTGATACGTGCCGGCTTAGGTTTCTGCATTCCAAAAAATGCATTGTTTTTTAAGTTTGATTTGTATATTAAATAAAAAAATATATATAATTCTGGCATGTTGTTCTAGCATTATGTTGTGAACCTGTGCAAACAGCTAAAACGGGTGATTTTAAAAGAGGTCTATTTTGGTGGTTGATAAGTTACAAGTTAACCAAGTTCTGTGGCTGCACTTCAAATATGTAGTTCAAGAGCCCTCCTTTTGAAAGTGTTTTGCTACTTTTATTCTTGTTTACTTCAGGCCAGTTGAGTTTAAAACTTTTTTTTTTATGGATCAGATGGTGCTATAATCGGTGTCACTAACTGTTTCAACAAAGAATGCTGACATGAGAAATATAACAGGGCTTTATGAATATTGGTGTCCACTTAGAAAACTTACAGAATTTATTAGCTTCAAATTAGCCCTATGACCAATTATTGCATTTGACTCAGGCTTTTTATGCAATAGTCCTTTTTTGAAAATACAGTATGTACGCTATGAAGGTTTAACATGAATTTAAAGCAACATCTGTGTAATTGAGCCATGTTCAGTGCCCGATTGTCCATGTAACCATATTGCAGCATCATGTATTACTTCAGAATGTTCGCTAATTGCCATGTGTCTTTTCATGTGGTCTGAAGTACAGCGGGTAATGGTATACAACTCATGACATTATAGACTGATGGTAAGAGTTGATGATGCGCGCACATACTTTGAATAAAGGATTGAGATTTGGCACACATTATTCTAACCTGTCCAGGTTGATTGAAATTACAAATGATTTAGCTTAAAATGGTCCTTTTGGTCTTTATTTGATCTAAAACATCACTTGCTAAAGGAAAAAATAGTGGCAGAAAAAGTGTTCACACTCCTGGAACTTTTCCACATTATCACATCACAACTACCAATTTAAATTGTATATGCATTTTTGTGAAAGAGCAACACCAAATTGCATACAATTATGAAGTGGAAGGAAAATTATAAATGCAGCATCATGCAGTGGGGCTGCTTTCCTTCAGCAGGGACAAGGAAACTGCTCAAGAGTTGACAGAAGATGGATGGAGCCAAATACAGGGCAATCTTGGAAGAAAACCTGTTAGCGTTTGCATAAGACTTGAGACTGGGTCGAAGGTTCACCTTCAGCAGGACCCTAAACATAAAGCCAGAGCTATAATGGAATGGCTTCAAATTAAATATAAGCACGTGTCAGAACAGTCCAGACCTAAATCCAAAGAATCGGTGGCAAGATTTAGCAACTTCAGGTGTGCAAAGCTGGTAGAAACAAACAGGTTTTCATCAGTAATTGCAGAGAAAAGGGGTTGCATAAAGTATGTACTCTGGTGCCTGAATACTTTTCAGATGCACATAAAATAAGTGTAGAAATCATGTATAATATTCCTTTCACAAAAAATGGCAATACAATTTAAAACATGTCAAAGTGGGGGGTACAAATACTTTTGCAAGCAATTGTATGTTCAAACCACATCAGAAGAATGTGCATTTCAATGGGAAATCTATTGCTAATTTTAAGTGCGGAATATTTTCGTTCGTAGAAAGTAATTTTGGTCTTCATCTAAAGATAATTTGATACATTTTCTAATCACAAGACAGTAATTTCAATAAACCGGGCCATAATGTAATTTATGGAGTGAAAAGGTCCTCAGAATGGTCCTATTCTTTAAGACCTTGTTCTTATACGCACAATTTTTATATTTATCAAAAACACTACACCAAGGAATTTTATTAATCCCATTATGTCAGGATAACGTGATATTGGATCATTTGGATTTTTTTTTACCACGAAGAGTTGTATGTTATTACCAACTGTACTTCGGATAACAGCATTACACCTGAGACAAACAAGTCAGATTTTTATACAATGTCACGTCATTTTAGACAAGGTATTGTGGAACTGCACTGTCAATCTGCCACAAACGGTCCCAAGTCAATATGGTTTAGGGATATGGATTCATTCCATTTCAAAATAATAAATTCTATATGCCACATTATATCAGTATTCTAAATTGTATTGTATTGCGATTTTTGCACTGCAAAACTACAATGAGCCTTGTTTAAAAAAAATATATAAATAAATAGGGGTTTTGGGGGCAAACAGAGCTGAGTTGAAAACAAACATGCTGAATGGGTAATGGCCCAAGATATACACCAATGAAAAATTATAGTATAACAAAAGGTAGCAAAATAATTAAGTGAGGGACTGGCTCTCAGACTAATGGAAATGGAAGCAATATCTGAAAGCCATCTTGCGTGAAGGCCATCACCACTCAAAGACACCATCTGGTGGGTAAATGTGGCAACACAAATACAAATGAGCGAAAGTCATACATGCAGACATTTTACTTTTATTGAGAACTTGGAATGATAGTCATAGGTCTCACAACATTTAAGATTACCTATGAAAATAAGCCATTAACAAAATTGCAACTTCGACCCAAAACACTTAAACCCTTGTCAAAATACAAATAGTAAATCTGGCAGGTTTTCGGACATAATTCAACACATTATTTCAAATCAACATGCAGACTTAGGAGGGTTTCTCTACAAAATCCATACCTGACATTTTACATTCTGGGGTCCCGACATAATTTATGGCTCAAAGTAGTCCAATGTCCGTTAATCTAATCTGAAGTTTACTTAAACTGAATTACTGCATAAAGATCAGACAATATTACCCCATTACAGGTAGAATGGTGGTATTCACAAATATTAATTTATTTGAAGATTACTGGTTTGTCTGACTAGAGGCACTGGGTTAATTTACTGGGTGAACAGGGGGGGCTAGACAAGCCATAAAACGTAATAAAAGTAAGGCAAGTTTGTTATTTTGGATCAGTCACCGTTTGCCGCCATTTCCAGAGGTCTGCAAAAATCTAGAAGAGGAAAAAAGATGGCTTGGTAAAAATACATTTTAAATAGAAAATTTTAAAAAACACAATTGATCATTACCTTTTCATCGGTGACTTTGTAACTGTTCTTCACAAAATTATCAAACTTGCCCCGTAACTTGGGTAATGTTACTCCCTGTGGGGGGAAAAAAGTCAAAAATCAATGAAGTGTTGAGCATTCACACATGCACATACATATTGAGGCACAAACCTTTTTGACAACTTCTTGCATTTTCTCTTTTATTTGTGGAAGTGTCAAAGGTTCTTTGGGAGTGGTTGGGGTTTTGGGAGACTTGCTCTTGCTTTTTGGAGTCTTTACCTAAAATGAGTCAAGAGTCAGTAATAATTCAGCCCAAATTCTTTAAGGAGTCATTACCTCATTTTTGACAGGAGTGGACGGTTTAGGGCTTTTGCCATTTTGAGCTGCTGCTTTTGGTTTTGCAGCCACTGGCTCGACTTTAACTGGTTTCTTGTCCTCCTCCTCCTCATCTCTTATTAAAAAAAGCAAATAAAAACGTATTGAATATGTCAAGAAGTATTATCTGCACCTTAAGTCATGGGCTACAGATAAACGGCAGACAGTTTTCACACATTCCTTGTGCTACACAGACTGACTGAAAATGCTACTTGAAAGATTTTGTTAGAAGTTTATCACGTCCAGAATATTAAAAGCAATATCAATTCCACTTTAAATCACTCACTCATCATCGTCGTCGTCTTCATCGTCCTCTTCTTCATCATCATCCTCCTCCTCCTCATCCACCTCCATCTTCATCTTTTTCTGAGGAAAAAAAATATTTCAAACGACCAGACATAACCAAACACTTTTACTGCTAAAACTGGTACAAACCTTTGATTTATCGGCAGGAGAAGCAGCAGGTCTTTTCTTTGATGTTTTTACATCTTCTTCCTCTTCCTCTTCCTCCTCATCGTCCTCTCCATCTATACTGCCTTCAACTCCCACTAAAACAAGAATTGTGGATATTTGATTTACTTAAATATTTTCTTAATATTGCTCATTCCTGATCAGAAATACTCACTAACAAGATGTTGTCCACTTAGATGAACCAGTCCAGAACCAGCCTTTAGACGAAAGACCACTGGAGGTGTTAAAGTGAACCCACCCAGGCAGACCTGTAGCACAAAGTAAAAGGTCTTCAAAAAAAGCAATTAACACACTAAAAAAATTCTCATTTCAAACATTTGCTCACACTAGGAAGCGCAGAAGGCTTGAGTGATACCAAAACCGCTTTTATTTTCTGACCCTCAACGTCCTGTCCTTCAACCTCCACCATGTGAAGCTCATCTTTAGTGCTCGGGTCCACACATGCCTGAAAATAACAGATATTGTTAAAAGGCATTCATTTGTACACACACGGCTCTAAAAAGTGTCCCTTACCATTCTGAGGTCCAACTGATGCTCGAAGTCATCATCGTCAGGGTTGAAAACCTCATCTTTACCAGGTTCCAGTGTACATCCTGAATAACCATAATAATAATAATAATAATAATAATAATAATAATAATAATAATTAATAATAAATAATGCTATGGACTTGTTTTTTTATTTATATATATATTTAAAAAAAAACACCAATAAAATGCATTAAAAAAAAAAAATTTTACTGAAACTCCTGCAATGCGTTACTCTGCACACAAGATGGCACTAGAGCTATGCATTGTCCTTAAAAAGGAAACCTGAGATAAGTTTATTTTTATGTTTATATCCTTATAGTGGCCAGAACATTACAGGGGTAAAATTCTTTGTACAAAAGTAGTAAGATGCTCTTGAAATTACTCCAACCAGTAGGACGCCTGAAAACTATTGACCCAGTGCCCTCAAAATGGGTCATACGAGGATTCCCAGATAAGACTGGCGTCGTAGGCAACGTTTAAGTAGCTAAACTGCAAAATGGATAACGGGGGAAATGTACATGTTGTTGAATTCATTTATATTAAAGTTCCATGACACATATGCGTTGCCTTGAAGGTGGCACTGTGATAAAAACGTTTATAAACCTGCTTCAGTCCCACGTGATGACATAAAGCCACGTTGTGGCATGAATGCTGAATTGAACAAAACCACGCCGTACCGTGTAGTAGTCTTGTTGTTTTATTAAAAAAGGTCTTCTTAGAACGAAGAAACTGCAATTTTAGCGCTTTATCCTGCGCCGCCATATTGTGGAGAAACACGTGTGCGGCGTAGGCACACTTCACAACTACAAACTATTCAACCACGTATCTACATGGCAACACATTTTAACACCACCTATCAAATGCAACACGTTTTATCTTACATAGGGCTTTGAATCAAACAAAGTGAATAAACGGCACAGTAATTTCAAGACATGCGTTTCCCTGCAGTCTGCTGTTAGCATTAAATAACAAAAGCATAAGTTAAGTATTCCCTAAATTAATGTATTATTCTCACCGTAAAGAAAAGTCTGGGGGGCCATGGATTCTTCCTCTAAACCGTTCATCTTTGTGGTAAATGTGCAGGTGAACGCAGCGTCTTTCAGTGTCTTCAGTATCCACACAACTGACTAAATCAAACGTGCTTCCGCAGCATGTTCCGCAGCCCCGCCTCCTGAGCTTTTTCTGCGTTTCACGTAGATGTCACCATCACAAAGAAAAACACTGCCCTCTACTGTACTGCACACTAACTGAACCAAACTTACACGCTGTTTCGGTTTAGTTTAGAGCAGCAATTCCCAACGTGGAGGCCAAATTAGCATTGGTACAAACTATATGAATTTTAATGAAGGGAAGTTACATGCTTTTATAAAGGCTATTTTAGAATAGAATAGCAGGTTAGAGTAGACTGTATGAGTGGTTTTCAGATTCTATTATACTTTCAGATGGGGGAAGAGACCGTTTTCGCCCTGTAATCACATGGGATAGAATACCTCTTATGAAATATTCTAAAGGTAAATTCACAAATGTTTAACCTGATTATGACTCGTAGGACTATATAATAACAACAACACAATGTAGCTTCCCCCCCATCTGTATTAAGTATGACTGGCCTATAGAATGCAAAACTTTGGTGTGGAAACTGAAAGAGATCATGGATAATCACTAATATTGTATCATCATACTCTGTAATGATTTGTTTTATCCCCCATAAAAATACAAAATACAGTTAAACTAATACAACAAATAAGTATCATAATATTCTAGATTAGACAACTTGTTGTAGCCTATTTAAGGGGCTTAACAAGAAATTTTATAACACATTTGACACCAACAACAGAGATTCTTAACTCAATTTAAGAACTTAAATATGTATTTATATGGCTTCAAATAATGTTATGTTATGTTTGTGAGATACAACAATTCTCTCTTATACCTTGATACCCATATGATTATGACAAACCAAAGCTGTGATGTCAAGCTGATGTGTCATGGCCTACAGCTAACTGAGAGCAAGTCCTTCAAAAGAGCACGTAAAAAACAGCAAAAAGGAGTGATGAATATTTTAGATCTTGTGTGTCCATATCCTAGTGTTGTTCTCTTATGGTGGTGTTTTAAAAAACGCATCCTACAAACACAGTGAGCAGCAGAGAGTCAGCATGAGTCACACTCATTTAGCCCTATTCTGTGTCTGCACATCAGAGTGACATCACGTCTTGGTTGGAAAGAGGAGGCAGGGCCAAATGTTTACACAGATGGGGCTCCTCAGTGTCATCAATTCAGAACATTCCAATACGGGCTTACATTCAGTGTCCTGCTTGATTCTATAGTATACGCAAATATGTTACACATTACCTGCAGGATTAGATACAACCACCTCTCAAACGTGCAGTTATTTTCTTTTAGCGTAATGTAGAACATTTTCGGGCACTTCAATAAATGGGTACACTTTTTTACGTCACACAATTACAAGAAACAAAGCTGCAGAGAAAATATTCTGGGAATTATTATTTTCAAAAACAGATTTTTTGTCAGACATAATACACAAGATCCTCACTGGCCTTTAAACGTGCATTACGTAACTTTTCTGGTGAAGATTCCGCTTGTCTCCATGGAGCTATTACTGGTTTACTCAGAATTTTCCACAGTAAAATATATGTCTCCTTTATTACATTTTATGTGAATTTATTACTGAAAAATACTTTCAAAAACATGCATTTTACTCTTCACATTCCTCTCCACAGATCTGACCTGTAACCCCTGCATGTCTCCATGGAGATAGATATTTGCCTTAGTATGATCAAATGCATGTTAACCCTGTTAAACACTAGGCACAGACATCGTAAATAGCCTTGGCTATAAATGTTTTGTTACATGTTAAATGTACATACATGACCTTATCAAATAAATAAATAAATAAATACATTAATAAATATGTTTATAGTACATAGTCTGGAACATTCCAGGTAAAGCAATACATTCTCCATGGAGACAAGAAGGTAGCATGCTCTTCACCAGAAAAGTTGCACAGTGCGTACAAGACACTTACAATACCCTCGAAAGATGTTCGAATGAGACAATAAACAGCAAGCTACAAACCTACTCAGGAATAGACAGCCAAAGTATAGTACAAATACTAATTGTGATAAATAACATATAATGCATTATGCACTGCGGGGGTCTCAAACCTGTAGCTCAGCGCTATAGTAGCTCTGGCTCCACCCCCTTCCAAGAACATTTAAAAGATTTAGGAAAGATAATTCTAGTGTTTTGATTGAACAGATGTTTATCATCATTGTAAAAATGTGACTTGAATGTAAATGTCACAGTCGATGCTTAAATTTGAGCACTCATTACAGGATAATGCTGATTGTTCTATATGGGCATTTACCTAACCATCTAAGGTTTGCTGTTGCTGTTATTTTCACTCAATTTCTTGTGACTGTTATGAGGAGTAGCTCTCTGCCATTTTCGTTTTGTAAAAGTTGCTCTCTGGGCTAAAAAGATTGGAGACCCCCGATGTACTGTATGCCAATGGCAAGATGTAAAGTCCCTTTATGGCATTATTCCTTTAAGATTTTAACAAAAACTTGCAAAATCATGCAGATTTTTTTGGCAATAAAGAACATATTTTGGCAAAGTAAATTAAATGGCTGGATGTGCATTAGCACTTTTCTGGTTTTATGCATTCTTGTATGCACCATTCTTCATATGTCACTAAATTGTCCCTTATTTTTCACCAGTCACTGCAGAAGCTGTAGCATTTTAATCTGAGGTCCAGTTTTAATAGTCCCATTATCCTGAGTCTACAGACTAGATATGGTGCCTACTGTCTACATTCACGTTCACTCACTCACACACACCAAGCACCCGGACGTTCTCCTTGATTCTCTGTGTCATGTTGAATCCTGTGCTCCTACATCACATTTTCAAACAGCTGCATGGATCTCATCATCGTCTCGTCCTTCAGGCAAACCAAGAAAAACTGTATTTACAATATTTCAATTACAGAACCACCTGAAGTACTGGTGACTCTCAACAAGGAAAGGAAATAACATTTTGTGACAAATGTGAATGCACACTTTTCATTAAGAAAATGTAAATAATACTTACCTCTTGACAAGCTATAATAAATTCATCCAAGGTTACAACACCATCTTTGTTTTTGTCCATTTTCTAAAGGAAAACATGGCACACAGTGCAACATTATTATTAATGCCAAGCCTTAATGTATAAGTAATTGTTCTCAGTATGAATGAATGCGACATACCTGGAAAAAAGCATCCACGTGTTGCTGTGGGACGTCCCCCTTCAGGGCAGGATAAGTGTACTTTCCCATCATGTCATAGATGGCTCTGACAATCTCAGTCATTTCCTGAAACAAGAAAACATACACAGGAAAGAATGATGTTTCTTTATGAAAATAAAGTCTACTACCTCTCTATTTATATATCCATCTCGGTTGATGTCATAAAGGTGAAACGTCCACTCCAACTTTTGCTGCAGGGTCCCTCTAAGAAGTATGGACAAACCCATTACAAAGTCCTGTTGGGGTAAAAAAAAAAAAATATATATATATATATATGTAGATGCATTAGTGCCAAAGACAAAAGCATTTAAAAAACAAGAAAAGAAAAGCCTACCTTAAACTTGATGGAGCCATTGTTTGTGGTGTCAAATGCATTAAATAAATAATGAGCATACATGCTTGCGTCTGAAAGAGCGATACAGCATTATTTTGAAGGGGTAAATAGTGATGATAGACAGTGATAGGTAACAGAACTTTACCTCCGTGTGGAAAGAACTGCGCATAAATGTGTTTAAAGGTCTCCTCGTTCACCACGCCACTCGGACACTCCTGTTTAAACAAGATCGATTGACTGATTGACCACCTTTCAACTTTTAACGGAAAATGAGAAAGAGCTGATTTGTTGAAGATTGTTTTCCAAAATAGTTCTTAAAATTTCATGAGTACTCTCACTATTGTACCTCCTGTCTAATACTGCTCCACTCGATTTACTGTTACTGCTACTTAACAGCATATAAATATAATTGCATTGAACTACAACTTCTATGCATAAAATGTGCCAGGCATGTGTACTACATGTGAAATGTATATATGTGTATATGTCTATGTTGAACTCAAGTAAACAACAGCTTGCGTGCTTACATTTTTGAATCCCCGGTAGAGAATTTGCAGCTCCTGTTTGGTGAAGTTGGTCTGTGCTTCTAGTTGCTCCAGGCCTTCTGGTCTGTGACACACCATCGTCATCTCCAGTTCTTCATCGGTTTTATCTAAGAAAATAAAAGAACATTTCACACAGCCAGCTAAGCAATTACATTTATGGAAATATTGGAATTAAACCGCACTGCATGTCAAAGCTGTGTTGAAGTGAAAATAATGAAAAAAGGAATGGAAATAGGGCATTGGGGAGTGCTGTTTGACAAACATTATCTAGCCTGAGGAGGTGAGCGCGTTTATTAATGGTAACATGGAGATCGATGGCAGTTGATGGTGTGTTGAGTTGGGTCTGCTGCGGGCTAATGTTTATCACTGTGACTGTCTACACGAGACGATGGGCGAAATAATCACACAAAGAGAACCCTGCCAGCAATGCATAGAGTTCAGCAAGCAATACCATGAAGAATCAAACTGAAAACCAGATTAGGAAAAGCTCATGGAATTAATTGGAGAGGGAGATTGGAGAGGAAAGGAGGTCATGGACATAAGATATATACAGTATTATTAGAGGAAAAATGGGATTGTTTGTTCAAGGGGAAAACAAGGTCAAATGGAGCCAGAAGAGACACACTTTCATGTGGCGAAACATTGTATAAATTTTTACTGTCCCATATAGAAATAAGCACTGCAATACACGATTATACTTTAGATATACTTAAAAGCTCATAGGTTGTATTGTGGGTTTGAGATGAAATATATGCTGGACAATGGAAAGTTGCAGGTACCGATGTCAAGATATACCAGTTTAGACTTCCGTTTTATTGTGAGTAGCATCATTACGATTGTATATTTATTTTATATTGTTTTTCATTTGTTTTTATTTGGTTTGTACACATTTATTTATTCTAATTGTTAACATATTTTACTTGTGC
This sequence comes from Chaenogobius annularis, assembly GCA_015082035.1. Classification (NCBI taxonomy): domain Eukaryota; kingdom Metazoa; phylum Chordata; class Actinopteri; order Gobiiformes; family Gobiidae; genus Chaenogobius; species Chaenogobius annularis. The sequence goes on from BJKM01000005.1 coordinate 185,068, forward strand.
TTGTTTTGTACTCAATTGGACTGGATATTTCTGCTTCTAAAATTTCAAAAAAATATACATATATAAATATATTTAATTTGAATTATCCTGTGTCCTCAATAATCACACTTCTTGATTAAAAGGTTCATCTGGTTGCAGTTGCAGGACATTCAAACCTGCACTCAACCGTGATTCCAGTAACACAGGATTCGTTCTTAGCTGTAACGTGCAGCCGTGGTTCAATAAATCAATTATCCTTGAACTAGATTATCCCCTACTTTAACCCAGGCCCCTGTTGTTTTGCATGATACAAATACTTTATAGTGCTTCTGGTTTACTGTTCTGATGCACAAGAGAAAGGAAAGCAAACACCAAATACAATTATCAACACCCTACACCCCTGCCATATTGAATCTCATTAACCACAAGTCAAATCTCTTCTAAGTATTTGTTCTGCGTCACACTGTACCCTAGAGCCAATCACTGTCTAAATAATCTTATCATTCCCTGCAGCACAAACAAGGTGCAATAATAATCAGCTTTGAGTGACAGACACTAATTAACTTAATTTACATATTAAGCAATCATTGTTTCTATTTTAGAATGTTTTCTGTCTGGATATTTAGTTCAGGTTTAGTATAACGTGACCTACAGTTGTTCCCCATTGGCGTTTGAATCCTTACGTAGATGATTTCATGTGATGCTGTTCATGCACTTTGGAGTTTTAATGGTTGAATAAGTTTAAATAATGTATTTATTGTGGGAAATGTTGCAAGCATAATTTCATAACTTGGCCGCAAAATTCATCTCTTTGGGGTTTCTTTACTTTTGTATGACTTAAGACCTAAAATATGACAGACTTGAAGAGCAACCATTCTTCCTATAAAACTGCATTTGTCATCTGTTCTATGGGAATTGAGTTTGACCTAAATATTTTGTTAAAGAGAATGAAGAGACGTTTTTTGTCCTCAGATAGAGTCCAGGATCGAACAACAAAAACTCGGAATGATACGTTTATCACACTAGTATCAGAATACATTTTAATTCATGCTAAATGTTGTATTTATTATCTCGGTTGGTTTAACATTAGGCTAACTGAAAATTCTATGTGGTGTGATGACACAATCTCGAGCTCTATTCATTGCTTTCAGCTTCCTGTTATTCATGCGTTTCAGGCAAATGATTGCTTCCTGGTTTGAGGGATTTTGCGACAACATTTCCCCATTCAAAAGATATCATATTTTGACCTGAATTGCGCTATTGTTATAGCAACGTAGGACCATTGCCATGCTAAATCCATCAAATCAGAAAGGAATCCTAATGCCTGAAACCCATGGCAACATTTTGAGGACTTTTTACTTTTCAAAAGATAGGATATTTTATTTTAAATTATTGATTGCTTCGGCCCAACATTTCCATCATTCTTAAACCCATGCACTGGCTTCACTTACAACCCCAAGAAATCTGTTGTCATGGAAATAGACAGCCATGATAAATTAGCTTGAGCTATTTACAAAAGTGTGAACAAAATCCCAACAGGAGTTAATGTGATATTAATGTGTCTATATATATATATATGTATAATTTACACATGGATTATTTCTTTTAGTACATGTGCTCTGACATATTCTTCTAACATTGAATCATTTTGAGTGGTATCTTCCTTGTAACAGAAATGTACGCGCAAAGAGGTGAGGTGTTGATTGGGCAGAGGGGTGAGAAGTGTGAAGTGTGAACAGAGATGACAGGAAGGAGACGCGGGGTGAGGAAGGGGCGCACAGCATATGTACACGTGACAAACATACAAGGTGAGTGTCACTGATGGCTTTTGCTTCGGGGAGTTAAAGACTTATTGATTGTAAATATTCTACTCAATAGAGCTTGTGATTGTGTCGTTGCATCTCAAAGTCAGTTAGCCTAATGTTAAACCAATAGTGACTTCAAGACACTTTATAGTAAACTCAGCGTTCATTGAATAATATTCTGACTCCATATAGTTATTACTGTATTTGTGAGTCGTGACCATCTAAAGTAGGTCTGGGTGATCGAATAAAATCGAGATCTCCTTCCTGTGGCAATATGCTATTTTTATGATATCGCTAAATGATCAAACACAGACAATTTTCCCTACTCACTTCTCCTATCGGGAAACCTCTCTAAGGCTCTAAGTGAGTGAGAGATGGAAATAAACCAATAAAAGAGTATGAACACAAAACAAGCGGATTACTTTATTTACCACTGAAAAGCAAAGTGTACATGAATAGTGATGAAATCCAAATTGTGATCTGGCTCTGAGAATTGTTTTAAATGTTTCTATTAAATTCAGCTCATAGGCTGTATAATATTATCCTACTGATGGAAGCTACAACCAGTAAATAAAGTAAATAAACAATAACAAAATAAAGGTCAAATATGGTCAGTACTCAAGACCTTAGATTGATACTGAAACTCTACAAGGACAAAACTAAAATACAAGGAATACAAGGGGAAAATTGACAGCTGAGTATCTGTCTGTAATCAGCTCAAAACGTGAATCTTTTGCATGGCTGATTGACCGTGTACTGCCTATGTCCTAATTTAATTTAAGATGTACTGTACTTACAAAAAAGGAAATATGAACTAAAATGAATAAACATAAGACCAACTGTACAACTATATTCAAATTATAGACAAAGGAGGTTCTATCTTAATAACGTCTTGACATTCAATCTGGGTTGAATGTCAAGGTCTGTGCGCCTCTGTCTTTAAACTGTCTATTGAAGCGATGCTAACTGCTCATTTGGCAACATCTGGGGTAAAGTGATGGGCAATAACAACAAGGTTAGAGAAGCAAACCTCAAATTAAAAACAAAAATAGAAACAACATTGAGGGATACTTCCAACAAAACAGGAATTGGCCACTTTAGCCCACTAATGTACATAAGCCACAGGAACATTCACACTACAAATGCTACAATGATAATAACAATCATCATCAGACTGGCCGCTTAAGTGCAACAAGTAAGCATTGACAATGTATTTGCTTTTTTACGCTTGGCATCACTAAATCTGTGTCAACCTGTTCTTATCTTAAAAGCTATTAAAGCCGTGAGTCTAAAAACAGCAGTGTGTCCTCTGCATGTTCTGGCTAACACGTATCCAAACCAATCACCCTTTATTGAGCAATGTCACTGTCTTACTCATCCACTTGTCCTGCTCATTGTTCACCATCCCTCCTTTTTATTATGCCCCCTTCAACCCAGTCTCCATGACAACCTGATTCTCAAGCATAAGGCCGTGGAGAGACGTATGATATGTGAGCTGCGTGTTAATTCACACAGCCCCAACCTCTGATCCAGCTCTTCCCTCCCTCTCAGCTGCCACACAATAATAATGCAACAGTCCGCAGGGATTTTTAGCCCTCTTTTACTTTAATTCAAGGACTAACTACTTTATGCCATGCTGTAATCTCTGTATCATGTGTTTGGTGGCCCACATTTTCCGTAATCCTTTTGAAGACTTTCCCCCCCCCATTTGACACGCACTTTAGAGTTTGCACGCTCAATTAATGCTCTAACCAAACAGTCAATCTGGTCACATAATTTACACATGTGGTGCAGTACAACTCTTTTGCATCTACATTCAACTACTTTGATATTCCTTCATACACTTTTTCCTACCTCGAGACGGTCTCCTCTGTTTGGTTTGCATGGTCAAAGTGCCCACCACTGCACCCATGTTGTCGCTGTGGAAACCAGCCTAAGCCAAACAACAACCCGGCGTTTATAGTCCTCCGTGTTGATTCCCGTTCCCTAGAAAGGATGGAATCTTCTGCTATTGCAAACCTCTTCTCGCTCACATTTCTGCACACACGAGACTGGCGCGCTCTCAGTTGCACATACAGTATATAATGCTGCCTCTCTGCGCCACTCCCTCCCCTCTACTCATCGGTCAGGGTGCTCTCTCACTCTCTTACTCCTGCCCCCTCAACATGTTACACCATGCTGTTGGAGACATCAAATAATATCTAACACATTGGGGCAGAAGGTGAAGGACACATTGTCAAATAGACACTGTTTAACTAGCGAGCCAATAAATACTCAGCACTAACACATCAGTAAAGGGCTCCCTAAGGTGTTTGAGGCGTAATGAGTGAGTGGGGAAATAACAGGACTAAACAGGCACTTGTTATAGCTGAGGGACTAAAAAGGGGATAGTCTATTACAAAAATAACCATTATTCGTATTACTAGCTAAACTAAATATATTTTTATTAGCAATAGAAAATAGTAATTCATGCGCCTCATTTAGGTGTTTTCCAGGACATTTTCGGTCAATATATAACGTTCAGATACTTGTCAAATGTAGCGTTGTTAAGTCACTGCAACCGCACAATGCAAAGTGATGTAGAGTGGCTGTTTATAATACGTTTTTCTTCTTCCCATTCCATTTTGAGCTAATATGGTTCATTATTATTTCTATTTACAAGTGAATCCTGGACAAACGGTGGGCATTCAAATGGAAGTGTAATTGTGTAGGTGCAAACTTGTGTGTGAATCCGTGTGTTTGTAAGTTAATGCGGACAATCTGTAACTTTTGTAAGCCAATGTATCATATTTTCTATCAAAAGCTCGAAATAAAGGCCATCAATCACTCGATTGTTTTGTTTGCCTTTTTAGCATTTATTTCACAAAAGCGTGCCAATTAACTCCAGCAACACAAAGCTACTTTTTTTTTCTTTTCTTTTAATTATTATTCATATAAGTTTTTAACAGGGGTTCAGCACAATATCTACATACAATATGAGATGTCTTCAGTATGAATGACCCATTACCTGAACTACAATCTCCCCATGTTCAGATATAAGTATTTCAAGATTGGGCCGTTGCCTTGGCGAAGGTCTCTCTCTAGTAACTTAACTTGCCTTGTCTGACTCTAGCACGAAGGCTTGCAGTGATTTACAGCATCACGGTTTTCTTCTAATATAATGTAAGCACCACATTTATTAATTTGTTTGCTTGAGTAATTTTCTGATCTTAATGGGAATTGAAAGTCTGTCCTGTTGAAATCAAGTCTGTTCTAACAGTGATATAGAGTGAGCACTTGCATTATACAGATGCAAAAAGTCTCTTATGACTTTAATAGCATATTCGATACAAATCAAATGGGACAGCGCTTGCATTCGGGGGAGGAAATTGACTTCCCTGTCTTCCCATTGATCCGCATTCATATTGTTATTAAGTGGTAGAATTAACACAGTATTATTGAGGCAAGGCCAATAAGATTATACTGTAAAATGGTTGCCTTGATGCATGAGGTGGTTGCAAAGTGAAAACCAGATATGTCAATTCTCGCCCCCGCTGCTCCACTTCTGTGAGTGCTACAGAAAAACCTCTCAATGCTTAAAAAATTCATGACCTGCAATTTTTCAGCTTTCTAGTTTTCTTACAAGTCACACCTTATTGGAGGGGCAGGCAAGTCGTAAACATAAACACATCGATTTAGAATACTACGGCTATATGTTTAGTGCAGTGTGTGGAATATGGATGCTGCGAATATGTTGTCATTCATAAATATTTGTTCAATATTTATGCATCAAGGTTATGTAAGGACTGGAAACTTGTTCTATCATTGCTGATGGTGTGTGCTCCTCTCCTTCATTCACTTGGAGGATGTGGTTAGTGAACGGGTGCAGTCATGCAACTGTGGGAGCTGAGTTCATATTCTAGCAAACTCATTTCGAATAAAGTCATAGTCATGAATTAAGTTGTGAACGTGCATATTGTGTCATCCGTAACACCCTGGAGTGCACTGTTAAGTCTTGCGCGTACTTTAAGGTGAACTGCTTGGGTCATGAAAATACTGTTGCGTTTTGTCTGGAAAGTTCCACAGTAAAGTTATGCTTTTTTAAATGTTGTATTCAATTACAAGCGTTGTTATTGCCACTAGTCACCAGGGAGTTTTCCAGTTTTAACCATTTTGTGGAGCATTCAGGGCAAAACAGCATCATCTCCATAGAGAAAAGACCATTTTGGACCCTCCTCTTTGAGTTTTGACATAATTCCACTGCATATGATAAAATATACGCTGAGAAAAGTAGGAACTAGGTTTAATAAAGGTGTAATTTTCAAAGTAGTCCATCAGAACCAACCTATACAACAGTGTTAAATCAATGAGATATTATAGTTATATTTTTCTTCTATAATGTTGCCCATGAGTCTTAGATATTCTTTCTTATGCTTATCTTATTGTGAAAACTTTACAACAATTTTATTCATTTTAATGTACTTGGACAATTATGTGGTTAATACTGACAAACAAAGGAGCAGGGTTTATAAGATGTATCTTCTTCCTGTTCCTTTTGTTCATGTTTGTTGTTGTTGTTACTGTCTCCTATATGTGTGTATATAAATTGGTGCTAACAAAGTAAATGGCATGAAAAAATAAACAAATAATATTGTGGTTTAAAGTGTTCAAGAAGTATAACCAAATCTCACTCTGCATTAGCCTAAAGCCTTTCACACAATGCCTTTGTAAAACACTGCAAACACCTTAATGTTTACAGAAAATACTTTCCTTATTAAATCTTAGTTGTGTCTTAATGCTATTTCTTCTTTAAACTGTACACTCTGGAGGAGCACAGTTTAATGATGCTTCTATCTATGAACAACTTGAACAGTTGCCCAGAGGGAAGTACATTTTACAAATTATTTCTTATTTATGACTAAGAGTCATCAAAAGATGAATTACTTTTCAGTCAATATCACAGAAAAAGTATTCCATACAGAATACAAAAATATGGAGCACTGTGAATTCATAAGATAATTAGGCAGTTGTTTACAAATAATACTTTGTACAAATTTACTTTGTTCCTAAAACAACTGTACATTATATGATTCCCAAATATCAACAAAAATATTTATCTGGTTATTGTTAATGATACAGAAAAAATGATCATGTTATATAATGTGTAAATTAAATCAGTCAAGAACTATTGGTGCATCAAAGATATAAAAAGGGTCTTTTTATGACATTGCAATGTCCCTTACTGACCAAGAGATGGCAGCAAACTACAGTTGTAGTAACACTTGTCAGCGCGCTTCATTACAGCAGTCAATTCTCAAAGAGTGAATTTAGCTTTAGAGGGACGTGATGGCCAAATTCAACTGTAATTTTGAAATCAATTATTAAGCCAATGCCAGGTAAGAATAGGCTACAAACAGTATTATTTTTGGACATAAAAAACAAAACAATACCAAAAACACAAGGATGCCACACTACCAGTAGATGCTAGGAATTTGAATAGAGAGATATAAATACATCTAGATGAAGGAGGTTACATAAATGCCTGTAGTGAGGTGACTTAAAAAATTAAAAGCAGAGACACACTGTCAGCTCCTATCCTCTGCCTCCATGCACAGCCACACAGACGGAGAGTGGGTGAAGAGAGGTTTTGGGAGAAGACAGGTCATAAACGATGTATTATTTTTGAAATATTGCAGGAGAAGTTACATCTGAAGGGGCTCTAGTTCTTCGTTTATGTCCATGGCGTGCTGTGTTGTTCCTGCAAGGTTATGCACTCAAAGGACACAGGTGAGGTGGAATAAAACAAGACCGGTGTAGCATGAAGGAGACTGGATTGCACCTGCTCTGCCTCTGTGTTCTGCACGTACTCTACCGAAGAACTGCTGAGTTTTTTTTTTTTAAATTAATACATTTTTACTGTACATTTGTTTATTTCAATACACTTTTACTCCATTACTATTGATAATAATTCTCTATAATCCTCCATATCCTCTTCATCTTCTCTCAGCTGACTATGATGCGTTCATTACATTGATGTATTGTACCTTCTCTTTTGGTTAGTTTTTCTGTGTAATATGTTAAAACTATGTATAAAAAGTGTTTACACAGCTTGGCTGTGTATTAGATGTATTTATTCCTATCCAAAACATTGCTGCTCGGGTCCTGACTAGAACCAGGATGTACGATCACATTAGTTCTGTGCTCAGGTCTGTTTTAACTTTAAACTGACTATTTATGTTTTTATGTGTTTGCCTTGAGATTTTATTTTGTACTGCAAATTTGTGCATGGTATTGTGATTTTAATGTATTTTAATTATTGCAAAGCACTTTTTATACATGTGTATGAATTGTGCTACAGTATATAAATAAATCTTGCTTGCTATCTATCTATTTTGTCTTCTCAATATGTTCAATGGTTTGTGTTCATTTTCCATGACATCTCCTCAACACTGTAGGCTACTGATTTTCTGGATTGGACATGTATCTTCTGTCTAGGTCAGGAATACAAATGTAACAAAGATGATTTCATAAGAGCAGTATAAAATTCCCGGTCTCATCTGTAGTGGTGTTGCCCTGAGGCCTAACCCATTCTCCACATGTCGTGCTCTGTGCTCAGAGTTTAAAGGTCCTCCGAAGAATTTACTGCTTTGCTGCCGCATTTGTGAGCGCGGCCTTTCAGAGGTGACTGAGCAGAGGTTTCATGCTTCAGCTCCCATTACTCTATACACTATCTCTCCTAGTCCTGTATGTACAGGCAAGTGTGCAGAACAAATCAAATTACTGCAAGAATATGAGGTGAGGGACTTGAATTTTTCAGTCTATCAAACATGCTTGCGTGGGATGCTGGTTTTGCAGCTTTTCATGTTCATGCATAACATAGTGATACAGTCTAGTATAACATGATTCTGCTAGTATTATAATGTCATTTTAGTTGAATGAAGTTTGTTTTATATGAAACAAAATGCAAATAGATTATAAAATGTTCATCAAATCCAATACAAATTATTGCTTTGTATTTCTGTAGTCTTCACTGTTGAAAGTTTGCATTTATTTCCCATAAAAGTAAAAAACATCCACCTCCAGTGTATCAGACCGTGCCATCCAGCAGGCAGCCTCCAGCACAGAATATACAGCACATACTGTTTTTGTCTGAATCATCCTTATGCCCTGCCATGTAACAGATTTGGCTAACTGATATGTAACAGAAGAACATGGAAAACGCTGTCTCACTGCAAATCGGAGCCTTGTTATTTACATTATGAATGTTCTTAGGCAGCTTCAATCATACACCATAAAATATAAGGTTTATTTTGTGAAAGCGTGTTTAAAATAAGTTTAATTAAATTAGATAATTTAATTATATGATATGGACTTTATCATTTATGGATAGACCTTCAGCTGTCCCCATCAATAGCAGCTGCCATGGTAACTGTTAAATACTTGCCACATTTAATTTCCCAGCTCAAACTAACTCCCTTGTTTCATTATTAGACAAATCACCACTGTGTGTTACTGGAGGCACTTTAATTAAATCAATGACATTCAAAAACCAAGCTGTGTTCCCTGTGCTGCCCAAAGCACATTGTCTTAACCCATTTTAACAAAAGGTCAACTCGAAGTACAGAACTCTCACTTTTTCTTGTACTCTGGGCCTTGGCAAAGATTACAAACTTTTCAAAAGGTAAGGTAAGTGGAAGGCTGGCACTGGTAAAAGCATACTTATAGGCCTGTGAATAGACTGTGTACAGCATAGTCGATACATTTTAAATATAAATGTGGTTTATCTACAGTAGTCAGCCTGATCTATTTAAGGTCTCTTGCTGACTGTGCTTATTACCATTTTTCTTGTCAGGACACATACAGATACTTTTCTATGGAAACAAGGCACATTAGAATACATTTAGAAATGGATTTTAAACTTAAAATGTGTAAAAAATTATATTTTTCTTTCCAAATAATAATAATACATTGATTATGCTCATTTAAAAAGCAGAGAGAGATGACAATATAGTCAAACAAAAGAGAAAAATATTATAGCGTTCCATCTCTTGAAGACTTTTTTGTTGCTATCAAGGACAGTGCGCTAGATAGAACACACTTTGGACCAAGTCACTGCACTTTAGCTCTCTGGGGAACAGGGCTGTCTTTCACCACATGGTTGCACTAAGGCAGAGAGCCAAGATTTTCAAATGACTAAAGTAAAGAAATATAGCTAATATTGTGAATGTTTGAATATTGTGTTTGTATAGTTTTTACTTCCAAATCAGGGTATAAAGTAATGTTTCTGCTCTTTCGGGGGTCATTTTACAGTTCTTAAATTTTTATTCTGATATCTAAACTTAAACTAACACATTTAAATACATTTTTCAATACATTTCTTTGGATAGATTGGATAGGTTTGTTTTTCAAACATCTAACACAATTATTTGGATTGCTATAAGTAACAGGAGGAAAAGGTAAAACAGGTTACCTTTAGTGAGAGTCCCAAAGACTAGTCTCTGTAGTGACTGCATTAGTTTGGCGATGCCCTGTTTGCAGCGTGCTGTACAGCCGGCCATCCTGAGGTAGAGGAGGAGAGGGTCCACCACAGAGGAAGGGTATATCCACCAGCGTGTGTCAGTAAAGGGCAAGGGAGCATAGAGGAGTCTGCTAATGAGGGGAGTGGTCCATTGTCGCAAAGAATCTTCAGAACTGATGATCTGACATCTGAAGTTCCTTCATTAAATAGAAACAATGATGAAAGAAGTGCACAGATTACACTGTGTTCTGGGGCGGCATAATACTGTATATGACAATCAATTCAAAATAAATATAGTCTCAAAACGACAGTGGAACTACAATTACTGCTGAAGTCCAAGGCTCGGTTTTAAAACAAGACTTCTTTTCTTACTATTACTTTTAGTTTATAGACAGGTTAACCCTTATTTCTGCGGGTTTCTTGGTATTTTAATTCCAGCCATTTTTATACACATTCTACATCATGTAATCATTAGGGCTGTATAAGTCTTATTAGTCGACTAATTATTTTATTGGGATTATAAAGAGTTTATATTTAAATGATTTACATGAACCACAGCAGAAGGAGAAGGCATGGAATAAGTGAGCTGGAGATTTGGGAGAGAATTGTGAATTCATTCTTTTTGGACAGGACAGCACAGAAATGGAAGGAGAGCTGGGGATGGACATGCAGCACATCGACTTCACGACGCTGTGGCCTGCCCCACACAGCGGGCATATGTGCCATCCACTCGACCACGAGCGGAACTATTCTGCCTTTCCACAAACAGATATGCAATCTACTGGTGCTTTTACAGTCTGGTCTGGGCACTTTGGGTTTAATATATGGTCAAATCATATATAGCTGTGAGAATTTTTGTTAATTCCACACCCCTTTTTACTTGGGCTTTAGTCGACCAAGAATGTCTTTAGTTGATTACAGTCCTAATCATGCAACTTTTAAAGAACACTAGTTGCAATTACTATCGTGAAGTCTATCAATAACCATAAATCAGAAGATAACATCATCTGTATGACGAGAACTAAATGTATGGCAATAATTCAGACCATGCTCTGAAATGAACTCTCACTTATTGCTTTAGCCCGCTTCAAGTTTTGATTATCGCACAGGTTTGACAATTCAGTAACTGATATTTGGCCATTTCTTTCATCTAATGTAATAGCAGAGCATTAAGCATAATTGTCTGCAACCTTAATAGAAGATTATCACATGATCATAACTTAATAAACTTACTTACCAGAAAATGATACTCTTAGCTAACAAGTAGTTCAGTGATATCAAATGTAAGTGAAAAAGGAAGACACACAAGAGAAGCACATGAATGAAAAGAAGAATGCGTACTATACCCGATCCAGGAAGTACATTTAAGGCGAGCAAACTTGTCTTCCCTAGAACAGAAATGAGGCAGAAGATAAATAATTGACTGAACTCCAGCATCCGAAGAGCGTAATGGAAGGAAGTTGGTGCTCGTCTGAAGAGAAGCCCCCGCCGCCTGTTACGTCTTGGGTCACTTTTCCTTTCCTCTCCTGTCCCCTGTGGTCGTCTAGTGTTCCCCCTGTACACACATATATTTGAGGGTGAGGGTGGTCAGGGAGATGCAAAGGGAATCCTGCGGCTGTGGTCTGTAGAGGAGCTGAGTGCTCTGAGCAGCTCTGGACTGCAGCGAGCAACCACCAGTGACGCCGACACAAGTACCCCTCCTCCTCCTGTTTAACACTCACTCTCCTCTTAAGTTAAGGAGTCTCAAAAGCTTTAGTCAATAAAGTCTTGTTGAATTTGCTGGCCTACAATAATGTTCACACATGCAATAAAACATACTGTATATGTAAACAATAATGTGAAGTCTGAGTTACCAGATAAGTTGATACCACAATGGAGCAGCAAAAAAATAAATGCATGAATTAATATTATTAATAAAAATAAGCTATATACAACTAATGTAAGACAGTATTTTTGTATCTTATCTCTGTTATTTCAAAGGTGGGGATTAATAGGAATAGATAGGGAATTAATTAACAAAACATTAAGTTGTCCATCACATACAGAGATTTACAGTATGCACCAAAACCTTTTATAGCTGAGGGCAAATGTACAGGTTACAAGGCCAACACTACCTCATCCACATTCGGTTGAAGATTATGGCTCTCTTGCCCCAGCACCTACATCAGCCCTTCTCCAGAAACTTTCAACGATTATTAATGAAACACATCATTGCTGTATGATTTATGTTGGATGGGATAAGCAAGGATGAGCTGCATACCCTTTATGCAATATGCATGTATCTAAAAAGTACCAGTAAGTACAGATGTACATTATGATATGGTGCTGCCAAACAACACAATTCTGCTGTACTATAATTATTCACTACAATATGTGCCAGTACCCATAAATTATATTTGGTCACTATGGAGATGGGACCACCGCCAAAGCTTAGTGAATTAAAAATGTTTTCCAATCTAATAAGGTGACCACCAGTGAGCCATGACTCTCAAGTGGTCTCTGTAACAGAACAAATGAAGGCAGTAAAGGTTATGTAAGCCTGCAGTCTGCTGTGGAGACTTTTAGGTTTTCCTCACTCCACTGAACTGGGGAAAGGCGCGGGCAGAGCATGACGCAGTGCCTCCTCTGTCTGATCCTCACTCTCGCTCTCCGTCTATATTTAATGCTCTGAGAATCTATTTATCTACTTCACAGCCAGCTGTAGTATTTGGGAGCACTGTCTCTGTCCAACAGAGAAGCAGAGCATGCAAGGCCATGGCTTTTCGTGACGAGAGGTGATTGTTCACACAACCCTGTTTATCCTCCGAGAGGACTTTTTAAGCACATCACTGTGTTTGTATGCAGTAGCTTTACAACGAATTAGCAATACATATTTATTAAATGCATTAACTGAAATCATTTTGCAATTGTATGTATAACAATCAGTTCAGTATTTTGTCATATACCAGGTACTTTCACTCTAAAGTGATATTCAACATTGGTAATGTCATATTTTACCTTATAATAAAACAGCAAGCTAGCTATTAATGTGCATTTTTTCAAACATTTTCTTACACTGTTCATAACTTCATTCTGAAGATAAGCCTGTACTTTGGTGCATCTGACCTGTGCAGCACTGTGCCTCCTCCTACACAGATTAAAGTTCTGTGGACGCTCTCCACTGAGTACTTTGTAAGAGTCAGGAGTTTAATACCCACGTGGACTGATGGGAAATGACAGGAGCAGTGGGAGGCTGGGGACCACAGCTATGAACACAGGGGAAAGGTGCTTATCACTGTAAGTATGCAAACAGTCAAATCTTACACCCACAAAGTCATCGCTACAGTTTTAATCAGCTTTAGTCAAGTGTTTGTGTGGGCGAGATGTGGATCCAGTACAACTCAGTTTTATACGGAAATCTTCTGTGCTCCAATACTAAAATAACTGTCCACATTCAGATTCACAAACACATAAGCTACAAGATATTGGATATTCAGTTCCTGTAAGCCAGTCATTTAGAGAGCACAAAAAGCAGTTTTCTTTAGGCAATAAACCTAAATAAACCTATAACATAAATGGCTATGATTAGGTTAATTAATTTATCCTAAGTAAATGCTAATTATATGTACAAACTTTAGTGGTACTAACAATCTGAAAACCTTACGAAAAACACACATTTTGAGTCATTTGAATCTTCTATCAAGACTGAAGATGATCCATTTTGACTGACCACTTTGACCAGCAGGACACCCCTCATAGCTCACTCCTGATGCACTCTGTGTTACAGGTCTGTTCAATTATACATGGGATTTAGACTGCTCCTCGGCTCATGGAGCAATGCCAATATGTCCTAAGAAACAACTGGTCACTTTAATTATAATTCGTCAATGGATGCTGCTATGCTCACTTTATCTACAAATTTTCAGTTTTCCACCACCCACCTCACAACCCACAGGGTTACATAATACAGCACCCTACTTAAACAACAATTTTACACCTATAATAAATATATACACAGTCTCATAAACAAACAAAATGGTGAGAATCCATCTTCCTACATTTGTCATTACTCTGTAATACCTGAACATTGTACACTTTCTACAATATGCACTATTAATGGGAAAAAAGTAATTATGTTGGCTTTTCTACTCCCCAAATCTCAAAACTAGTTAAACTGGGGTCAAATTAATTGTCCCTAGACCATATTACACAACTGCAACATGTCCATCCTACATCGTAAAATTAATTCATAATGGTCCGAAATGTTAGCGATAAAATAGGTCTCAAATCCACTTTAGCTCCAAGTTGCATATCTATACATTTTAAAACACAAGCTTATTTGAATAATAGCTTAATAGTTTGCTTTTCCTGGTCTGAACAATATGCAACGTTTCTTAATAAAACAGCAATATACAATTAAATGATATCTCAATACATCTTCATCTGAAGTTCCAGTTTGGTGGACTTTTCTGAGCTATAATTGTATAAGGCCATATCATAAACTAATGAAATATGTTGTCTACTGTCTCATGTGAGGTCTATGTTTACAGACAGTTATGAATTGTTGCACATTTTATTAACTTTCCTGTCAATCTCAAGTATATTGCCAATGCAGCAGCAGCAGCACCACCACAATAGGACATCACACATGTGGACCAATACATTTTTAATGAACATTTTTGTGCAACGGTTACCCAAAAGTAACTAGTTTGTATTTTACATTTAAAGTAGAGCTGGACGATAGGACGATAAAAAACAAATATTGATCTGAAATTATATGCTATTTTGCTGATATTGTTATGGAGCTTCTCTGTTTATAATGCAGCGTTAAGCATCAACACTTTTTTCCCACACACTCTTCCTATTGGTCAGCCTGTCTCTTGCTCTGAGTGAGTGACAGGTAGATATAACCACTCACAGTTCAGTGCCCTGCAAGAAGCAGATAGTTGTAGTTCATTCTACAGTTTACGTCATCAACATAAATCATGACAAAATCGAAAATATAACATTTTGATCACCAGGCCATCATTCAAAACAGAACAAAAATACAGATTATTTTCATTACTTTGCACATTAACTGGGATGACCAGTGAGTGCAGAAAATACTTGAATATTATAGGCTACACAATTTGCATATATTTTAACAAGAGTACATCTCTGTGCTAATAAGTTGATCCTCAGCTGCCACAAACGTCATGGGCCGTGGTTCACTGGACACAAAGAGGCTCAGGTTTCATCGGCAAAAACATGCTGAGCGATTTAAAGATGAGGCCACTTTTCTGGGGAAGGGCTGTCACCTGCTTGTTACCATGGAGATGCAATATTTTGCTTAATAATCTTCATTGGGCCAATTACTGGTCAGATCTGCCAAGTCTATGTTCCCCCCCAATCAAAACACCTCTAAATGCTAGATAGAAAAAGCCATACTGTGTAACATTCCATGCAAAGTAATATATTCCCCACCACGCAGGAGTCCTATGTTTAGAGGGTAGAATCCGCTGTTATATTCAATACCCATTTGGCAAACTTAGTTGGTCTTATTTTACTTTCTTCACTGATATCGTTTATAAGAGTAAACAAGCCCACTGAATCCAGTGTGTGAAAATGTGTATCTGTTGCCCTCTGGTGGTGATTTCTTTTAAGTCCTACTATCGCCAGAAAAAAGTAGCAACTCTAGAACGTTAGAAACAGGTTACATCAGCCTTTAGGCAATATAAATGCAATGTAGTTGAGCTTTTTATTGTAGGCTGCATTTGCACATGTTGCGTTCACGTGACATCACAACCTTTCATCAGCCAATCATATTTAATACAGTGGGGAGCTAAAATGAATATTGTTAAAATGCAATACAATGAGTTCTTAGGTTTAGTCAGTGAGATAAATCGTTAGGTTCAACATTTGTAAATTTACCTTTTAGATATTTCATGGCAAAGTCCAATGCCCTCCATCTGAGGTTATGGCATCATCAAATTCTAAAACGTGAACAAATTCTATTAAAGCAAACACGAAGAGATTTAGATTAAAAGCCTCTGGCAACTGTCTCAACCTGGACATAGTAATTTCAGGACACTATTGAGTGTCCTGAAATTACTTTCCTCTTAGGTGTAGTACATATGATTAAACATTAACTCAATCACTTTACTTCAAAACAATAGCCCTAATTGCTCTGTTTTCTCAATTTCACCTTGTTTCCCCAGTAAATGACACTGCTATTAACATTTCAAAAATAAAAGACTGGCCATGGCTATCAAGATGTGGAAGATATCAAAGACATAATTTAGAAGAGCCGAGAATAAAGACAATTTTAGATAAAATTACATTACTATGTCGACACTGAATTCCACCTAAAATAACCTGACACACGTAGAAAAACAATTTTGTCCAATTATGTGCAATCTGAATGTGTCGATGTAATGTTATTTTGTTGTTGCATTCCATACTTTTCTTTACAAAACAAAGACTAACAATGATGCCATGAATCTGGTGTGCAGTGATGCAAACAGGATGTTGATGATGCACAACATCATTATTGGATTCATTACAGATCATTACAGGCTTTTGCAATGTTTTGAGTGAATGTACATGAACAGTGGACATTTTTAAAAAGCTCCAGATCTATTGAAGAAATAAAGATATGGTTTGAAAATGTAAATATTAGAGTCAGAAAGCCATACATTTGGCCTTTTTACATTTTTGCTTTTTCAACCATGGTTAATTGTGCCCCATTGTTCTGAATGCAAAATACTTTATCTTTATATTAATTGAGTGAAAGAATTGCTGTTCACAAATTCAGACATTCAGACCGTTAAAGTGAAATATAAAAATCTGATTACTGTACTGCTCTTGCCAAAGCAGACGCCATAAGGAGGGGTACCTCCATTATTCACTGGGCTTTCTGCACGTTAGCACAAATACGCTCGACTGAACCCTCTTCATCCTCGTCTGCCCCTCTACCTCATGACCTGGAGCACATTTAATACAATCTCCCTTCTCACTGTCAGGCTCCATAGGCCCAGGAGTCTATTACATTAGATACTTATCACTATCTTCTCCACCTTGTATATTGTTAGCCGATAGCAGAACAAGAAGAGATAAAGCCATATCATTTAATGTCTGTATGGCAAAATATATTGGTTTTATAGATAATTTGTATTTGAATTCTGAAGATGGAGTTAATATGTCACAGTTACAGGATTCAAAGTAACCTGTCTTCATCTTGCTTGTCATTTATTGACTTGAGTCTTTGTGCAGAAGGATTGTGTAAAGAATATTTACTGAAAACATGCATCTCTGCCTGCAGCAAAACTACTTGGTCATCTATCTAGTCTGCTCCTGTTCTAAAACAGACACACTTGGTCTTGGTTCGAGCCCAGTTAAGTCCTGAATGTAGACTCGGTTTGGTCCTGTTCTAAACTTTCTTTAGTAGCAATTAAGCCCTATTTTGAGGTGTGTGAACACACACATTGAGAAAAAAATATTTTCATTTTGAAGGGTAAGCAACAAAATTCGTTTTTTGAATGGAGTACTCATGAGATAGCACAAAATATAACTAAAGAAAATTACAAATTGGGATGAGAAAAAAATACAAATCAATCAATTCCAACCAGCCTTCTCTTCTTTTCAGTTCCAAGGGAAAGACGAAACCAGCCAATCGTTTCTATGCTAACCAATAAATTAACCTAGTATTCTTGTCAGAATATGCTGGATTCCAGATTAAACTGTAATTATGCATTTTTTAATAAAAAGAATAGCCGAGTGCTTAACGTGTCTTGAAACACTATTTACCGCGCTAAAGAGACCAAAGTCCAGTGCTGAACAGCTGGTCCGTAACATTTCTTCTTATGAGCTTATAGGCTCAGGCACTGTTAATGGTTTGCTCCTTTTTGTTCGAATGGTGCAAAATACTTGACCCGTTGGTTAAGCGTTTGTTTACAGACATATGTGACAGGTGCAGCTTCTTCAGAGATGGTCTCCTACAGCAGAGCAGTTCCCTGTACGCCCTGTGGAAGTCCCTGTTAAAGGCTGGGTACAGGATGGGGTTCAATGCTGAGTTGAAGTAGCCCAGCCACAGTACTACTGAGTGGAAGGTGTTAGGAATGATGGTGCTGCCTTTCATGCCCATAAAGGTGAAGTAAGTGAAATATGGAAACCAGCAAATGATAAAGGCCCCAAGAACAGCAGCAAGAGTCACTGTAGCTTTGTGCTCTTTGGATATGGCTGCAGTGGAGGCCGTGCGTGCAAACGATGGAGTAGCTGCACGAATACGACGCACCTGTAACAAAAACAAACATAAACATCAAATGCAATGCTAAATGTATTTATGCAAATCAGTAACTAAGCTATAATAATCAATTGTGTCACTGATGTCACGCACCATTCAACATATCAACCTTTGCAACTTAAACATTATTTGTTTGGATGCACAAAGTGCAACCTTAAAACCCTTCAGGCATGGCGTATTTTAGTTTATATAATTTTACCTTGTGAGTGTCTTACATAAACAACTAACCTGTTCTCGAGCCACTCTGAATATACACAGATACATCCCAGTCATGAGCAGCAGGGGCAGATAAAATGCTCCGGTGGAATATACAATCACATAGTTGTTGTTCCATTGGTACAGACAGTATCGGCCCTCCTGGTGCTCGCCTCCTATGGCCCAGTCCGAGTGCTGGACATTGTAGTGTGCTGTGTTCCAGCCCATGTGGATAGGAAGGAAGGCAGCAGCCAGTGAACAGGTCCATATTGCCACAGTGGCCACTATCACTCTGACCGTGGTCACTCTGCGGGAGTAGCTGAGAGGGGCGGAGATAGCCAGGTACCTGTCCACACTAATAGCCATAAGAGTTAGAATAGAGGACGTACACAACATGACATCCATAGAGATGTACAGATTACACAGAACACCCCCTAGAGACCACTGCCCCCTGCGCAGCTCCACGCTGGCAGAAAAAGGCAGCACCAGCAGGCCCAGGAGGAGGTCTGTGATCGCTAGAGACACCACAAAGCAGTTACTGATGCGCCACAGTCGTCGGCTCAGCCCAACGGCCAAACAGACCAGCACATTGCCTCCGATGGTGATGATGATGTGGAATATGAGGGCCAGCCAAAGTAGTGCAGTGGCAATAATACTGGGCCCCATGCTCAGATTCGCTCCACACTTGAGATGAAAGGTTCTAAAAAGCAAGTGGACAGTCCTGGACCATGGAACACCTAACTATTATCCTTTTTGTTAGGATCCTTCTCTGTCAGCGTGCATCACATTTGGACACTCAGCTGAGTTTATGCCTGTAAACGGAAAACACAATAATTAATTCAATCTCAAAGTAATTTTGCTGCCAAATAAACAGCTGTCTGTGATGCATTGTGCAGGCATATATCCCATTTTGACCTGGATGTGGTTTCCCCTGAGAAGCTTTTGACCCTCATAACACCTGGTGCTACAGCATAAATCTAACTCCACAAACCTGCTGGTGTAGAGTTTTATTTTATTTTAAAGTGAAGTATTAAACATTTGTCGAATTATCTTTACTTATTATTATACATATGTACAGTAAGATCTAGTGGTACCATTCACAACAGTTTTACAATAAGACCTAGATAGTGGCTGTGCAATTCAATCCTTGGTGAGGAAAGAATTTATAGGTAACATGGCTTATGTCAACAGGACATATTGTTTATTAAAGTAAACAGTGACTGGACTGAAAAGGACAAGAGATTCAAAACAACGTAAAGCATAATATTACATTTAAAAATATCATCTGTAGCTAATAGTAAAAACAGAATATAGATTTATTGTTTCACATTTGTTAGTGTTTGATTTGTGTCTTGATGTTATAAAGAATGCATGAACATAACACATACATTAGCTGTAAAGAATATTAAACTGCAGAAGTGTATTAGTTCAGCTATAATAAAAAGTCCTAACTAATGTAAATATACTGATCTGATCTAAACACAACTGAGCAATAAAATCTCAAGCATCTTTTTAATCATATTGTATAATATACACACATAATGTAAACACACATCATCTACATTATTATACCTGACATTGTATTAATAAACTAACTTCACCATGTGATTCTGCACGAACACTGTGGGCTTTTCCCAAACTTGATCACAATCCTTTTAATGGTGTGTGTGTGTGTTTGCCCTTCTGTGTGATAAGGATAGAGGTATCAGTAAATAGCATTGTTATGTTAGAGCAAAGTTAGCACAGGTTCATGTGATACTAAGATTACATTCAAGTAACAAGACATAGCAAAATGAATTGGAAAAAGTAACTTCTTGTACCTTTATAGCAATGAACATTTTAGAATCCATCAACTAAAATGTTTATGATGTACAGACGGTAGCATGCATTGTAACAGCTATTTTAATAAATCCATTTTAGTTTACACTCCTGTAAAATATTGTTGCTCAGTCAATAAATAATATAACCTGAACTGTATTATAAGATGTAAAAATTGTTCTGCACACTTCACTAGAGATACAGCCTGTCGTGACACTGGTTCTTCACTGTATGGAGCTTTCTGAGCCTGCATCACTTAGAGACATAAACATTTCGACAATCCTCCCTAAAGGTCTGCGCAGATCTTAATTTCATGGTGCCATCACAGCGTCTCATGAAACACAATATGCTGGCTAACATTATGCATCATTTATTGGCCTGTATCTCCTGAAATTATTTCATCCTTGACGTGTTTATACTGTTTTGCCCTGTAATATTAAATGTAGCGTTGCAATTAACAATTATTTTGCTGTTCAATTAATCTAGCAATTATTGTTATGATTAATCAACTATCTTAGATTGTGAAGAGGCATGTGAATAGAGATTTTTTTTAAATCAAATTTGACTTTGATAAAGCTAAAGTAATTCAGCTTGAGGACATATTGATTAAGTCATTTAGTCTGAAACACTAAATGTACATGTTTCCTGTGTCATTTTGAAGTAATCCTTGCTTTGTCTGCGTGATAAAACCTCTTTTATATCAATAATCAGTTTGTTTTGATCTATCAAATAACTGGTTTCGGCTAAAATTGATTGTTTAAAAAACATATTAATCTATCTGTCTGTCTGTCTGTGGTAACACATCCATCTGGTCAGGTATAGTGAAACCCAAAGAGGCTAAGGCCTCTCTCTCATCAATGGATCATGGATAAGCCAATGTTTGACTCACATGAATAATATATCCTGGAAACAATATGATTTGTATCCTTGGTGCCCTCACGTTGTCCCTTTCAATGAGATTAAACTGGCTATTATTTTGAACTCAATCAGGACTAAATGTAATTTTTGAGGAACCAAATTGCTGCCTCATAATTGCTGTGCAATGAACCGTCACTAAATGCTACATACTAATAATGTATATAATGCATATAATGTATATAATTTTATAATTACAATAGATAGATTGATACACAATTAGATCCTATGCTTGCTCCAAAGGAGCTTTACATGAGTAACACACCATTCCCCATATCCATCTTGTGCAACATTAACTCCCTCTAAGCTAATCACAAAATGCTAGTGGTAATAAGGAGAAAGTCAAAGTAAAAGTCTAATCAATGGAACTATATGTATATGAAATCATGCTATAACATTGCATCATTGAAATTAAATCTAAAGCCTACCATTGCAAACATATAACTGCACATACTGTAAGATAAGGATATTACAATGGAGTCTTTATAGTACATACCGTTCATGGTTTTCTAAAAGTCCTTACAGTCCAGACATACTGTAGCGTCCAAACACTTCTTTGGTCCAGCTTGTATGTGACTTTTCTCGTGTGGCGCCAGTGTGGAGCTCTGGGTCTCCTCCTCCCTCCTTCAGTGTCTGTCTCTTCTCACAGAAACACACACACGTGCAACATATGTTGCATGTTTTCTCATAAATTACAGTATTACAGTATACCAAAAACAACAACAACAACACACAACCACAACAACAACAACAACAACAAAAACAACAACAACAACATATAATCTCCTGTAAAGATATGACATTTGGTAATGAAGAAAAAAAGTTGACTGTTTTCTTATGAAATGTATGCTGTTCTTATAAAAACAGCAGGCTTTGTTGTGGTAAAGATACACAGGTAGTTCTCTATTCAAGTTCACTTCAGCCATGTGGTTACATAACTATATTTGTTTTCTCAGTTTGTTCCCTGTTACTGCTCCTTGTGAATGGGGTTAACAGTTTAAGTGGACATAATTGTTTAAGTGGTTTCAGGAGATCAAACAATAACACAGCAAAATTATTTAATGAGTAGGCCTATGCAAGTGGAAATAAAAAGTTAGAATGAAATGGAAAAAAGGAAAGGCAGGACCACAACAGACCAGATAAACACAAGTCCTACAGGATGTACAGTCGGTTCAGGCCATTTGTGTCAGATTCAGATATATAAACCTTTAACTATCCATGCATTAAGATTACGTTACCTTCCACGAAGAAAGACTTGAAACAATATTATTTCAAGGAAGTTTATTCGTTGGGGGCTACAGCAGGAAGATAAACATATTAATATATATTTTTTTAATTCTTTGGCTCCCTCTCGTGGACAAAATGGTTACTGAGCGTGGACTATTGAGGACTGGAGAGCTAAAGAAATTGAGAGGTACGTAGAAACACAACGTTGCACAATTAACAACCGTTCTCTTCTCGAAAAGTACCCCCAGTACTAATCAATCATTTGAAATCCTTAACTGTTTGTCTAACTAGTAATAAGATGCCCTGACTGGGGCTAGCACAACAACAAACGTCCGCGTGTCGTGTTAACCATTAAAGGCCAGTCATTCAGATGCTAGCTCTTCAATTTTTAACTCAAAGTTAAGACCAGTGTGTCTTAAGTGATGAAATATGATAACATAATATTAAAGATGATAATGTATGTTACATAAGTTCGGGGTTAAGATGCATGACGTCTTTATGTGTTACTTTCACACTGATATTGTTATATAGTATTTAACTTACGTTTTTTGGAGGATGATGGACACTTTTATCAAAACTATCCTTGACAGTTTTATTCTCTTATTTGAATTGCAAAGTCTCCACAGCTGCATCTCAGCACTTCTAATCTGCAGCTGCATATGAAAAATAACAAGCGAACTGTGTGATGATCTTCACAGACCATAAGCATGATGTGAGTTTCCCATACCAAACAGTAAGAGACATTACCATGTTGTCTGTCAGTCATCCTCATTTACTCAGAGTTAACCTAAAGTGATGGCGCTCACTAACAAGCATCTTCCCCTCTGTTTTAAAGGGCATCTCGTCTGACCCAGTTCGCAGTCTGATACAAGCTTTCTTCCATCATCAAAGCTGTCGTCCAAATCAAATAAAGAAAAGGGGAAAAAAACATTTTTCTATTTCCAAGCGCTCACTGATGTGCGAGGTGATGTTTTTTGAAGGAGCTGAAAATGAAGATGGATAGAAAAACAAAATAACTCACTTTGTATATTTACTGTATCATAGATTTCAAAATGTAATATACTGCTGTTATTGAGCAATGGTTTTCAAACTGTAATGTGGGCAGTGGTACCCAGGCTCCTTCTGGCAGTAAATGGTTTTATTAAGATAGATCATATAAATCATATAAATACTTGATGAGTGTTTTTAGGGTGTATTGGGCAATTCATACCCCCATCTTATTAACCTTTTTATTTTTACCGTACAGTCATGCAGCTATGATGGCAAAATTGTTGCACAAACTATTCTGCCAATGGTACTTTGAGTGTACTGTATGTGGTCTTTTAGGCCTTTTCGCCAACCAGCTTCGGCATTCATTTTGTTGGCTGTTAGGTGGAAGAACAGTACTGCTCTTGCTATATTTCTGGGGCTATAATGCGCAGCACTAGAAAATGTTTATAGTCCAATTACATAAAAAATCCAATAAACATATTTAACATGAAAGATATGATAGATTGTTCACCTTCCCTTCCCTTGCAGATTTTGTTGGCTGCCCATGGGATCACATGAGGCTTATATTTGCTGGGAAAGGTTTAAACAACCCTTGCCCCCTATCAGCACAAGATCACTGATATGGACGAAGATCCGTCCAGAATTGACTATGGGAAACTTTCAATAAATACTCCCAACAGAAACTTTAGCAGCAAGAGTTATAGCATCCTCATGTCTAGTGGGAGGAAGCACTTGTGTTTACAAGGAGATAATAAATTGTACCTTAAGGACTTGGACTTAAGGGAGACTGGAAGTCTATTTTTGATTGAGTAAGATTGTGGGGTTATCTGAAAGTCAGCGACGCAAATGATACAAAACAACACACGCTGTTCTGATTAGTTTTTGGGGGTTTCCATTAATCATCTACTCACCTTTTATGTTAAAGGATTTAGAGTCAGGCTTTGCCCATAAAAGTATATCACAGTTTCATTATGACTTTTCGGTACCGAGCTTCAGATCAAATCTTTAAGAAACTATATTTAACTAAATGTCAAAGCTCTCCTCTATATGTTGAAATGCATACAACATAACAGCTCTAAAGCAAATTAGTTGTTACTTACAACTAAGCTTAAAGCTAATACTGTGTGTGTTTGTGTGTGTGTGCGCATGAATGTATGTGTTTTTTCAAGTCCTATATTTCATAATCGCAGCAATGATAAATATATATTTGTTCTAAAATGAGAAAAAACAACGTTTATGTAAGTCCTGCTTTTTCATCAGGTGTCGTTACAGCTACCTGTAAAGCCGGATGCCCTTCCTCTTGTAAAAAGCCATGTTACTGTGACTGAAGAGGGGAGTGGAGGTGCACCATTATCAAGAGTTTCTCAGTTTCATGAGCTATAGTCTTCTGCTCTATCTATGTCACAGCGGATTATTAGACCTTATTACCACAAGTCCTGGGCTATACCATCACCAGAGGCTGTTATCTTGTGAGTGGCACAGATTCTCCCCTTCATTTTTACTGACATATTGCATTTCTGTTCAGGAGGAGGCCTATCTCCCTCATCTCAGTGGATTAGTGGGTCTAAACCTCCTCTGGAGGACACTTCACTGCAGGACAAGGAGCATGGGCATAAGCCTCTCTGCTCTTTTCCACCCATGTTTGTCCCCAAGGAGCACCAGCAGTAAGTCTCCACGTCATTGTGACTCATTTAGCTGCATCTGTGAATCAAACTAACAGCAGCAAGGCCAGAAATGGCGCAGGGGAAAATATAAGAGAGACGTACAGTTTAGTGTGTTTAGGAGCTGAAATAACATCTATCAACAGCGTTTAATGTTAACAGAAAAGCGGTTTGGGAATAAAATCATCTGCATAATTTACAACATGGTTTCCACGTGGAAAGTGCTTTTGAGGGTTGTATATATGCAGTAGTCTGAAGGCAAACACTTTAAATTGTTTATTCTACCATTTACTTTAAAGTGCTGTTTCAGCAGGCCAACGTCAAAACAATTCACATGATTGCATCAAGGGACACATGCAGCAGTCCCCTCAGACTCCAATTATCTGTCATGTAAAAGAGGATCCAGTAATCTTGTTTTTTTATGAGCACATGGAATACACCCTGTTAACTGACACATTTATACATGTAACACCATATCAATACATTATAACTGACATTGTAATTTAGGGTTTAATCTGTTGGGAGAGTTGAACACGGTGGTCCTGAATGAAAGTGCGTTTGTGGGACTAGTGATATGTGCACTGCAGAATCAACTCCAATATTTTAGGCAACACCACTTCCATGTAGTCTGCTAACATGCAGAATGCAGTGAGGCATTTTCTGGAGTCAAAGCAACAATCAATCCAACAATATAGATAATACATCATAGTAAATCATTTGTTTAAATCAAGACTCTTTGTCAAAGTGTTTTAAAATTGGGAGAGCGAGCATTGAATTTCATGTTTTATCACTTCCAGTGCCAGGAAACTAGACAAACTCAAATTAAATTCTGTCCATCAGTCTTACACCGAGAACGGAAGCAGATTTGCATTACAGTACAGTGAAATGTAGTGCTCACAGCCCAGCGTCACGTTCCACTGAACGACCTGCGCACAACCCTCATTTGGGCAATATCCGACCTGTCCACTGGGTGTAGATTGCGATGCATAGTACTTAGCGCTTTCTTGTGTGAGGCTGGCTTGGAAACAAATCTCTCTCATTAAGAATAATTATGCAATGTTTATATAGAGACTGAAGAGCAGAAAAGGTTTTACACATTTTTACTCTGTTTGAATGCATACACACACACGCACACACTCACGCACACACCTATGCACAAACAAACATACGCAAACGCACGCACACACACACACACACACACACACACGAAGATGCACACTTACACACACACACACACAACAGCACACTTACACACTTACACACACACACACACACACACACACACACGCAGACACACACACGCACACAATCACCCCGCTCTGAAGTTTCTATTTGTCTAATGCCTGTGTTGTTGTCTGTCTTTTGCTGTTTTTATTCTTGTCCTCACTATTGTTTCTGCATTGTATTTGTAAAGAAATAAAAAAATGTTTTAAAAAGAAAAGGTTTTACAAACAGTCAGCCATCATGAATCATTTAATCTCATGCGTAATTGATGACAGCGAAAAAATCAGTTTTGCTAGTCAAGTTTGATCAAAAAACCTTCCATAGACTTTCTTGTCCGTGACTGTGGCTTATTATTCCAATTTAACAGCTTGACCTTAATAGAGCAATTAACACTTTGGGTGTGAGCGTGAGGTTTCTCCATTTTATAGTGCTAAAGATGATTATGGCGACAATGTCAGGGCTGCTCTATGGGACAAAACTCTGTAATCATATAAAGTGATAATGAATATGAGAAGCTGTTAAACTGTGACACAAGAAGAAAGTTAAAAAATGTGCTTTGTACGCTGACGCAGAGTTAGATTTGAAAGAATTCATTATGGAATGTAATTCTAGTTTTAAAAGTGCCAATTTGCATAAAATGTTCAAATGCTTGTCTGTTCAGCACGATTCCACAAGAGTGAAGTTTAAATGGTCTCCTATGAGCCCTGCGACATAAAAATAATATACAATGTGTACCACCCCATATAGTTGAGATCTTTAATATTTCATAGGCTTCTTGCTGCATTGAAGGTATTGTGTTCTTGTACCGAATCATAAATTTCTTATGAAAATCCCACATTTCATCATTTACATAATCCAAACCTAGCATGCATCAGCTAATCTTTCAGATCCAGCAGATGGAAGCCTTGTGCTGCATTTTTGGGACAAAAGTAGACCCAGGATGTTTTTGACCTCTAAAATCTGTGCACTCATTTTAATTTTCTAAACGAAGTGACTGGCACTTGGAAGTCCCCTTGGGCAGAGTAACTTTCTTTGTACGGTTGTTTAGAATGACAGCCAGCTCTTGATTGATTAGTATTCATGTTACAGGTTTAGACAGGATTACTTGTCCAACATACAAACGATGTGTAGAAATGCTAACGTCATGCACACAGCACCATTCATATTCTTTTGGGGTGGGTTTTGTTCACTGCATTAGGACACACCGTGACTGCTGCATGACTTTCGGTTTTGTCGGGGCGCTTGCTTTTGCATTGGCAGCTGACCATATAGGATTTTATTGCTGGGCCTGCTAAAGGTTACTGGACCCGAACCAGACGGACCAGTGAACCAAAATAATGAGCTGAAATAGGCTTACGGCGGTATTGAGCTGAGGTGTAGCTCTTGACTGTGCTGTCACTGCTGCTGGTCTCTTCACCTTACACAGAACTTAATACAAGCTTGACGCAGACTGACAGGTCAATTTATTTGGACTAAGTAGCAAATAAAATGGGGTTGCTTAGAGAGACTGAAATAAATGCTTTTCTTCCCAAATAAGAGAATGATAAATGTTCATTTAGATTTTTAGTATTAGATGCTTTCAACCCCGAAAATGACACAGCAAAAATCACAAACAAACTTCAGTTCCCATCCTTTTCCAAGTGCTCTTCCTCACTACATGTTATTACCATTCCAATATTTCAACTATAATTCATCTTTTCAACTTTTCTTGCCTCACAGCAAATACGTCCTGAGTTTGACTCACAGGGCCTTTCTGTGTGGAGTTTGCATGTTCTGCATGTGTCTGAGTAGGTTTCCTCTGGGTGCTCCGGTTTCCCCTTCCACTAAAAACATGTACAATAGGCACTCAGGGAAAAAAGACATTTTGAATCCCAGTGGGACTTTCATGGTTAAATAAAGGTCTGCTGTTTTTCATTCTATTTAAACCTTAAAACTTAATCTTGAATCTTAAAAAATAAAAACTTAGAATTGTTGTTTGAATGTGTCTTTGGTGAAGTAGACTAACCAGTTAAAAAAAACAAAAAGCACTTTTTATTTAATTGGAGTAACAGTAGAGTTAAATGGTCTGCGCTGTGACTACAGCAGGCGATTAGGGCACATTTGTGTTGTGAAGTAGACTGGCTTGCTATGATCCATTAATTCTCACCCACTATGTGCCTTGAGCAATATAGTTAAGACCTTTCAAACACACACTGTTTTTGTGATTACATAAGTGAGATACTGTGCAATCAATTAAACAGATTGTTGTACAAAGTCAGGCATAGTCTACAGACAGCGCAGAAATGAAAGTTTTCATTTATTGCATGGACAAAAAGTATTCACACTAAATGAGATATTCTTATCATTGTAACTGAAATAGTTGGCACTATTGTAGCATTGGTTAAAGCGATTTACTTTGAGAATTGTTGTACTGAATATGCAATGTTCTGTGTATGTATTATCATAAACACTTTGTATTTAGGTATTTTGAAATTAATAATAATTCAGGCCTTCCAAACAACTCAACTTGCAGGACTATTGAATGAATAAAATGCATTGCTAATCCTCAATGTGACTACTTTTTTATTTATTTATTTTTTAGAATGAAGAACCTCATGCAAAAGTTGCAGTTGAAAGGAATTTAGAAATATAACCCGTCGCTGATAAGCAGCTTTTAGCTTTGTTTGATAGTCAGTCAAATGTCAATTATGATTGTACAAAACAAATGAACCAAAGTATTTTTACTCCTTCAATCTTTGTTAAATGTTTCTGTTTGGTTTCATACCAGTGCCACACCACAGTATCAGCTCTCGCTCACGCTTCATTGTAGCCTTTTGTCATGTCATTATTTCACCCTCAAGCTTTTACGAACTTCACTTAGAGACTTCAGATTGTTTGGGGATTTTGAGACCACCGGCACAATTGACAAAGGCATAATGAATGTTTCTCTATTTTTCCCTTCTCCTTGGCAGGTGTGTGAGAGAAAAACAGATGCAGCGCCATTGCTATTTGTCAGAGGGGATTTCTGTAGTCTTGAGTCTATCTGCCTTAGATGGAACCATGCAGCGACGGAAAAGAAGGGATTTGACGATGAATCGCAGTGAGTCAATTCAGTTTATTTTACATTTACAAAATTGCAAAAAAGCAGGTTTAGAGGAAGCATTAGTAAGACGAGCTTGAACGAGTTGAAAGGTATAAAGTGCACAAAAGTGTAAATATACAGACATAGACAACACTTGAATGTTCGGTACAAAATGTAGAGAATATACAGAGAAATTGGTGCATCTCAAAAAGTCTGACATTTATGCTTAACACTGACGTATCCCATGACTTACTTACATTTACTGCATGTTGATAAACTGGGAGTAGTTCATAAGTTCGAGATTTTTATACCAATGTTTAAGGTGCAGCACAAATAAATGATGAGAAGTACAAGTTTAGCACAAGGAAATAGTCTTTTGTTGATTTTGTGTAAATTATTGTTCTGTTTCTTGCTTTTAGATGACGATTCACGCAAAAGTGTGAAAATAATCCTCAAAGATGTCATGGTGGAACATTACATTGGGAAAAGTGATCACTATTAAATGCATAATCTTAATACTTTTTTTAGATGCATCTGTACGTTACAGTGGATTTGGTGTGAGGCTCAGACCTGCTTTTTCCTGGGCAGCCATTTAAAAAGTGTTTTGCACAGCTTTTTACGTTTCACCTTTGATACACTCAGGTTCTTAATGATGCCGTCTCTGAGGAGGCTGAAGTTGACAGTCTGAGGCGAATGCGTGGAAAAGGCATTCTTTCCAGTCGCTGCATGATTCAGAACCTCCATGAAGCGTCTTTCCTGTTGCCTGAAGTCGTACTCCACACTGGACAGACAGACACACGCACACACACACACACACACACACACACACACACACACACACACACACACACACACACTGACGTCGCGACACACACACACACACAGTAATTCAAAACCAAATGTCAAATCATGCACAGGGTGTAAAATTCAGCCCCCACCAAATGCAAATGAACTCTTAGATGCTGCATGGCTCTGTAGTAAGTGGATGCGGTTAACTTTCCTGTCAGAAATTCAAAGCGTTACTGGTGCTTGTCCTCCTGCAGTGCTTCCTGTTTTGTGAATGTGCTCTCCCCGCTCCAGCCTTATCTTATAAGTGGCCTTTCAGGACCAGGTGCCATGGCACGTTATGCAAACCCTTTTTGTCATGCAAAGATACTTTTTGAAAATAAGACGATCACGATAGAAGTCTTGAATATTTCAAGATAAGTAGACAAGTTTGTGCTTTGTAGCGCGCAGGGTGAATTCTTCCTAAATTATGAGACGTTTTGATTCCTCAGCCATCCTTAGCCTCATTTGTGGCTCAATTGTCGAGGGTTTCATTGTTCTGCTGTCACCTGATGCAATGTCTAAGCTCATGGGTGCAAAGTTAGCTGCGGGTTTCATACGCTGCATATTCAATAAAAGTGGGGCAGTTCATATCAGGAGAAAATCTATAAGACATGCTATTTTTGTATGGATTTCACATTTTAAACAACAACTTGTGCCAAGACGTTGTTTGTTGATATTCTTGATCTATTCATATCCATCTTGGACTCCATAAATCTGCTGTGTGAACACTTTGTGGCACATACAGTAAGCACTTAAACTGTCAGAATTTTTGCGTCGTGAAAGATTGATAGCTTATTCTCCAGAAGAAAATGTAATCGCCCTGTGTATCCTCAGAAAGAAACAAATGAGGGCTTCAGAGCTTCAGTTTTGGGAAGCGGCCCATTCTACAAAGTCATTAATTCACAGAAGAACTGCTTTGGCAACTTGGCAAAGTGGTCCAGTCCTGAAATGTCTATCTCAAGCACATTAGGTTAAAGCGAACACGGTCATTTTATTCACTTTGTTGATATACCTTTACCGTATAATGCGTCACCATTTATTATCTGCATTTTTGGTCTACTAAGTCAGCAACAGACTATAATTGAAATGCATTTTTTGGTAGCTTTAACGTTTGTATCTAGTCAGTCCACACACAAATTCCAAATCCAGTGTGAGTAATTACAGATATTACATTTTTCTGCTCATTCCCCAGTTGGTGGAGTCATGGCTCGTGACAATGGCCAGTGAATCGTAGATAATTGCAGAAACAGTCTATTCATTCTCTTATTCAACTCATTAAGCAATGTATACAAAAAATTTGATCGTGGTGATCTGTTTTGAGGCAATACACTGTTGTTTTCTCACATAAATGTAAGAAAATGTATAACATTTTTCATCATGTAATGTTTTCATATAAAAATAGGGCTCCAAAATTACACATATATACTGGTACTACATATTTGATACATATAGAGCCAGGTTTAAATTGCTCCATTCTGTTAACATATTGGATACGAAAAATGTATTTTGGGGATTTTGGAATTTTTTTTCATGTTGCCCAAAAAATTCAAACGTCGCCAGCTTTTTGTTGTTGTTAAAACCTTAATAAATCAAGCTTAAAATTAGATACAAACAAATTCTTCAGTACGATCCTTCAAAATCACATTAAGTTCAAGATCGAAAAGTTTGCCGTTTGTACTGCTGCTACTTTAAGGGCTGATCTTCAACGTTCACATGGGAGAAAATACATTTTGAAAAAACGACCTTTGAACTCCTATATAAATCTATGGCCATAAAATGATTAAATGTAATTCTAATGCAACATCTTCAGGTGCAGATTGTTGTTTCCAAAGCAAACTGACCAAAAAAACAAAACAAAAAAAATAAAAAAAAGTTTTGCTTCTTGTGTCTCCCCTTAATTTGGAGCTGGTCGAATAATTGTTTAATTGTTTAACTATTTGAATAATTGTGCAAATAATAATGATTTTAGATATTGTTAAAATCTGTTTTTATTCTTATGTTCGCCATTATCGATCAGCCCTATTCATACGTGCGTGTTTTTGCATCGAGGAACAGACTGCAGTGCGTTAACCACAGAAGCTGAACTTGAATCAGGCGTGTGCCATACCTGTACACAATGCATGCCGTTTTCTGGCAGATCTTGCAATTTTTCAGATCTTGTCCAGTTTTGGTGCTGGATTGGCTGAAATAAATAATAATAAAAAGAAAAATCTATCAGACTAAATGACCTTTTAAAATGGCCTAAACTCCCCCTCCTTCCTGTCTGTGAATGACTCTTATGGGCAGTAATGAGAACATGCATTAAGTCGGGGCATCAGTGGCTTATTAGGAGCTGGTTCTCAGACTTTCACATCTGATTAGGCCAAGCACGGTGGATGAGCTTGATTGACACAGACACATTGCCAGAAGGCCGTGTTAATTCCTGTTATTTGTCCCACAAGACTATTACAGCTAAATAAAACTGTGTCCGACATGCCCTCTCTCTTCAAGTGCCCACTCAGTTCCTGTCTGCCCGCAACAGCTGATGTGTTTGCAAACTTGTCCTCTCAGATTCAATGATAAATATGTTTCAAGAGCATGGTGATGTATACACACAGCCATTTGGGTTTACTGTTTTACTTTGACAGCAGATTTGTTATGCTAGATAAATGCAGGTCACAATGAGCACAGCAGAGTAGCTTTAACGCAATTTATATAACTTAATTTACTATAATTCTGGATCTCACTGAAGGTAGGGTACATTGTGAAAGATTGTGTTTTTGTGCAAATGCTTTGGGCGGGGAGGATAGTAAACGCAATGGTCGGGATTTCTTTCTTAGTCTTGGTTATTGCAGTGTAAGAAACATGATAATTCTGCCCTGAAATTGCAGAATATTTTCATAGCCGCCGTCGGTATTCAAATCAATGGACAAAAAATGATCTCAGCTTTTTAGTTTTGGATTCTCCCTTTAACAATATGTTTGTGCAGAAATGTGTTAAAACTTGCCTGTTCAAATACACTGAACTTGTTGACAGTGATTTGTGATTTGTGCTACTCTGCTGGACTTTTATAGCTGGGGTTAAATTTAACCATGACGCAGTGTAACATATTTTCTGCAGTTTTTGATTTGAGGGTGTAAATTCTTGTCATATAAATCCAGCCTCTGGTAGCCTGGAATTTTCACAGTATTTCTTCTCTGACCAAAAACCTAGGAGGATTGTATGTAATGCTTGAACACACATTTCTTCATGTTACGTGCACTATCTCAAACAAAGCAAAGCATCATGGTAAATGTAATTCCCTGTTTTTATCAATCCCAAATAAAATCTTATAGTCCACAGTAACTTTAATAATTACTAGGGCTGCAACTAACAAGTATTTTAGTAGTCGTCGAGTTAACATATTCTCGGTTTTTCATTTAGTCGACTAGTGATTACATTAAAGACTTTAGCAAACGAATAAAGGTTTAAATAAGGTCAAATAAATTGTGTTAGTGATTATCTTTTGACATTTTTATTTAATAATGCCACTATCTTTGTAATGGAAGGTCGTTTCCTATGCTTTTTTGAGTGTGTATAGTCCAGATGAACCTGTTAGGATTAATTGCTTTATTGTTGCAGGCTTAATAGTTACAATATTGTCACCTCCCTAGTGTGTATTATTTCATACTTCCTTTGCAGCTAACAATAACACGTGTGTTCTGTAATCCATGTGCACATTGCTGCTCTCTCTAACACAGACCGGCTCGTACCCGGAGGTGGGTGCGTGGCTCGTCTCCAGGTCATGGATGATGTTGAGCAGAGTGGTAATCCGGTCCTTGTTGGCTGCCAGGCTGGCCTCCACACTCTCCAGTCTCTGCTGCAGCGCCTCCGATCCACCGCTGCGAGGGGAGGCCGGACACAGCCCCGACGCCCTGACCGGGTGAGCGTGCGCCAGACCCTCCTCCTCCTCCTCTTCCTCGTCCTCTAAGCGCTGCTGGGGGGCCAGTGGGGCAGAAGGGGGAGGAGCGGGGCTTAACCGTGAATCTTCCAGCGCTATCTCCTCAGCCGGCCCGGGTTGGAGGCGGGGGGGAGCTGCCAGGCGTATTGTTGGCGATGACAATGTGGAAGTGCATTTGAGGGCCGCATGTGACCGCGCTGTTGTGCCGTGGAATGAAGCTGGTGCTGCTGAAGTGTATCCCTGACTTGAGTGTGAAAGCGAGCGAGAAATTGAGCTGTTTCTTTGACTTGTTATTGCACTTATATTGTTTTTTAGAGAACTGCGTGTGTCATCTTTTGTGCCAGATTCAATACTAATATATTTATCTGCAGTAGCTACGCCCGAGGCAAACTGTTGAGTTTTTGGATCTCTCTGTGCATCTGTTATCAGTGGGCTTGTAGTGCTCTGTCCTTCGAGTTCTGCGTGTTCTTGATAATATTTAAGCCATTGTTTAGTGTTGATGCAACCCCGCGTATAAGAACGGCTTGATTTAATTAGGGAAATGTAATTCTGAAGGTTACCGACCTGTGAGTCGCCTGAGCTTTCGCTGTCTCCTCTTTGCCTCGGAACTGATTCATGAACTAAATTACCATTACATTTGCGCTCATCTATAGTATTTTTTACATTCGATAGCGTGTTTTTTGTGTGAATTGTGGGTTCTAACATATTTGAATCGACTTCATCAACATTTCTTTGCACCAGTTTTGTAGTATCTTGAGTTGATAGTTTGTCACTTTCCTCATCTTTTGTATGACTCTCAATTTCTTGATTTTGTGTCGCAGATATATATGTGCAAATTGGACTCTGGAATTTTGATGGTGCCAATTGAGAAACATTTTGGGATGGACACTGAACCAGGTTTGCCAAGGTGTTGCATGTAACAGTGGAATTAACGGTCGTTTTGGAAGTTTGTACGCAGGCGCTGACACGTGCTGACAAATCAATTTGGGAGAAAGTTTCAGAATTGTTCACGACTTTTTTAGTACAAAAGGTTTTGGAGCTTGCATCAGTACACAGTGTGTTAGTAAGTGCAGCCGGGCATGATAGCTTTGCCTCTGCGTTTACACCACTGTCAGAAGAAGTTAGACTGAAGGACTTGCTCAAACCTTTTAAGGTTGTAATTTCTTGTGCTGTGTCCTGCGATGTACTGTTACAATTTTCTTTGGAGGACATCATGTCTGATTTATCACATGTGTCTGTTGCACTGGTCTCTTCTGTAATGCTACTTTTTCTTAAATGTGCAGTTGAGTGAAGCTTGGGGGTTTTGCACGATTCCTTCCCCAGTTTTGGATCAGCAATATTATTACTTGTATTTGGATTTTCCTTTTGATCATCTTTGCATTCCTCTGTTATTGACACACCGTTTGAAAGACATGCATTTATCTGTACATATTTTTGCAGATTAGAAGTCTCAGATGTGACAGGGTGTTTTGTTGTAGGCCTTTTTGGTTGTAAAGTTTTAAACGGCATGTTCACTTGAGGGTTGTTGCTTTTTGTAGCTGTAGCCATGAGCGGGGTTAACGGAAGACTAGTCGGTCTGGGAATTGTTCCACATTGCTTTGTTTCAATTGTTGCTTTAGTAACAGTGACAGATCTTGAATTTAAAAGAGTAGTTGAAGGAGTGACGCTGGCCTGATGTGAGCTTAAGTTGGTGTGATAGCCTCTGTGAAGAGAATGCACCGGACACGCTGGATGTGGTATCTTTCTGTACTTCCCATCTTCATTAGAATACAATATATGTGGATTTACAATGGGCGAACATCTTAAATTCTTTGTGTTGGGTGGTGTCTTCCCTGAGCAGACCTGAGTCGCATTGCTATCAGGCTGTCGCCCTCCACAATATATTTTGTGTGGAAAAGGTCGAGTTGCAGATAGCGCTGCCATTATCCCGGGCTGCTCTGCATAACGACCTTGTCTGTTTAGGTCCATTCCACCCGAGACCAGCTCTGATTCGCCATTATCAATGCTAATTCCACCGATCGCCTCCGAGTCAACCACACTGCCGTTAGCGTACCGGCTATTAGATTTTAATTTAGGCCTGACGTTGGCAGGGTTCCCGGCCAGTTGCGGGTTGGTCTTGATTGCCCTGGCATAGCAATAAGTCCCGCTCCTCCAACTCGAGGCCACATCCTTGGAGGGTTCACCTGTTTTGAAAGTCACTTCTTTTTTCGTCTTTGGCTCACCACTTTTCTGCTTTAAAATAGCCCTTTTTTCCCTGTCACTTTTTGTTAGCAGTGACGATGTCTCTTTGTAGTCCGATTCCACGCTGAAATAGCCGTTGGACGTTTCTGAAGACACAGAGAGACGTGACTCGGGGAGCTGTGCGCAGCGTGTGGTAGGTCCTTTGTAAAACCCTGGGGACGTTTGAACGCCCACACTGCACTGAACGCTACAGGTCTGCTGCAGCACCCCGCTGTCGCCCCTGTCACCCCCCACAGTCTTCCAGCCGCGCACCCCAACCAGAGCCGGGACGCCCAGCACAGAAACAGGGGTGGTCAGGTCGGCCGCACGTCTCCCCATCTCAGCAAGTCAGATTATTCCACAGAGCCAGAGGGTTTCCACTCCATTATATCCATCTATGAGAAAGGAAGACACGTTTTCTTGAGTTTAGCATTGAGCAGGTTAAGTGACAATGAAAAGTGAAGTAAACGAAAAATCTAAGTTTTGTTCTTGTAAATGTTTGGGCTTTAGTCAGCGGTGTGTTGGTTTTAATTAGTCAACTAATGTTTAGAGAGGTTTACTATTCACAAAAGCAGAAAGGAGAATGCGTGGGGTGACACATTTTTAGATTATTTAGATTTTAGATTTTTAGAGTTAATTAGGAGTTGGATTTGCTTTTATTTTTAACATTGTTTACTACTAATTTTCTCATTAAATATTTGAAGTTGGTTGCTCTCCTGAAATCCTGTGCTCTTGTCAGTGCATTTTGTGTCCAAATACAGGCTTAAATCAGATACTCAATAAGTTTGAGAGCTGTTGCCAGTGCCACACTCCTTTTCGTCAACTAATTGATGCACAGAACATGTCTTTAGAAGAATGTTTTTAGTCGCTTACAGCCCTAGTAAATGCTCCATCCAGTAGGTCGTAAAGTGCGTGTATATTTTGTGAAGATTCCACTCAAACAAGTCATAATTTTGACATACATGTTCCATACTTAACTAATTATTCTTAAAATATACACTAAATTCGACAATTCCCTTATAACAAAGAGCATTTTCACTTTTCTCCTAAACCTTTTTGCAGTTCTGCATCTGAATCCATTAGTAGGCTGCAACTGTCCAAAAAGAGGCCTCATTGCTGCAGATCAGTGCTCCTGTCCATAGTTGGTGGCACTATTTAAAATATATGTACTCTACGTCTTCAAACTTGTTCCCGTCTGTCTGACAACGCTTGAACGCCAGGCCATTAATATGTGTAACAAGGCAGTGATGTGCTGCCAAAACAACTGCTCTATATTGTATTAGCATTTCAAACATTTGTGTTCGGGTACTCGCTCATACGTGTGACAGCATAGAGAATAATTTATTTGAGAGCTTGAAAGTGACAAAGCAAAACTCCTGCAGTGAACTCTATGTTTTTTTTTTTTTCTCCCGTTAATGCTTCACGGACTGTTGGTGCTGTCCTCTGCATTCATCTCACCTTGGACACAGGCCATAATGCACACGCTGGTGCATATAGTTGCTTGCTTTGTGTGCATTTCACTTGTAAAGAGCTTACTGTTTGTGCACGCGTAGGTGTGGTAAA
Organism: Chaenogobius annularis; assembly: GCA_015082035.1. NCBI lineage: Eukaryota > Metazoa > Chordata > Actinopteri > Gobiiformes > Gobiidae > Chaenogobius > Chaenogobius annularis. The sequence continues at coordinate 223,230 of BJKM01000005.1, forward strand.
CCTTGAAGTGACAGTTTACTATTGTACGTGAGTGTTGATACAGAAAAGTGGGTTAGTATTGAGACTTGGGATACCATTATAACAATAGCCTGTTGGGGAGAAGGGTTGTGAATTGTCATTGCTATGTGCTATGACCAAAAAATCATGCAAACGTACTCTTCTTGCTCTTTCCTCCTATAACTCTTTGTCCTCAAGAATAATAAGACAAAATTCATCACCAGCACTTGAGAGCTTCTTTAACTTAACCGAGCGACCTTTGTCATTAGTCTCTGTGTAATCCAAAGTGACAACTACCCCAAGCAATTAAAATTCCCCTTCAGTCTCCACAAACACACACACTTTTCAAACGTTTATGTGCTTGCCTGGATTCAATTGTTAACAACCAACTCAGCTGTAAATCTGACCTGTCCACTTTTGCTTCAGATATCACTTCCACTCTCCCCCTAAGTGCCCTCCAACTGGTGAGGAGTTTTTTTTGTATTTCTCTATTTCATACCTCAGCAGCGTAGTGCAACTCCAGGGGTGCCCGGGCTGTCGACTCTGCAAAGCAATGCTCCTCCTGTTTTTCCAGTCCTGTGATGCCGAACTGATCGATCCTGTATTGATCCAGGAGATGCTATGTGGTCACTGTATCCCCGCTCTCCTTGTTTTGGTCCCTGTGCTTCATGTCCACTCCTCACTAGACAAAAACAGAGCAGTGTGCTACAGTGCACTGCCCTCCAACACTCCCCGTCCTACTATGTATTGCCTTTTTGCCTCCTCCTACTTCTGTCTCTCTCCTTTCCTCTCTCTCTTCCCCTCGTGTTCCTGTCTCCATCCTTCCTTCCAGCTACCACGCATCCTGATGTACTGTACAGCAGGGTGGAGAAGGAGAGCTCCGGAGTGAGGCAGACAGAGGAAGTGACTTGCATCAGCATTAGGGAGCGTCTGTGAATTACTGCGAATCTCAAAAAGCACAAAATGTCAGTTAGTTCAGAACTTTACCCCTTGGCGACTATATGAGGTGCAATACATTTTACATCACAAGCTAAAAGTAGGTCATGGCTAAAGTGCACATAGGAAGCTGAACTCCTGAGAAATAAAGTTAGAGCCAGCCATTTAATCCAGTGAAATGTTTTAAGTGCAACACCCTTTTATACATTATAGATCATGGACAGTCGATTTGTTGCTGATATGCCTGTATAGAAATCACTGCTGTTGCCACTCAGTTTTTACTTCAAACTTTTGTCTCGCAGTATTATTCACAGTACCACTTTATTATATCTGAACATTGATTAGCCTTAATAAAGCATGAACAAAGACATCATTAACAAATAGTTTATCAGCATGGTTCGAGCTTAGTAACTAGTAGTTAAGGTATTAGTAACCAAGCCTGAATTTATGGAATAAAGTAGTTGTTAATAATTAAGTCTCTGTTTATGCTTTATTAAGGCAGCCTTAATAAGGCTATTAAAAATGTAGTTATTATAAAGTGTTGCTGTAGTTACTTAATGTCATAATGTCAATAGACCTATGCATTACAACTACCCTGACACCAATTTACATGTGTTCTTCAATATTCTTATGAAGAATCAGAATCAGAATCAGAAAGGGGTTTATTGCCATTGTCAATGAACAAACTTCACAGACATAGGAACTTGTCTCGGCATGAAGGTGCAACACAAAACACTGAGCAATAATAAAACAACATATATTCAATCAAACAAAAGGGCATGCATTTAAGGGACAAGGAAAGTCAGATATGGATTTTGAGCCGAGACTGATATCAGATATTTATCAATACTTATGTTAAGATGTTAAAATCTATAGCAAGGACAAGAAATTCACTTTTCCTTTTGTAATTTATCCATTTGTATTTATTATTTTTAAAAAGACAAATCTAATGCACTGAGGAGAATCTGGGAAACATGAGCACACGGAGACTGGAGCAGTGCAAAAAAAATTTGATGACAGATATCGGCAAAAATTTCAAGATCTTACCGATACAGATATCTGGGGAAACCCTCTGATATCACCGATAACCTAATAAATCCCTAATTCTTATTACATTTTAATCGTGACAAATAACGTGTTCATGTGATACACAACATTCCACAATCCCAATCGTGAAAATGGAGCTGGAACAAGTCAGAATTCTATGGTGGAATGTGCTGTGCAGATTTGTTGACCTGGTTTATGGGTCCTATCTCTGTAATTAGTGGGCCTAACCACATGAAACAAATAAACTGGCACGCTTTTTAATGTCAGATAAGAAGATAAACAGATTGATAGATATTTCATTAATCTATTTTAGGAGATGGTCAGATGTCCATATACAAATGCTATAATGGCAAATTAAATTAAACTTTTCTTCTAACAAGACAGTGGTATACAAGCGTTAGCTCATTTACCTGACATGTTTCGGGGGCAGGACTTCTTCCTTCGTCAGAGGTCTATAAAAGGTTTAATGGCAAGACTCACACATACGTAAATAAATAAACAAATAGATCCATATTTCAAAGCTACAATCGACAAAAGTATAGTTCTCTTTTCACAGTAGCTTCAGAAAGTGGTGCTATTATTCATCAGCAAAGACGAGATTGTTGTTATTTGAAAGGACTTTAAGGCATGAGATTAATATGGCAAGTGTGCGGCGCCAACCCTTACTAAATAATGATAAAGGTCAACATTTGTGGATCATAAATTTTGATATTTCTTCTAACCATTTGAAATAAATGTGAACACAACCTATCCATAGGTCTCAGAGTGGTAAAACATTTGCGTTGTTGCCACTATCAATTCAAATCAAAATACCTAAAAGTCCTCAAAATGTCACCAATAAACAGGAAGCTGAAACCCTTGAATTAGTTTTCTTGGATACTAGTATTTGTATGCATGGTTGCCCGAGATTCTTCTACTTTTTTCACACTTTATTAGTAGAGGACTAGTGTACAATGAGAGCTCATTGATGAAATCCCATGAAAATCTATATTTTTTTATCAGTGTTTAGCCAAGTATACCTAGTATGGTAGATTGCATTGCATATCATAAATAGAACCATGCTTTTGTTGTGTGCCCACAGTTAGAAGTGGTCACTTAGCATTATTCTGCTGCAGGGCCTCATAATATTTTCTGCTGGCACTGATCCAAATTAACTAGAGTCTCGTCTGGCTCAAAGTCTAATTAACCTCTTTATATCGTTACCCCAAAATAGAAAATGGGGCTGCAAGAATAAGCAGAAGACTGCGGAGCAAAGGAAAGGAACCTTGCATGAACCATCACCACATTTCATTGTTTGTGCCTCAGGGAACCTGGTGGTTTACTGCATGGGGTAGTATGTATAGGTAATTAATCATATTTAATAGTACTTCTATTTGACTGTAATGGCTGCGCTGCTGAGTGCGCTGTGCTCAGTATATTGCACTCATATTCCATCACTGTGGCCCATGGGAACCATGAGCCTCACTTTGTGAATAGGATATCACCATAGAGTCTCAAGGTGATTACATAAGGCTTTACAGAGAAATGCTTACTGTGCTTTAATACTTGATAACAACAATTATAATGCCCTTATAATGCTTGGTGGAGCTCAAATTAATAAACCCCATGGGGGCTTTTTGTCTCAAGGGGATTTGAAATATCAGCTTCTTTTATTACATTTTTAAAGTTGCCTGGACAAAGAAGCTACTAAAGAGATCATCTACAGCCCTTTAAACAAGCCACTAATTGCCTGGTGAGATTGACACCTGACTAACCTGACTAACCTGAAACACAAACTCAAACCATGGATTAGTGGACAGTATTGTGATCCTATCACAGCCGGACAGTGTCTGCATAAACTGTTGTATGAATGTGTGAATAGGTGGATGTTTCCTCGTACAGGGGTTCCCAAAGTGGGGGAGGCACTGAACTGGGGGTCGCAGAGTTCCACTGTATTATGTCTCTCTTCTATTGAAAACTGAAAGTTTTGTGAAATTAGATAATAAAACATTGCATATTTAAATAAATATTAATACTTTAGATTTGAAGAATTTTGCCACCGAAGTTTGTTTGGGCAAGTAGACCAGACTAAACGCGGGGGAGGGTGAGAGTGTCTTGTTTTTCCTGGCGATATATACTCTTGTAAATGCACTTAATACACAAACTATTATTTGTTGTGTATATGCATCTAATGTAATTAGTAATTTTATAGGTAAGAAAATCAAATTAGTTGTAAGAAATGGCAAATAGAATGTCTACGTTTTCATTTTATTTTGGCTGTGTTGCGTCCCATATTCCACCACCAGAGGGCGCAGCTGTTGCACTGATGAAAGACGCTGCAAATGAATGGGCGTGTAAACGGATGACTCCAGTCTACAGACAGATGGAGCCTGTGGCACAGATTCAAGCAGACGGTTTACTAGACAACACAAGCGTGAGCCTCCATGAAGTCATTGTCTGAATGGGAGGAAACGGCTATGTATTGTGTAACATGAACCATAACCTGTGTTCTTAAGGGTGATATGTGGTATTGAGCTTAACTTAGCTCTAGCCCTTATAGTTAATACATTTGTTCAATATGTTCAGTTACATATAAAAGGTTGTTTAAGTCTACCACTTCTGCCTGACATTAAACATGGACTAGGCTTAGTGTATTTTCATTTTCTAATAACTTGTAACCTGCATAACCTTAAATACAGTGACCCCATCATTTTGTTGACATAAAGTCATAATAACTGCAGTATTTTGTGATTTAAATGTAAATTACTAACATGCTATATTTTTCCAGATACAGTATACTTTTCACCCAGAAACCGTACACAGACACTTCAGCCAGAGTGAGATATTTAAGAAAAAAAACTTTATTTGTGACTTATTAACAAAACACATTACCAGTTCGAGTAAATCAAAAGAACCACTATTATCACCTTTACAATGATGAGCAGGTGTACAAAAGAAGATGTTCTGGACAGATCTGGACTGTCACTGTCGAATGGGATGTGCCACTCACAGACACATCCATTGAGGAACATTCACTATACACAAGCAGAGAATACACATACAGCATTTGTTTTTTTAAGCGTTTTGTACATTTTGAGTTTTTTTTCTTTTCTTATTTTGCAACTTACATAATCTAGAGGGCAAGGGAGAGAAATGGACGTCAAACAAGTGGTTTGATTTCACAATTGTATTTGTTCAATCATTTCAAAGCGTAACACAAGGTTAATGGAATTGGGATTGTTCAAAATCATGAAACAAAAATGCAAAGGGCATTTCATAGCATAACACAATATCATTATGTATATCTAGAAGTTTTATTTTCAACAGGTTAGAAAATGTGTTTCTTTTCAGTTTTATTCCACAATTGACGGTTTATATGTATGCATGGTTCAGTTTGTACAATGGTTGTGTGTTGTTTATGAGAACTGGTATCAGAAGTCTATGTAATTCCAATACGCATTTTCCAGTTGAAAAAGAAAGAACATATCTATGTATATATATATTATCTATATAGTTTTCGGTTTCCTTTGCTTTAAGAACATGCAAACAGCCACTTGGTGATGTGACAGCACAGAAGTTAAGTTACACCTGGGCAGGGACCGCTGTGACCGCTGACGTTAATGGCACCAAGAAAGCAAGGAACACTGAAGGGATAGAAGGTTTGACACTTTTTCTTCCATGCCACTCCCTATAGCATAACATACACTCCATACTGGGGGTCACTATTGCAATACAGTCAGTTTTCCATCTAGACAATATTTTCCTGCTTTTTAGGTGGTCCTCTTTCCCAAATACAGAAACTGACTCACATTTCTTTTTGTATTCCTCATTTGTAGAGTCATGCTACCACTGTTCTTTGTCTTGTCCCTTTGCATCCACCAAAGCGTTGCTAACCTGTCACATGTCCTCACAACATCACCCATAGAGATGCCACAACTGTCATCTGGGTTTGTGTAAAGCAAAGAACAGCTCCTTGCCAAGAGTGACTTTTCTTTTCATATATTTTACATCTTTCAGAAACCGTGTTGATGTGATGAAACAGGAGGAGATCTTACAAGCGCTGAAGCAGTCAGTGCAAATGGGGCCGGAACTCGAAGAACAACTATAACATTCAGAGACAGAAGTATAGAGGGATCAGGCTCTAACAGAAACATTGTTCAGCCATTTTGTACACTCCCTTAGTGAGGATGGTGCCAAGCTTCAATCTTTCTCATTGTGTTGTATGATTGTAGTGTGTTAAAGAGGCTGTTGGTTCATGTACAAGTAAGAAGCAGGTGTTGTGTATGCGTTTGACTGTGCTGATACACAGTGGGTTCGTGACCCTGTGCCCCCTCGGCTTTATCAGAGGAGGCAAAGGTCGCGGGCCGGTTACATCAGCTGCATGTTTAGGTTCCCTAAGTTTAAATTCTATGGTCCCTACTGCATGTAATCCAATCAGGCATTGCTAAAGCACAAGCATAGCAACACGAACGCAACCTTAAGTAACAACTAAATAGTTAAGCAAGCAAAAGCAAGTGCAAATGATACAGAGTCACAGAATTGCAATCACTAACCAGAAAGCGTATTTTTTTGTGTATTTTTTTCTCTTTTAGGGTATATCTGTTTGTTGAATATGTAAACTTATAGAACCACAAAAGTGATTTTTAAAACGTTTTTATACAAATTATATATACTTTATATAATTGCTAACCATTTCCTGTGAAATACGAATACACAATTTTTTTATTAAAGTTTGCATTTAAATGCACCTTTTATACATTTTGGTGTCTATAATGCTGGTTAGCTGAAAAGTATATTATGTTGATGAAGGACTTCAGCAGGCATGCTCATTTAGTCCTTGAAAATACAGAGTTGTAATTGATCCAATTGTAATATTTCCAATTCCATCATGTTAGATCACAAGCCTTTGTGATTTGTACCCATTAGCACAGTGTTGCACTGAACTGGCTATGTCTCCTATTATTTATCTAGAACTATAGTTGTAGCATTACTTTTTACTACTGTTTAAAGTTGTAACTCACTAACTTCCATTGAAGCCACTACTTGTCGGCTTGACCTGGGAACAAACTTGCTCATAGTTGGTGCAACCCTGACCTGAGCCTCTGCGATGTGCTATGTAACACGGAAACAGAGCTTGTTGAATATGTGGTCCTGTACTGTTCCTCTCATTGGAATTAAAGGTGCTAATCTTGTGATGCACTTGCTACTTTTTAATTTTTTTCTTGTTTTTATAAAAAAGACCACTTTTCTGAATTTCTACAAGGCCTCCGAAATGTTCAAGACAAAATCATCAGTTTCATTATTTTTACATTGTTTTTTTTGCAAATGCAAAAGGAGGGGGCTGCATAAAGACAGAGATGCCAACGTCACCCGCTTATAGTGGTCTTAATACAAATATGAGTGGCATTATACAAAGGGGCAGCACAATCACAGAAAGGCTCTTCTTATCCAATACTATTCTTTCTGTTCAAATTTGGTCCGACCATTTTATATAGTTTACCACAAAACATTTGAGGGGACAAAAACCGGGCCAAATGAGCCGAGAAGGATTTGTTCGCATAGTGTGAGGAGCCAAGGTTGGCCGAATAAGGGTTTGGCCACTATACAGCGTCTATGCAAAAGTCTGGTGCAAAGAGGCTCCCATACTTTGGATAGTGTGCATTTGGCTTGGGTCTGGCTCAGTAATTGGGACAGGAGTTTGTTGGTAGCTCTGTATTTGTTTGTTTATGTGAAAGCCCTGACCCCTAGTCGTCCCCCCCATCATCCTTGCCCTTATCCTTCTTGTCCTTTTTGTCTTTCTTCTTCTTCTTTTTCTTCTTGGCCTCATCTTTCTTGCCAAAGCTGATGAAGTCACCCTTGTCATCCACAGGTCCGCCGTCATGGCGAATGGAGATGATGGCGGGCGATCCCGGGATAATGAATGCTTCAGGGGGGATCTCTCCGGGCTTCAGGGGCTGGGGAGCAGGCACATAGCTTTGGCCTGATGCTCCATATCTGAAGTGCCAGCTGTTGCTGTTGACTCCAGCGCCCACTGGGGGAGAAAGCTCTCCACCGCCCTCTCCATCTACACAGACACAAAGACACATGTGTAAGCATTGGATCAAATTCTTAATTAGCTACAAGGGTACAATTTATAGATTAGTTTGAAAGGAGAAAAGTGGAAGATGAGATGTTACTGAGTAAGCCTCATTGTACTTATATGGTATTGTAGTGTTGAGCTGTGGTCTAAATTATAACATTAGAATATATGTCTATTTTGGGAAGGAATGGCATAACTTGAATTACCGTATTTTCCGCACTATAAGGCGCACTTAAAAACATTTATTTTTCTCAAAAAATGACAGTGCGCCTTATAACCCAGAGCGCCTTATATATGGATTAATTCTGGTTGTGCTTACTGGCTTACTGATCTCGAACCGATTTTATGTGGTACACTGTGCTCAAAAATCCGTCAAAATGTTTTATCACAACTTTGGTAAACTACAAAGCCGCACCACTTCCAGCATTACGGTTACCGTAGCGAGGAGCGTCGCGGAGTAATACTGTGCTTCACCATAACATTACAGTGTGTGTATAAGGAATTTGAAGGATTTGTGGACGAGGAATAAACTGAAAAAGTGAGTGTATTATGTTTTATTTTACGTGATATAGTGTTAACTGAACAATTTTGAGTTTATTGTGAATACGCCAACGTTTAATTTAGCGGTATCTGACTGTTTTTTTTTACGTGTTTATACCTGAGCCATTTTGAGTTACTGTGAATACGCTAACGTTTGATTTAGCGGTATCTGACTGTGTTTTTTTACGTGTTATACCTGAGCCATTTTGAGTTGCCGTACTATGAATACGCTAACGTTTGATTCACCGGTATCTGACTGTGTTTTTTTCCGTGTTATACCTGAGCCATTTTGAGTTACTGTGAATACGCTAACGTTTGATTTAGCGGTATCTGACTGTGTTTTTTACGTGTTATACCTGAGCCATTTTGAGTTACTGTGAATACGCTAACGTTTGATTTAGCGGTATCTGACTGTGTTTTTTTACGTGTTATACCTGAGCCATTTTGAGTTACTGTGAATACGCTAACGTTTGATTTAGCAGTATCTGACTGTGTTTTTTTACGTGTTATACCTGAGCCATTTTGAGTTGCCGTACTGTGAATACGCTAACGTTTGATTCACCGGTATCTGACCGTGTTTTTTTCCGTGTTATACCTGAGCCATTTTGAGTTACTGTGAATACGCTAACGTTTGATTTAGCAGTATCTGACTGTGTTTTTTTACGTGTTATACCTGAGCCATTTTGAGTTGCCGTACTGTGAATACGCTAACGTTTGATTCACCGGTATCTGACCGTGTTTTTTTACGTGTATATACCTGAGCCATTTTGAGTTACTGTGAATATGCTAACGTTTGATTTAGCGTATCAGACTGTGTCAGAACGTGTTTTCCATTGAACAAGTTGGGACTGTTTTGTTTAGCTTAATGCGCCTTATCGTCCGGTGCGCCTTATATATGGACAAAGTTCAAAAATAGACCATTCATTGACAGTGCGCCTTACAATCCAGAGCGCCTTATAGTGCAGAAAATACGGTATATTAATTATGCAAAATTGCATGCATATGTAGAAGTATTTTTTGGTTTGCGACCCATGTTTGAAACCTTAACTTTCTTTTACTTACACACATTTTAAAGCTAGGTCTATCCACTATTATACTATACTATACTATAAAAATAACTTGTACCTTTTACTTAAACTAGGGGATAGGGCTAGTGACTTACAATATTAAACTGAATTTCTTTCTTGAACCCCTACAAATTTTCCTGATTACTTTTACTTCAGCTAAATAACCTAACCAAGCAGTGCCAGGTATAAATACTGTAGGGGTATTGACACCTTGGATAGAAGTCTGTAAATATGAGAGCACCGTGCCCACGAAGCCATTCGGTCTTAAACACCTCCCTGCCCCACACATCTGCACCTCTTCATTAACTTGGTCCTCCCCCTTTTTCTCTTTTCTATTTCTTCAGGAACACGCTGTGCTGCAGAGCTATAGCGCCATTCCCAACCTGCCTCGTAATAATCTCCATCATCTTGTCATCCATTCATATTCTAATCATTAATTAATGTTAATGTTTGCACAGATTTGAGGTGCTGTAATAGTTCGTCTCCATTTTTTGTTCCCAGGAGAACAAATCTCATTCAGTCAAGTGGAGATTCTGTGTTTGAATGGGGGGAGTAGCCTAACAGAGCGAATATTTTGAGGACAGCAATTCACCCGGGACTGCAAAACCACACACAACACCAGGGGGTAGTGACCTTTAAAGCACACAGGAGCAGAACTTGATATGTATTTTCTGTTTGACTGCCATTACTTTGAAAGTCGTATATGGAATATAAGACAGCTAGTGACAAAAAACCCCCAAAACACACACATCAAAGACAATAGCAAATGTCAGGAAGGAGCTATTCATAGACAGACGATTACGTAAAGCAAAAATCAAGTTATTAAGGTCAAAAGGTGAAAGTTGTCAGAACAAGAGCGGAGGGATGATGCTGGATGTGGCGGAGAGAGAGATGGTGATGAGGGAAGTGGGGGTGGGCGGGTTTTCACAGACACCAGTTCCCTCTGCACTGACCTACTTTTACTACAGATTTTATTTAGATCAAACATGGCCCTTTGATTCGTCTTTGTAAGCTATTTATGACAGAACTACAGCCTAGTCCCTGTGGGAAGTGCACTATTTTAATATCTACTCACTGTCCAAAGACTTTTAAAAAAATTACATTAAACACTATTCAATGGGCTTATTCTGTTTGGCTAAGTGCTCCTAAAAAGAGTTGTTGATTTTTAACCTAGAAAATAGGTCTAAGAATGCAAATGTACCTCAATGTTCAGTGTCAGCTCAACTATGGGATACTAAAATATAAATACAGATATAAATTATTTGTTGCTCACCTCTAAAAATAGGAATACTCATTTGGACTACATTAAAAATGTGTGTATGCATGTGTGCCCATGATATGAGGGGGGAAAATAATGCAGTGCTGTGTATGGGAACAGCCTGCTTAAAAGTTAGATCTACATTTCAATACATAATATTAAGCTATTTTTCTAGAAAAATATTAACGTCAACAATACAGGAGTGAGCTACATTATGGCAATTTGCATGGAAATAAATAACTGAAAAAGAGAAAAAATATTGATGCACTGAAATATTGCTATATTTCCACAATATATTTTGTCTGAATTTTGTTTTCTTTCAGCGCCACCATCTGGCTGTCATCTAGGGATTCATAGAACCAAAGTTACATACTTAACTTTATGCCATGGCTTAATCTTTTAAAATGAGCTAGTTCTTGCCAGTAGATCAAGCTTATTTAATGATTAAAAGGCATTATCATCTTATGCTTCCATTAGTGGTGTTAGTGTTAATGCTACTTTACTTGGATTAAAACATGCCTTTATCTGTGTGTGGTCTTTATGTGACATGATCAGGGTATGAACCCGAGCATGAGGGGTTGTTATTTTAAATATGCCACATGGTTATATGTATGTATACATGAGTGCGTCTGAAATATTGCTTACCATCTGGAGGAGGACAAACAAATGTCAGAGCTGTTAGGCTGTGTGTGCATGAGATCGTTTGAACTGGTGAGGTGTCTAAACAACATAACTCTATTACGAAATGCTTGTTGGGTTTATTTGACTGTAAGTTCAAGACACGAGGTGATTTTATGGTCTGTCTTGATGGATTACTGTGTTGAGGTAATCTAGTAAATGTAATTGATGGAGTCATCCTCACGCTGTTCAACCGAGCCAAAATGTCAAGTAGCTGTTTGATGTCCAAGTAATTACAAACTCTCAGTGTATCTCTTGATGTCCGTTTGCTTCCTTCACAGACTGTGTCCAATTGAGGTCCATGTTAATTAGGATGCAGCTCAGGTGTTAATCATATTTATGTACAAAATAACTACCATTACAAGCAGGTCGTGTTTTGGGTAAAACGTGACGTACACAAGGAGCTTGGCTGTGCTAAAGCTGTGCCTCTAATATGGAGGATTATGTGTACCTCTGCCACCACTTCATATTAGCCTATATTTCACAGCAAACAGTCGTCTGAAATGGATTATAGCAGAACTGCAGCTAAGCAGGTCACTCTAGCTCCTTATGAGTAGGTTGCCATGACACCTGCTGTAGAGATGTGGGCGTCTAAATCCTCATTTCCGTTAACCTGATGTCCCACATTTTAAGTAGGATATCTTTTTATATGTACTCCAAAATACAGTTCTATTTAAATGTGTCACTAGTGGCTTGTAGATCACACACAAACCCACAGGGCGTGTAAATTCTCTGCAGTACATTATGTGCTTTGTGAATGAGACTCTTCATATGCACTCATTTCGATCTGAATGCCTCCTAAATTACTATCTGACCTCCATTTTATCTGCTACCTACCCTTGTCAAGTCCCCTTCCCTCTCCTGTCCCGTCTCTAATGCTCCCTATTCAGAGATATTACACGTTTCCATGGAAACTGGCTTGCCCACTCCCTGCTGACGACGGAGGGACTGATGGTGGGTGATATTGGAGGGAGCAGTGGAAAATGTTAAGGATGGACCAAGCTGGTGAAGTGAACTGAGAGGGAGAGGAGGAAGAGGTACCAGGTGGAGTACAAGGAGGTGATGGAGTCACCAGGTGGAGGCAGCTGATTGAAGGTGCTGCAGAGGGTGCATCTAGAGGGTGCTACTAGGAGAAGCAGATGGAGGTGACTGAAGATGGTGTTGTTGAAGGGTGCTCATCGGGGAGACAGAGGGGACGTTAGAGGGGGCAGGTGGAGGGAGCTGGTGTACGTGGCTGAGGGAGGGAGCTGACAGAGGGTGTTGATGGAGGATGCTGTGCAGGGTGCGGCTGCTGCTGCAGTCTCAGTGAGACAGTGTTGCTAGGCAACAAGTCACATGGCGTTCCCTAGCAACAACAGTGCTGCAGGAACCTGCCAATCCTCTTAACCTTTCTCTGCCTCCATCCCCCCAACACCTCCATGCTGTTCTCTCTATCCCTAGTGCGTCTCTTCAAGTCTTCCTCTCCTAAATCGCTTTAATGTTTAGAGCTTTTCCCCGGTGCTTTTACTGCTGATAATAGCTTCTCAGGCCCTCTGGCATTAGACAACCGTCTCCTCATCTGCACCATGGGTCACTTACATAAACACCATTTTAGAAGAGAATGGCAGTTTAGATGCAGCACAGGATGTCAGGCAATAACAGCACCCTGTAACTCTAAAGTGATATAGTGTACATCCCCACCATTATTCTCTATTGAATTATTTCCCATCATACACTGGACCGCAGTGGAAATGGCCCTTTGATTTCAGGCTCCATCCAACCACAGAAATGGTTTGTTTGTGCCCCAAAATGTAAGTGTCAAAACTTGTATATTGAACCATTTCTCAGTACTGGCATCCCCCAGAGAAGAATGCCTTCATGTGTGTTTGCATCCCTAACAGACAGACAGATCTTTTCAAAGAGAGACTGTGTGATTGGCTGTGAAGCCTCACTTCATCCTCCTGCTTGTACCTGTGTTAACAGTTCTGATGCTGGACAGAAAATCAATGAACAAAAGTAGGGCAAAACAACCTTACTGTGGTTTTCACCTTGAAATCTTACTTATATTTACCAGAAGCCAACCTATGTAATAGAAATTCTGTTTGAAATATTATATTAAAAGTACCAAAAATGACTGTATATTGTTTGCAAATAATAACCTGTTGTTTATTGGCCGAACTATAGATTTCTACATAGATCAAATCAAACGTTTTATGTTTTCGGTGAATTCATATCAGCACTCCACACCCACTGAGGACAATGCAGTTCCTGTTGACTCCACACCCTTCATTCTGCACCACTTCTATTTGTATTAGAGCACTTATAAATCACAACATGAATATCACGCTATGAATCAAAATCTCAACACACTGGCTATGTTACTAAATTAGTAGAGTTGACATTTCATCTACACTGCAGGATTAATGATGACAAATAGATCTGCAAGTAGTTTGGTAGAAAGGGGGTTACCATGGAAACTTGGACAGTCAATTTTAGCAGTCTTTTAGTATGTACTGGTGGTTCCTGTCTGAGCCGCAGTGATGAACTGGGTCCACTTTTGGTCAAGCTGTTCAGTATTTTCTTTGTCTCCAGCTACATTATGCAACTGTCTTGAGTTTGAACCCAGTGAACTCTGTCCGCAATGACGCTGCTGCAACCTCTAGTGGGGCTTAATGTTTGGATTAAAGGGGTATATATTAGATTATTATGCAAAGTAGGGATGTCACAATATCATATTATTTCTGCAATGATTGTAAATAGAAATATCACAATTTTATGATTATTCACAATTGATACCATGACCAAACAACAGCAAAACTGTTTTCCCGTCATTCACTTTGTCTAAAAGATTGCCATTCCTCTAGAACACACCTGGGCATTTGCGGCCCCAGGGGCCGGATCAGGCCCTCGGCCTGTTTTAATCCGGCCCTCCTCCCCCCGGGATCATATATGTTTTACTCTTAGTTTCTCTTATTTTTAACTGTCTTGGCGCTGTGACATGTGTCTGCACTTGTGTCCTTAATAAAGATGACATGAAATGAATGAATAATAGGTTCAGCAGCCAGTATTTTACAGAAAAGTGCTTATAATGATAAGAATTTTTTACACCAATGATCGCGGACCGGCCCTCCGCCACTCGCCTGGATTCCAATATGGCCCTCGAGGAAAAATAACTGCCCACCCCTGCTCTAGAATGTGACCAGCTTTATGAATTTAAACTTTCTGAATGATAAAGTCAAATTATTATGACATAAAAAAAGCCAGATGAAAGTATTAAGTGTCATTATTTTTGGTGCCTCAAATGAAGGGAACACTCAGGCCTGCCTAATTTTGCTAAAAAAAAAAAAAAGTCTTAAATGAGTTTTTTTTACTTAAACAATCATGATTATAAGACTGTTATAAGACTGTCAAATCATTCTTTTTGTGACATTTCTAATTAATTACCTTAAAGTCTAATGTAGTCAACTACAACAACAACAACAACGACCCAGTTTATTTTTACAGCCTGGCTTTCTTCTTGCCTGTGGCCTCCAGACTCTCGTCAAGCAAATTGATCATGGGCTAATACCTTGTTCTGTTTTGTGTGACTATAAAGAAGTACCTCAATAAAATTATCATTTAATACTTATTTTAACATTGCGCTGCTCCTCTACGTCATTACAACTGAGAAATTATACATTTCTTCTGTAGAGTATATTAAACCTGCGATCTCAATGATTCCTACATACACAATTCTTTAGAATTTGTTCGTAGAAAACCGTTGACATTTTTCAGAGCTTACATTTAAAAAGATTTATAAAGTATATAGTGTTCTGTTTGCTATGTCCGTAGGAATGTTTCTTCCACTTGAAGACTTGCACTAACCTGCAGCGCTGGAGACAGTGGGCCAGTTCTGGACCAGCATCCCCTGGGCTCCCTGCATCACTGCTCCCGACTCCTCCATGTGGACTGAGCTGGAAGTAAGAGCATCAGACAAAAGCATCAATACATGGAGTTTAGACTAATTTTACTACAAAGCACTCTGAAGTATATACACTTATTCAAACTAAATTCAAACATTGTTTAGAGGAAAGCAACTCATGCAGGGCCAGTATTTGTCGTGATTAAATGAGAGTTGGTCTCATGTTTTATTTTTTGTATTTTTGAGTGCTGTCACAAACTTTGTGTATGCCTATTATATGAGAGAAAAGTAGTATATCACCCTTTCACCTCGTATTTAATTATTTAAAGTTCACACATCAATTACGACATGGTATATATTTCAGTTTTTGCACTGAATGAGCAGATTTATTTTATTTTATTAAAAAGAGGCAGTTGACCTAAAGCTAAAAGGTTAATTTTCCATGTTGGTACTGTCGGTCCAAACTTAACATCAAAGTCCTACTTACAGCCTTAGGCTTGAATGGGCTAGCAATACTGTAGTTAGTAGATGTGGCAATAAAAGTATTTTATATTTGATTTTCTCGCTACAGCAGTTGTAGAACATTAATAATACAGTGGGTGAGACAGCCTTTGTGGCAATAAAAAGTTTATCCCTTCATACTTTACTTTGGATAATACTGAAATAATATTTCTTAGAGTTTGATTACTTCCATAAATCCCATTTTACATTTTGAGGGATGGCATTTTCCTTCATATCTGTGTTCATTTGGAATTTGATGACAGTGGTAAATTGCGTTGATGCCTGATGTTAATTCATGTCATGTCACGTCACAGGGGCCTTGATGACATGATGCAGATTATGATCCCTCTCCACACCATCAAAATGAACACTAATATCTAATTAAAACCAAGTCAGATGGAGCCACAGAGTCACCGCTGAAGCCCACATTGTTAGCATGAAATTAGGGAAATTCAGTACAAAGGATCAGGACGTGAAGCAAAAACTCATTAGGGCTCTATGATCCAGATGTCCGCACATCAAAGCAGCTTCATTAAACTTGATAATGCTCCTTTAGGATAAAGATCACCATTAAAATGACAAATAAAGACATTGTCTCATCAGTCAGATTTTGGGAGCCATGTTATTTGGAAGCTATGCAACATGACGCGCTGTCATTAAGAAGTGCATTGCTGATTTTACATCACATGAAAATGTTATAGTTTTGTTCTGGCTTGCTTTCAGTGCTTTTGAATTTGGCCACTTATTATTATACTCCCAAAACAAGGATAGACACAGCACATTTCTCCTTAAAGATTGTGACTAGTGTCACAATTATTAATGTTAATAATTGGGCCTGCTAAACAGTCTGATCTTGGCATTTTTAAATATGAAATCTTAAATTATATACTGCTGCTTTTACAGAATGAGTGCTCAAGTTAAAAGTATACTTGGCTTCCATTTCGTAGACTTGGATCCATTAATACTCACTGCAAGAATAATCTGTATATGCACTTACCCAATTGAAATATATTTTCTGACAGTCTACAATACCTCCAGACCGGACATGCAAAGCAGCACAGCCTTTGCATGACAATGAGCAAGTGGAGGTGTCGAAGATGACGTGAACTGTTACCATGCTCATGTAAAACTGCTTATGTATGTTGCAAGCTACGTGTGTGGACTGGGGATGTATGCGTGCAGCTGATGATCTAAGAAAGGTCGTAGTCAGCTCGTTTGTCCTTCATGCTTCCTGCTTATAGTCTGGAGCTGGGGGAAGCAGTACTCTGAATGGAGATGACCTATATAGTGTTACACTGCAGTGGAGGAGAACCGCTATGCACGGACGAGCGGTGCGCCTGGTCATTCTTCCATCGGAGGAAGTTATGGCTGCAATGTTTACAGATGGTAAAGATGATTCTAGTTGTTTTATATCCGTACCTCCACCAAGGAGGTCTGGTTGCTTGTTAAAACTATATGTGAGGATAAGGCTTTGATAAAAAAAATTTAATGAAAGAAAGATTGGGCCTATTGATTAGGTTAGATGGGCTGGATTTTATAAGTCCGTAGTGGCCAGGCCAATAACTAGTTGTTGTTTTGTTTTGATGATGAACGATCTATTTCAGGCTTCATCTAGTATTAAAATTGGCACACAATTTGAGCGTTCCAAAATATTTGACTCGATTCACAGATTCACAATGTCTCTTGGAGAGTCGAAACGTTTTGTTTTTCTAAAACAGAGTCCAGATGACTACAACTGAATCTTTTTCTACAATGGAACACTCCTAGAGGAATGAGGGATTACACCGACATTTGACAAAAGCAAAAGTCAATTTAAAAAAGTAAATTTAACTCTAAGTCTCTGTTTGTGAATGTGCAGATTTTTGGAATTTAAAATAAATTGTATATACATGTATAACGTCAAACTTTTTTCAGGTAATGTAAAGTAAAGAAAAACAACAATGTTTACTGCTTTCCAAAAGGGAATACAGGGGACACTTTGATAGGGCCTACAATCATGATATGGCATTTTTGTTATGCATCTCTATATACAATTAAGTAAACATAGTAAGGGTGTGTCTCTATATGAATGGATAGGGTATTAAGATATGCGAATATGTTTAGATTAAAGGAAGTTACACATGTGTGTGAAGTTCTTACCTAGTCTGCACCCCTGCCCTCAAAGATGCAGAATATCGCCAGTCAGCATTGGGTGCTTTTGGCTGAACATGCCCGAGGTGAAGAGACAGCAGCAGAGGAGAATAAGAGAAGGACCGAGGGAGGGGTGGAGATGGGAGAGAAGGAGGAGAGAGGTTAGTTTGATTTCATACAGTGCAGATCCAGGCTAGGCCATGGTCTCATCAATTAATCATGACACACATCCCAGCTCTGAATGTGATAGGAGCTCTGCAGCTGTGTTCCCCATACACACACTGACACACATATGTTTAAAGAGGCCCACAAGGGTTTAAAAGGGTCATATTGATAAGGTTTTGGACTGTCACGCTATCATGACAGTAATGACTAGGATTGTTACACTACAGAATTTGGCTCACAAAGAACTGCCAAAATTGCACTTTATAAAAATCTATGTGCATATTTGCATTGGTCAGCATAAAAAGGGTGGTTGCTTGGAGGATCCAGAGGCCATCTTGTGATTTATAGTTTTCACATATCCAATCACCATGTGCCACTGTCACCAGGGCAACCACATTCTCCATGCTTGTCTTGTCTCCTGTGTTAGACCAGTGGGAGCCGTTTGCTTCATCAGCCCAGAATATGCAAATTATACATAATTTTAAAAGAAGAAACGTATTTAGTATAAACCTATAACATACATATTTTGTTAATGTAAACCGCAATATTAGAAACAGGTTCATTGAGTTCATTTTAAAAACTGCAGAACTGGGAATTTTATTTTTTGATTAATAAACCCTGACCCGGAGTATTTCAACAACGATAGAGAGTACAGTGGGAAGAGATATGGGGTGGTTGAAAACAGAAATCAAGTCAACTAAAGACATTCTTGGTCAACCAAAGACATGCCCTGTGCATCCATTAGTCGAATAAAGGGCAAAGCGTGGTGCTGGCAAAAGCGTTCAAAATATCATGCAAAAACAACTATGTACACAGTAAACCGTATAAATGAAAAGGCAGATTAAACTGTCTAGTCACTGCCAAAGCTCCACCTAACTCACTCTAAGTCTTCTCCTTTCTGCTGTGGTCCATATAAAGGTTTATAATACTTTTTAGACGACCAACGACTAAGATACCATCTACTGAACTATTAAACAACTAAAGGCCTACAGTCCTAATTACAAATATTACCAAACAAGAAATCAATATCTTTGGAAAATGTGATGCTGTTGGTGGTAATGTGAATGACAGCTATAAAGAAAAAAGAAAAAAGCCTCTCCTAATGGGAATCAGAGTTAAGTAAACAATATTAAGAAAGCCCTGTTTAAATCCAGAACCTGCCCCAACAGAAGCAGGTGTCCCAGAAAGAGATTTCACATTATGTTCTCCTATTCAATTCAGTGGGGAGTATTTTCTGCCGCCATAGCTAGTCTCTTTGTGTAAATCTAATTTGTGAGGCTGAGGAACAGAAGCAGGAAGTTAATCTCATTTCCTTAGCTTCAAATTGTCTTAGTGTATAACTAATGTACCAGTGACTGGCACCCGAAAGGTTATGATTGTTGACCTCAGGATTTTTTGTTTTTCTTAATCTGCTATTGTAAATGCCATTAACCATCTGGAACCTGGACTCTGTGGAGCTAAAATTCATTAAAATGCAGCTATTAATCCAAAATGAGTTTGCCACAAAAAATTAGACAGGTATTTGTATGACATACTGTGTGAACACTGCAGTACAGACAAAGGGGTACCAGAGTTGTTTGCCTGCTGTCATGATGTAAGGTGTAATGCCCACATGTAGTGATGTGCAGCTTTATATGAAAAATCTGTGTTTTGGCTGATCAGAACCAGCATAAATTATGATGTCTCAGTTTTGTATTGCACTTCACCAACAATGATACACTTAAGTATGAAAGGTGGGGGATTTGTCGTGCCCAAGGAAACAAAAACATTAAGATGCTGGAGTTGAATTTGATCCATAAAGCTCCTTGTCCCTGTCACATTAAATACTTTCTTTGTTCTCTCAGTTTACCACTGTTAAATTCCCTTGGACCACTTTAAATTAATAAAGACAACCCCACGAACATCATACATTTGTTTATTTTTGAAACTTTAAGCAAAAAAAACCTCTCTCCTACCTCGTACATCCCTCTCACTTATTATGATGACTTTGCTGGTTAAATAAAGGTAAATAAATAACTTTATAGCTTTTTTTTTTTTTACTCAAATCCTGGAATGGTTGGAATGGATGTATTTTTATTACAAAACAAAAAGCATTAAAATGTTTACACATCTTGCCACCATTCCAGTCAATTACCTACAGCTCACCCAATGAATGAAAGTATCCAGTGTTATAATCAGACACACCACATCCCTGACCAACAGGTCAAGTGTATAGAGTGTGAGCAAGTCAGAGAGTGTGTGGCCTGCTAATAGTTAAGATGTGATGACAAGCTCAAAGTGAAACACAAATCTCTGAATCATCAGAAATTACACTGGAAACTTGAAACGCATCAAGAGTGACACTGATGCAGAGTGAGTGCTGAGTGGGGCAGGACTCAAACACTGCACCAGAGTGATGGAGAGGACCAGCGATTAGTGCATGTTATTTTGTACCAAGTAAAGTAAAGATGTTCCTACCTCAGGACAGAGCTGCAGCGAGGCATCGGGCATGCTCAGTCTGCGTACAAATCCACTGCCACTGGTGAAGAAGCGCTCTGCACCACTTCCCCAGGTGCCACTAATGGGACGTCCTGTGTTGTAGAACATGAACGTGTCACTGCCAGAGGTGGCAGTCAGGCAAGTCTTGTAGCAGTAAGTCTTTGTGAGTGAGCCATTTCCTCGCACTTCAATGTAATGAGGCTCCACTTTTAGGTCTCTTCTCAACACCACATTGTTATTGGGTTGTCCACCAGCTGCACCAGCAGCACCAGCACTCACACTGCTGCTGCCCCCATCTGGAGGGGGCTTTTGTGAGCCGCAGCATGAGGAGCAGGACCCAGGCTGAGAGCAGTAGGCATGACAGCGGACAATGGCCAGAACCACAACAGTCACCAGGAAAACAAAGGTGGTAGCACTTAGCGCCACAATCAGGTAGAGGGTGACGTTGGAGAAAAGCAGCGTGCTGTGAGGGCGGATGATCCTCTTGGGGTCAGGGGCTACTTTGGGGGGCACTTCCATAACTGCCACATTGATAGTGGCGGTGGAGGTGAGAGGAGGCTGGCCATGGTCTTTAACAATAACAGTCAGAGCAAATGAGGTGGAGTTGTCTTCAAGGATGCGCCTGGTGGTCCGGATCTCACCTGTGTGCTCATGCACTTTGAACAGGTCCATGTCTGTGGCTGTGTGGAGCACATACACCAGCCAGGCATTCGGACCCGCGTCTGCATCGTAGGCCACCACTTTGGTCACCAAGGCACCAGGATCTGCATTCTTCTGTACCGTTTCCTGGGAGCGTGTTCCGTTCCCCGCAGGTGAAACTATTAGTGGTGCATGGTCATTCTGATCCATGATGTAGATGTAGACAGTGGCGATGCGGCTGAGTGGAGGAATGCCCCCATCTTGGGCTTTGACCTGGAAATGAAACTCTCGCAGTGACTCATAATCAAAGCCTCGCAAGGCGTAAGCCTCGCCTGTATCGGCCTTGACAGACACATAGGAGGTGACAGGGATGCCATGATTGTTGTCATTGAGCACTGTGTAGGTGATGCGAGCATTCTCCTTGATGTCTGCGTCTTGAGCTTTAACAGTACACAGTGAAGCCCCAGCAGCATTATTCTCCGTCACATAGACAGTGTAAGAAGTCTGCTCAAACCTGGGTGGGTTGTCATTTACATCAGCCACGTCCACCTGTATGGTCTTCTGAGAGGAAAGGGGAGGATTTCCTCCATCCGTGGCACTCAAAGTGACATTGTAGGCATCCTTGGTCTCACGGTCCAGAAAGGCTGAGGTAACCAGAGTGTAGTAATTTCTGAATGACTTAATCTTAAAAGGAAGGCCTGCTGGGATCTCGAGGCTCACCTGTTTATTAGCGCCAGAGTCTCGGTCTGTAACACTAATGAGAGCCACAACTGTGTCTGCACGAGCATCTTCCCTCACAGGGCTGGACAAAGAGGACAGCACTATCTGAGGGACATTATCATTCACGTCCACCACCTCTACCACCACCTTACAGTGGGCCGCCACTGCCCCAGGGCCCTTATCCATGGCCTGGATGTACATCTCATAGGAGTTGGTCTCTTCATAGTCCACATTACTTCTCACTCGTATCTCTCCTGAGTGAGTGTCCATACTAAACATCTGCCTGACTCTTTCTGGAGTGTAACTGCTGAAAGAGTAATACACTTCTGAGTTCGTCCCCTCATCCAGATCAGTTGCATTCAGTTTGATTACCAGTGTGTCTTTGGGAGAGTTTTCCAACAGCTTTACTTTATACACAGAGTTGTCAAACTTGGGAGGATTATCATTAGAATCCAGCACTCGCACATTGATTTTCGCAGTACCAGTCTTCTCTGGTGTGCCACCATCCACAGCACTTAAAATGAATTGGTGATAAGGCGTCTGTTCACGATCTAGAGGCTTTTTGAGCACGAGCTCAATGTGCTTTGTGTTCAGGGAGGGTTTGTTTGATACCAGCGCAAAATGGTCGTTTGTGCTAAGCTGATACATACGGACTGCGTTTGACCCAGTGTCTGGATCCAGAGCATGTTCAATTTGGTATCTCGAGCCCGGTGAGGCAGACTCTATGACTTCCAATTGGTATTCATCCTTGGGGAACTGTGGCGCATTGTCGTTGGCATCCAAGACCTCTACCTCAATATGGTGCACCTCTGTGGGGTTTTCAAACATCACCTCCAAATTAATCAGGCAGGTGTTCATAGTGTCACACAGCGACTCCCTGTCAATTCTCTCATTGACGAGCAGTTTACCGTTTTTAGAGTTGACAATCACGTAGCGCCTCCCACTACTCGAGGTTACCTTCATCTTTCTGCTAGGGAGCTTTCGAATATCCAGCCCCAAGTCATGCGCCAGATCACCGACAAGTGCCCCATTTTCTTGCTCTTCTGTAATGGAATATCTTAACTGTCCAAACGAAAGGCCACAAAATAAAAACAATGTAAGAAAATAAAAAGGCACATTATCCCCTATCCGGTTGCATATGCCCGCCAAAGCCATTGCAAGCTCATAGGATCCGCAGATGGATTAAACGCTGCCTTCCTTCCGCCTTTTTAGCTTGCAGTACCTCGCGTCCCAGCACCTCATTAAGGTGGGCTAATTGATGTCCCGCTGAACCGAACGCGAGCGGCTCATCCATTGCGTTGCCAAGCCCAGGTGAATCCTTTCCAGCGCGCCCATATTCCCTTTGTCCGTGATGCGTTCTTTTTTGTCTCCGCTGCGCGCTGCTGACGGGTGTGTTTCCCTGCCGATGGAGCTGTGAGAAACGTCAAGACGCAAGAGCTAGGACGCGGCGTTACCGGTAGAGAAGTCCACACCTATTAAAGTAAAATGTCAATTTTTTTATGGAGTTTATTTCAGCAAAGAAGGAATGTGTTGGATCAGTTTTAATCATGCCACTTTATAGGCTATAATGTGTGATTTTTATTTTTCTATTGCCCACCACAGTGGTCTGACCATGAATATGCAGCCTGCATTAGCCTATTACAAAAATTCCGACTATTTCCCCCACATAGGCTACATCAACAATCTGGCTGTCACTTTTATTATTAAACGCACCACTAGTTGAAAAATACTATACTAGCAATCTACATTAAAAAAAAAAAAAAAAATAGATTTAAAGTCTATACCCTCTGCTCAATTAATTTTGCTTATAATGCAGTGGTGCAGTATTTTTGTACAAGCCTATAATTTCTGTAGGCTGTAGTGATTCATAACCGGCCAGTATATTGTTTTCAGGTTATATTTTACGGTGAAATGGCAAAAGGGAAGTTATTTGATCCAATATCCCCGCCTTTACAGTATCCCACCCTGTGCGCGCTCAGACTCCAGACCCCTATCATCCATGGCGCAGCTCTCCTCCTCCCCCCTCCTCCTCTTTCTCTTTTTACACACCCATCCCTCTATTTCCTTTTCCCCTCTTTAACGTGGCTAGTCTTCATAAAGTCCCCCCCGGTAGCATCCTTGTGCCGCTATTCAACAGCGGCGTGTATCTCCGTATCTCTGGCGTTATTTTACGTTTTGTCACACTGTTTTCTCTTCAGAGCCGGTGCATGACTGGAATGCTAATGAAGGCTTTGTTTAGAATGATTAGGAATTATTTACCATTTATGGAATCATTAAATGCGTACAACGGGGTCAAGGCGCGCAGCAACACGTCCTCCCACTAATGAACACGCGCGTTAATGTTCTGCGTGTGTCTGTATCCTGTCTTTGAACCGTAAACGTCAGGGTTGCCGTGCGCTCTTCATTTAGCCGGTGGCTATTCTGCGACGCAGCCATACATCCACGGTATATCAACAACACGGGGCTACGGCAGGCACATTATGGCGCTCTACGGCGCGCGTTTGGCTCTAAAAGCAGGGCATCACTGTGACAATCACAAGCTTCCCTCTGCACGGATCACTGTCAGTAGAGCCCACCCTGTCAGGTCAGATCAAGCGTGCTGTACATGTGCCGCCTGTGGTGGCCCCCATTATGCGAGGGTCTGGGAGAGAGTGAATTTGTGGGTCAGGAGCGCAATGTGTGTTCAATGATATCCTCTACATACAATGTTACTAAATTATGTATTGTTAGACTTTATTGTGTCCGTTATATGTCTCTTATTGGAAGATTCAATCTGTCTCCCCCTCCTTTTCTTTTTACAATTTTAGATTTATCATTTTAGATCTTGTTGTGTTGTGTTGTGTTGTGTTGTGCAGCTTGATTCTAAAACTGCAATTAAAGTGGTCTTATTGTTCAAACAGAAGTCTTTCCTGATGCCTGACTTGCCATTGCCCCGTTATACAGCAGTAATCATTAGTGATCTAAATGCAGAGGACCCTGTGTGTCTGTGGTGGTCTGTGCTTGTATCAGGGCATAGACGACCTGTCTACATCATTTACTGTCTCACACCGACACAGGCAAAGATAGACTGCAATGCCCCAGAGCAAACTGGGAGTGTGAGGTGATTGGTGTTCAGGAATTGAGCATCATTCTGAAGACTAGACAGGAGAAGATCTGATCTGTGAAATTAGTTTTCAGAACTTGGCCTGGTCAGTATAACAACAGAGCATGTATTTATTACCATGAATAAGTAATTAACCAGCATAAAATCCATGCTCTAGATAAGCACCATTTACAATTTATTCAAAAGACAAATATTGCAACCAATTTATATTATTGTTTTGCATTTCAACAATGTGTCTTTGTGCAAAAGGAAGGAAAGGTAAAATATTTTACTCATTATGTGTCAAATTGCATGACATTTTATATTTGGTTCGGTTTACAACTGTATGGGTCAGGAGTTGGCCTTGTTAACACTGACTGCACAAAGGCAAATTATATTATACATTTAAGATACATCAGAAAATACCTCTTTTAGGTTTACTCTGCATCCATTCTAATTGTTTTCTAATCAGCCCCCTTGAACATCATTGTTGTCTAACATCCATGCTTGGAGAGTGACTCAGTTTGGAAGAGTGGTGTTGGATAATATTCTATCTTCTTTAAGATCTTGCTCTTTAATCCCAATTGTTTGCTTTTGTGCGCTTAGGCATCACTTTTACTGTGTGGTCTGGACAACAATAGTAATAAGTGCATGCGCTATGTGCATGAAAGTGATGTAAACCACTTTGACCAATGCAGTCAATGTAATGGCAAATTACAGCCTTTTAAGATGTTTTTTTCCCCATAATGTCTGTATTGCTATATAAGAATTGCCCAACATTAAACTGTTAACAAGACTTGTCATTGTAGAAGAATACAAGCTCTTTAATTTCTTCAAAACAGAGAAAAAATGAGATCATTAGATCAGCCATAATGGCTGTCATGTGTAAACTTTGAGCCAGCGCCTTGAGATCACGATAATGAGATGATGAGTTACAGCCCGAGATCTGAAATTAGGCACTTGCTCTCTCAAAAGTGGACAACAAGTTTGTTTTACAATGGAAAATATTTTGTGTTGGCTGTAATCAGTGTGGGGAGTGGGTCCAAAACAGACAAATAAAGTCGGTCACAACAGCTGGCAGGGCTCGACTGTCGTCATGGCCTTAAGCAGAATAGATTACTGGCTGAATGAGTCCAGTGGAGGAGTGCCATGATGAGGCCTTCTTCAGCAAAACACGATACAGACATCTGGGACTGCGTTCATTGAAAGGGCAAAATATTGACTGCATAAAACAGTAACATTAAATTATGGATAAAGCTAATGAAATAATAATTTTGTTTGGCTGAAAATTACATCATACTTAGAGGACTTCTTTCACCATCGTCTGCTTTTAGTGATTAAAAGGAAAGAGAGCAACAGAAAACATTTTTATGATTAATAGGTGTTACTAATTATGAAATTCTTAAAATGTACGGACATTTTGTAATGGAAAATAGCACATTTATTCTGTATTGCGTTTTGTATCTGTAATTCACATATGTGACTCAAGCTAAGAGCTGATCTATGTAAGGAATTGACATTTTTAAAAAGTAATTGCTCTATAGCGACAAACCTACTTATTCCATGTCAGCATGTTGTTGGTGTCACAGCCGCGAATCTTCTGCCTCAAGCAAGCAGTCATTTTTATTGTGCTATTACATCATTTATGTTGTACTATACGTTTAAGTTGTGCAAACCTTACCGTTTACAAGGCTTTGGGACCAATGCAAACATTCATCTTGACTTTCACAGTTTCACAGATGAATTAAAATAACTCTGCTGTATATGTATGTATTGAATTCCTGACGGCTCAATTGTTTACCTTTTTTTCCTGTCTGTTATGTAAACCTCTGTCTCCATAGCAACACATTTTTGGCGTAGCTTTGCTGTCATTATAATTCTTAATTCACAGCTTCCTAAAATGGTTTAAAAGAGTGGTTACTATTCTATGCAAGGATCATCAGAGCATATTAGGAGACATTAAAAGTTGCAGGAATGTCATAGACCTTTTCAAAATGGATATAATGAGCTCTTGATTCGTGCTTAAGTGCAGTCATCTAAAAACAAAACCAGTGCACATCTTAAATTGGTGCAGCGCTGACCCTATGGCAAGGTCGGCCGCACACAGGAAAACCTGCCATGGGCGTCACTCAAGAGCGGCATAAATCTCCGTGCACTTACTGCAATCTGCCTCCACTGTGTTCCATCTCTGTCAGCCGCAAAACCAGTGGGTCAGCAAGCCCAAGGTCTCCGGCGTTTTATTCATGAATCCACTTGTTAAAAAAAGGAAAACAATGTACTGTCTTTACTAAGTTTGTCTACAAAGTACAAATTCTAATGACTCATGGTAATCATCTGTACATCCGTATACAGTAACACAAAACAATGCAAATCAATCAGTCCTGCCTCATGACGTATTTACATTTTAACATTCAACCTTTGACCTTTAAATGCGCTTAATGATTGTCATGGAGTCATTGTAAATTCATCCTACTCAATAACAGGCACTTGGTGTTTTGATCTGTATGTCCCCTGTATCCGATATCAATAGCTTTGACTATATAGTGACTTGAATTGAGAATTTAAAACAACATGGCTGGTCAATATTTACTTGAATCACACAGATTCTGCCCAAGCACCAGCATCAGCAGATAAAGATGGTTAGAACTGTAACATAGTAACAATTCACATTAACAGTAGTGTATTCATTTGTAATATAATGAATATACAAAAAGTCTAAAATAATGTTGTGCAAGGCTATCAGTTCATTAATGTCAGAATCAAAGTAGGTCCGTTGTCATTGTCAGGTGATTGGAACTGAAGGAGACACTTACTGGATCAATATACTGTACACAGTGCTCCCTGACTCAGTGTCAGTGTGCAAACCCAGCATTTATCTGGCTGAAGGAAGAAGAGGGGTTTCTACATGATTTATGATGAAATGCACAGACAGACAATACACAGCTTAAGTTCTGCGGAGAGGGGTGGCTGACTTCTTAGTGCTAAGCTGCTGCTACATATGAGTGCTCTGAACCCATTGACTCTAAACCCCCATATTTCATTATTGAGACCAGTGTAGCATATGGTTTGGCCTATAAAGAAGAAGGATCACATTTCTGTCCCAAAAGACTGAACTAGCAGACCTTAATGGGTCTACCACAGCTACTATTACAGCATCATTACCTCTACCATTACAATTAGTAGTTTACTAGATTCATGCCATAGATAATATTATGGTGCAAGCGCTGTTGTGTGACAGCTGTCGTGTGAAATGAAGAGAGAGGGTAGCGACATTCGGCAAATAGTTGTGCCGGGAGGGGACCACAACGCCATCTTAAACCACTGTATATTGCACCAGAAACTTTGTCTAAATGATATATTGAGGAACACTGGCAAGCACCGTCTTAATATTAAGTATAAATGATATATAAAACTGAGCTATGGAGAAGAGAGAAAAATATATATATCTTTGTTGATATTTGGAGGAAAGATCATTAATAGCCTAAGGAAGGAATTGTTATTTTTGTGAAGTCACAGACCAGTGGGTATTGTAACTGACAATGTTAACTGTCATTACAGCAGTCTGACATTAAGAAATGGATATGGAATGAGACACAAGTTGAGATAAAACATGAGATTGGGTCCACAAGAACCAGCCAAGATGAGATTTGGACATGAAAAAATAATAATTGTGTGGTTCAGTTGTTTTTATCCATTTTCTTTGAAATGATTGCATTCATTGTAGAACTGCCTTTTTAACTATAGCTTATCAAAGATATGTAACTCACCAGTGCTTAACCCTTTTTAGTCCAAATCAAATATGGAAACATGTGGCAGGAGATCTTACCCCATCCCTTTTAAGAAATAATAGCAAAATAAATAATCAGTCTAGGCACTGAGACTGAGGGCTGTAACGCCTTGGTGGGGGTTGCTACTCTCACTGCTTGTCGTTTCAATTGCCAATTAGACAGCAATGTTTCCATTTATTACAAAATCCATTGGCAATTAAGAACCATTACATACCTGCATTTATAACCTGAATTGACTTCAAATAGATTTTAGTGGCTTTTACTGCAACATTTAAACACATAATTAAACATGTAATAATACCCCCCCACAAGTAACAGTAAAAATACATTAAATATCATATAGTTCTTAACTTTTCACTCACTATATATAATAAAAAAAACAACACAACAAAAACAACAGCAAAAAACACTAAAAGCATGATCAAATCCTGACAATCTAATGAAGTTATTTCTTGCTCTGGCCCTTCTGGATCCCTATGGCCTGGTTTATTGCAGCTGGGTTTCAACACCACGGACAGCGCCCATTATAAACCCTGCAGAGCTCTGGAGAAGGGAATTGATGGCACAGATAACAGGCATACTCAGCACACAGAATCCATAGCCACAGGTGCACTGTTTCTTATGTCGACCTACTTACACTTCTTTATACACCGGGAACCTTTAGGCGCTGTGACGTGCCTGAGTAGTGATGGTACCAGCTTTTCAGGAATGTCTTACAATGTACTTTTGCTAGGCTATAAGTTAATGCTATGCAGTCTATTTTAACATTATTATGCATAGGTTTTTAGGAAAAGATAGTGTTTATGTATATTTCTGACTATACTTTGGCATTGTATGTAGTGGTGCTAAATAAGTGTGTGGTAGCAGTGGAAGTTTATAATAAAATAAACAAGTACAAAGTAGTACTGTACTTAATTTACTTTATAAGTATATTGGATACGTTTTACTTTTACGCAATACATTTGAAAGCAGGTTTCTTTACTTTTTACTCCACCACCTTTGTAAACTGGACTGAAAAGTAAAGTACTTTTCTGTAGGGTTTGAGAACATCTGAAATAAGTCTGTGGTGATATCCTGCCTTAAGTTTTTGAGTTAAAGACAAACAATATTAATACAAAAGACAAGATCAAATAAGTAATCAATTCAGATGCTTCCTTTGGCAAAAATCTGTTTTTTACTTAAATATTTTATTATGTGATACTTTCACTTTTACTTGAGTGATTTTTGGCCCAAGTACCAAACTGAAGTACTTATTCCACCCCTGAATAACAGTAAATCATTTTAGTAAAAGCATTTGTAGCAGTGGCAGTTTGACAGGCAGATGACGTACAATTCAACACAATTCAATTCAGTTATGTTTTTTTTGTTTTTGTTTTAAGTAACACAAACTATTTGCTAGCTAGAGTTTTAGTCTGTACAGTTTTGAGTATATAGTTTGTTCCACATCTGCTACACAGTGTAGGCCGCTGTGCTGGCAGGGGGGCAGACTGTGCAATTTACCACAATGCGTTTGCTAATCCTGACAAAGCTATTATTTTGCGAACTGCTAGCGTGGCTTTTTATTTTGCTTTTCAATTTCCAAGAATTAGCACAGAACTGGGTCAATGTGTGTTTATGTGCTGGAATTTTCGCAAAGCAGAAGAGAGAGTCACTTTTGATCAAATTCTCATCACACACAAAAGTCAGATTAAAAAGCTTTATTCAAACTAGCATGATCAGGCAGAACGCTTTACGCCAAATCAGAAACATCAAAAACAGACAAATAACTGAAAAAAGCAAGGCCATTCTCTCCCCAAAACTTCTAATCTTCTAAAAGTGGCATGAGCTTGATTAATACAATCTAAATAAATGAGTAGAAGAACCTAAAATGTACACGAGAATATTTAGAGATCTAGAAGCACTTTACTGTGCCTTTCAGTCACAGTGAAGACAGAGATATCAAAAACAGTATAAAAACACAAAGTAGAAAGCAGTTGAATGTACAATAAATGCATCTACCATGTCTAATTATGGACAAACAAGGCTGAGCTCCTATTGTTTTAATACAGGGAAAACTGTAACTGGGAAATAGACCAGTACTGTGCAAAAGTTTAAGTGAGATGTTAAAGAAATTAATTTAATAAATACCTTTCCAAACATACCAAAAATAAAATTGGTTTAGGAGAATAAAGACCAGTCATTAAAAGGCTGTTTAGTTTTTGTAAATACTATTTGTGGGTCAGTGAAGTAATATCATTATTATTTATTTTTGTAAAAACATAATCTTTTGCACAGCACTGCACCGTCCATAATTTCATTCATCAGAAGTTAACAATGCAGAAGGCACGCAAGGAGCTCATCGCATGTGCAATTCTTTTTGCACCAGTCTTGCACACCATTGTACCCCACGGCGAGTGTTTTCCTGATGAAGTGACATCCTCGGTCTGACAGGCGGAACACTGTGTTGGTGTTACAGCCACACCAGGAAACTGAAGCTTAGGTTTCACTGACTCAGACTTTAGCCTGATACATCCACTCAGAACCACTGCATAATAATACAGGCAGCTCAAATCACATTTACAGACCAATCAGTGCATTCTGGGTTTTAGAGTGCAGCCACCTGCTTTAGACTGGCCTCTAATGTAATACAACTATGTTCAGTATCACCACTAGGGTTTTGTTGTTTAGCACCGTATTTATGTTCGAAACTAATAGTGGACAGAGGTACAGTTATCAATTAATTTAGTGTGTTTGACATTAAAGATGACAATGTATTTGTTGTGAGTTATGTTAAGTCTCAAGATATTTTGACCAATGCTCACTTTGTGGATAGGAAAACTCCTCAATGTCACCCTCTACCTGGATAAAGAGACTTGAGTTGCACCATGATTCAACAAGAAATCACAATTTACCCTTTTATGTGAAATGTGCTCACATCCTTACTCTTACTTCAAATACCTCAACTCATAGGGTCACAGTGATATGCTGCACATGAAGTTGTGCCTGATCCATTTATGTTAAATAAAATGCCAGTCACTTTATAGTCAGGCTTGTAGAGGCAAGTCTTCTCTTCTCCCTCTGTCCACTATTCCTACTGCATATATGTTCTTTTTAAAAGCTCCTTGTTTTCTGATTAACACAAATCTGGCCTTTTCTATAGTGCAATATAGGCGCTACTCTTGAGGTCAACAAAGGTCGAGAAAAATACTGAATTAATAATAGTAATATTAACACTGTCAAAAACATCACCAAACTACAAATATGCAACACAAAATGCCCTTGAAGAAGCTCACAAAAGCAGCATAAAATCTGATACATAAAATATTTATAAAAACAGTCATTAACAACACTTTATGTCTGGACCTTATCGTACATGATAAAAATTGTATTACAAAAGTTTTGTATATCTTTTATTACTGATTAAATTGTTAGTTTATCCTGGAACAACTGACGGTTGAAAGCAAATGTTTTTCATTAGTATTGTAAGTCCATGTTGTGAAATTTATAAACCGATATTTTGACATGATGTAAAGAAGTTTGTATTTTTTAAAATCCACGTATATACTATATTTGAATAAAATGTTGTTTTTTTAAGGAGTAGCATTATTGCGGTCTGCTCTGCCTAATGCAGTCAGGCATAAAGCTAATATTTCTAAATAAATTATGCACCTGATATTTTTTTATGGGTGTGCGTTTCTTTCTGGTACCTCATTTTCTTTTCTTTACAATCAACTAAATCAAACAAGACACTTGAAAACTCACTATTTAAGAATGGTAATGAAAACTGAACCACTTGTTATTTTCTTACCAGTAACACTATGAGCCTTAAGACTTAAATGTAGTGAAAATGCTTTGTATAAAATATGTCAAATCAATATCACTAATGTCTAAGCACTATTACCAGCTACAGTTTTATGGAGTTTTTCACCCTGAATCATGTGGGAACATGACCTTAACAATGAGGGATATCTATTACTACAGTATGCAAGGTGTGTCCAGACAGTTAAAATTGACTAGTTCAGTTTTTCTGTATTGAATCGGATGCTAGCGCAAGCCTTTTGAGTTTTGTGGCGTCAGTACTTTCAAGTTCCTCCAACACACATAAACTGTATACTGTTATACTGGGTTAGGAAAACATAACTTGCATAATCTGAGAACGTCCCATTTAGTTTAAGAGGCCACTTTTGCAGACATGGATGCAAAAGCAAAAAAATTAAATAAACACTATCTGAAGATCTTTTCCAATGAAAATCTACCTCACATTACTGTCTGGACACACCTTGCACGTAAAGCTGGAGAGAAGGCAGCACTTCTCTGGTTAAGGAATGACAGCATGAGGCCACTTTTGGAATGTCCAGGATTTCTGCAATACACAATTTGACGCCTGAATATCGTAGAGCCATGCAGATTCATGCTAAATCTGAGAAAATAATGGGTTGAATTGTAGTTGATGGGGGGCTGGAGGAAGTTGGGTGGGCAGCTGTGGTACGTCTTCAGTGTGAGTCACCAGTGAAGAGGTGATTATTTCATGGCAGTTCTCTTCTGGGGCCCTGCGGAAAGAAACATAACATATAATCAGTCCAAAAAAGGAAGGCTAACCCTTCCAAACTCACAGAAAGTCCTCACTCATGCAACACTGGATCCTGACTGGTTACTGCCACTGTTAGTGCAATACAAGCATTTTAGAACAAGGGCATATTTTCTTGCAAACATTTTGAGAGATTTTGGGAAATTTGGTATGAAATTACTGTAGACAGCTAAACACAGAAACTAATATTGAAACTAATAAGGAGATTAAATATTCATAGCACAGATTTTTGAGTGGGGCTGTATGGGTACTTTTGTTGTACTTTTGTTTTCGTTTTCTGGAGTGATACATTGTATAAAGAAGGATACAATAAAACAATTGACAATCTGATTACAACTTCACTTGATTAAAAAATGAAACAGCCCTAGAAACATTAACCACTTTGGAGAACCATGTCATGTTTACAGGGATTACTGTTGTAAAATTGTCATTTGACTATATTTCAATTGATACATTTTACAAATCCATGGAGTCAAAGCAATATTGAGCTTTATGTTATTTTGACAATATACGGTTTTGGAATTTTTTCATGAAATGCACATATGGTTGAATGTAAAGAATATAGATTTCTAGATTATCTGCATTTCTGAGTGATTTGATATAGAAGATACAATATTGTCTGTACTTTTGTTTCCTTCCCCACACTTATAATAATTGAAGTACCACATATGACCCACAAAAAAATCTGATCTACTGTAGTCAAAGCATGCACAAACAGGCATTTGGTATTTGGTATTTGGTGGGCCAATAGTGTCCCCTCAGTATGTGACACTACGATGCAATGTCCACAAATAAATCTATCATAGTCTTCCATTATGTGGTTTATGAACCATGATGTTGTTTCACCGGTGCACTGCCCTCTGAGATACAATTTCTCAAAATTCTTTCCTTAATCTTTTTTTTTTCTATTTGTGCCATTACATTGTCCTGAATCAGGGCCAAGCAAACCAGATGTGCGCCACAAAAATCTGACTGGCAGCCAATTCCAATTCTAATCTCTAAACTGAAAGGTTTTCTCCCTTGAAACACTGTGGCCAATCGAGATTTTATTGGAACCAGATGATTTAAAATTACCAAATTTTCTGTATTTTTAGACCAAACCAAAATTAGTAGTAAATACAAAAGAAAATTATTGTGGCTCTACAAAATGTAGTTAGCAACCAGCATACCTCCAGTTGTCGGGTGGACTTCCTTTCATTTTGAATACTTTAGAACAGAAAGAAAAAACAAATTGAGTTGAACAAGTGAATGACAATAACCACATGCACACAGGCGTCCTCATGCATATTCATATTGTTTAATCTTTCAGTGAAACACTTGAGTTGAGTTGAGGCTGCAGGTCCAGCTGTAGTAAAACAAACAACATCTGCTGGAAAACTCTGCTGCTCTATTTGTGCAGGCCTGCATGTGTGGAGGCACAGCTCAAGATGCAAGATTTTTCTCATGTATGGCAACATCTTTTGTCCTTGATTCATAGCTCTGCAGGCTGCGATGCTTTGAAGTAGTACGCCTCTCACACCCACTGGAGAATGGCTGTTTACTCCCTGTGCATCTGTAGTACCCACACAGGCATGGAGCGGTGGCGCAGGTGTAATTTGGTGGCATTTTGACTACATTCAAACAGTGTTTTTTCTCTTTCCTAATTGCTCTTGGTTAGGATTATCCACTGTGTAGTAGAAGCCAATTATGTTTGTAACATCATCCTCCATGACACACTGACCTCATTCCTCAGCTTCATTTGCATGGTTTTCTTACTACACTTGAAGAGTTGTGCCAATAGTAGTAAATCTTGACCATCACAATGCTAAGTTATATCAACAGAAAATGCAATAATTTTGCATGTGTGACAGTGTTTTTTTGGTTTGTTTTAGCACTTCACTATTGTGTCACAGAGAGCTTTATAACACTCATATATATGATATATATATATATATATATATATATATATATATATATATATATATATATATATATATATATATATATATATATACATATATATATATGATTTATTAGTGCAATAGGACACAGACGATTAGTGGATAATGTATTATATTTAAGTTAGTTGGTGCTTAATGAAGCTATATTTTTGTAAACTAACTGTGTCTTTACTAGTAATAATCTACAGCAGTTGTTGTCTTTGCTAAACCCAGAAGACAGAATTAACATGTCGATTAGGTAGAGTCATATCATTTAAAAATGTTCATGTGCAGATAGAATCTAAGCATACAAACCTCTAGCGTAGATGCTCTTGAGTCTGTCTCACTTGGGCCTATGCTCCGGGGTATACTGGACACGAAGTAGCCTCCTTTGGGGATGATGGGCTGCCGAACCACCACTTTCCCCTTCCTTGTCTCAGCCAGGAACAAGCTGTACCAGTAGGCATCGCTGGAGATAAGGGTCGAATCCGCGATGGTGGAACTTCTCTGACTGATGACGCTATTTCTACTGATCACACTGTTTCTGTTGGCATTTGGTGGAAGCTTGATAGCTTTGGGCTTTGGTTTCTGACACTTCAAGACAATTATCACCAAGATGGTAATCAATAACAAGAATGAGACAGCTCCTAGTCCAATCACCAAGTACAAGTTCAAGTCCGTGAACATGTCATATTCAATTGGTAGCTCAGTAGTTTCCGAAAATGACATCACATTTTCTACAGTCGAAATCTTGATGGTCACTGTAGCAGACAAGGCCGGATCACCGTTGTCCTTGGCAACAATGACCAATCTTTGTTGCCTTGGATCTCTATAACTGAACATCCTTGTTGTTCGGATCTCTCCATTGTATTGGTCCAAGCTGAATAAAGAGGCGTCAGTGATTTGTAAAAGTTGGTATGTCACTCTTGAATTCTGCTCTGAATCAGCATCAATGGCGATAACTTTAGCAACTAGATGTCCTTTATCAGTAGATCGTGGAATTACTTCTTCCACAATAGATCCTTGAGCTCTCCATGGTGAAACTATTATCGGAGTGTTGTCATTTTGATCTTGAATAATAATATGGACCGTCACATTACTACTAAGTGGCGGAACACCAGAATCTCTTGCCTCAATGTGGAACAAGAAGTCCCTTTCTCTCTCATAGTCGAAGGTCTTTAACGCATAAAGATCTCCGTTTTCTGGATTGATGGAAAACAGCATGGACATGGACGTGTTCACAATCTCTTTTTCCATTATGAAGTAGACTAAATATTGGTTTTCATTCAGATCTGGGTCATGGGCGCTGAGGGACGTCAATAGAGCTCCTGGTACATTATTCTCCACAACATGGATGGTGTAAAAAGCCTGAGGGAATGTTGGTGCATTGTCATTGATGTCTAGAATGTCTAAAATTATGGTTTCATTTTCGG
Source organism: Chaenogobius annularis (assembly GCA_015082035.1). Taxonomy (NCBI): domain Eukaryota; kingdom Metazoa; phylum Chordata; class Actinopteri; order Gobiiformes; family Gobiidae; genus Chaenogobius; species Chaenogobius annularis. The sequence continues at coordinate 260,113 of BJKM01000005.1, forward strand.
ATAGGGGTGGGCTGCCTTTGTCTGTCACCATGAGAATTAGTTCATATTTGCTGATAGTTTCTCTGTCTAATGGTTTTGAAACTATTAGCTCGTAAAATCCTTTCGACGTTTTGTTTAGGAGTAAAGGTAATGTTTCTTGTCGGCTCAAGGTTAGTTTGACCACGCCGTTGTCTCCGGAGTCTTGGTCTCTCACTGTTATGACTGCAATAAGAGTGCCAATGGGGGTGTCTTCGCTGACTGCGTTTTTCACAGACTTGATGGTGACTTCAGGATAGTTGTCATTGAGGTCATTGACATAGACCATAACTTTGCAGTGTCCTGACAGTGGGTTTGTGCCCCTGTCCTGTGCCTGGATGTGCATCTCGAAACTTTGACTCTCCTCAAAGTCTATGACGCCTTTCACCTTGATCTCGCCGGTGTTCTGATCGAGCGTGAAGATCTCCTGGGTTTTCTCCGAGGTGTACAGCGTGTACGAGTATAGCAGCTCGGCGTTAGTGCCTTCATCCAAGTCTGTCGCATTCAACACCATGACTACAGTGCCCGCAGCAGAGTTCTCGGAGACGTTGACTGTATATACCGGCTGACTGAAGAGGGGGGCGTTGTCGTTGATATCCAGGACATTGATAATGATGCTGGCTGTGCCGGAGCGGGGAGGCACCCCTCCATCCACAGCCGTTAAAATCAGATTATGAACTGCCTGCTCCTCTCTGTCTAGATTTCCATTTAGCACCAGATCTACATATTTAGAGCCATCACTGCCGGTCTGGATGTCAATGTTAAAGAATTTGCTCTCACTCAGATAGTAAGTCTTGACTGAATTGGTGCCCACATCTGCATCTACAGCATTTGTCAATGAAAATCTCTCCCCGGGAGGGGTGGCTTCCGAAATGTCCAAATTCATTGTCTTTCTGCGAAACACAGGCTCATTGTCATTAATGTCCATTATCTCTAGTTCAATGTTAAAAATACGAATAGGATTCTCGAGAATGACATCCATTTTTAAGAAACAAGCCGTGGTTTTAGAGGTGCAAATGTTTTCCCGGTCTATTTTCTCTCGTATAACCAACTCACCCGTGTATTTTTTGATGTCAAGGTAATTCTTACTGTTCACAAAATCGAGCTTCGCCTCACGTTGCGTCAATGTGCGAACGTCCAAACCCAGATCCGTGGCCAGATTTGCAACAAAGGATCCCTCTTCCATTTCCTCCGGTATAGAGTAGCGAGTGATGGAGAGCGCACAGCCCCATAGTGCAATAAGCGTGAAAGCAGTTACCATCCAACGTGTGCGTAAAGGTGCATCTAAAAGCGCCATTGTAACGCTTTGATTCAGGACAGATCGCAATGATGAAAAACTCCGCGTAGATCAGACCGTGTGCATGTAGGACAGCGCCGGTGTCATCGCCCCCACGCCTCGGAGCTGGAGCTGCAGCAGGCCATACACAGCGCGCACTACCGCTGGAGGTGCACGGCTCCACAGCAGCAGGGGCGGAGACGGCGCTGTACCACGCATGGTGACACGCTGCACAAAGCCCCCAACTAAGTCCAAAAACTGTATAAAGGCAATACCAACAATGTGTAAGTGAAAAATAGACAATTATATGTAGAATACATTTTTATTAACCAAATAAAAATAAGCATAAGCCTAGTCTATCAGATGTTTGGGCCAATTCAAATTGAGTTGTATTTTCAATTGATATTTTTATACACTCACTTGAGTAAATATTGTGATTAGTGTAGTTTATTTGTACATGAGTTGCACAATATTATTTTCAAAATGATAGTAGACTACCCTTACTACTATTTTGGCTATTCTTTGCATTTGTGTTGTTTTGTGTATGCAAGTAAGGGTAGATACAATAGCCTATAAATTATATTGGGGCATCCATTCCTTTGTGAGGCTGAACAGATTACCTTTTGATAGTGGCAAAAGGAAAGTTTTAAGATATGAATTATAAATGTTGAACAGGGAACACAATTATGCATTCTCCTGTCGATGGTAGATTTACGGAATTGGCTCATTTACAGTCGTATATGGGACAATCTTAAACACATTGTAATCAATGTTTCCACCCCCCCTGGTATTACATGTCATCCAAATAGGTTTTTGTTAAATTGGTGGTGTTGATCGCTAACGGCCCATATTTGTCAGTCAATCAGTCCCCTGGGAGCTGTGGGTCAATCGGAAGTTCATTTCCGTCATTAAAGTAACTCATGAATTATAGTCGTATAGTTCTTTGGAACTTGTTAACCTAAATATACAAATAAATAAGGACAGTAAAAGTTGCGCTGCTTTTGCGTGTTTAATTACTTACTTACTTGTAAGTTGTTGTACAACTGTGTACAGTGCGGTACAGTGATGTCTGTGGGGCGGATAGTCTTTCAGGGCCTTTCCACTGGCTCCATCGAGTGGCCACTTGTAGTATTACATAATCACCCAACGCAAATGCGCTTTCATGTCCTTAGTAAAAACTGTCAGACGATAAGTAAGTCAGTAAATTAATACAAACATATTTTTATTTTTAACCTATATTTATCTAGGTAGGTTGATTGAGACCCAATTCTCATTACAACAATGACCTGGTCAAGAGGCAGCAGCAAAAAGAACAGAGCAGCAGTGCATACAATACAGAATGATACACGGATAAAACATAAATCAATTCACACATTAGACTATTTACAATAAAAAAGTATGAAAGAGCCATTTGTAAACATATGCACTCATTAGAAACTACAAGAAAAAATAGGGAAGACTTGAAAGCAGCTAAAGACATCAAAGTACAGACTTTCAAAGCTTTTTGTATATACATAATGTAATTACTGCAGTGTGACAAAATGTATCCATGGGTATGAGAGTCATGGACATGTAGCACCAGACCCACATCAATTAACAAATATTGATGATTAATTATTAAAGATATAAAATGTCACATATTTTGAATAGTAAAAAGTCCTCCAAATTTAAACCCACGTATCACATCATCAAGTACAAAAGAATTATAATAATAATAATAATAATAATAATAATTATTATTTGATTATTAATGTCACCAAAATAAAATAAGGCATGAGTACTCACATTTCATAAAAAATAAATAAATAAATACATAAATAAAAAAATAAAATATATATATATATATATATATATATATATATATATATATATATTATGGACAATGTATATATTATCCATGCTATAAGCGATGGACGTTCAACTTTTGGGTGCCCCCTAATGGTTAGACTTTATAATGCACAGTTTGCCTAGCCAGGAAACTGGTTACGGGCAAAGCAACATTACATAAACATACATGTATATTTATTTAGCCTAAATCAGCATGCGTTTTTATTTTTATAATTATTTTCATTGTGTCAAACTTGAGATAAACACAGAAATGTACTTTTCAACAACCAAGCCTGATGCGGTTAGTGATTACAAAATTATTCTCATATCTTAGGCATTTGAAGAATCAAACTTCAAAACGCACTGACTGTATTTTGTCTTTACTGTCCTAATTTTTTTTTTTTATTATTCCCTTCGGCATCTGGGCCCTTGTTGTTTCTTAAGGGCCTTGGACTCAGATTGTTGGCAGGTTGTCTCTACCACTGGCTGTCTTCAACTGTCTTTGTAGTCTGCCTCCCCAGCATCTACAGGGAATTGAACATGTGGCACTTTTCCATCAGCACCATAAGAAAGAAAGCCAAGAGCATTCTCAATATTGCAGACTGTAAGTATAAAATATGTATGTATAATGGTAATAGAGCTTCAACTTATCAGTGAGCTAATTAAGCTTTGAAACTAAAGACAGATGCTGGCCGTAAACACAACAATAATGCAGCTGGGACAAGGTTTATGACCTAATTTAAGAATATGCTAATATTGAAACAACAATGAATAAATCATCACATCACTGACCCCCATTTTGTGCTTATGTGCATAATTTCCAAGCCAGTATTAAGTATGAGGGGCATAACTGAGTTGTTAGGCTGTAATGTCAAATAACCCACACAATATTTTTTTTTTTAAAGAGCAGATATTTAGGCTGTAATTGTCATTTGCTGATTTGGCAGTCAAATTGAAATACGTCACATATATTACAATTATAATTACAACAAGACAAGTTATTGTAAACTAAAATCATTTCACAAATTGTAGGGCCCCCTCTTGTGGCAACACATACACACTCTTAAAAGCCTTTTGTGTTTAGTTACAACAGTTTGAATAACCAATAATGAGACATTTATTATTATAATTAAGTCGATTATTTTCGGTCGTTTTTCAACACGTTCTTGTAGATGAGTATAATTCTTGCCATGTTATTGTAAATAGCTACATTTAAAGTTACTGAGAACAGTGAGTCACAATCATCCCAAAACATGGCTGACTCTTCTCCTTGCCATACCTACAAACACACATCACAACACTGCATTGCCTGCTCTTTTTACCCAGAGCTCAGAGAAAATACAATTAACAATTTAAAACTTATTTAATCCAGTTTTGGACAAAATATTGATCTGAAATCATTTAAAAAAGTATCCATTAACTAGTATTTTAAGATTTTTTTCTTAAGTTCAGCTCCAGCCTATCACCAATCAAATTGTTATAAAATCTGCCCTCTGCCTCTCCATTCAGCATTTCAACTTGCGCAGCCCTTCTCTAACCCTTTGCACCTCAGCTCCATATTTGCGGAGTCTAATTTTCTATCAGGATTTTATATTCACCACCACCAGTGTCTACGCTCTGGGGGACGATTCCTAACATATCCTGCTCTGCACCTCCTGCACGTTGCTCATCATTCCCTGCCGGGGTCTAAGCCCCAAACCTAATGAATGATAGTTACATTTCGACACTTCAACTGCCGTTGTTCATCAAGGCGAGACACAGCTAAACACAAACACGTCCTTTTTTTCTCTTTCCGCCACTGCTTATAATCTATTCAAAAATGTTTAAGCCTGGACAACAACAACAACAACAACAACAACAACAACAACAACAACAACAACAACAACAACAACAACAGCAACTTAACATTTATTTTGGAAAAGGTTTCAAAGGAGTTACCTGGACAATGTTTTTGAAATCCATACAGACCAGAATAGTGTAGTTTTTCTACACTAATTTGTCTAATGACAAATATTAAAAGATCGGTATAGGATATAGAAAACACTGTGACATCCCTAGTTGCCGCCTTAACAAGCATATGACCACAGTCCACTTGGACTCAAAGTCCCCAGACTCCCCTGGGATCTGGGAGAAGCTCTTCCAGAGGTGAGTTGAAGCCCCTGCTGACAGAGGGCTTCAAATATGCTCCCAACTGACCCTCATGACATGCTTGTGTCTGCCAAGCCTGTCTGGCTTCCTCCTACGCCAGTGGATCCAAATCCCTACCAGGTAATGATTTGTTGACAGCTCAGCCCCTCTCTTCTCCTGAATCCAATACATGTTACCAAAGGTCAGATGACAAGATAATGAAGTCGATCACTGACATCCGGCCTAGCACTGATGGGCCTGCTTGTGCTCTGAACATGTTGTTCAATGGTGGTGGTGATGGTCAAACTGAGACTAGCACAGAAGTCCAATAAAAAAACACTGCTTGGGTTCAGATTTGAGAAGATGTTCCTCCCGTTGCTCACATCGGCATTGAAGCCGATTGAACCCTATCGAATCCTGCACTTTCCAGCACCCTTCCCAGGGACTCCAAGAAGGCACAACTGCTGTTTGTTTGGTGGAGATATATATATATATATATATATATATATATATATACAACGAATGCACACACAGACAGCACACATGTATTGCACACACACACCACATTCCACTACATTAAGATGGCGGTTCAGGGAGGGGAGATACATTTAAGGCTGGACACTGCAGGCATTTTTTTCAAATGTTTTGTTTTTCCGTCCGATTGCTCTCTCAATATATAGGCTTTCTCATGGAAACAACAGAGTTGTCCAATCTGCTCCTACATTCTAAAAATTATTCATCCACTCACATCACACACATATTAAATTGTAATTTCAAAGGCCATTTTCTTGTAAAATAGTACATAAAGGATCACCCCACACCAAACACATACCAAACTTTCCAAACTTTCCAAACTTGTGCGTAGATTTTGATGTAACGTTACTGAAGAATTTGTTTAAATCCGAGCCTTATTTATTAAAGTTTTAGGTTTAATAAAAATTTAGGCAACATTTGAAATGTTCAGTCCAATCTCGTTTACTCAATAAATAATAATATCCAAAATCCAATCTGAACTTTTTTGTTTCTAATATGTTAACAAAATGAGGCAAACATTTCCAAAATGTTATTCATGTTTTTCCAACTTACATGATGAAAACGTAAATCTGTTTTTAACGTCATGTGAGTAAACTACAGGAGAAGTTTCAAAAAGATGAAGATATCTAAATGAATGACCTAAATAAATAAATTGTTTTCCTATTGACCTGCAGTGTCTCGCCTTAATGCCATATTGTGAAACATTCATGGCTAAAGCTAACAACTTCTGGTTTCTCCTCAGTTTTTTCTGCATTTTTTCCCCTTCTTTGCGCCTCTACGCCTTTTTAACGTAATGCGTTTATACGTAATGCGTTTTACGTAATGCCTTGGGTTTGGATAGTGTTAGACCAGTGTAATATTTTGGGACTGTGGCATGAGTGTCGTGCCCATGGAACTTAATACATTCATGGTCTTGCCTTAAAAGGAAAACAGCTGATGCAAACATGCACTAGCCTAGTTTGGCTAAGTTTATCTGCTCATCAAATAAAGTTATTTTCACGGCGGTTGTCACCAGGTCAAAATCAGTGTTTGCTGAGAGAATGGATTCTTTTCTGTTTATATCTGTTTTTGCTTTTTATGTCTGCGTTCTCTTTTTCAGTGTTGTGGCTCTCCCCTTTCTGCCTCAGTGGGTCAGTTAGACTGTGATTAACCTGAGCTCTACTGTGGCCTGTGGTGAGTAAGAAGCAGCAGCACATCTTGTGGATTATCTGAGCAGCAGCACTAGTGCAATAAAGCTGGGGTTACTCTGCTGAATGTCAAGATTGAAGGTTAAATGACACTGTGAGCTGTAAGTCACACCACAACAATAACACCCCCTCCTCTCCTCCTCCTTCTTTCCTCACAGGGACCAGCCCTAAGATGCACTTGTGAATTTGAGCGCAGGGATTAGAATTAATATAACCTCCTGATCCCATCGTCACAGATAAATTGAAAATGCCCCTCAAATGTCAGGACCAAACTGTGCACAGGCTTAATGCTTTGTTTCCACCCCCAAAAAATGACTGGGTATCTAAGCCGTCTTGAGCCAAATCTCCACCATCTGTGTGCAAACTGGTTTAATTGCTTAGAAGATATCGCCCCCAGATGCAAGGCCAGATGAGGGTGGAACAACGAAGTGCAGTCTGTTCAATAGCCATTGGTGACATTAGACAATAATTTAGTGAGTCTTACATAATGTGTTTAAAAGAAAATATATAAGATAATTATATGTTTTGTGATTGCTTCTTGTTTTGGGGAAATGTATCTGTAAAGCCCTATTTGCCATTATGTTTCATTGCACTGGATAAAAAATGCTTCATGCAGAGGAAATTCTGCAATTTTATTATTATTATTTTATTATTATTATCATTATTATTTTATTATTATTATTATTATTATATTATTATTATTATTATTATTATTATTATTATATTATTATTTTATTATTATTATTATTATTATTATTATTATTATTATTATTATTATTATTATTATTATTATTATTATTATTATTATTATTATTATTATTATTATTATCCATCCTTTGTTGATTGTTATCCTGATGCACTAGTAACTGGTGCAAGGAGATGTTCCACAGTATGGTTATCTCTCCACAGATTTGACCTACAATTCTGCCAGGTGGCATTATCTGCTTGTCTCCATAGAGATACACACATTTAATGCCATGTTGTGGAACATTCAAGCCAAAGCCATAACTTCTGCATGGAATTTATATAAGGCACTTTAAATGAGTTAGAAAATTGACTATCTTGTTTTTTGAAATCCTTGGCTACATGAGAGAAAGATTATGTTTGTCTCTGTTATCAGCTCAGCTTAACACCTTCATCAACAAGTCACGAAGCCATAATGCGCCTGGCTTAGAGTTTTGTCATGAACTGCAAACTGAATTTTGCACATCTAAATTGCCATATTAGACCTTTTTTTTTTTTATAACTTTATGCAAATCCCCATTTCCCAACTTCTTTCAAAGAGCATTGTTAGAAAACAATAGAGAGGATCTGGCTAACAACAGATGCTAAAAATAGTTTCGGTCAATCAGTTTGTCTTTAGTGTTGAAAGTGATCTTTGATGCATGTTTGTAGCAGATATGGGCAAGTGAGCTGTCAGTGAAGATATGAATAGTAATTACTTGTTTATGCTTCGCTCCTCATTTTGAAAAGCAAAAATCCACAAATAAAGGCAAACTATGCTCAGTTGCTCAGTGCCAGTATGGTGATTGTTCTTCTCCCTTAGGTTTGTGTTTGGCTCGTCACTGTTTCTCAAAGTTTATATACATGTCTTTCATAATGTGACACTGTCAAGACATTCCCCTTCTACTGTATCGGCCAAGGCACATATTTCCTGGGATAGTCCAAGAACAGCTGGTCTGTTCATAGAAAGTAAAATAGATTATATTTATCATACTATCAAATTTAAATTGTAGTTGTTAAAATAAATAAATCAACAGACAAATTAACAATGTTAGGTTGCAGAATATGAAGTAGACTCGTATTCTGATATGAACTTAAATATAAACACAATATTTAATGCATAAGTTATACATACATACATACATACATACATACATAATGGTCATAATACAAATTATAAATAAATATAATGTAGTTAAATAAATTATGTTATGCTGACATTGTGAGAACAGTGTATCCAATACTTGACAAGACATTGTTTCACTATGGAACTATCAACATGAAATCATCAAACATAGAAAAAGGTATATCTTGTTGAAACTCATGCCATAGACGAAGAAGCAATGTTTTGTGTATCAAATAACTTCTCTTTGCAAAATAATGAATACAAATGAATGTGAACGTTGTCTTTACTTGTATTATTTAATTATATACATTCCCATAAGGCCAAAGCTCAAGTCTGTTGATAGAAAATGTAATGTACATGCCTTCATTTTATCATAGTTTTCATATCTTTGTGAATTTCAACTACAACGTTTAATTCTTTAGAAAGTTTATCGAAATTATTTATTTTTATTTTTTTCGTGGTAAAACTGACATGAAAGGTAGCATGTAGTAATTTGTGATGGGTAGCAAAGGAGCTTGGCCACATTGCAATCAAAACTCTCCAAGAGAAGTATGAGTAGCAATACCACAATTGCAAAAAAAATAACATTTAACTTTAACTTCTGCTTTGCCGATATGATTTTATCCTTTTGCATTTCTTGAACAACATTACGCAATATTTTAGCTCTCAAAACAAAGCTTTTTGATGCCACTTTTTCCACTCCTTCAAGACACTTTCGTAAAACTCAGAGCCTAGTTTAGCTTCTTCATTTGACAAAAATAAATTCACGTCATTGGATATCAAATCGAAAAGTATAGTGTATCTTCTTTTCTTGTCTGAGCCTGCAATGCTATTCTTGCACTACTTAAATATATCATTGCTTATGAGCCCATTGTCTTTGTCGAATGTTTGCTCATAGTTTGAGATTAACCTCTTTTTCTTGCCAAACGTGGAGAAGCTGTTATGCACGTCCAGCTCTCCTCTGGGTGTCAGCTTCAGGGTGCTGTATCCAGATGTGGTGCCAGGGATGTACACATTGTGCTGGTAGTCTGGCTCTTCTGAATTTGGCTGTGCGTATTTTGGCGTCCACGAGTAGTGGGAAACGCTTGCTTCTTGAAGAGATAACTTGCAGTCTGTCAAAAAAATATAAACGCATGAATATTGAGATTAATCCTAGCTCATTTGCATACAGTGTGCTTCATTTAAATACAGGTTTTAAAGTATACGGGTTTTAAAAGGGAGCTTCTTACAGTGACTAAAATAATCCTTTTGTTGATGCATTAAAATCCCCATTCCCTTGTGGTGCCTGGTATTATCTGCATTTACCATTTCACTTTTAAACTAAATCCTTCGCCAGGCACTCTGTGGAGAGTCCCCTCACCCCCCTCCCCTTTCCCTCCCCACTGGAACTAATATAAGCTTTTATTTTAGACAGACCTTTCATATGGGAGCCCCAGGTCCAATACTGTGGTGCAACGGAGCAGGCAAAGCTGTCGGCATCATAGTTCGGTTGGCGTGAAACAGTGCTGTCCATATTGGCTGTACTGTATCTGTAATGGCACAATAGTAGTACATAAATAATACTACCACAATAAATGCATAGTGCACAGGTAATATGGATGTACCGTTTGTAAGCAGAGTTGCGTTCGTTCTTTGTCCATGTCCAATCTTTGTTTGAAGATTTTAGCTGCAAGAGGCAAGCGTTGCAAGTCAGTCACGTTGACAAAATGACAATGCAGTCCTTAATTTATTATAGTTCATGTAACACAAACAGCAATATAGAGTACTTAAAAGAGTACTTTTTTGGGGTGTAAATTGAATTGAAATAACTTAATTTAGCTTATTTTTCACTTTTTGCATATCTTGTAAAGCATTTTCTTTTTGTTGCTAGTTCTTCCAGCAACGACAAATCCGTAATATTTCACAAAGATTTGCAATACACAGAGTTTCAATGCCTCAAGGACAAATCTAGGCTCTCCAACTCTTAAGAAGTCATAATTTGACATAGTAGGGCACATCACATGGAATGCACATACTTTTGTATTGTAGTAGGTGAGATATTTTTTTCTCCCTGTGCAAAGAATGTAAACAACCCCCACTTCATAGCTTACTAACCTTTCTCTCCTTTTAAAAAGACTAGTTAAGACTGTCAGGTGATTAATTGGCTTCAGGAATATTATCGTGTATATTGCTGTGCTACAGTTTCTCAGGGTTTGGCAGTTCTGATTCAACAGGAAAAAAAACCCAAAAAACTATCTAGTAATTGTAACACATTGCCTGTAACTAATCTTTATACAGAAGGCTTTTCCCCCCACAAAAACAATATTGTACTAGGCCAAGAGAGTCAAATAAAAGTGATTTCTGCCCTGAGAAGTTGTTGAATTTTTAATGAACATTCTGCATTTTTGCTTTTTATTTTTGCCCTTAAAGCACTGCAGTGTTGGAAAGCAAATGCTGCTGTTTAGCCCAGAATCAATTGGACTATTGTAGCTTTGAAATAAGTGTATACGTGCATTTACTTTGGTTTTAAAGGTCAACCACTCTTATGTGATAAACAGCTCAAACAACTGTCTACACTACAGCAATATGAAAATTAAAATAGCATGAAGCTAATTTGTCCTACCCTGAATATTGAATTAAATATTAACTTATTTCGGTTTTTTTGTTCATTCGAAAATCCAACCGATAATCAGCTTATGTGACTAATATGAGTTTTGGTTGTGCTTCCTCCTCAAATATCTCCCTTATCACCACCACACCTTTAATCCCCACCACCACACATCCAGTATAGACAAGGATTATCTGCCCTAACTGTGGGATGTGTTGTCACAGCGTGCAGAGATGTCTGGGTCCTTCGGAATTGCTCATTGAGTTGCAAAATAGTCACAGCATGATTAGCTTTGCACACAGAATCCAGTTAAGCGTTTTTCATGACTTGTCAGTGGAGCTAAATTAATCATTTTGAGGACAATAATACCCATATGGCAAAGTATGGTCACGTTTGGGAAAGGTTTGTGAATGTTGTTTGGAAGATATTGAAATTCAAGGCACTAACTGACCACAGAATGTGTTCATTGTGGTGTGTAGGGAAGGACAGGGCCTGTATTCAGTAGTGTAAGTGGCTAAAGTGGAGGGCAAAAGAAGGTTTTTAAGAACGGTTATGACCAAAGAACTAATCTGTAAAATGTAAACGTTTAAACCACTGGTGAAGCTCATGTGAATTTTAATTGATCTAATGACAAAAATGTAAACGATGTCACATATATTCATATAACAATTAAAATAAATTATTACATTCTTAGTTTCTTTATTTCTATATTGCCTTTACTGGGTTGGATTTATTAGGGTTGTGGGGAAAAAAGATTTCCATTAACGAATCGAGAGTATCAAAACTAATTACAATTTTGAGTGAGTATCAATATTGAGAAAAATAAATGACAACATAAATAAGGCAAAATTTGACCTTTCTTCACTAGATTGAATAGATATAATATTAAAGAAACGACTATAACTTTATGTTTTTTAAATAATTGTGGATTTTGAAATATTGAAATATGTATCAATTATTTAGCCTTTTCCTTAGATTCAAAATTGAGTTTGACATTTTTGTATCGCACCAACGCTAATCCAACAGCAAAACACAACACTTGTTCAATCCTATAAACAAGGTGAGTGAGAAGAAACTTAACAACATACGTTATTTTATGGCTGGTGGGTGATGTCTGGGAGAGCACTAAAGAGGTACTGAAAGAGAAATTGCACTGCTGCACTAAGGACAGCTCCACTCCCTACAATGGTAGTATTGTCTATTCAAGTCTGGCTATGCTTCCATTGCAGGGAATATTATGATTGATTGGTTCATTTTGAGTTTATAGCATAGTGTAGGACACATATGGTTCACAATAATTACATATTTGCATACCCCTACCAACATACAGATGCACAAACAAGTTCTTATGAAATTGCACCTATAATGTCCACCATGTGCCCATGATTCAAGATAAATTCTAAAAATAGACAATAATAACTTATGATGAGGACTGAGCTGGAGATGTCCTTTGTACTGTTGTGCAATTTCCCTATCATTAACTAGCAGTGTGACCACAAATGAATCATGAAAACTACAGTTCTCCTCAAAGAAATGTTATTCAACATTATACCTCTTATTTGTTATTCTAGATAATAATTGTCTTTATTTTTTCTAATGCTGCAACTGTATTTTTACATTTGACATAATTTGCCGTACTCACCTCATTTGGAGATGGTGATGTATTGTTGGTTACTTCATTCCTGTCCAGTGTGCTCCATCCAGATGTCAGATAATCTGTACTCTTTACATTATTCTGTTGGACAGACATGACTGGACTACATGGTTTGAGGAACATGAAATCACTTTTGGATGACTCCGGGGTCAAACACATCTTATAGCAGTAAGCTTGGCGTATGGCGTTTGCATTGGCTTCTGTAAGACCATTCGAACTAGGTGGCATCCGAATAGTGAGATTAGACTTTTTGAGCACCTCTTTTCCTGTTGATGTGTTGGATCTAGAACAGCAACAGCATCCACTAAAGAAAGGCAAAGTATACGTTCCATTGGCCGGTCTGTCCTTGTATCTCCTCACTGAAACCAGGACGATGATAGCCACCAGAAATGTGAACGAAATGGCGCCTAAGGACACGATTAAGTACAGGGTGAAGTTGGAGTTGTGATGCAGGCTCAGTGACAGGTCACCCAAATCGGGCCGCGATTCTGGCAAGCTGTCCACCACTGACAAGATGATGGAAACTGTAGCCGAGAGCGGGGGCTGACCATTGTCCTTGACCAGCACGACCAGTCTATGCCTAGTGGGGTCTTTGTCACTAATCTGTCGGATGGTTCTAATTTCGCCTGTGTAGAGAGCAACGCTAAACAATGTTGAATCAGTTGCTTGGAGCATTTGGTAAAACAGCCTGGAGTTTTGACCTGAATCGGCATCCATTGCATTGACTTTGCTTATAAGGTAACCAGGCTCGGCCGATTTGGGTACTACTTCAATGGGGGTGGAGCCGTTTTGAGTTTTAGGTGATATTATAAATGGAGAATTGTCGTTTTGATCCAAGATGAAAATAGTCACAGTGACATTGCTGTTCAAAGGTGGGAAACCAGCATCTTGAGCCTGGACTGTAATCTGGAAGTTCTTGAGTTGTTCGTGGTCAAAAGATCTTAATGCGTATAAGTTTCCATTGTCGGAATTGATGGACACATAAGTGGAAATTGGCATTCCTTGTATGTCACCGTCTAGGATAGAGTAGGATAAGTAAGAATTTTGGCCTGAATCTGGATCTAGGGCAGAAACAGAGCAAACAGAAGCCCCTGGCGCATTATTTTCTGTCAAGTACACAGTATAGGCCGGCTGCTTGAATAGGGGAGCATTGTCATTAACATCAGAAACTTGGACAAGAATCATTTTGCGCATAAACAATGGAGGAGATCCCATATCTCTTGCTGTAAGGGTGATGTTATACTCTGCCACAGCTTCTCTATCCAGAAAATCTGAAGTAACTAAGGTGTAATAGTTCTTAAATGAAGAGTGGAGTTGGAATGGGATCAGATTGGGAATTTCACAGTCGACATTCCCGTTTTCCCCGGAATCCTTATCTGTGATGCTTATGACTGCGATGACAGTCCCGGGGGGCGCGTCTTCTTGGACAGGTGTGGACACAGAAGTTAAAATAACTTCAGGGACATTGTCATTTTTGTCCAAAACATTCACAAGAACTTTACAATGTACAGCTACAGGAGATGGCCCTTTATCCTTGGCTTGAACGTAGATCTCATGCATTCGAGCTTTTTCATAGTCAATGACGCCTTTGACTTTAATTTCACCTGTACGGGGGTCCACACTGAAAAGCTGACGCACTTTGATAGGAGCGTGGCCACTGAAGGAATAAGTTATATCAGCATTGGGGCCCTCGTCTAAATCGGAAGCGTTGAGTTTGATGACAACTGTTCCTTTGGGTGCGTTTTCAGACAATCTCACCCTATAAAACGACTGGTCAAACACGGGCGCGTTATCGTTCGCGTCCAGCACAGTGATGTCAATTTGCGCAGTGCCAGACCTCTCCGGTGCGCCTCCGTCCACTGCGGTCAGAACCATTTGATGTGTGCTCTGTTGCTCTCTGTCCAGGGGAGTTTGAAGAACAAGCTCGGCAAATTTACTCCCGTCACTCCGCGTCTGGATGTCCAATAGAAAGTGCTCGTTAACGCTGAGCAAATAAGTGCGGAGAGAGTTGGAACCCACGTCCAAGTCCTGCGCGCTCTCGAGTGGGAAGCGCGACCCGGGCGTTGCAGATTCCGAAATGTCCAGGTTAAACTCGGTCCAAGGGAAGCTGGGAGAGTTGTCATTCACGTCTAAGATTTCCACCTCCACCCGGTAAAGCTCCAGAGGGTTCTCTATAACCACTTGCAGGTGAAAAGAACACGACAAACTCTGCTCGCATAGTTCCTCACGGTCAATCCTCTCGTTGACGAACAAAACTCCATTCTCCAAATTAACCTCCACGTATTGTTTCTTGGAGCCTGAAACTATTCGAAATCTTCGCGCCGACAGTCTGTTAAGATCCAACCCCAAGTCCTCTGCAATGTTTCCCACAAAAGCTCCGTGTTCAAGCTCCTCTGGGATGGAATACCTGATTTGTCCGTTAACAAAGTCCCACAAAAATGCCAAACAAAAAACGACTTTGTACCTCCAGTTGAGTCCTTTCTTCACTCCCGACGGGTCCATTTGTGCTTTCAAACAATGGAGAAAACTTGACAGTGTTCTTAGTGCAGCTTTGTGTCTGGAAGAACAGAGAGGAGAGAGGATGTTCACTGGGTTATCGCTCAGATTAGTGCGCGCGGTGTGTGTGTCTACGCGCGCGTTTATTATTGGCTATACAGTTCCGATTGAGGGGAAAACGACATCTGTTAGGATAATCTATGCTGCCTACCAGCCTGATCAAACCCGTGTGTCCCCTCCCGCGGGCTTAACTGTGGGTCAGCATATGAATTCAATTCGAGTCGTATCATCTTTTGGAACAAGGTTTAATCTGCTGGAGGCACACCTGCATAATAAGATTTAAAGTTACACATAGTTTTGATTAACGCAGCAGGACTTGAAATACAACACTCGCATTTATTAAGGTATTGAATGGCAATGTCTTGGGAAAGTTATTATGCCAATAACCCTTTAACGTCGCCCCTGTGCACATAGCTTTTGTTGTAGTGTTATTAAAGCTTTAAATCTACATGTTAGATTGAGTTTGATATTGCTGAGGGCATTTCTACGTTTAGGCTTATAGGCTAATATATCTTGTAGCCTCGCTCTTCTTTATGGAGTTTAATTTAGAAAACATAGTATCTTCCTCGCCAAGGGCATCTGCGTGTATAGGGTGAATGCATGTAAAACACAGGGCTTGAAAATGGATGATATGGCAAAATAATATTGCAGTTTAAACTAATGTTTTACTGTATACCATATTATTTCATGTTAACATCAAGTACAAATAGCATAGAGTAATAGAAGAGAAGTGCATTTTATCAAAGCTCATGTTATATCCATTGGACAGAAGCAAAGAGAAAAAAAACCCCCATCAATTTATTCTTTGAAAAAAGAAATAAATCCTTTGAATACAAGCAAAGCCCAAAGCAAAAAAAAAAGGCTATAAAAGTGGTGTTACTTCAAATGCGCTAAAAATACTGACAAGTCTCTAAAGATACATATAGTAATTCTATGTCAGTGGTTGAAGTGGGAGAGTTGTAAAGTTATTCCAAAGGGGTGGCTCAAAATCCCAAACAAGTGGAGAGGAGCCGCTCATAAAACAGCATTTTCAGCACATTTTTGAAGCATATTTCATTTCACATTAATGCTACCCCGTTGTTGTATCTGTTTACTATCCACTTCGGTGCGCTCTGAAAATCTCTGCTCCCCTGGTTGGAGCTGCAATCTGTCTGCATAGGAACTGGGAGTGCAGCAGCAGCAGATGGTGAGGTTGTCCACGGGCTCATGCTCTTTTTAATTAATGGAATGGAGATTAGAGGGCATTTTCCGTGGATCATTAGTGAACAGAGGAATTAAGACATTTTGTGAGAAATAATCCCAGGGCCATCCATGCCGTGCACATGTGGTTTTCTCATATTGACCTGCTTTTCACAGCCCTTAAGTGCATGGCATCGCTTACACACCGCACAAACTAAGTAGCCAGGGATAAGGGGGACACAACAAGCCACACATTTAGGGATCAAAAAACACAAAAGAGATTATGTTTGTGTTGCTGTATCCTACATACATAACCATAGTCCACGCCCACTCACTTTAGCTCACTCAAGGGCAAGTACAGACTATCAATCCCCTTGTCTTTAACTACTTTTCTGCTTTTAAACTATGGGATTAAACTAGGTTAGCCTACATTTCCAAAACACTTAAGCGGGTTGTATTGAAATAGTGTCATGCATCACTCCAGACTGGTAAAATAGCAGTGATATGATTTGCACAAGACAATAGGGAATAAATTAAAGATTTATAGAGTACCGGTACTTTAATGCAAATCCAATGCAAAATCCAAAATAATTATAATTCATGATTTATTTAGTGTGAATTACTGATTATTAATTTCATTGGATACAATCATTACTATTTTATTACTGTTAATTGTCCCATATTATCACAATTATGTATATATTTATACTACAATACCACCATTTGCTTGCTGCCTGCTGTTCCTGATAGACTTCTAAAATTTACTTACATTTCAGGAGTGTAATTCTCATTTTTCTTAGTCTTTAATTTCACAGCAAAGAATATTCTTTATTCTGAAATCAAATTGACCCTTTACAAGTTTATAAACACCCAGCTTCTTATTTCCAGAATGATGGAGGCATACTGTACATAATGCATGTGCAAAGGACAAACTAGGATTGGCCACAGAATATCACTAAATATGAAAAATTAAGGTGCTGTCACTCCTGGTAAAGGACTAAACCAGGACTAAAACAGGATCTGGGACCAAAGTGTGAATGGACCCTCAAAGGGGTTTTGGTAAATGAAAACCACTCAGATACATATAAGTGATGTCAGAACATGGCTTAAAGAAATTATGATGATATTTAAATGGAGACCCACAATGTAATATTCATGAAGGCAATTTTTTAAAAGGTTTTTTTTAATAGAGAAGCAAAATACATTTCTACAATGGAAATTACATATATTTAATTCTTATCTTTGTTTGCTGTCCATAATAAATGCAAAAAATAACAATACACATTTATTTGACACATCTTATCAATTCTATTTCATGCATACAATAGCATAATAGACTATGCTTTTTTGCCCATTGGGAATAACTGTTGCACAATAATATGAATAGGTTTTATTAGAAAAACTGTAAAACGAGACATTGACTTCTTCTTACTCCCTGTCAGGAGGGCTACAATGTTTTAATTGATCCATACTGTACTTTCTTTGCTTGTTAATTGTTGATTACTGGTCATTGCTACTCCATGAGCTTGAATAAATGTAAATAAACAAAACTAGATTTTTATGGCATTTCATCTTTTTCAGAATATTGCCCTACGATCCGCAAATAATGATGAGCAAAAATCAGAAGTTATTTTAAGTCATCATCCATGCTTTCAAGAATCGGCCAGCTAACATGCTCTGAGTGCGGCTAATTAGTCTCATTTCAGGATTCTGTGTCCAATGCAGCTGTTCTGAACCACCTGGAACAAAGAGCCAAAAGAAAAATATTTGCCCAGCTTTCTCACATCAGTGGATGCTTGCAACGCAGGAGGACTCACACTGTTCTAATTAACCTTGTTTGGTTCGATACACACTTTTCTTCTCAAAGATAGTGAGTGGAGGTCTTGTTGTCCGCTTAAGGCTGAAATGGAACAGGCAGGCACTGACCAATTATACAGCCCAGTCTGAATATTGCACATGCTGCAGGAGAGAAGACAAGGCAAGACTAGACAGGGGAGAGTTGAGGGCAAGTGAGAGAAACATGGAGCTAGTGTAGGCATGTGGGTCAGTGTGCGAGAGCAGCAGGAGATAGAATACGATCAGGAAGAGCCCAGGGTCATCTGGCAAACATCCTAGAATATAGACCTTTTTTACAGTTCAAATTGATGAATTGTGTTGCTTTCCTCAAAAATTAGCTATGCTTTGTTATTTATTGATGTGGTTCCCAACACTAGTACCCCTAAACTTTTTTTTTCCCACTCTAAATTCCCCCAACTTCAGTAATGATCATTCTTTTGGTATAAATCTGCTGGGCAATTGTCAGTGATTTATATTACATTTACTTGTCTTATTGTTATTTTCCCCTTTATACATATAAACAAACAGAACAAACAGAACAAGACTAGAGAGTAAAAGAAAAAATCAAAAAGGAAAAAGAGTAGCCCAAAATACAATGTAAGTAAATTTGATGATACTTATGTCAAAAATATATCTATATATATTCCCAAGGATGTAAAATGAACTACAAAGAACATTTTATATTCAAATGAAGTGACATGGGGGTGAAAGCAGGGAGAATGTCATAGATACTAACTTCCCTGAGTTTAATACTTAAATAAATGATTTGTATTATATGCTTTATTCAATATTATATAGTGCAAGCTGTACTATTGTACGCCTTATGCTGCATGGTCTTCAGCCTGCATAAATGTGTTGGGTCAGGACCTTCTGCAAATCAATATGGAAACCACTGCATACAAGTAAGCTCATGATTTGCAGTGGTGGTACTGAATGAAAGAGCCAAATGTTCAGTGTGTGCTGTAATGTTGTAACATTGATTGTATAAAGCAATTTCGTGGGTGGAATTGGACCTATCTTTTTAAAGAGAACAAAACACTTTTTAAGCTATTATCAAAGAAAAAAGGAAAAAAAATCAAAGTGCCCTCAGTGGCTCAAAGGTGCTCAATAAGCTCAATAAGCTGATGAGATTTCAACTGAAGCAATTTCACTTGGGAATTTGGAAATTTTTTGCATTAAACCGTGACTATAGTTCTGGCACAGAAAGAAAACAGTTGCTCTGAGAACTCTCACCTTTTCTGTGGCCTTTATAGACAGATTTTATTGCAGTTAGTCCCCGTCCACAGTGACAAGAGACACAGAGAGACTCAAGTGGCATGAAACATCTGAACTGTGTGGTCATGGACAAACTCAAAGAAACAAACATTTAAGGAAAGAAAGAAAACTTGCAGTGCTGTGTCCTTATATATTCCTGTAAACTCAACCACCTATTGTGCTGAATCTAATGCGCCTTTAGCAGTAACCCACACACATTTGAAGGGCAGATGTTCTCCATAGAATGTCTGGCATGTTTTTCCTTTCATTTTTCTATCAATATCTTCTTTTTGAACATATTAGCAATTACATAAGATGTTTTAATGAGATGAAGTATTTTACTTATTGGCACTCTGTTCTTTTCACAGCTGCATGGGGACATAAGGAAACAACTTCAAGGGCACACAGTGAATTGGCCTGTTTTTTAATCTTTATGTCATTATATAAGCTCTATTAAATGTCAGTTCACTGCCTTTATACAGATGTCTTATTTTTGTAAAAAAAACACTATCTCTATCAATGCACAAACTCTGAAATTGCATTTGTGGACTGGTGGTAAGTTATATCCTCAAGGTTTCTCATGAGAGTAAAGGAGGACGTGTTGTGCAGTGGTAGGGAACGCGCGCACACGCGTAACAGCATACATCAATAGAGAGCCTGCTCAGCCTGTGTATGATGGTCTGGACTCCCCAGAGAAGAAGTCTGTTGGACAGCCAATTTGAGCATCCTCTTCTTCTTTGCTATATCATTGCACTGTAGGAAAAGGAGCACGGCGCAGAAAAGACCTTGAGTGTCTGCACTTTCCTTTCCTTTGCTCTGTTTTGTAACTTCTTGTCAGTAAACAGCCTTCTCTTCATACCCTGGCATGAACTCTTTTGCTTATAGCCACAAAGGTGGAATTTGTAGAAGCCAATATTGTGTGATTAGCAAAAACCACACCCTGAAAATATGGCGTGCACATGTTCATTTTTGATACGTATGTTCTCTTTCTGCATGCTGTTTAGGATAAAATATTGGCATAGCTGCAGTAATTTAATCTTATTCAGGAGTCTAACCACAATTCTCCATATGTTGGGGTGAAATGGAGACAGCTACGTGTAATTGACCTGTTATGCAAATTAGCAAATTAGCGACACATATATATACATACTATTTTATACATACTATTTGCACTGCTAGTTTTTGCACAGTATCTGACTAAATTGTAAATTGTGTATATATATTCAGTATTTTGTTTTTATATTTATTTAGTTCACCCTATTTTTTATTCATGCCTTTATATTTTTGCTTTTATTATTATTATAATTTTTCTTTTTTTTGTTCACTGACAATGGCAAGAAACCTTTTTCTGACTCTGATTCTGATAATGAGAGATCCAAATTCTGGACCTAGTATGTTTACGTACGTACCATTATGATGCATTGGATGATGATGTCCTGCAACATATAAGGAGGTCAGCATCAACACAATTCCCAGAAATTTGCCCCACTTACCTGGACCCCTTTAGATTTGACCGTGACAGGCATTGGGCTGAGGTGTTTTTGTTGTTGGTAAGAATTTCAGCATTATTTTTTATCGCCATGAATTAAATGAATTATGTCTTCTTTTAAAATACATTTGTTTGTTCATCCTTAAGACAAATAGGTTGTTTTGCCTTAACACAGGAAGGTTATTACGCGGCCCTGTGCCAACCTTCATGTGATAAGGTAAAAAAACGATTTTGTCTTAACACCATACTCTGCTCCTCATTCCCTCTGGTCTTCCTCTCAATGCTTAGTATCACTCCTCTCCTCTCATCTTAAAACCAAAGGGGGTCATGCTTTTTCTATTGCAGCATACAAATTTAAAATAAAAATTAGTTCCAAAGTCTATCAAATTTGTCCAGTTCCAAATTGTGTGTAAAGGTTTTCTTTTTTTTCAAGACAGTTGGTTCAGTTTGTGTCATAATTTCTTGGATATGGTCTTGGATATGGTACCCATTTACCGTGTCCAGGTGCCAGTGGAAGAGTGCTCGTCTTCTGATCAGAAAGTTGGCAGTTCCAAAAAAAAAAAGTTCCAATAACCTTGTCATGAACATATTTCTTTAGGTTTATAATGTTGCTCATCTGCAGTAACTAATCAATCTAATTATCTTATCAAAGTCCAGATGGTGACTATTTGTAATGTATAATTCAATAGAAAATAATAGCCACCATCCAGAGGAAACTTAGACAGCTAATATGTGCATTTAAAATATAAGTTTATCAAGTCATACAGTTCAGAGGAATGTATGGATAAGCCTAAATCTGTTAAACAGGAACATACTGTATTCTGAACATTTCTAGGTGTCTGAGATGTCCTATTATTGTTTATACATTTTATTTTCTCTTACCTTTCTTTCCCCAACAAAGGCTGCTGTTGCTGGAGACAACATAGTTATTAAAGCTGACCTGAGGCACTTTCCTTACTGCAGCACGCAGGCTAATGGCTGGCAGAATAATACGCTACATCCTTCAGTGTGACACAGCACACTCCTGCTTTTCCTCTGGTGAGTAAAGTCCTTTTTATCTTGTATTACTGTACTTTATATTGACACTGCACACAATGTGAGCAACGGCATTGTGTCCCCATTGTATCCAACGTCTCATTTATCAACCATTGTAAAGATATTAATTAAGTTCCTGCCAGAACCATATTTTTCATGTTGTAACTTTGTCTTACTATGAATATTTTCAGAACTTTTAAATCCTAAATCAGCACTACACTTTCCTCTTTGTTCTGCTCTCCCTACTATTCAGCTCAAATCTATTATTCAGTCAGCCCTCTGAAGAGCACACTTTCAAATCTTACCTTGCACCATCTTTTGCCGGACCATCATTTTTAACTAAATAAGGTAAAGCAAAGTAATGCCTTCATTCCTTTTTGCTTTTTTTCCATTTCAGATAGCTTTTATGTTTCTTGAAATGTGTGTTTTTCCACTGGATTCAATATGCTTAAGAATGCCCTTTTAAAAGAGTGTCTACTTTTCCAAGCCCCCCAAAAGGCGCTTTGTGAGTGAGGTACATGCAGAAGCCCTAATGTGTTTTTAAGACATAATTGATGTTCTGTGTGCACTGATTGGGGAGTGTGACTTTGTTCATGACAGTGAATTAACAAACTCAGGCATGAAGATTTATTAGAAGTCAAGTCTGTGGGCTGAAAAAGATTACAATGACGTTGTGGTAATTATCGTCTCAATGGTGATTGGAACAGCTTTTCTTTTTTTCCCAAACCATTCTGACTTGCAAATTGCCAGTAATTTACAGGTTAATCATGATTTTGTAAAGATGCACAAAAACATTAGGCTAGTCAGAGAAATATTGTTTTGACTTTCAAAACTTGACAAATTTTGTGAAACAAACATTTGCAAGTTTGTGCGACCTGTACCTTCAATGGATATTTCCTTTTTCATAATAAGGAAACAAGGAATAAAGAAACGGCAGAAAAAAACAGGAAACCAGGGATAAATAAAGACAAATGTTAGGAGGTAATGCTCCAACATAAATCCAGGGTATTTTGTTTTGATGTTCTTAAAAAGAAAGCCAGTGTTACCTGCCAGTGCCGAGGGATAACATATGTAAATTAGCACATGGTCTATATTTACACTGTAATTTACAAATGTTCATCATTATTTAATAACCCCATTCAATAAATAAATAAAAATAAGTTGGGTAAACGTTTATCATAATTTAAATCATTTCACATATAGATCAAAAATGTATTACCAACTTTATCAAATGAATTGTCTTGACTGTGTTTTTGTAAAACCAAAATTATCTATATAGCCACACAAGTAAAAATGTCTACATTAAAGTAACTTCTCTGGTGGAGGGTCCGCCGCCTGCCTGTCTCCGAGATGTTACTGCTTTGCCTGGAATAATGTTCCAGTAACGCATTGAACTTGTCAGACCTTAGTAGGAGTGCATGTTTTTCAAAGTATTTTTGATCAATAAAAACACCTGTAATTGAATAAATGCAAGATGATTACACTCAGTGCCATATTGTGGAACATTCCAGGCAAAGCAACCTCATACAGCGCAGCAGATGGTATACCTTTCACCAGAAAAGTTACATAAGGCATTTTTTTTACAAAATCCCTTTAATCCCTCCGTCCCCAATTAGTCAGAAGAACCGCCCAGTTCCCCTTCGCACAGCGACAGTGGCTGAAAGTGATATTAGCATCTTTATTTTCTGGAACATTTAAATATTTAATCAAGTGGGGTTAGGAAAACAAAAGTATTTTTCAATTTCTTCTCCCACTCCTCTTAAGTACTGTAAACCCTGCACATATTATTGTGATTCACAAAATGCTCCAACAAACTATTAAATTAACAAAACAACCACATTATTTACAGTTATTCATAACCAAATTATCTACAGTTATTCATAGTGTTGAATGATTACTAATTAAGAATTTTGTCTTTGGAGTTTTCTGCTTCCCGGTAATTTCTCTTGTGGATAAACAAAAGTTTGTCTCTCTGAAAATAAATGAAGTGGTTAAAGGCACAGCACACATATCCTAGGCTCCAGATGTTGAGGCCCCAGCCACCCAGTACTAATAAACAGCAAACAGGATACCATCTGTTTCCTTGACCCCTTTCCTTATTTAAAAAGTGACAAACAGAAAAAGTCTGTCCCGAACAGATACCTCAAGATTCACATAAATAACTGTACCTCCTGTTAGTTTGCATTGTTAGTAAGAGGAGAATTTGACATTATAAAAGCCCACTGTTGCATTAACACAGGTTGACTGACACTGCATGCTAATTAAACCCCCAAATCACTTTTGAGCTCACTTTACTTTTACCAGTTACAGACAATTAGACCCTGACACTTCCCACACACGACTTGCCCTTGGCCAGGGAAGCCATGCTGTTTCCAAATGCTCCCGTTGACTTTATTTTGCAACAGTAGAATCTTGGCAGGGCTGAAACAGAACGAGCCTGCCCTGTCAAGTGGGCCTGCACAAATGAGGTCTAAATGTGCACAGGGCAACATCATTATATACTCCTCAGTTGACCAGTAGGCTGTCTGTGAGAGAGGACTTTGTGAATGAGCCCCCGGTTGCCTGTCTTAAGCCCGGTGCCAGTCACCATTAATGCTTGCGTGGTTCTCCCCTTCGCCTGGTGCTCCCTTGTACTCAGTCTACCCTCAATTGCTGTCACTTGTGTCCTACAGGCTGTCATCTCCACTTTGTGCTCCATTGCCACCATGTCTCCTCTGCTGCTCTATTTTCCCCCAGTTCAGTCAGGCTCGTGGCTGTTTGTCAGTGGAGGCTGATGGCCCGCTTATTTGGTTTGCTGTCTGCCTTCCTGCTGCTGTGCCACTAGATTTTCATTACATATCAGCAGCACCTTGGCCATGAGCACATTGGATTCGCCACACTGGTCAGTATAGTAAGCCAGAAACAATCAAGGCAAGACGATTTTATTGTTAAATAAATTATAACAGTGTTTTTCAACCTTATTTGAGTCAAGGCACACCTTTTCGGTTGAAACTATATTCCGCGGTACACCACCTATTAGAATATTACCGAATCCCACCTTTTAGAAACAATTGATGTAGCAAATATCGTCCCTGCCAATGCCATTGTGTCTGGATCTTCAAAGTTTGTGATGTTCTTTGAAAGATGCTCTATGTAACGTTTCTGGTGTAGAGTCCGCCTCCTGCTTGTCTCCATGGAGATGTTATTGCTTTGCCCAGAATGTTCAACAGTGTGTAATTATACTCTATCTCCATGTCAACAAAAATACCATGTTATAGGTCAGCTCTTTGGTGAGGAAACCTGTCTGTCAAGGCAATAAATCACCTGTAATTAAACAAATATAATATTGATAAGTTAATTGCCATACTGTGTCAAGCAATAACATCTCCATATAGAGACAAGCAGGTCAAAAAAAGTAACATAGTGCACCTTTAAAATATATTTGTTTGTTTTGAATTGTTTATTTTTATGATACATTTTCCATCACTCTGAAACCCATATGCGGAGCGACGCATTTGTAAAACCAGACAGTGCCTCTAGAGGTCAGCATTTGACTATAGTTTTTCAAAGTGAGAAGCCACAGTAGATTGCATCGCTTCTAAAACACCCCTATAACTGCCTACACTTGTATAAAGAATGCCATAGTGTTTGTGAAGAAATTATATTCACATTCTGAAATAAAATGTTCCAACTGATCCAGTGATTATTTCGATGCACCAGGCTTGACTGAATAAGAAACAACGTGACTGGAACGATGTAGACAACACTCCATTGAACACGACACAAGTTTGATTTTTCTCAATGCTTTTTATCTTATTTTTTAGTACAATACACATCAACTATTGTCATGTCTGGGTTAATATTTCTGATTAGTCGCCATTGTGTACTCTTTAGATATTGAAAGAACTGTTTAGTGTTTCTGTGCTGTCTGCTTCCCATGCTGCCAAAGCCGCTCAGTCTTGTCGCTGTATTTTCTAAAGAGATTATGCAAGAGTCTCATCTAGCCAATTATAATTAGCTGAAATCCCACAATGTCAAAATATGCCAAAATGGATTAATATCTAAGTTTGTACATTCCAAGCCTGAGGTAGTGCCTGTAACCTACAAATTGATTCACTAATCACAACACAACAGCCGCACATACAGTGACAAGTGCAGAGGTGTACTACAGGAATGGGTGGAATGTAGATTGTAAATAATACAAAGGTAGTCTCTGTAGAACTGTGTACGAGAACGTGTTGTTGCTTTGTGTGCAGAAAGCAGTGCCCCTCCACTCCCCGTCTGCCTGCACCTGCAGCTTTCTTCATCCTGAAATCACAAGAGCCACAGTTCACTCATCAGTCAGCGCCTACACCTCTGGGCCAGTGCACTGCCCCACCAGCGTTTACATTGTCAGTTGTCAGCAGGATTCAGGGCTTGAAGTACTGGTGAATAAAACAATAAACTCCACCACTACTATTTTATAGGACTGCATCGTTCTTGCTCGAGTTTCACATACAGGCAGAGGCAAGACTTTCTTTATTGAAAAACAACACGGAGGGAGATAGTGTTGATAACAGGCTGCACAACATAAGAAAAGCATGGGATAAATGTGTTGAGTATACATGAAATAATAAATATAAACATAAACAAGAGCCTGTAATTATGACCTGTTATCTTACCTAACTTTAACAACATATAACTAACTAACTATAACTAATTTGAATGCTCTGCTGTTGTGTAGTTTCTTGTAGTTTGTGTATTGTGTGCGCTGAAATTGCATAAAGAATACTGATCGGACTGAAGTCTTTTAGATTCGTTGTGGTATTTTATACAGTGCAAATATCAAATCAAAATGTAATGAACAAAAGTCCACATCTGCTTTATTCCTAATCCATGACACAAATAAGACATGCCAGAAGGACAAGCTCAGGCAAACGAGCACAGCTGATCATTGAACACGTTGGGCTTGTGAATTCAGCTGATTGTAGCTCAGGTTGGAAGGCTCATGGCGTGGGTAGGCGGACAGGTACTGGACCCGAGGAGGCCGCAGCAGCATAGCCAATGGAGACAGACTAATTCTGCCTCCCACAAATCCTCCAACAGTTGATTGCTTGGGTGGGCGCTATGGCGACTGGCCTTCCTGCCCTTCTCTTTGCTCTGGCATTAGACGACTCCTCAGTGGACAGCAATGGCCCTCTCAGCTGGATGACACACTGCAGCTTTCTCTTCGAGCGAGGCGAAATAGAGCCATGGCACGCTGCACAGGACAGCACTGCCATTTGGATTGTCCGACTTTATCCCTACCAGATGTGGCTTCATATAATCTGTTTGTCTTCAAAAAATATTGTGTTCTTTGAAAATTGTTTTCTTATTTGGGCATGTGTGAAGAATAAAGAGGAATGTTTATCAGTAAACTTGACCTTTTGCTTGGAAGATCTCACACTAATTATGAACAGTTTGGAAATTGCCTTTTGCTGCTTGATTAGCTGCTTTTATTGTGTTTGAGCACACAAGGAGGCCCATTAGTATGTATACATGCTAATTATTATTTCAAATAGAGCGTTGTCCTTCTATCGCACTGAATTGCATTCAGAAGATGGCTGGAATTTGTAATTCCAGACATTTCATCATTGATTGACGGTTTTGTGTGTCAAGCTTTTAGGATTTTCTTTAGTTTCAGTAACCGCAAGGCTCTTTATTATGAAGTATTTCGCAAACTATTTTTTTTTTAAACAAAATGACATACACTATTCCACTGATGAGATTAAAACGTATAGTCCTTGTAACTGAGCTGGCAAAATGTACAACATTTCTGCTAAAGTGTCTCAATATCCCATTCCTCTTCTAATAAGCTTCACGTGTAAATCCTAATGCATTTCATAACTCCACCCCACAGAAAACCAGGTTTTCAGCCCCCTCTTTATGAGGCCATGCAGAGCCACACAATAACAACAAGCCAAAACCAATGGTAGTTATCAAGATGGAGCATGCTGATAATAGTTTCACCTTCTCTATTGACCTAATGGGGCATATCAAAAGTAAGGGCCACAACACACTGCTGAATCAATATTAGACACTTACCTTGATTGGGCACAACAGGAGCAGCGGCGGCTCTGGTTAGCTTACTTTAATTTCATACTCACTAAGTGTAAACCACAAGATCTTCATGTTTTGCTGGCAGGTATTGGTGCATACACTATCCCTCAGCAGTCTAAATAGCTCATGGCCTGAAGCGTGAAGCACGTTATCAAGTACAAGTGTCCATCTGCCCACTGCGGAGTCTTTGACAGCTCATCGATAGCACTGATACTATTAATATCTCGGTTCCAAAGCAGCCTAGGGACTGGGTTAGGTCAGACACATTCATCTGACACTGGGCTGAGCAGCAACAACATCAGACAACACATGCCATTTTACAGTAAACGTTCAGTACAGCCCTTGGATCTAAAAGGGTTAGGACATGATTTAAAATGTAAAATGGAATGTTGAAATGTACTTTACCAGTCAAACGTTTGGACAGACTGTTTCATTTAATGTTTAATGTTAATTTAATATTTACATTGTGGATTCTCACTGAAGGCATCACAACTATGAATGAACACATATAGAATGTTCTAAAGAAAAAAAGTGTGAAATCCCTCAATCCATATTTTATAGTTTATATTCTTCAAAATAGCCAATCTAATTTGAGCACTGGTTCACTTCGTACACACTTAACATTCCACTTTTGAGCCCTTACAAGGCACACCATGATGTGAAAGCCATTTCAGGTTCATCATGAAGCTAATTGAGAGAAGATTGATACCACTGCAAAGCTCCAGGCTATCAGCAAAGTAAAAGGTGAGTCCTTAAAGCAATTTGAATCCAAAATTTTACAAAAATGTTGTTATTCTAGAAACAAATTCTTTGCAACATAATTCCATTCATCTTGCTTTGTGTATGCCATGTCTTCAGTGCATATCTACAATGTCAAAAGTATTAAATGTGAAGAAATGTATATTTAATCCATTTCTATACAAACTAAAATATAATTTTACTATACCGCCAAAGCTTTTTTTTTTTAAAGCAATAACTTCATAAATTGTTCCTCAACCCATGTTTTGCTGAATAGAGAGAGAGAAAGAGAGAATAATGTGTGTTCTAATGTCCCATTATTGCATCATGGTCATAAGCAACAAACCAATCTTTATTATTCCATTGAGCTATTTGTCTATCTATTTTTTGAGAGGATTTGATTTTATGGCCCAGAGGCAGATGCATCAGACCACTGCAGTTGCAAACCCTTCTCAGAATGCAAAAGGATGGTGTTTTAAGTCTACTGTGCTTTTTACCTATGGACTTTGAATGCACCATTGGAACTGCACACCAGCAATTAACACAAACATAAGCAGGTGCTGTGTGACTTAGAACTTGGAGTTTTGTGGTGTTAGCGTGTTAGTTTGGAGCCTGATACATGAGTAGACGAGTAAAGAGTCTGTTAAAGCGCTGCCACATTGCCAGCTCTTGCAGATTGGTGGCGTAGTTAAAGTAGCAAGGTAGGATTCCTGGTAGCGGGCACGCTACTTGCATTACTCCATGGAGATAGATCAGTTGTTGCAATTTGCAATCAATCTTTGGAATGTTAGGGGTAAAGTAAGAACATCTCCATGGAGACAAGTGGGTGACAGATCCTCCACCAGAGAAGTTACAAGTCAAGTTTCTGGAGAAACAAGCCCCATCACAGCAAGAGTGCAAGTTTTTAAGCACTATAAATACACCTGTAATGAAGTAATTGCGTTTATTTAAGTCTGAAATCTTGCACGTTGGGGCATAAAGGCATGAACACTCAAGAGATTGTGGAAGGAGGGTCTGTTATGGAATTTTGTTTTTGAGCCAATATATCTGGACGATAAACAATATTTGCTAATATATTATTAATATATTCAATTTTTTAAATCCATATATGCCCACACATTTGTTTATCAAGCAATTGTAAAGTTAAAAAGTTCACCAATTTATTTTATTCTTTTGTAAAAAATATTAACAAAATGTATTTATCTGGAATATAACATAGTTTGTTGCATGGTTGCGTAAATGTACGGACATGCTTTTTAGCCTAATTGCTCTTCAGTTCTCGGGTTCAGAGTCTCGTCAGCAGAAAACAAATCCTTAGCAACGCCAGACACCAATTTTTTTGAATGGGCACACTACAATGGAAAGTAATGAACAACGTTACTATACTCATCAAATGAGCTCAAATAACGCCCAACAATAGAATAAAACACCAGAAATTGCTTCAAAGCTAAAGAAGACTCACTTGGCCTTCGCACAGGTCCGTATTCCACTCTCCTGAAGTCTTTTGATTGTGTCATATGGTCACTTATTTATTTTCCCCTATAAAGTGGCCACAGTTGTTGGGTGTGTAAAGCATTTATAGCATAGCCTTGAACCATTGTGAGGATTCAGGTTGTTGACTAAGCTAAGCATCTGTAACTAATTTAACACGGTTTAGTTTTGTGGAGACTGTGCCACAGTCAGTGTTTAAGACTTACTGCTATTACACATAAGAAATAACTACAGTTTTTTAAGTTACCTGTGACTTGCTTACTGGTACTTTGGTGGCTAAAGAGCCATTTCATCGCTTTTGTGGCTCTTTTGTCATGCATTGGCCAAAATATTACTTCAGATGGGGTCATGGTGCCTTTATATTTACGCTTCACCACACAGCGTTCGTTTTACCATCTTCAAAGTTCAGTAAGTGGGCCTCTACTCTAGATATGCCATGCTTTCCAATGGACTGTGGTCTAATTTTTTCCTCTTTGCACGTGGTTGCCACGCTGAGTAAAGTGATACCCGAATGTCCAACCCTGTGAATTACCTTTTTTACTCAAGGGTCATCCAAAAAGACAAATCTGATGCACTTAGGAAAAACTTAGAAAAAATATCAGTAGTGTTTTAATCTGGCCGATGCGATATCTGAGAAAACCATCCTGTATCACCAACACCAATGACAGAACCAATATATCATCCATCATCCATGCAAGTCTGGCCATGCCTCCATTGTGGGGTTTATTATGACCTCTGATAAAGCAGGTCACAGGTTTTAATGCAACACTTAGTCACTGCTCCATATCTTTATCCATGTGTTGCTTTTGTATATTTAGTGGACTTTCTTCTGGTTAAGCAGCAGTATTGCAGTTGGCAGGTTGTTGGGCCACTCATTGGTGGACAGTTTGAATCCTGTTCCCAGCATTAGTTTATCTGTAGTTGGTGGTGAGCCAGATCCACTGCCCCACAGGTTGTGTTTACAGCTCCCACAGATGAATACTTAGGAATCTTCCTGTGACTGCGTACACTGGTGTATGTATGAGAGTGTGAATGGATGTTGTTTTTTTTACATTTGTCAAGCACTTTCAGTGTCCATTGGGGGAAAAGTATATCACAGCTTTCAAATATACTGTAAAATACAATACTTATTTTTTCCAAATGAAGCCACTGTATTCATTTTTTGAACTTGTCCATACCCTATGCCACTTTGCAACAAGAGATATACAAATGTATATCCCTTGAGTATTTTAAGGTCAATGTTTTTCTAATCCACATTGGAACAGGTAGTGAATTTGGTTGACTTCTGAGTGACGTTTACAGACTCACTCACATTTCTGATTGCATTGTATAGAAGTACATTGACATTTGGTGGCTGCCAGCTGGGTACTGGCCTTGTATCTGTGCCCTGCCAGGCGAGGAGACCAGCAGCTTTTTGAATGGAGCTCTTCTCTTGTCCTCAAAGTATATTCGCTCAGCGGACTTGAGGCAAGAACAAGCTGCCCTTTAATGGATAATATATGCCGGAAGTGCTTGTGGTCCAATAAAATCCCATATTATTTTTAATAGATGTAAGTTAATTTGTCTCAATGTTATTAAGGCTCTTTACGTCTATGCAGGCCAAGTGACGTGACTCAAAACCTAAGAAGAATGCACTGATTTTTAAATGTGAATGGTTTTTAGCATTTGGCGCATTTGCATGTTTGGGCGATGTATTTGTCCTAAGGCATAACATTATCCTCCTAGGATAATGTTATCCTCCTAGTATCATTTTGTGTCACTAACTTTCACAATTGAATGTGGTTTTCTTAACTTCTTTAGGTTTACTGAGCCATGAATTGGATATCCAATGTAAATTTTTCTTTTATAAAATAATACAATATTTAAGGGGTAATTTTGGAGAGCTTTCTGTACATCACCAGAAGTGTTAGTTCTAAGGATCCTGAGCACCTTAAGGAATACGTGCGTTGAAAATCCCTCCACCTATGTGCTGATGACACTTCTCCGTAACATAAGCTGCTCTCACCCCACTGCTTTAACAGTTAGGCATGAACGCCAACTTATCTGATGACATCACCCTGTAATGCTCCTCTCTGCCTTGTTTTCCCTCAGTTTAAGGATTGAATCCTCATGTGATGCAATTCACAGCAACGACTTAAACTATTGAAATTTTAAATAATCAAAAGATTTACAAAATTATGTCAGCGGCATACAACTTTGTAGTGTAATATTATTTTCACATTTGTCTTAAATGCAAATCACTGCCATTGGGTTTGTTTTCTTGGTAACCTTGACGAAGCTTGACAACAGCATTTAGAGTTTACTAGAGTTTCGAAATCCAAATATATGCAAAGTAAAATTATAAATGTTCTTTTAAACAAAGTCCTGTTTCTTTCTTTGGGTTATGTAAGTTTTGTGGAAGGTCAACCTAACCTGAGAGGCTCATGTTTTTATTCATCAAAATGTTGACTGATTTTAGTTATATTACTCTAACCACCCACTGTTGTAACCTCCCTGGGCAAACCATGTTTCGTGTTTTGCCTCCAGCGATGTATTTGTTTGTCTTGTTTGGTTGTTTTGTGTTTCCTACATTTTACTTCCTAAAACTAATGTTGACATTTGAGTAGGTGTAGCAAACATGTACACCCTTTTAACCTGGATAGAAAAATAATAATAATAATAATAATAATAATAATAATAATAATAATAATAATCATTATAAAAGCCACAACCCTGGTACTTTAGATTTCCAGAAATCACTCTAGGTGTAGGTTGAAGGTTATTACAGGCTGATAACATTCTAAATTGGCAGCGGCTCATAACGGTTGGTAGCCAGGGAGAAACAAGAGAACTGATTTGGTCTTAAATTTGGCTCCAGGCTGCAAGTGAACCATCCAAATATACCCGACTTCCATGGAAAAATTACACCAAAGAATCCATTTACAGTGACAGTAATGATTTATTTTCCACCCCAACCCTTAGGAAATGGAGCTCCAACTATCTTCTTTGAACAAGCTCTTCACCTTTCTTCACAAGGACCCATTGACAGACACTATATTGTAGGTATCCTTTTACAATACAAGGCAGATGTTTCCCATAACTATATGTAGTGACTGACAAGTGGGGCAAATGTATTTTCCTGTCAAATAAATTCAGATGGCAGATTCGCTTTACCTTGCATTGCTTTATTCAAACTGTATTCTATTTTACATAATTGTGCTTTCTGTGCCACACACAACAGTTTTCAAGCTGACAACCGTGACCATGCTATATTAATGAATTGAGCATAGGTGCAAACTGGGTCATTGATTTATCCATAATCAATTAAAACATACTGAAAGAGATCTTCAATGGACTGAGATGGCAACAGTGATATTAACACTCTGAACTGAGGGCACTTGGCTTCTGCATAAATTACACATAGCTGTCAACTAAAGGAGTTCTCAACTGATATCATCTGATTCTCAGATGATATTAGAGAAAAATTTAAAATGTATACAATTGTCTTTAACAAGGCTTGACACCCTTCAAAATCAGTGGTAAATGTAGATTATTTGTTGACCTACCAAAGTAATTTATTTAGGTCTATATCTTCAAAATAAAATAAAATCTTAGACATGAGGCTACTTTGAAGGTAGCCTGCTTTTTATATTGGGGGTCGCAAGTGCAGACGCTTGTTATTTTCTGTGTCACGACTGAAAAAGGTTGATAACCACTGGGCTAAACTATGCAGTTAGACCCATACAGGAAACGCACGCACAACTACCTCAATAGATTTCTCATACTAAACACTGGATAGAAATGTAACATCATTAAGAGAAAGCAGACTTCCAAAGATGCCTTATATGTATAGAGGGTTCAGTGTGCCAAAACGAATCGCTTAAATGCACAATTAATTAATTAATTATGCCATTAATTAATTAACTAGTCTCTAGTAGCACCATGACATTCTCCACGCCCCCTCACAACAGTGTGTATGTGCCTGTGCTGCGTGCTTAGTCACTACTTCTAATGCACTTCACTCTCACTCCCTAAACCACTCTCTTATTGTCCCAAGAGTGCTATTGTTTTTGTAGCCGCTACATTTTATTGGCTAATTATAAATGGTAAGTGATGTCACTGTCATGTCGGCTACAAGGGCTGGTTTCTTTTGTTCCAACTTCCCAATTAGCAATGATAGTTTGTCACTCACTCTCTGACATTACAGAACAACATAGCTTATAAATGATTGGTTGATAGGGTTCCAGTCATCACATGCTTCATTAAGAAATATTATTGTCTGTTTATGAGCCAGGGAGCAAGCTCATGACAAACTTTGTATTTATTATTGTGTTTGATTTTAATTAATTTAAGTGAATCGATTTTTAAAGTGTACCAAAGCCTTTTCCCAAGACTATTCTCAGTCACTACAATGTACGTTTAGCCTTCAGGTCCCATTCATAAAGCTTAGAGTCTGATTAGCTAATATTGTCGCCATGCCAATAGATAGAGTGTAGATGTTCAATAATACCTTTCAGTAAATAAAGGTCACTTAGATGAATGATTCTGATATTAATTATTGGAAAAGGGCCAAGCATGAGATGAGAGCCAAGCCATTCATTGTACTTGAAAGCAGGATGGATGCAGTGATTGGACTGATTAATTGACTTCTTAAACCGTCAAAGCAGAGGAGCCAGTGATGGGGAGAAGCATTTCAAATATTCAAAGAGGCCAATGTTCTCGTGAAACACCTATTAATCATGGAGATTTTGTCCACACGGGATGAATGGCGGTGCCGGCCTGGAGCTCACTGCCACACAGTCATTAGCCGCGGCGGTTGCTCAGGCCCAAGCTGACATGGAGGCTAATCAGTGGCTCTAATGGACACACTTCATAATTGTCACTCCTTTGTTGATGGCTATGAAGACTCAGGGCTGACATGAATGAAATACTACTAAGAAATGCAAGTGGCTTTGATTGCAAGAAAAGTGATGGGCCTATATAATCATTATTTAGCAGTGTCAAAGGAACACAGAAGATTTTAAACATTTAGTACCACAGGAATTTCAAAGTACAAATGTCCTATTCTTATAGTCACTGAAGCGAAGAGTTTCCAATAATTAAGGGAACTTTATAGACACTGCTCCCTTGTGAGCGTATGTACGAGTACCTGTGTTAGATGTTTCATCTTTATTAGCCCGAGCATGGTAAGCCTAGCTCTTCATGCACTAATCCCCAGCTAAAGAAACAGCTTTCAAGGAATTAACATCAAAAGTAAAGCTTTGCGTGCCGGCGGGGGAGCTTTCAACAGAGCCTGCCTCAACTATCTCGTAAGTATTTTCAGAGCCTCGGGGATGAAGTGGAAGTTGAGTTTAACTTGCTCTGTGTTCTTCTTCAAGTCTTTGACCTTGTTTTCAGGTCTCTTAATAATCCCTGATATGTTCGAATCCATACTATATTTGGGGTGTATTTCCATGGGGCTCTGCCAGAGGGTCAGGTTTCCTCTGGGGTGCTCACTCACCCTCTTGAAACAGAATTCTTACCAGTGGCTGCTCCAGGAATCCGCTACTTACCTTCAGATCAGCGCCTTGATGTATGTCAGATACAGTAGTGTAGTAGCACAGCGAAGAGTAGAGTGAGATTTTTTTTTAAAAACTAAATGTAACTTTGTGTTTTGGTTTGTTTCTTTCTTTTCAGACATTGTGAACATGGCATATATTGGCGCAGATTATTACGGTTGCAAACATAATTTTGCTTACACAATTTAATTGTTGTATACAGTTACTTGAGTATTTGTAATTTGCTTTGTTACTGTGACTTTACTGTATGCAACTATACTTTTTACTCAAGTTTTGTCCTGTACCCCTCCAGATATGTGGATAATAACCTTGTACAGTTAGTGTTGAGGTTATACGACACACACCATTTGTCTTTTATTTCTTCCTTGAGACTTGAGATGTATGACCACTTTTGAAAAGCCGGTGATTGGTCAGTGATGATTGCTTTCACAATAGCTGCTCGTGCTTATGTTCCCATAACTCATTTTCTCTTTTATAGTCGCTGACAGTTTGGATTGAGCTAAGGGACAGTCATGACTGATTCTGCGTGTCTCTCCAAAGCACGGTTGGAGAAAATGACTGTGGCAACTTAGCTTTGTAGCTCAAAGCAATAAGTGTCGGTATATCTCCTGTTTTTGTGAGGTCCTCCATGAATTCTCGGCGGGTCAATAAATGACTTCCCTACCTGATGTTAACATCCCATCAGGCAGTCATTTTTCTCCATCTCCAAGTCTATTTATATGAAATTTTTTGAAGTAGTGTTGTGGGATTTATTTTGTGACAACGGCTCTGCTTTCAAACTGGTTGAACTACGGGTCATATCACAGTTTCAATCAATCATTTTTGATGAGGTGAAAAAAAACCCTGAACCAAGTATTGTTGTTTGTTTCATCATTTTAAAACATTTGAAATCCAATCCCCTGACAATCATTCATTTGTGAACAAAAATCCACCTGAAAGCAAAATTAGCTGAAACAGAAACTAAAATAGGACGACACATAAAAAAGCTAAATTGGACTTGAATTGAGGCTGGGAGAAAAAAACAACAACCCTGAGGCTCTTTATCCAGGTCCTATCAGTGGAGACATTTCTCTTCACAAAGCTTGTTTTGGATTCACTTCAATAACCTGAACTTTGGATCAGTTTGCCTCCTGCCGACCTGGATCTTTGAAGTGCTGTACTCTGAGAATGTGAGCTGAGTACATTTTATCTATTTTATTTAAAACTTGCAGCATTAGTGAAAGTTAATAAGGTGGCATGTTCCAGAATTTGACAATTGTTTGAACTTTATTGTTATTTTTTACAGATTGGTTCCACAAATGTATCA
The DNA here is from genome assembly GCA_015082035.1 of Chaenogobius annularis. Classification (NCBI taxonomy): domain Eukaryota; kingdom Metazoa; phylum Chordata; class Actinopteri; order Gobiiformes; family Gobiidae; genus Chaenogobius; species Chaenogobius annularis. Next base: position 297,647 of record BJKM01000005.1, read on the forward strand.
TTTTAATATTATGGCTTAAAGACGAGCATATGTTTGGGCTTGAATAGAGCTCCTGCAGTTGTCGTCATGCTATCCCAGCGTGCCACACCAAGCTCAACATTAACAGTGATGATGGTGGCAGATAATTTGCATCTATAATACTGTCAGCCATAATTAACACACCTTATTGGAGTTTCAGAAATTGTGGATTATCTTTGCACACCGGAAATGATTGGGGGCAGTTATTTACTGGATTTATAAGATCCAGATGGATGGGAGAAGTGGATTTCTGCCACTCAATAGACTAGTAGTTAGTTATGCCCATAGACTGTATTAATGAGTGGACGTAGGGACTACACTGTTTAGCTCCAGCAAATTGATGTCAATCACAGCTAGCACTTATGCTGCATTTCAGGTGTCCTCAGAGATCAGATTTTCCGAGATCACACTGAAACATCCTCACATCTCAGAATTCCTACTTGGAAACTTGGGCAAAACTTCAGAACTTTGAGTTTATCTGAATTAGACAATCAAACATGGCTACTGTCCCTTGTCCCTAACCCTGTCCAGTGAAGCTGCTCCTGTGCTGCCGTTGAGCAGCTGCCATTAGAAATGCAGTGTTGTGCTCATGTTGCTAATGACAACAAAAGCAAAAATTCACAAAAAGATGTAATAACACTGTCCAGGTTGATAAATGATCTTAGTTGGATCCATATTTTGGTTGATTTGAGCACCTTCTTGGGTTTTATTTTATTTGTTTTGTTTGATTATTTGATTTGAGTCGTTACCGTCCCTAAATTTTGTATTGCTCAGTTTTTACATCATGATGAGCACAGAAACTCAGAGAAAATGTCTCTCCTAGATCTTACCTCCTATTGAAGGAGGCTTACGAGTGATTGAAATGACGTCGCGTCCGGCTGCAGCAGAAAACACAGCACTGCGAAAGGAGCAATGCTACCAGTGTAGCTAATAAACAGTAAAATCACCATATTTGAAGTCACTATTTAACATTTTCTCAATGGTGGTTGTGGGCAAAGACATTGGAGGCTTGGGTAAACGTTTTAAAACATTTTAGGGAAATTTTAGCACTCAAAATCACTTCTGTGAGAAGCCACAGCACAGTCCCCCATTAGCCTCTCCATCGGACTGTAAAGTCAACAACGCCCATAAAACTGAACCATTAAAACATACTAAACACTTACAAACATAACAGCATAATACAGTGAAAATCAGGCGTAATAAAAGTTTGAAACTCACTGAAGAAGTCTCTGCTCCTCTTCACATAAAACTAGCAGGTTTTGTCCGAGTCTGACTGTTTTAGACAGTTCCACGGTCACATGTTAAAGCCTATTGTTGGTTTGCTTACAATAATAATTGCTGTGGCTCTGGCTATAGCTAAGGGTAACGTGGAGCTACATTTAACATTGGAGACATAAGTGGCCTGTTTATATGCTCGCATTTAAGTTTTTCTTCCTCTGTTTGGCACAGTTCCAGAGGTAAAGGGTAGGTGACATGCTCTATTATATAAAACAAAATCAGCAGAAATGTCGGCCATAAAATGGCAAATAACATTCAAAATAAACTCTTGCCTGCTACACTCACCTTTTTCCTACCAGGGGTCGTGCATGTGCCAAAAATCCCAGAAGAAAACTGAAACAGGATCACTTGTATTATAGTGGCTAAATTGGAGCCGAGTTCCATATATGGTAATCCAAGTGCATGTTTCATAGCAACTACAGAGCCAATCGAGAGCGAGATTGTAGGAAGTACACACTGTCAATCAAACCTGTTGCTTATGCGGACATCAGCTACATATGGCACCTGATTGTTCATATATTGATATAAAAAGACAATAGTAGAATAAAAACACCAGGATCATGTAGAGCATTCCTTTGAAATGGGCACCATATCAGGACAGGACATACTGTCCTGATATGGGACCTACTGTTACATTTAGATGTATAAGCGGCTAGCTTGGCACGTTTGTAACAATAAAGTGATTTTACTGAACTTTACTTACTGAAGATTATCCATTTGTCCAGGCTTTGTTGTTTAGTGTTAAAATGACCAATGAAGAAAAGTAAACTCTCTGGCTTTGCATCTCTCTGATGCAGCGGCCATCTTGGGACAACAAACCCTTGCAGCTCTCATTGCTCAACATGCTGGCACCACAAAGACGTAATGTTAATTTTCCTTGGCATCCACTTCTAATATTTTTTTTCTGTCTTCCTCCCTCAAACAACTTACACCCACGGCTTGCCTGTGTGGGTGTCAGTGTCTGTGATTTCGTATTGTTGTGTTCATGCTGTGGACAATTGTGGATCTCATTTACATCTGAGACGCCCCGAATTGGATGTATCTGGGACTAATCAAGTTGAAAAGCAGTCGATAGCTGTCACACAGTGATCAATTTGTACAAGTCTGCTACATGGACGCATGAAGCCCAGTGCCTTGTTTCATTTGTTGTGAGAGCAATAAAGAGAACAGAAAGCTCTAGGGAAAGACAGTTTGAAGCCTATGCATTTAGTTTATTGTCGGTCCCATGTGAATGTCCCATAAAGACGCACATAACTAATAAAAGAACAATATAGCGCCTATTTATTTGACTATATCCAAAGAGTCTTGTTTCCCTATGTACAGCACATAGTCTTGACAGTGGTTTTTGTAACAATATAAATAATAATGGTATTAGTCTACTAAAATAATTGTTGGTTGCAACCATAAAAACTCTTGACCTGAACCCAACCGACACACAATATTTATCTGACCAAAACTTCTTCAGCACATTGGACCTCATCTCAATGTGTAGGGCAATTAAGACATTCATTCATTTTCTACCGCTTGTTCCCGTTAGGGGTCGCGGGTGACTGGAGCCTATCCCAGTGCCTTTGGGCCTTAGGCGGGGTACACCCTGGACAGTGGCCAACTTGTCGCAGCAGGCGGGGTACACCCTGGACAGTGGCCAACTTGTCGCAGGGTTAACACAGAGACATAGACACACAGACAACCATTCACTCTCACACTCATTCACTAGGGCCAATTTACAATTGCCAATTTACCTAATACATGCATGTCTTTGGACGGTGGGAGGAAGCCGGAGAACCCGGAGAGAACCCACGGTAACAAGGGGAAGACATGCAGACTCCACCCAGAGAGATCCTGTGATGTAATGAATCGAACCCATTATTTCCTTCTTGGGAGGCGAGAGCTCTAACTGCTCTGCATTATTTGGTTTTTATTTGCTCAGGACAATGCACGTTAATGAACACCCTGGATTGTAGCCATGGGCTAATTTGCATCCGCTGTCCCACAAGCAGACTCTTTCATACAGCATACTTGGGCACTGGAGTCAAGGTGGGTAAAGTGTCTTGCCCAAGGACACAATGACCACAAAGTACCACACCCCTGTGGCCCCTGGCATTCCAGTGGTTACCCGTCCAAGTATTAACCAGGCCCAACCCTGCTTAGCTTCCTAGATCTGACAAGCTCAGGCATTGACAAGTTGATATGGCCATGTTTTTTCCAAAGAAAGTGATATTGATATTTTATGACATCCATTGAAAATACAAGTCCCATTGTGAGACGTCTGGATTGTTGTCACATTGCTCTGTCAGTCAGCCCCAGGGCAGCTGGGACAGCAGAAGAAGCGCCTCACCACCAAGTGTGTAGAGAGAATGAATAACAGCTTACTGCAATGCTTTGACCAGCTTGTAGAGTGTAATATAAAGCAAAGTCATTGTTTTTAAATATGCTCAAAGAAGCGTGTACCATACTTTCCGGACTATAAGTCGCTCTGGAGTATAAGTCGCACCAGCCAAAAAATGCATAATAGAGAAGAAAAAAACATCTATAAGTTGCACCGGAGAATAAGTTGCATTTTTTGGGGTAATTTATTTGATAAAATCCAAGACCAAGAACAGACATTTCATCTTGAAATTCAATTTAAAATAATAATGGATTAGAGAACCACATGGTGAATAGGTGTACGCATGCTAATGTCACACCTTCAGCTACATGACGCATAGACAATGAACTGCGGTAAGTGTCTGGTATGTTAACGTAACCTATTAACAGTTATTCAGATAACTATAGCATAAAGAACATGCTAACAAGTTTACCAAGGCATCAGTAAAACCCCAAATCACTTAATCCATTCTTCTTCCTCTGTGTCACTTCTAAACAACTCCGTCAACTCCAGAGGTAGACGAAGCGGCGATTCCTCTTCTGCATCGCTTTCGTCAGACTTGTCTGCACAAGCCTAGAGTGCCCTCTTGCCGTTGTCAGTGTGAAAATAATCATGTGAAATGAGATTTAATAATGTGTTAATAATATCACACATAAGTCTCTCCGGAGTATAAGTCACACCCCGGCCAAATGAAAAAAGATGGGACTTATAGTCCGGAAAATAAGGTAAATGCCTTGGTTAAGGTCAGGACTCAGGAGAGTGTTTCTCTCGGACTGAACTGAATGATTTCTAACCAAGACAGAGATTTCCATACCTATCGTGATGCGTTTCCTTGATAATATTGGCCCAATTTCTGAATACTAAAAAATGAAAAAAATCAAATTAAAAACTTTGATATGTTGAAGGAAACCTTGGGCATGGAGAATAAAAACTTTTACAGGTATTTACAAATACAAATGTATTATAATCAAGACATTAAACAATGCAACAATTATTATAACCCCCTGACTTAAACCTTTATCAAGGCATATAAATTTGAACTTTCAAGGGGAATAATATCTAAAATATATAAATGCATTAATGACCTGGACAGCCAATCTACTAAATACATTAAAATTAAATGGGGAAAAGAGGGTAATTTTGTTTGATGGATAATGTGTGGAAAATGTGTGTACTTCACAGAGGAGGACCACAGGTTCCCATGTTTGGAGGGAATTCTGTTGGAAGAATATTACCCGAGAAATTGTGCTTTCCAGGAGGATAACAATTATCATGTGTTTTGGGACTGTAATGTTGCACGTACATATTGGACCGAAATTCACAAGGCACTGCAGACTGTTTTTGACACCACCACCATCCCACTAGACTGAATGAGTCCAGTTTCTTTTCTGTTTTGTGTTTGTTGGTCTTTTCTTTAGTTTGAAAAAAAAAAATAAAAAATTTCAAAAAGATTCACAAACAATGTTGATTATTGGTTAGGCTAAGGTTAAAATACACTTTATCACCGCAAAGGGGAAATCCTCTGCATTTGACCCTGGGGCAACTGGTCAGGAGCAGTGGGGACCCATCTAGGCTAGGCTTGGACAGGACCTTAATTTTACCCATGGTGTTGCCTGGAAAAAACTCACTGAGACATGTTCAAACTACACGCAAAGACCCGGGCAGGAGTCAAACTAGTGACCTTCTTGCTGTGAGCTGAGAGTGCTGGCCACTATGTTACCCTGACGCCATTTGCCGTGATATTTTGCCGTCATCTAAGTTGGTGTAGTAAATCTTTTGTCACATGCCCTGCAACCTACGGTCTGTCAAGTAAAAATCACTGCATCTTTGCTGTTCATATATCTGAGAAAATGAACTGGCAGCTTTTTATTCTCTGCCTCAGAACAACTGGTGTTCTGTTGATTTACTAGTTGACAGCTTAAATGAAAAGCAGTTACATGATAAGCCTTTCCATCTCCCTTAGTATGCCTGCCCTAGTTTAAGGTGTACAAGTTTATGAAACTTGTTGTTTTGTAGCAAAGAAATAAAATTGTGACAGCAGAAGAAGAAGTCTGGGCATCTTTTGATGTTTGCGCAAAATGATGAGCAGAAATGGTTCCCACAGACTCACATTACAGTTGTCACAGATGATGAGATCAAAAAGACAGTGTGAAATCTGCTGTCAGAGGTAATGATTCTGAGAAGAATCGACTCGCCACACTGAGTTACTAAGCTGGCTTGTGGCTTCAGATGGCCCACCGAACACCACTGTGTAATGTCGCCATGATGAAATTTTGTACGGCACACCGCGAGAAGAAGGAGAGAGATTATTTCAGGACACAGCATGCATCGGCCATCATATTGTTCGGTGGGATCTTAAAGATATCTGTCTAGACTCTTGACATAACCGAAACATAAGGAATAACGACCCACAAAGCAATTTTATTGTATCCCTTTTGGTGAGAAAGCAGATGGTTGTAGTGGAGCAGGTGTCCAGAAACAACTGTGTAAAGTGGCGGCGAACACATGCAGTGGGCTGATGCTGACACATGACCTTCAGGAGGGGACTTCATATTTGGAGATAGGGGAGTTACCTGCGGTGCATACTGAACAGTTGTCAGAATAATATCAGCTTTCATCAGGATGGACTCTTTAGAATTCAGAATCAGTTAGCAGGTTTCCCTTGTCAATAATCTCTGACCAGATACAGATCAACTGCAGGCCCGAAACTGAAAACCTATAGCTGAGATAGGTTAGACTAAACAGCCACTTCACAAGATGCTTTATTAGCATAGAAGACACGCAAATTAAGGACCCCAGAGCGCTGTGCATCAAACCACAAACCACTCTATTGAAGACAGTGAGGTGGAGCAGGGAGAAAAGATGGTTTGAAAGAGGAGTTAAGGAGGCAATCTTTGTTAAAAAAGAGAATCCTTCCTTAAATCGTAATGGAGGTTTAAGATTCAACCTTCCGGTTGTTTTAAATGGTTTGTTGAAACCCTGGAGACGCCCGGGGCATTCTGATGCTAATAAGGTACTCAGTGAGGAGGGAGCGAAAGTCAGTGTACAATAGGATGTAGATGGCCCATCACAGGGCTGTAGTTCCAAGTGAAAACCAATATCTCCCTTTATCAAGAGGTGGGCAGGGCTTACACAGAGTAGGATATAAAAGCTGAGTTCCCAGACTTGATTCACAGATTGAGAATGACTCTTGGATGAGAGTCGAAATGTTTTGTTTTTCTAAAGTCCAGATGACTACAATTGAAACTTTTTCTGCAATGGAACACTCCTGGATGAATGAGGGATCACACCGGCAGCTCAACGATATTTAAATGACACACATGACACTGCCTTGGCTTGACCAAATAATAACACATTTCTACATAATTAGGCAAAGTACACTGTTCTCTTCATAGATCAACTGCAGCCTAGGGGTGTCGCAGTGATGTTGAAGCCCACTTGCACCTAAATGTTTCATCCAGCATTGCCCCTCATTGAATATGGCTCTTGGACTGTTGCCTAGTAATCCATAACAGATGTGCGGCTGGTGTCGTATCCTGATCACAGTTTGAGCCATTGGGTTTTATTAAACCAATCTGGGTTTAGCACCATGCTGTGTGATTGACAGCCACATCATGTGACCCTGTGGCACTCTCTGTTGTCCAGAGGCACAGCAGACTGTTTGTTTATGCCGGGCTTGTGTTTACTATAATTGCTGGAGGCTGGGGAGAGATGCTTTCAGGGAATGGGGACAGCTACTTTGATTATTGATTATCAAATGTATTGCCAGTGCTGGGTGGTGTTTTCCTTGTGTCTGCTTGCATCTCATGTACCAACCAGTTTGACAAAATATGTTTGCGTCTTGCACAGTGCTCAACACGCAAATAAAAAAGAAGTTTTGCAGCAACATTTTGTTCTAATCTACTTTATCTTGTTGATGATTATTGTTATAGTGCTAATTAATTACATCTGGATTATTTATGTCCTTTGGATCCCACTTATTTTTATTTATTTATTTTACTGTCCAGGGCATACTATTTCAACATTCTTTACTAATTACTAATTTGACTACAACGGGGTTAGCAGACTAGTCTTATTATTTTCAAGCTCACATGAACCAATGTATTGTCCGGTGCATTGATTTTTGAATTTTAATCAAATTGAATGATGGAATATGTTCACATTACCACCATTAATATACACCAGAGCACACACTATAGTTGACTGCTCTAAACCGTGCTTCTCTAAAATCATTGACGGTGCACAAGAGGTTTACAAATGACTGTAAAGTTGAGCGCTGCTGCTCGTACTGTACTTTCATGTCTTGTCTAATGGGCTCTGTTCATACACACAAACGTAAGAAGGTAAATGTCTCCAACATGCACAACCGATCATGGCAGCAAAGCTTTTGAATCTTTAAAAATTGGCTCCGCTGTCACTCACTGATTTGAATGCATAACTAATTGCCATCGTGTAGAAGGTCTGTCGCTAAGCCATTTTGATACATCGACATGGAATGTTAGTGCTTTTTATGGAGTTAAAGTATTCTAGAAATGGACTGAGCTCTTTGCTAATAGCTCTTTAATTTATTTGATTATGTTTTCCAGTATGTGCCTGATCATCTCTCTTGTTCTTTTCAACAGGTTATATTTTGGGCATTTATCTAAAGAGGCAGAGAAGCAGGGTATCCTGGATAATTACATGAGCATCAGAAGGCTCTCAGAGACGTGAAGAGGTAAATACTCTATCTGCAGGTGTCACTTTGTTTGGATTCTTGACTCTTTTGTAAACCCTTGGTTTTTACATGACACATTTATGGACAGTAAGTTGCATTATGTGCAGGGTAGTTATGGAAATCGAACATTAAAAAATAATGCATACAATAAAGCATAGTTACAGTATCTAAATTTAAAACCAGACCTTAGTGCATGTTTGCATAATGGGTATTCTTCTTCATTCGAGACGTCATTGCTCCCACAACTCAGCATTTACTTAGTTCTGTTTTTTTATTTTAAATGTTTTACTTAATCTGTGATACTCGTAGGATTCAGCAGAGTTGCATAGTTATTTTGGCGGGGGGAAAAATCCGCTGCTCGCTACTGTGAACTGATAGGGTTAGCAGCGTGGTCCAGCAGCGTGGTGCAATGCTTTGTTGTGATGACATTCATAGTAACGTACTGTAAAGGAGAAGGATGAAATTAGTGCTGCGGTTTTCAACTGGAAATCAGCAGACTTGTTTCTTTTGCTAGATCAATATTTCTATTTTAAAATGTCCAAAATGCTAAATAAGATTATAACTATCAGACGAAAGCGTTTATTTATTTATTTGACAGGAAGATTGCATGATAAATATATTGTACAGACCAGAGATAGCTACAAGCTAATTTTCATCCGTAGTCCCTAGGAAGAGGCAAAGTGACAGCAGGTTAACAGTGTGCTGGTAATCCATAAAATAAAATGGCCCTTGTAATATTTAAAATACAGTTAAAAAAGACAAACACCAACAACCAATCACCAGCAGAGACAGCACCTTATCAGCAATCCAAATACAAATTTAAACATTTACAATTTATATACTTCTTACAAACTAATTAATTATCTTCAAGCCACATATTAAGGTTGAATTTAAGATGTCCCAGAGTGCTACACTCCCTAACAGTTGAAGATAAGGAGTTTCAGGCTCCTGCTGCGTAGCCAGAAAAGCAGTTCTGTCCAAATGTGGTGGATCTAAAGTTCAGGGAGGCACCAGGTTATGAATTGTCTAATATTTGGACAGGATGACATTTTCAAAAGTTAACATTGTATATTTCTTGGCAATAATACAATAATGATGTATTTCTTATCTAATATCTTGAGTGCTTGGTTATGCACACTTTTACAAGAGGCTACATTGCGGAGCTTGCTACCAGTGACCAAGTTGTAATCTTGTAAAATGTAAGTAAAATGTACATCTTGGTCTTCTTTCAAATTAAATTAAATTCAGTTTATTTTAACGCCTATGATCACAACAGCATTTGCCTCGGTGGGCATCTCTGAGTTGTTTATTTAACTAACAGAAAGTTAGAGAATCGAACAATGAAACTCATTGGTCAATAAGAGAAGCAGAATAGACAATGTTCACTGGAATTGAGCAAAAGGATAACTGTCCCAGAGCATCCCTTGTCCATAGACCTTCCTTCTCAGAATAGAGAAAAACTTCATCCAGGCAGCTGAGGAGCATCTGTGTCTAAAGGTCAGGGTCGCGAGATGGGGTGGGGTGGGGCGTCTAAACTGCAGTCATCCCTGGAGCATGTGAACAGCAATGAACAGACTTTAGGTGGACTAAAATATTGAATATTTTTAATAGGGAAAGTAGGAAGAACTAGAGAATAGTGCTGACTCTTCCCACAGTCTACAGTATTTGCTCCTAGGGCAGCATAGCTAAAACTGTGGGTTTTATTTCTCTTCCTAATTGGCTTGACCATAAACTATTTCAAGCCTGATCATGTAGACACTGTGTCGGCCTCTTTAACATGGCCAGGGAGCTGATTCCATAACACAGGAGCTTGGTAGCTAAATGCAACCTCCTATGGTGCTTTTAGACACTCTTGGCACAACCAGAAGTCCAGCAGGCAGAAAGCCAGTGAAGAGACTCGAGCACCAGCGTAATGTGCTCTTTCCTTATAGTTCCTGTTAGTAATCTCGCTGCTGCATTTTGAAAAGTTTAATGTGCTTATAGAGGGCTGTGATCAGGGAATTACAGTAGTCTAATCTAGATGGGACAAATGCATGGATATGTTTTAAGCATCAATTTTAGGCAAGATTTTTCTGATATTGGCTTTATTACGCAAATGAAAATAAGCTGTTTTACAGTCTTGATTTATATGTGCTGTGAACGAGAGCTCCAAGGTTTCTTACAGTAGAACTGGAGACTACACTGACATTGTCCAGTTTTACTATCTGCTCAGATAAAGCGTCTTGCAGACATTTAGGGCCAAGCACAATCACCTTGTTTTTTTAAAAAGTCAAGAAGCAGATAATTAAGTGTCATCCAGGTTTTTATATCCTTCACACAAGTACTAAGTCTGTCTACTTGATCAGTCTGATTAGACTTCATTGATAAATACAGCTGTGTGTCATCTGCATAGCAGTGGAAGGTAATGCCATTTTTTCTGATAATGTTACCTAACAGCACCATATAAAGAGTAAACTGAATAGTACTGAACTCTGCGGCACACCATAGGTTAATTTAGAATGAGGTGAGGACTCTGGTTTACTATAAAAACAAAAAGAAATATTTAAACCAGCTGAAGGCTGTCCCTCTGACACCTAAATCACAGTCTAACCTCTGCAATAGAATCTTGGGGTCGATGGTGGTCATACCTGCATGCTCTATCTGGATTGAGACCAGCCCATTGTCAGCAGCTATCAACAAATAATTTGTGACTTTAACTAGTGCAGTTAAAAAAGGAGTTAAGGATAAAGACTCCAAAGCAGAAGGACATTATTGAGGATAGCCTTGCGCCCATACACTTGTCTAAACCTCTGAAAGTTCAACACATGATTTACCAAACATTGACTGCTATGGCGGCATAATATGCCTGCAAATGTACAGGGATTTCAAAGATATTTATTTACTTGAGTGCCCACAGACAATCCTTTGGTGGCAATCCACAAACAGCCCCCCCTCATCATGACAGACTTCCCAATCACCACTGTGGACTCCTTCCGCTTCCTCGGCACCACCATCTCCCAGGACCTCAAGTGGGAGCCCTCCATCAGCTCGCTCATCAAGAAGGCCCAGCAGAGGATGTACTTCCTGCGGCAGCTGAGGAAAGCCAAGCTGCCAGTGCAGATCACGGTGCAGTTTTACATGGCCATCATTGAGTCCATACTCACCTCCTCCATCACTGTGTTGGAGCTGGAGCCACAGCCAGTGACAAACAGAGACTACAGCGCATTGTGCGTTCTGCTGAGAAAATCATCAGCTGCAGACTTCCATCTCTGCAGCACCTCGACGTCTCCAGGGCTCTGGGACGAGCAGGTCGCATCACAGCTGACCCTTCTCTCGCTGGACATGGACTATTTGAGCCACTCCCCTCAGGCAGGAGGCTACGGTCCATCCGGACAAGAACCTGCCGCCACAAGAATAGTTTCTTTCCCTCTGCCGTTGGACTCATGAACACCTGCTTTAACTGCAACTATTCATCACTCACTGCACTGTCACTTTCTGCACTCACAACCGTAAATTATACTGTAAATTCTGTGTACATAGGAATGCCTATTTTATTTTATTTTATACCATAGTAATTAGTAAATTGTTTCTTAATCCTTGCCCTTTTGATTTCATATTTGTTGTTTTTATTATTGATCAGTGTTTTATGTTGCACCTTAATGCCAAAATAAGTTCCTATGTTTGTGAATTCTGTTCGTTGACAATGGCAATAAACCCTTTCTGATTCTGATTCTGATTCTGATTCCTGTTTTCAGTCTTGCATACAAGATGGAAGGTTACAAACTCTCACTTCCAGGGTTGTGAAGTTTTTGCTAATTATTTCTGTAACTCTCATTAGATTGCGGAAAGGGGCAGTTTTGAGCTCCGGTCATGGAAACTATTTTTAAACACTTCGATTGGCATTTGAGTGAGCAAGATTTAAACCATATTTTCCCGCACTTAATATCTCAATTTGAAAGATATATTTCCACTATTAATTATTTTGAAGTGTGTGGCTTAGTAACTATTTACAGTAGACTAGGATGTTGATTTTGTTTCATTATGTGCTATGACTCAGCATATGAAGTAAACCAAACAAAGGATGCTACTGGAGAAGCCAGGAGAACAAACAGCAGCAGCAGAGGAGGGAGTGTCGGAGGTGCGTCGAGGAGAGATAAAGGCGGCATGGCTGCAGGGATAAGGCAGGCCTGATTTATTGAGTGTGTGCTGGGCCCTGACAACCACCGCTCTCATTAGACAGACACCATTTTAATTAGTAGGAGCACGGCTGTGATGCAGATGTTTACATTTTGAGAGGAAAAACTAAGCCAAGAGCACAAGGGTTCACAAAGCTTTCTCAGTCATAGTAGCAGTAACAGGGAAATGCTCTCAAGTCCAACCACCCGAGGGCCCAAACTAAACAACCACTCCAAATGCACACTTTGGTAGCAACAAAATTACTGTACCTGGCTTGGATTTTGGACCTTGGTGTTCCCAAATGCTAAGGATAGAATTAAATTTCAGTATGTAAAAATGTACAGTATGCTAACGCTGTGCTGTTGAGGAGGCCATTTGTCGAGGAAACCAAACCAGCATGGAAATCACTGCAGATTTTTTTTTTTTTTTTTTTTTTTTTCGTGAAGGAGAATGACACATGGATATTGGTTCACCATCCAAAGACATAGTTTAATCTATAAATCTAAGACCTCATCATAGACATGAAGTCACTCGTAAGGGCACACTTTTAATATAAATGTTTGCTGTCAAAAAAGAATAATGCTTATCAGCCTTCTGTAGATTTCTAACTAAAGCCAGACAAAACACATATGTGTATAACATGTTGTTGTCTCTTGGAAGTGTGTGTGAGAGAGAACAATCATGCCGGTTTACCAGAAGGATTTACCAATTAGATGTGATGTAAATGAACGTTAAAAGGTGGGAGGAATTCACCTGGCTGTTTCCTCGCTGTTGTTACATCCTATATCTCTCTTCATTAGTCCATGCCTCATTGGGTAATGTCACTGTGACAATGTACAGTTGATGTCAAGATTAATGATCACTGAACTAATTCATATGGATCTTGTTCTTCAGACGTGCTACAACGTCGCCATGGCAGCAGACCTGAGCGTGGTTAAGTAGCGTATTAATCTGAGAGGTCAGAAAACTACTTTTGTCATCAGTCGTCACTCCCACACAGCTCGGAGACAATGCTCCTCTTTTACCACATACGTTAGCATTTTTTTCTTCTTTTCTTTTTGAAAGTTGTCAGCTTTGATTGTCTCGGTTGTGTCGCATTTCACAGCATCTGTATGTCACACTTTTACTTTAAAAAGCATACTGTGACTTTTTTTTTCTTTGTGGGTGGTGGCACTATAGTGTTCCTCTTTCTGCACTGCTGTCGGTGCCAGGTTTAAAAGCAAGAAAATAATGACAGAACAGAGACCTTATCACACTATATCTGAGAGCTATATATGTCTGGATGTGAAAATAAGGGATACAGATCTCCATAAATCAATGACCAAGATGAGACGGAATAAGGAATGATAAGGAGGTTATTAAGACAGGAGAAAACGTGACAATGTTGTAAGCTTTTGTGGTCGTCATTAGCAGCAATACTCAGTAGTGGAACCGGGAGCAGCTCCTGATGGGCATTAGGGCTTAATAATGACTAAGTTATTACTTAGTTACTGTATTATTCATGATTTCCTCATTACACTGCAATTCCTAACAGTGGGGATCAGATTTCTGTCCATGTGCATGCTGACACTGAGGAAGAGGCGCAGACAGCTGGAGGAACAACTGCTAACCTAAATTGTATATTTCCTATGTGTGATGACTACAACACAAGGGGATTTGAGTGAACAAGCTAAGACAGGAGTTTTACTCAAGTCTCTGTGGAGAGGGAAGTGTCTGCACAAAAGCGTACCTGTGCTTTAGCTGCATCACACATTATAGGCCGTATTTTGCCCCCAATCTCAGCACAAATGGGAGCCTTCTCCACTCTTCAACTACACCTCTAATTGCGTTACTCTGACCCACACCAGCCAGGTTACTCTGACCAACATCTGCCACGTTATTTTGACCCACACCAGCCACGTTACTCTGACATCCATTGACCCAGCACCAGGTTACTCTGACCACATCTGCCACGTTATTCTGACCCACACCAGCCACGTTACTCTGACCCCACACCAGCCAGGTTACAACATCTGCCACGTTATTCTGACCCACACCCACGTTACTGACCCACACCAGCCAGGTACTCCGACCAACATCTGCCACGTATTCTGACCACACCAGCCACGTTACTCTGACCCACACCAGCCAGGTTACTCTGACCAACAATCTGCCACGTTATTCTGACCCACACCAGCCACGTTACTCTGACCCACACCAGCAGCAGGTACTCCAGACCAACATCTGTGCCACGTTATTCTGACCCAACCAGGTTACTCCGACCAACATCTGCCACGTTATTCTGACCCACACCAGCCACGTTACTCTGACCCACACCAGCCAGGTTACTCTGACCAAATCTGCCACGTTACTCTGACCACACCAGCCACGTTACTCTGACCCACACCAGCCACGTTACTCTGAACCCACGATACTCTGTATGTATACCAGTCTGAACCCACGCTAGCATGCTACTCCGAACTGATTCTTGCTAGCTGATGCTATTCCAACACTTGCTTGTTCAGCCATTCATAAAATGTTTTGCCCATGCTGTTTCGAATTAAGGCCATGTCCACACGTAGCCGGGTATCTGATAAAACGTATATATTTTTCTATGATTTGACCTGTCGTCCACACATAACCGGAGGATTATGCTCTTGAAAACGATGCTTTTGGAAAACTCTGACCAAAATGAAGATTTCGGAAAACTCCAGTTTTGCATTTGAGTGTGGACATGGATAAACAGCGTTTTAAGTTCCCAAGCGTCACTATCTGCGACAATTACTGAATACACGTCACATATGCGTCCTTGTTTACACCAGTAGACAACGCGGATCCTTTGAGAAGTGTGTTACTTTTGATTGTACAAGTGCGGCGCACAGAACGAGTGCTTTACAGTCGACTATATTGCACTAAATAACCTAATAGATCCATGCAAATAACTCGAGAAAACTGGCACCACACTTCATGTTTTGCGGAAGTGATGACAAGAAAAGGCGTGCTCTCATTGGATAGACTGGGTCTAACTTTTAGGTAAACACTGTCAACTATTGGTCTGGCATGTTCATGACCGCGCTTAAGAGCCAATTATACGGGTTTGTGTGGATGGACATATTTAAAACGATTGTGTGTGTACGCAGTACTTTTTATTAAACGAAGGATATGCGTTTATAAAAATACCCGCCTACGTGTATACATGGCCTTAGCCGACACGTGCAACTTTATGCCTTCTAGGCCCAACCGTTTTCTGCTATCTCTCTCACTATCACTGCCTCATGTTATCAAGCTACAGTATTTGGCTGTAGCTGCTTATGCTAGTTTACAGTCCCAGTCCCACACTCGTGGTCATGGCCATGGAGGAACTTCTCTCGTTTAAAGTGACTATTTGAGGGATGTTTAACTTAATGAAACATACAGTCTTTCATTATGCTCCAGCAATTAACCTATTAGACTAAAATTTATTATTATTATCAACAACCTTATATTAACACTAGAACTCCCAAGGCCGTCAATTTGACGGTTTTCAGAATTGTACGTCTAATTACTCTGGTTATGTTGCTCTTTCAGATTCATGGGCTCTTGATTTTTCTTTACCTTTGTGTATATCATCCCCATATTGCAATTAAACTGAAATAAATAAGTTTAAGCGAGTTCTGAGTAATTCTTCCTCTAACTCCCACACCCGTCAATTTGACGGATCTATTAATAACGTTGTAATTTTTCGCAGTGGATGATGAGCGTTACGTCACCTTTAGTGTCTCTCACAGCAAAGCTAAAGGTAAAATGGATTTGAGGCGATTATCCGTACAAGAGGCTCTGGCAATGCTTCAAAACATTGATGAGGTTTCATTTGGGAAGTGAAGGCGAATCAGACGAGAACTTGGGCTTTGGGCAACTCAGCCGAGTCAGACAGCGAGTCGGAGGACGAATGCGGAGCAAGCAAAAAGAACCCAGTAAAATCTCACTGGCAGTAGGCCTATTGTAAATGTTCAAGCTATTTATGACAAACTTTAGTATATAGTTTTAGACATTTTAGGCATTTTAGGCTGTCGGGATCAATAAACTAAGCGCCTGTTGCTTCAGCTGCTCCGGTAACATCGCCGTGGGTGAGCGGCATATTCTTGGCAACGGCGACAATATTTAAGATCTTTACGAATCCTGTGTTATAAGTATATAATTTTTTATTTGTATTTGGCTGGCTTTTTTTAAGGAAGATGGGTCCAGATCAATAAATTAATATGCAAATATTCTCTGTAACAGCGGCTTTGCTATCGCAAACAACCCTCCTCCTCCTCCTCCTCTTCCTCCTTCCTCCGCTGTTGCTGGTCAACTTCGGCACTCTGAATAATGATAATATTCATTAAAGTGGCTAATAGACCAATTTTTAGCGTGTTAGAAGAATCATTCTTTTGATTACATAATCTCCAGAGCGCAACCGTCAAATTGACGGCTTGGAGTTCTTGTAGTTCTAAAATCCTGGTCGTCCTAGTGTTAAAGATACGGTGACGCCCTATATGCCACATTGGTGAGAACAAAATAAATATCTCTTTTGACTAGTCGAGTTTTGTCATCTTTATTGTGACTATGTTTCTGCACACTCATCTTCAGGACGGATGTATGTGTCGCTCTCCGCTTTCATTGAAGCCAAAATGACACCCTTGTATTTTGGGCATGTTACCCATATTTTGTTATTCAGTTTTTCAAATGCTAGTTGAAGAAAGGCAAAATTGCAACATAATTTGGAGCAGACTGGACAATAATGTTGTTTCCATCTGAAAATGTATGTGTTAAGAGAACAAACTGACCAAGTGCTTTTGATTATTGGTCAACTCCTCTGCCACTGAGTTATACACAAAGCCACTAAAAAAACAACAACAATAACAGCAGCAGAATCTGAATGTTGCATAAGACAGAAGTGTGTTGTGCATTTTAATTGCACATATCTTTTGAACCACAGCAGATAGACACATGCTGTTTTCTTCAAGCTACATAGTGTTAGTGTAATAACTATGTACGTAACAGTCTCCAACACTCTAGACATCCTGTATTCCATCGATCCAGACTCCTTTCTTATGGTTTTCCGGAGATTAATTGGAAAACCAGCAGAAATGTACTCGAACCAGGGAATTAACTTCAAGGGGGAGAGCAATGAGATCCCTTCATTCAAATGTCTCCTGACCTGTAAGAGCAATTAGCCAAGCAGCAGGTCAGTTTCCGATTCAACCCACCAGTGGCACCACACCTCAGAGGTGCATAGGAAAGAGTGATGCGCTTCATCAAGACTAACTTGTGCTCAGGACTGTCCTGGTCAAAATTGAGGGCGTTCTGAATGCAAAGCTGCTTGGCAATACATATTCGATATCACCTATACAGTCAGTAAACCTGAGATAGCACCTCTCAAATAGCGCTACTGAGCTGTCTTTTATTATTATTTCTTAGGGACCTCACTCAAAATTCTCACCGAGTTTTTATACTCGACACATCCTTGTTTACTGCTTTATTTTTGCAAATGTTTGGGCTTCGGACAGGATTGCAATTTGTCCCTCGCTGGGATGATCTCGTCCTTCAGCCCGGGTCTTATAATTGTTGCAAAAGAACTTTATGTCTATGGCCTGCACTTTTTTAAAATACACATTTTAAAATCACGGAAGATTTTAAAATCCTCCAGTGTGTCGCCAGCTTTACTGTAAACAACCTGGCATATTTCCCATCATCATTTGTGAGCATTAACAAACTCCTTTACTTTTGTGTGTGTGCATGTGTATATTTTCTAACCATTAAACTGTCTTTGTTTGAGAGGGATTTTTGTAGTTCAACTGGATGTGTGCAACCAATTAGTTTTGACAAATAAAAGGATCTGGAGAAGCATAATGCTGCTTTGGACCACAACTGCATATATGAAATATTCACTGCATGCCCTTTATATTCATTAGTTCCTCTTGAGAATGTTGTCTTACCCATGTAATGAGTGAACGACAAAACTGTTTAGTATTTGGGGGGTCCCATGCGGCCCAGAGACAAGGTAAACTATGGAGGACCGCGAGAGTCACATTTAATGGGATAAAACATTTATTAAAAGAGAATATTTATTACATTTTTATGATTTACTACATGTATTAGCAAATGCGCTAACTGAACAAATTTTTGAAAGATGATTTGAAAAGCAACACTTTTATGAAAAGAGTTTTGAAAATACAATTTAATGAATTGATTAACTAAAGCTTTTATTAAAATTGTTTTTTAGCACAATTTATTAGATGGCTTTATAAAAATGTTACTTTATTAATTTATAATTTATTTTAGGAAAAACTCTAATTCACCTCTCCTTTTAGCTTTACCATTGTTCTTCTGGTCCTCCTGGTCCTCCAGGTCTTCCTTGTCCTCCTGGCTGAAGTAAAGGAAAAAATAAAAGGGAGCTAGTAAGGATATCTCTGATTGGTTTACAGGTTTGTTTTCAAGTTGCTCAACCAATCAAAGAGCTCCTCACTCCCTCACTAGTTCCCTTTCATTATTTACGTTACATTAGTCAGGAGGACCAGGAGAGCCACAGTAAAGCTAAACGGAGAAGCTAATCAGAGGAGCTAATTCAAAGGTTTTCCTGAAAGGATTTGTAAATGCATTAAGGCAAGGCAAGTTTATTTGTACACACAATTCGTACACAAGGCAATTCAAAGCTTCACACAACAGGAAAAAATGCATTAAAATCACAAAGACATGGCAGAAATCACAAAATCTTAATTTAAAAGTGCCATTTTCAGGCTATCCGTCAAATAGTTCAAGACATAAAAGAGAAGAGTGCAAGAGCATTTCAGTCATATGCACAGCCAAACAAAACAGTTTTTAGTTTAGATTTGAATATTGCCAGAGTAGCGGCCTGTCTCACATCCTCAGGAAGACTGTTCCAGATTTTAGCTGCATAAAACTGAAACACAGATTCCCATGTTTAGTCCTGACTCTGGGCACCAGCAGAGGCCGGTCCCTGAGGTCCTCAGAGTCCGAGATGGTTCATATGGCACTAACATGTTCGAGATGTACTTTGGTGCTAGGCCATTGGAGAGACTTGTATACAAGCAGAGCTGCTTTGAATTCTATTCTCTGAGCCACAGGGAGCCAGTGCAGAGACCTGAGCACAGGACTAATGTGATCGTACTTCCTGGTTCTAGTCAGGACCCGAGCAGCGGCGTTCTGGATGTACTGCAGCTGTTTTACAGCTCGTTTGGAGAGGCCAGTGAGCAGGCCGTTACAGTAGTCTAATCTACTAGAGACAAACGCATGGATAAGTCTCTCCAGGTCTGGTTTAGACACTATATTTTTGATTTTGGCAATGTTTTTTAGATGGTAAAAAAGCTGCTGATGTTATTGATCTGACGTGGCTGTTAAAATTCAAATCTGAGTCCATTATTACCCCCAGATTTCTAACTTGATTTGTAGGTTTTAGAGCGAGACTCTTGGAGGTGACTGTTAACACTTTCTCTTTGTTTCTGTGGGCCAAAGACGATGATTTCAGTCTTGTCTGAGTTCAGCTGGAGAAAGTTGTTTTGCATCCACACACTGATCTGTTGGATGCAGTGACAGAGTGAATCCACTGGTCCATATTCACCTGCCGTCAGTGAAACATAGATCTTGAGTGTCGTCTGCATAATTGTGATAGGACACATTCTCGCTGCGTATCAACTGACCTAACGGCAGCATGTAGAGGTTGAACAGAAGGGGTCCCAGGATTGACCCTTGGGGCACCCCACAGGTCAGGGGCATCTGGTCTGAGACACAGTTACCAATTTCGACAAAGAACTTCCTGTCTTCCAGATAGGACTTTAACCAGTTTAGCGCAGTGCCAGTGATGCCCACCCAGTCCTCTAGTCTCTGTAAGAGTATCCCATGATCGACAGTGTCAAAAGCAGCACTCAGATCTAACAGAATTAAGACTGAGGCTTTGCCCGCGTCAGTGTTCAGGTGGATGTCATTTGTCACCTTGACAAGAGCAGTCTCAGTGCTGTGATGAGGTCTAAAACCTGACTGGAAAACATCAAATGAGTTGTTTATTAAGAGGAAATCAGTGAGCTGTTGGTAAACAACCTTTTCAAGGACTTTGCCCCAAAATGGCAGATTAGAGATGGGCCGGTAATTACTCAGTACTGCGGCATCAAGACTGCTCTTCTTTAGGAGAGGCTTTATGACCGCAGTTTTCAAAGACAATTGGGAATGTTCCAGATTGAAGCGACATGTTAACTATTTGAGTGAGTGGTGCTAACAAACTGTTCAGCACAGACTTTAGAAATCTGCTGGGTAACACATCGAGGCAGCATGTAGATGAACTCAGACTGGTGATGATCTCCTGGACAGTTTTGTCAGTTACAGGTGCAAAGTGAGTCAGCTCTAAGTGTGTAGGTGGTTTGAGGGTTATTTTTTGCATTGTAGAATTTATAGCATTTTTAATGCCCTGAACTTTGTCATTAAAGAATAATGCAAACTCATTACACTTGGATGTGGAAATGAGTTCTAACGGCAGCTGAGCTGGAGGGTTTGTTAATCTGTTTACTGTGGCAAACAGGACACGCGAGTTGTTACTGCAGCTTCCAATTATTTCAGAAAAATATCCTTCCCTATTTCTACATCGAATGAGGTTGTACATGTATAACTTCTCTCTGTAAATCTCTTTCTGAACCTGGAGCTTTGACTTGCGCCCATTTTCTTTCGGCCCGGCGGCACTCCCTTTTCTGTGCCCTGACCGAATCATCATTTCTCCATGGCGCCTTCTGCATTATTTTGAACAATTTTAGCCTTCATAGGGTCAATGGTGTCGAGAACATTCAAAACACTAGATGTAACAGAGTTCAACAAATCATTTACATTAGAACATGAGACATTTTCAAAGTTAATCATTCCATAAACAGTTTTATCATTAACCCCTTTTTATTTAAAAGATCTAGAGTGTGCTGTCTGCTGTGGGTGGGGCCACTCACGCGCTGAGTAAGACCGAAATTTTCAAGGACAGCATGAAGCTCTTTAGCGTTTCTGTCACAGATATTATCAACATGAACATTGAAATCACCTGTTATGACCAAACCATCAAAGTCTGTGCATACGACTGAAAGCATCTCAGTAAAATCATCAATAAAACTTTTTGCTGTGCTGAGGAGGATTGTATAAAACAATGAAGAGAATGGATGGAGACTGTTTTAGCTCAATTTTAAAAGGCTACGTACTCAAATGTTGAAAACACCCCAAAGGACAACCTGTGGGTAACTATTTCATCTCTAACAAAAGCACACACACCTCCTCTCTTTTTGTTTTCTCGTGTTTCAGATTCAAACATAAAGTTGGGTGGAGCAGATTCTATTAGAACTAAATTTGCTGTGTTTTTGTCAAGCCATGTTTCAGTTAAAAACATAAAATCAAGATTATAAGAAGAAATAAAATTATTAATTAAGAATGATTTGTTACATAAGGATCTGACATTTAGCACAGCAAGTTTCAGACTAGTTTCAGTGAGACTGGGCGTTATCTTATCTTTTTACAGGGAATATGAATCAAATTTCTCAGATTGGGCAGTCTGACTCGCATTTTGTTTTCCCATCTGTGTGATGGTTATACAGAAATAGCACTAAGGGGAGGCTGTTTTTACACAGGGCCCCGGGTTGTTTTTGATTTTTAATATGACTATAAGTCCCGGCAACGCTGAGACCCAGTGCATCCTAGCTATGGGAGATACCAGGTGAAAGGCGAGGGGGGATAGGTGGGGGGGCTTTTGTTGGTGTAGCGGGAGCCGGTCAGAGTTTGGGACCAGGTGAAAAGCGGGGGGGTTTAGGTGGGGCGATTTTTCTCTGTGTAGCAACAGTCGGGGGAGAGTTCATCATCGTTGATATCAGAACTCTTGATCTTGCTATATTAGGCGTGAGTGGAGCCATCTTAATGCCTGATTTTATCAGATATTCAAGATGGCTGGGAAGGCCCCTAGGTGAGGGTGGAGATGGAAAGGAGAGTGAGGAATCTGTAGTGGGAGTAGATGTTGCAGGGGGATCCAGGGCTGCTCTGAGGGCAGGGGCGATGGCAGGGATACTGCCGGGCCCGCCACAGATGGGTCCAAGGCCTTTGATGAGGACCGTGCAGGAAAGAACTGAAATGACTCCTGCGCTAGCCGTGGTGAAGATTGTTGTGGTGCTGCTGCAGATGAGTCCTTCGCTGGAGGCGGTGGAGGTGATCGTGGAGCAGCTGGAGTTGAATTCTTTGCTGGTGGTGGTGGTGCAGCTGCTAATAAATCCTTTGGTGGAGGCTGTGGTTGTGGTGCTGCTGATGTTGAAAACTGGCTCGGTCTCTGGCTGGAGCAGGAATTCTTCTCTCATTCCTCTCTTCTCTAACTATCTGCTCAGGAACCTGTCCAGGCCCAGCCAATGCCATTTCTCTTAAACAGGTCCTCTCGTTTCCAAGAATAGATAGAAGTTCTCAATGTTGTGCAATTCCTCTTGTTGCACACTCTTTGGACAGCCATGTGTTCAGCTGAAGCAGCCAGCTAGACTTGTTTATCTTCCTGTCAATGTTTGGAAGAGGTCCACTTATGAATGTTTTTATTTCCATTTTATCAAGCTCGTCGAATAACTCCAAGAAGTCTCTTTTCAAAACTTCAGTCTCTTCACGTCGTGTGTCCACTGCGCCCACATGCACAATCAGCTGTTCAACTCCTTTATGTGTGGCCAAAACATTAGAAATACGTGACGTAATCTCAGTGACTGTGGCGCTGGGAAAAGAATGTGTTTTAATTTTTTCTTGCATCACGTGACTTATCGCACCATCCCCAATCAAGACGACCTTGACGTTAGGCACAGATTCTCTCTCTATCTCTGTCTGCCTTTTCGCCACGTCATGTCTCCTATTTTTCCTTTGTTCATTTACTTCAGTCTTTGAAAGTGGTAAAAATCTGTTTGTAAGCTGTATTTTAGGTGGCGTTACATTATCTTTGTATCGCTTAGGCTTCGCACTGACTTTGTTCCAAGATGTTTGTTCCTGGTCTTTGGACAGTTTTGGGAACGACACAGAGTCAGTCCGGTTTAGGTTGAAAGTAGCTGTTTTTCTTGTTAAAAATGTGGACTTCTTACCACTGGATGACACTGGAAAATATCCGTGCTTGTAGCTCATGAATTTCTTGTTGAAATTTTCAACAGCGTTTACAGGAGTTTGTTTCTCCTCTCACGGACATGTCGCTGGTTCGTCAGATTTGTTGATTATAACTCGAAAAATGCTCTTAAAATCCTTGGTTGACTTAAAAAAGTCATAATAAAAAATGTTTGGAAGACAAAAACTGATTTCAAAGCAAATTAATAAGGAAAGCAGCTGAAGCAAGCAGGAGCAAGCAGGGAAGCGTCTGCACTCTTCGGAAGCAGGAAACACATTAAGACTTTTTTTAAAAAACTAAATCTACTTTTAAAAACACGTTTACTAAAAATATTTGTTAAATGATTGTCTAAGGTTATTTAATAAACCTAAGCAAATTATGGGCCATATTTTGCCCCCGTAGCGTTAATGAGAGCCTTTTCCAGGGGGCGGGGCCGAGGCGCTATTTTGCTACCTTGCCAACCTTAACGCTGGCGTGAAAAGGCTGGCATGGTGCCAGTCCATATATGGTGATAGTGTTTGAACCAATGACTGTAACATTCAAATGCACCAGTGGGGGAGATGTTTGCTGTCATGTCCAGGCAATACATTGTTTGATTTCCGGTTTTTCAATGTGTTCCCAAAATAAAAATAAAAAATAAATAATGAAAATAAAATATTGAAATGCAGCCTAGGAGCGTTGTTTCTTTATTTAATTCACCTTTATTTGTTTTTGCGCAACGCTGAGATCTCGCCTTCATCCCTGGGTTGAACGCACACACATCTGCTTGTAAAGTCGACTTGTGATCCATAAACGAGGGCAGGCAGCAGCAGAACTTTATAAGAACAAAATTACGTCATGATGTAATTTTGTTCTCTCTGTCTTTGTTGGGCAGTTCTCAGCTGGTTCTTGACACAGCTGAGCAGAACTTTGTTCGGCCGGGCTGTCCTTCAATAGGTTTTGATTGGCTAAACCATTGGTTGTCAAACTTACACATAAAATGGATAGGTTAGTGTAAACAAGAGCTCCTCACCTTGTTATAAAGTAAACTACGGTGTGCCACAGGGTTCAGTGCTCGGCCCAATTCTGTTTACTTTTTATATGCTGCCGTTAGGTAACATTATCAGAAAGCATGGCATTAACTTCAACTGCTATGCAGATGACACACAGCTGTGTTTATCAATGAAACTCAATCAGACCGATAAAGTAGACAGACTTAGTGCCTGTGTGAATGATATCAAAACCTGGTGGACACTTAATTATCAGCTTCTTAACCCTGAAAAAACCAAGGTCATTGTACTAGGCCCTAAATGTCTACTAGACGCTTTATCTCAGCAGATAGTCACACTGGACAGTCAGTGTAGCCTTGAGTTCCACTGTAAGAACCCTTGGAGCTCTTGGTCACATCACATGTAAATCAAGACTGTAAAACAACCTATTTCCATCTGCGCAATATAGCCAGAATCAGACAAATCTTCCCTAAAAGCGATGCTGAAAAACGTATCCATGCATTTGTAATATTTAGACTACTGTAACTCCCTGCTTGCAGCGTGTCTTAAAAGCTCCATAAAAAACATTCAACTGGTTCAAAATGCAGCACCAAGATTACTGACAGGATCTTAAAGAAGTATTTGACCCGTGTGGCTTGAGCCGGTGCTTCAGTCTCTTCACTGGCTCCCTGTCGAGTTTAGAATAAAATTCAAAACCCTCCTCCTGACTTACAAAGCCATAAATGACCTGGCCCCATCCTACCTCAAAGATGCTATCGTATCTTATCATCCAAATAGAGCGCTTGAAATGCTGGAATTCTGATCCCAAGTAGGTGGTAGAGCAATTAGCTCCCAAGCTTCTGTGTTATGGAATCAGCTCCCTGTCTAAAGAGGCAGACACAGTCTCTTAATTTAAGATCAGGCTTAAAACGTTCCTCTTTGAAATCGCTTATGGTCAGGCCAGTGAGGAACGGAAATAAAGCTCTAGTTTCCCAGCTGCGCTGCCCTAAGAGCAGCTATGCTGGGGGAGATATGGCAGCTTGAGCACTATCCTCTACTTCTGACTACTTCTTTTATCAAAAAATATTTAATATTCAATTTCACTTGCAAACAGTTTATCGCTTTTCCCTCTTCTTCTCCCACTTCCTCACCGGGAGTGAAACAGGCACATCAATGACCTGTGGATCCAGATGCCCCTCAACTGCCTGGAGAAACGATCTCCACTCCATATGAACGGTTCGTCATCTGCCTCAAAAAACTGGTTCTCCTCCTGAGAGGGCCCTGTTACGCTGTCTATCTGCAACTTGAAGCGTTTTGTCCTGTCCGTCCGAGGGAGTCGGTCGTCTCCTCGAGGTTTCTACTTTTTCCCAAAGAGGTTTGGTAGTTTTCCTGGCCGAGAAGGAGGGTCTAAGGACACGGGATGCTGGGACATTACCCTATGAACATTGTTTAATCTGTTTTTCACTGTCGCCCCTCGAGGCAACTGCTGTTGTGATTTTTGGGGTTACAAAAGTAAACTGAATCGAAAACACTTTCTTATTCTTAAAACTGTTAATGCTGAAAGCATGCATGCTTGTTCTCCCCCCCCTCTCTCTCGCATATCCGCGCTTCACCTGTTATCCAATGACGGCTGGTCCATCAAGGGCGATGGGTCCTCCTGTCAAACAGCCAATTATGTCAAATGATATTCAAATTTTTTTTTTGCTAAAAACAATATATTTTTTTCAGAATTCTGTCATGTCATTATTAGTTTAAATACGTAAAAGAATAATAAAAACATATATAGGATACTTTGCAGTCTGCTGCTTGACGCATCCTGCATCTCTTTTCAGTGTACGTCGTGGGCTGTTTGAAAAGCCAATTTAGCCAAACAAATCCGTCCAAAAATGACTACGTCACTATGAGAAAAGCCATATTAAAACTTTCTCAAATGGGTGATTTGCTTCATCGTCCATTAAAGCGTTGTGTGTTTATGCCATGGATCTGTTTACACCATGGAGCTACGCTATGTCATGATGGCGACAGGGAAAGTGACAAATGTGTTCAAAGGTCCAAAACTATTCAGAATGAACTCCTGGACTGTATGCTGGCTGTGAATAAAAACTATATTCGTGAGAAAGTGAAAGCAGCTGATTTCTTATCAATCCAAGCCGATCGGATATCTGATGTGTCAAACCAGTGTAGCACTTGTGCTCCGTTACCTTGACTGCAAACACACTAAACAGGGGCGTTTTTTTTATTACACTGGATAATGCCAACGCTGAAAGCATCTCTTAACTTTTATTCATAAATAAATGTTTTGGTTTTGATAATGGTAATATTATGACTTAGAGGCAGATAACATTTTTGAGAAAATACATTTGACATAAAATGACATTTTACAAAAAACACAAACAATTGTTGGTACCTCAGCTTCCAATTTGCATTAGTTAAGCTGAACTACATGTGTATAACATTTTACATGTTTATATTGAATCATCACAGACAACATTGCTATAAGGAAAATTCACTTTTGGCCATTAAAAGCAAAACAAACAAAAAAACGCTGTAATGTCAAATAGCATTTTGCGCATCTAAATGCACTTCCTCGTTTGGCTTCTTTCTCTGTGAATATGTGATTGATTGTAATAAAACATGAAGCATTTCGAAACTTAAAATACAGAGAATAGGTCTGTGAAGTCCCCACTCCCCTGTCTCCTCTCTCCTCCATATCTCTGTGTGTGAGCTGGTTTATCCTTCATATCTGACCAATTAGAAAAAGTGGACCAGTTTTACGCAGACTGGGACAAGGATTTTGGTTGAATGTGATGTGAATGTGTTGCGCAAATAGACGTTCCTCTCTGAGCTGAGCACGTGAAAGTCTGCACGGTCCAGTCTGGTCCAGACCGCACAGTAACAGGTGTCCAACGCGGGAGGTGGAGGTGTCCAGCAAAGAGCGTAAAAGCTGAGTGCGTAACGGTGCCTCGCTTTTGTGAGTGGGAGAAAAAATTACTACATAAAATTTGATTATATTCATTATTCAATAATATAATTTGTGTTATTTATGGCCATGAAGGTTGTTTTATTATGATTATCTCGTCCAAATGGGGAATAGTAACATTCCAGTGCACTAGTTTTGAAGTTTATTACTTACGATTCTGGCCATTCACAGAATGCCCCAGACCACGCCCTCAAGTTGCTTTACTCCACCTCATATCTTGGCAATAATCATGCCTCTTGTCTAGAATTCCACCCCCTGCGTTGTCATCAATTTTGCCGACTGTAAGGTGTGACGAAATGAGCTATGCTGCGCCCACGTTAACATTACCTCCTTGGACAAAATATGTATAATATAAATATATATTTCATAAAAGTATTTGCTGAATAATCTTTTAAAGACTCCTTTAATTAAAGCTTTACTCTATTTAACGAGGCTGTCAGGGTCCTCCATAGTAAACAAGTTTGAATCAGATGTTGCTTTGATAACAATTGTTATGGTGTAATAACATTGGACATGGCCATGATGGCCAAGTTGTTTATAGTAATCTTTGTGTTTTTGTCCTCAAGGCAATTATCCTATCAGAAAGCAAAATGATCGTCATAATTCTCTCTTTTGTGTTGCCAATTTTAAAACTGAAATCTAGTGTGCTTGAACATTAAAGTCCTCTCTCAGATCTGAATGGTCACTACCTGAAGCCCAGCATCAGAGCCAATCATGAATAATTGCTAGTGCCGCCTCGACACCTCAGTGAGGGGATTCTGGAGGGTCTGAGCTGAACATGAGACATTGCATGCTCTTCACTGAAAATCGGAATTTTCGGGGTATGGACATGCATGGACACTGGCAACCCACACTCTTGTTGATTGTTGATTGTAGTAACATTTTGTGTTACTACATCAGTGCTGAGCAGAGTGTAGGGTAATGCGTTAGCTGGTAACTTGTTAGAGTACTCAAATTACTTTTTTGGAGTAACGAGGAATGTGACACGTTAGTTTTGTGCACCCACGTAATCTAGTACTCCCCAAGTTACATTTTCAAATCAGTCACTCATTAGTTTTGGTTAGGTCTCATCTCCTCACCGCAATCTCAGAGCCAGGTTTGTTTCACAGCCGCAGAGTAGAGAGAAAAGATTTGTTTTGCCATGTTGTGAGCTTGAGCATTGCACAACTAGTCACTGGGAGTTTGGGAGCCAAAGTGATGCACGTTTTGAAAAACTCCTGCTTCGTTATAACCACTATTTTGTAGCTGAGGAGTAAATGTAGAGTGCGTCGGTGCTCTTGTCAATCCACTCATTTTGTTTCAGCAATGTTTTTCAATGCTTGAACACAGGCCTACAAGTGCTTATTGTATAGCATTGTATTGTGGTAATGTGTCAACATAACAGATAAATAAAGCTCAGTAAAATGCATTTACTTTGCTTGTTTATTTGATATTTTATGTTACTGTGTTCAGCAACGCAAAGAGATTGTGGGCAAAGGATATAGATTATACAATAATGTTAATTATTGGTAATGCAAGAGTACTCTAACGTTACTTTTCTAACACAGTAGCACAGTTACATAACATAAAGTTATTTTTCCGAGGAAGTAACGAGGTAACTCGTAACGCTACCCAACGCTGGTGCCGAGTACATGCCCTCCCCTTAAAACTTCTACGTTTGAAAAAAAGCCGTTCTAAAAGCCATGCGCATGCCCAAAAATCCATGCACACAAATGTTAACAATATGCCAAAGGGTTTGTGAGGGCCAGGAACTAGTTAGATACATTTAAATTTGATGAAAATCACAATTGATTTGAAAATGACCCCAGCTTTACAGAAAGGTCTAAGGATTAGAATCTTTGTACCATTATTTTTTGTAAAACAAATGCATGTATTTCTATATCTGCATAACGATATGTCAAATGGTAAACATGAGGTTTTTGCCAACTGTTTCTGAAGTGCTATATTTCTGTGTAGGTTGCCTTGATTGCTGGCTGATTGCCTCCACTGTGTATAATGCATATAAAGCTTTGCACCAACATGTTTTCTGATGTTGATTACGGCTGCACTTGTTTGCTTTTATTTTTGTGTTCTGCCATATCTGCAGAGACATCCACTGTAATTTTTCCCACAAATTGTCCAAATTCTGACAAGAGAAATGGTAAAATAAACTAGCCCCGATTTCTCCTTTCTGGTTATACAGTGTGTAGTTGCAGCATATCGAAGCAGTTGTCGACTGGGGTTTACAAAAAGAAAGACATGTAGTTTTTTAGAATTTGACATTTTTTACCTGATTTGAGATGTGCTTAGTACTGGTAGGTACCTGTAAATACTGTATAAAATATATTCTTAAGTACAAATATCAGAGAGGGGAACTGTCATACTGCTACTTTACTTATTCAAACACAGGAAAAATCGTTCAGAATATGGCTCTTCCTATTTCAGTGGGTGAATGCGCTCAATATAATTCATTTTTGTACATTCACGCCCAGAGCCAAACACAACAAATGCAGGGCAATGGCTACCAAATCAAAGTCAAATCAAACACCAGGTAGCCAGGGTATATGACAGCGGAACCAATCAGAACAGTGGACAGCGAGGTGCCTGATAGGGAACCAGATACACAACCGGAGCTTTACACCCATGGAAAGGCCAGAATGATAGCTCTCTGTATTTTTATACAGATCGATATCAGTCTGGTCAAACTTTGCTTAGGAGGAAAAAATATAATATACAAAAAACATTACATCTTTTTTGCAGAATCAAGAGGGAAGCATAAAACGCTGTTAATCTGAGGTGAGATCATTTCGATTTGGTTGTAAATCATAGGCGACCAATCAACTTAAGGCGTGATGTTGGGTGTGGAGACCAGATCCTCTCTGCGTGAAGAATTGAAGATGTGTATTCTGGATCCCAGGCAATACTCGGAGCGGCGGCACTGTGAAATACAGGGAGGCAGCTCTCTGCATGACCCGGAAGTGTGTGAGGTCAGAGGATGAGAAACTAGTGGAGATGCACTTTTTTGACATACATTTTTTGTGTGCAATTAGTTGAAATCTATTCTGAATAATTCCAAAATTCCACTCTATAGTGCACAAAAAATACAATAAAAAACAATGTAAAAAAATTCTAAAATGCGTCAGAGACAGTTAATAATGATGTTTGAAAGATAAGAATGTATACATTATGTACTAAAATTTCACAAAATATATGTCCTCTTTTAATCTAAAAAATATGTAAGAAATGAAATGCTGTAATTAAAAGTCTACTTTGCGGTGTGAAAAATCACTAGCCACATTGGGGGATTGCACTGATTTATTACAAGCCAACTTTAAACAACATTAAATATCAATCTTTTCACAATGCTTTAAAAATGTGACACTGTGCACATTTCATTATATTTGCTATATACTTGTCATTTATATTTGCTATTTGGTTTTATACATTTACAGACATCACAAGATAGAGAGACATGGCAGTGGACTTAAAAGTAGTATTTCTGAAATGCGCAAAGTGGAGACTTGGGTCTTTTTGAGTGAGTTTGAGACAGTGCGATATCTCCAGGGAAGAAACTGTTGAGGTGACGTGCGACCTCAATCCCAGAGGAGAGTCTCCGGCGCCGATAGGATCTGGGGTGGACAGGCCTGGTGACAGCTCTTCCTGACCCTTTTCTCACCATGGCATTATTTCTTCCTGTCTGCTGATTGGGGGGAGCACAGAGGAAGTGATCTGCTCGAGTGTGCAGCCGCCGACACTGTGAAGGCAGAAAAGAAGTGCATTATTTTTGTCTTTTGTGTTGCTGGGTGGACATCTCAGTTACACTTGACTGATTGAATCGCGCTCACCAAACACCAGTATATTAACGGATATAGCTTAGTCCCCGTGCCATTTACAGATGTACATTGCGGCTGTACTTTTCACTTTCATTACCATTTCCTTTGAGCCTGTCGGAAATGGTAAATCCCTGCCCGTGTGCTCAATAGACATTAATTCAGCACTCAAACTTGGTACTCGAAGATCAGGAATGCATGTTGGATCAAAATCCCATTTTCCTTCCCTCTCCTAGTCTCTTTAATCTTGAAGAATTCTGTGTTTTTGTCCTTATTTTAGCACCATTTACCTGAGTGCATGTGATTTGTCTTGTCCACCCATTGCTCTTCCCGCTCCTCTGTCCCTCTCAGCCAAATGACTTCACTATGTTCCCATAATTCTCAAACCCCTTTCTCTGCCAGGCTTGGGCACAATTGGCCCCTGGACAAACTTTCGGTAATTAAAGCCAATTTAAGCATTTCTCCTATGTGCGTCGTCATGGTTTATTCTGTTTCAAATTTATATAACTCAATTTTAATACAACTCTTTGCAGCTGTAACTTTTCTAGTGTCTGCTACCTGCTTGTCTCTATGAAGATCTTATAGCATTGTCCGTAATTTGTTACACATTAAACAAATCTGTATCCATGGAGACCAGCCCAGATTACTGGTCAGATCTTTGGAGAGGCAAGCCCACTTACAGAAGGTAAGGTTATGTTGGAAAGCTAGTAAACAAATGCAAAATAAATAAATTAATGCCATATTGTTGAACATTCCAAGAAAGCGGTAACTCATCATGGAGATAAGCAGGTGGCAAACCCTCCACTAGAAAAAGTTACAAATGTAAGGGTGTGTATTAGGTATTACATTTATCTGCTGCGACTGCCCTATTTCTTCTAAATCCTTTTTTAAATACTTCATTACATATATATATTTTGGCTGTATGCCAATGGATAACTTTTTTCTGATAATGTAAAGGATGTTTACTTGTTTAACATTTTTATATTCCATAAATCTATAAGATTAAAGAACAAAATGTTCGATGACAACATGCAGTGTACTGGCCAGAGGTCTTTGGAAAATAATGTTATCTTTGAAAATAACACTGGTCACAGCAACTGCAACAACTCAACTAATTTAAAGAGACGTGCTATTTTTGACGATGAGTCCCGGCTTTAATGCTTCGGATTTGACACAAATGCGTAGCGATGGCAGAATGATGTGATGAAAGGTGTGTGCAAAGGTGTCTCTAAGTCTCATTTAGGTAAGAAACTTCGGTCTTTGTAGTGTGCAACTTAAAGTGCATATGACAAGTTCAAGTACTTATTGTACTAAAACGGAGTTAACATGCTCCTATTTATAAATTGTGTCCAGTTTTTCCAGTGTTCTTTGTCTGTGTAAATTGACAAATCTTTATTTTAGATCGGTTGTGTATTGATGACTTCTATACTTCTATACCTCGTCACTGCTTCCTGTAAATGTTAACTTTAAAAAAAAAAATCTTCACAAACTGCCACTTTACTGATGTAAAACTATGATCGATATTTACCATAGTTACTATCCCACAAAATTAAGTAATAAATTGAAAAACATGAAACATGCACTTTGTATAGTTGACTCTAACCATTACTAGATTCAATTCCTACATTCCTACTTCAGTCATAAACATTCAATATGAGAAACAATATTTATTTTTCTTTTCATCACACAGATTTAAAAACTGTTTAAGTGTTAAATGTGGTGATTTTGTTCAAGAATAGTGCTGAACAGTAGCAATTCAAATCAATACATCTTATTTGCTCAAAGCCAACACTTGAACTCAAAACATTTCACCATGAACGTGCCCAAAATATAACCATCAGTTACATGTAGTGAAGAAAATGTAAAAATGATCCATTGCAAAAATGACTTAAGTAAAGTACAGATAGCTGTGTCTTGAGCTCAGTGGGACTGCATTATTTATGTTGTAGATCTTTCATTTGGCAAAGGAAGAAATATTTACATTTCCTTAATCTTTGTTGAATATTACAACACAAAAGCTTTCTTATTCTTCTAAATGAACCGCTTGGGTCTATATCAACTTCTTCTAAAGAACTGCTGCATTTATTGTGAAATCAAAGGGCAATCCTTTCTGTAAGCCGTGTTTGCCGCCTTTATATATCACAGACCCAGTTGCCCAGGATACTTTGGCATTTCATTTTGAGCACCTGACATTTTAATCATAGAAGTGACTCATGTGCTCTGGTCATCAAGTTCTTTAGAGAATCACGACTAAACCAAGGAATTTAAGATGAAGACTGAGCAGAAGTGAGATTGTGCTGCTCTCAATAATTCAGATTTATTTACAACACCACACTCCTATCATGCCCAAAGATGCTCACTCTTGTTGCTTCAATTGGCAGTTGGATGTGAGTGCAAATTTTAGCCAAGTTTAATTTTATGCATACGTTTTAGCATTCACAGGATCGTGTTGAAGAAAATAAAACTAACTTTGGGAGAACATATTTTTTTAGTATACAGTTATACAGCCCACACAATACTAACGTTCAGAGAAGTTTCAATGACAAGACAGACTTTAAAACTTGAAAATGTTATACTTTTGATCAGAAATGGAAAGAAAAGAAATCAACTTTGTTTGAGAAAGTGAAGCAAGACATTACTCTTCATAGTAAAACTTAGCTGACATTCTAAATAAAGCTTGTATTCTTATGATAACGCCAATGATGTTATTGTTTAAATATCCCAGGTTGCTTGTCCCTACTTTTTCATCTTTAAATTGCACCAGTTGCGTTAATATTTTATTCGTTATGCACTGAAATCATCACCTACATATTCATATACAGACATATTCTTTAGCACAAATTGCCGTTCCTGAATGATTGTTATCCTTATGATATGGGGGGGGGGGAGGCCTTTGAGCTGTGCCAAAGGGGGCACAAGAGGTTTGGAGAAGTAGGCGCACATTACCCGTGACAGACGTGTTTTGCGCAGACAGAATACGAGAGAGCAGCGGAGGAGGGGGTCAGCCTGCCTCTGTGCCCCCTCACACCCCTTTGCAGCGGGTTTAGTATCTATATGTGCAATAGGTGCTCTGTCCCTCCTCTGTCCCTCTTCTGTCTTTCTTCTGTCCCTGGTCTGTCCCTGATCTGTCCCTCTTCTGTCCCTCCTCTGTCCCTCGTCTGTCCCTGATCTGTCCCTCTTCTGTCCCTCCTCTGTCCTTCTTCTGTCCCTCCTCTGTCCCTCTTCTGTCCCTCCTCTGTCCCTCTTCTGTCCTTCTTCTGTCCCTCCTCTGTCCCTCTTCTTTCCTTTCTTTGTCCCTCCTCTGTCCCTATTCTGTCCCTCTTCTGTCCTTCCTCTGTCCCTGCTCTGTCCCTCTTTTGTCCGCCCGCAAACCTGCTCTGTCCCCCTTGCACACCTTTGTATTTCCTATGTCCCTCCTCTGTCCCTCCTATGTCACTCCTCTGTCCCTCAACGTGCGCTCGTCTCCTCCTTTTTGAGTCTAACTTTTGAACTTGCTCCGCTACTGACCGCTCATTTGGCAATATAAAGTATATCTGAAGCAATGAGAATGCATGAGAATGCATGAGAATGCGAGAATTCCTTTCCTTTCCGCTTTGATCCCATGCGCTTTTCGTGTTAAATGTGAAACTTCAGCACAGCGGTGTGACAGCGCTGTGAAGAAAGCAGTCCGTGGGTGACTAGTAAAAGTGATCCACAGTGATCAAGAAGTAAAGCGAGTGCTTCTTCTCCTTGAAACGCCTCATTCAGCACAGTGAAGCAGACAGGGGACTGACCTGCCCTGTCTGCGCAGCTGAGGAGAAGAGGCAGAGGGAGACGAGAACACTCAGAAAGGATCATATATTTGTAGAGCAATGAAGCTCTGTGTTGTACCATTTCTTCATAGCTTCATACACAAAGCAAAGAAAGACAGTCTGTGAATGACAGGCTAACATGCAATTATATAGTTGTAATTTTTGATCATACTTACTTTTAATGGATTTTGGCACAGGTCTCAGGTTTTGTTTATTTGTGTTGTTTTCCGACAACTTTACTTTGACATCTAATTTCTCAATGAGGTGGTAATAAGAGCTTCTTCTTTAAGAACAACAGCCAGCAGCTACAGTCCAGAGCAACATATGTGGCTGAACTGAAAAGAGCAGCTGGCAACACATTGCCCAGACCAGCGAAAGGTCATAAATGCCTTTTCAGCCTGTTCCTGCACCATCCACACTGCTGCTGCTTCAATGAGGAGGTAAAGCATGTCCCCAGAAAAAAAGAAAATACATGGCTTGTCTTATATTAAGGCCCATCCAATCTGTCTGCAGATAGAGCTTCAGCGCAGAAGGTGGGCAGGAGTCAGCACCTTGCTCATTGACATTTCAGCTGAGTGGATATTGGACGACAGAGGGGCTTCAATCCAGAGCCTGCGGCTGCTGGTCCATCTTTCTAATGACTCGCAGCTCTCTTGGCCGGTTGAGGCAAGTGCTCCAGACATTTGTAATAAGAGGAACAAGCTGGCATCACTCGCACACGCCATGACTTTTGTGGCATAAACTGTCGCTGAGCTGTAGGAGTTTGTGGGGTTTTCTGCTCTACACTGTGAAGGACTGTTTGAGCATAATTGAACAAAGAGTATCTTGGTGTGTCCTGAACTATTTAATGTATGAGAAGAACTTAGTGCAGTAAATGTGGTAATTCTACCACTATAACCCCAATCACAACACATTTTTGTGGCACAGATAACATTCCAAGCCTCATTAAAAGGTATGATTGGTCTGTCACAGTAATGCTAAATCTGATTGACTCACTGCGTTAACCACCGGTCTGTAGCCCTCCACTTAGAATATGTTTTGATATTTTGCCCTCTGTGGAAAAAGTTGGGAGACACTTGTAGTAAAGTATTGGGTTAAGTATTATTCATGTTGGTAGTATAACATATAGCTATTGAGTTTAGGGTATTGATCCAGAACACAACACAGTTTAAGGCTGCTTAGTTCTGAGATGCTCCAGTGTCAGTGACGTTTTAATTTTGTTTTACATTCAAACACAGTTATTTATAGTTTGATGACTTGGTTTCAAGAAAATATATATATTCCTCTTGCATTTATGCTATTGCCCTTTCTTTGTAACCCAAGGGAGAACAATTATCACTGTGCAAGCTGATGAGGGTCCTGCACAAATAAAAGTGGGTAATGTAATCTTTTGATCTTTTTTTAAAATATATATACTATATATTTTTTTAAACATTTTATTTATTTGATATGGACACAAGATACTCACACACACACCCACACATATATATATAAATAATACACAGAACCAGCATCGTTTAAAATCAACACCTGTCCATAGGAGCCTTTTAGAACATACAAACACATTTTCAAATTAGCAAAGGCAAGCTAAAATAATCTTAAATTGTTTAACACTGATATTATTGTTGCAGTTTTCAACAAAGTATAGATCCAACTATATATTACTACCTCACCTCCCCTCCGATCTACAGAGGGAGGTGTACCGGCTGCGGTCCTGGTGCTGCGGTAACAACCTGGAGTTCAACCGCCCAGAAGACAGTGGAGATGATGGTGGACTTCAAGAAAGTCACTGCCCCAGCCCCCCCTCATCATGAAAGACTCCCCATCACCACCGTGGACTCCTTCGCTTCCTTGGCACCACCATCACCCAGGACCTCAAGTGGGAGCCCACCATCAGCTCCCTCGTCAAGAAGGCCAGCAGAGGATGTACTTCCTGCGGCAGCTGAGGAAAGCCAAGCTGCCAGCGCAGATGATGGTGGCAGTTTTGCCACGGCCATCATTGAGTCCATCCTACCTCCTCCACTCCGTGTGGTACGCTGGAGCCACAGCCAGGACAAACAGAGACTACAGCGCATTGTGCGTTCTGGCTGAGAAGGTGATCGATCACTGCAGGCTCTGGGACGAGCAGGTCGGATCACAGCTGACCCTTCTCACCCTGGACATGGACTATTTGAACCACTCCCCTCAGGGAGGAGGCTACGGTCCATCCGGACCAGAACCTCCCGCCAAGAGAATAGTTTCTTTCCCTCTGCCGTTGGACTCATGAACACTTCTTAAACACCTGTCACTTTAACTGCAACTATTCATCACTCACTGCACTACAACTTCAAATTAACTGTAATCTTGTGTACATAGTAATGCCTATTTTTATTTTTATTTTATACTCGAGGAATTTTAAATTGTTTCTTAATGCATGCCCTTTTGATTGAATATATGTTGTTTTATTGTTGCTCAGTGTTTTGTGTTGCACCTTGGTGCAGAGAAAAGTTCCTATGTTTGTGAATTCTGTTCATTGACAATGGCAATAAACCCTTTCTGATTCTGATTCTATCTTTGTGGCAGGAAAGCAGTCAGACCATGCTGGATGGCTTGTTGATTACTGATTCTTTGCCTGTTCTTGGCCTAAGGAGTCATTTACCCTTTGTCATTTTTTATAAAACTTACATAAAAGATATTCTCAAAGACAGAATGTTACATAACATGCGGATGCTGTTGAGAGTACTGCTCCAGTCAAGGACAGTATCGTTTCACATATAAATTAGTTTATATTATTTATTACAGAATATGACCCATTTTTACTGAATAACCAATGCATCTTAAGAGCGGTAATTGTAAATGCTATCTACTACTTAATATTCATGTCACAAACCCTGATTTAAAGGCAGTATGTTTGTTATATTGTGGGTCAACCGGAGTTCAACACATGGCCTAGAAAACCCTGGGTGACATTGATCAATAGTCACTGAGCTGTTGCTTCACTCTTGATTTTGTTACTAGCAGCTTTTAACACAGATAACTTGTCTCTTGTCAAATAAACCCACATTAGAGGCCTAACTGTAACAGACAGGGCTAAACACGGTGTCAGTGTGGGGCTGCTGCTCTTCCAGCTCTTTCAGTGCGGCATTTAGAGCAACATGGCAACGGGTCCAAGATCGAGGCACTACAGACCAATATTATGACTGTTATGTGGGTTTATTACGTTCTGTTAGGAATATTTTCTCTTTGAAACAGGGGCAGTAAAGCAAACTATATGTCTAAAGCCCATCATGTTTGTATTATTAAATCCAAATTTTCAACTTGATCTTAGAAAGTTTTCATTTCAATTGAATAAATCGATCACATTTTAGAGTGAAACATACAAAAGGGAAACATATCAAACATTGTAAAACTTCTCTTATCTTTGATCAATGTGGTTTAAAAGTTTCCTTTATATCACCTGTTCCATTCTGTGGAAGCTGTTGTATTTCTATTTATGTCCAAGTGGGCGTTCACACTTGTTCCACGGCAACAAATTGTGATTTGGTTTAAAGCTGTAATCAACCCTGGACTAGACCAGGACTAGAACAGAGGGACTAAACTATGCTCAAATCGGGACCAACAACAATTAGAGGCTGTATTTAAAAGTCGGGGTACCAGATTTTCAAATTGCAAAGAAGGAAAAAAGGTATTTAAATAAATCTGACCATTTGGCACATGGTCACCGGTAATATGCACATGCATTCATTCCGACACATGCACAGATTTAGAACGGCTTTTTTCAGACGACGGAGTGAAACTGAGACTAACCACCAACGCTTAATCATACCACTGCTTTTAATATCAGTATGTTATCTCTGGGCTCTTACCCAGAAGTAAAAACTCCTGCTCTTACAATTTACATACTCTTTGCAGGAAAACCCAAAACAGCTTTGTGGCACAATGAAGAAAATCAAAATTTGGGTATATTTTGATTTATTTATTTAAATTATTCCATCCAGCCATCTTCTTCCGCTTAGGTCGCGGGGGCAGCAGCCTAAGCAGGGACTCCCAGACTTCCCACTCCCCAGGATCCCGAGGTGTTCCCAGGCCAGCCGAGAGACATAGTCCCTCCAGCGTGTCCTGGGTCTTCCCCGGGGCCTCTTCTCGGTGGAACATACCCGAAACACCGGTGAATCGAGAGCTTTGTCTTTCGACTCAGCTCCTTCTTCACCACAACAGACCGATGCAGCGACCGCATCACTGCTGACGCTGCACCGATCCGCCTGTCAAGCTCACGCTCCATCCTTCCCTCACTGGTGAACAAGACCTTGAGATACTTGAACTCCTCCACTTGGGGCAAGGACTCCCCACCCACCCGGAGAGGGCAAGCCACCTTTTTCCGGTTGAGAACCATGGCCTCGGATTTGGAGGTGCTGATTCTCATCCCAGCTCGCGATTGGAGGTGCTGATTCTCATCCCAGCTGCTTCACACTCGGCTGCAAACCGTCCCAGTGCATGTTGCAGGTCCGGGTTTGATGGAGCCATCAGGACAACATCATCTGCAAACAGCAGAGAGGACAGAGTGTGGTTA
Source organism: Chaenogobius annularis (assembly GCA_015082035.1). NCBI lineage: Eukaryota > Metazoa > Chordata > Actinopteri > Gobiiformes > Gobiidae > Chaenogobius > Chaenogobius annularis. Next base: position 337,366 of record BJKM01000005.1, read on the forward strand.
CCAAACCGGACACCCTAGGACCCCTGACTGCGCCTAGAAATTCTGTCCATAAATACAATGAACGGAACCGGTGATAAAGGGCATTTTAGGCAAACATACTCCAAAAAGACTCCACTTGGGTAAATATGAGTATGAAGAAGACAGTCTTATAATTACCTGCCCCTTTTAACAAAACAAGTAGTCATACAGATGGTTAGCCACACACATAAGGCCAAAATAATTACACGATGCAATTCATCTACCCATTCATACATTGTTATCATTATTATACCTCAAATCCTCTCAAAAACTCTTATCTGCAAAAATGTTTCCAGTTGTACAGTACTGTAACAGGCTTTTATTTCCTTACAAATGAAAATCTTCTTCAATTGTCGTCAGTAATTAATAAGAACACACAGATGCTCTGCTACCACCCTTTTAGTCACCTTCTACATAATTACAAGGATTTTGACCTTTATGATTGATAATTCAAATAGATTTCTTTTGAAGCATTGCACTCTTTTGTGTGACCCCAAATTTCAACACTATATGAAAAATGTGAAGTGTATGACAGTTGTAAGGAAGTCTGATCAAAAATGTATTGTAGTTTAGACTAGCTTGTCAGTTTATTTATGTTTTTTTTTTTGTGGCGCGTTCTTATTGGCCTTTTTGCTCAGGATTGCTTTTTAGAGCTCCTCTTTTGCATATTGCTATTTTTTGTTTTGTATTTGCTGTGCTACATTTGGGTAAAGCTTGTATTATTGATGATTTTCTAAAAACACATTTCTGCTTCATCCTCTTAGAACATTAATTTCAAGCCTATTCTTTCTGTTTAAATACAGTTATTGATCGCTTCTAGGCAGCTCACCTCTTTATAGACATCTACCTTCCGAAGACACAGATGCTCCATTCTTCTGACTTTGTTTGGTTTTTCCACCAGACGAACTGTGTGACATGCAGCCACAAGTAATGATTTGGTACAGCAAGGTTTAAAGCTGCTCTGCCCAGGGGAGCGGGCTTTATCATCGTAGGTGCTGTTGCCTGGCTAGTCACTGTTGGTGCTTCAGTTCAGAGAAAATAAAAGATGTTTACTGAGAAAAGTGAGCAGATTGTTGTTTCATAAAGAGAGACCTTTTACATCTGGTACAGAGATTGATTTTTTTTTTTTTTATCTTGCTTGTGTATTAGCTTTTCTTTGTGAGATTTAATTAAACAGAAAGGTACGGCTAAGGTCAGGAGATTAGGAGAAAACAGAACTAGTTCATTTATGGTGTTATTTGCTTCTTCACAACCTGACAAAATATTTTGTATGGATCTAATAAACTCTAGAACAGAAATAGTGTTGTAGAGAACAGAAAATGTCAGTATCATGGAAATGATTAAAGATGACCTATTGTGCTTTTGTCTTCCATAGAGTTCTAATCTACGACACCCGTGGATCATTTTGTTATATTTTGGACATAAATCGCAATATTGATCTAAAACAACTTAATTAAAAAACAAGTCCGCGTACTTCCTCGTTGAAAAGCACGGTGTTAATTTGTGCTTGCCCCTTTATGGTACGTAGCCCTTTGGAGAGCTGCAGTTCACAATAATTTGTTTGTTTTTTTCATTTGTGTCAAAATGCCAATGCGACGCTGCCAAATCCTACAATTGTCAATGTTTAAGAAAAAAAATGGCAGAAAAAAATAAATAAAGAGCAGTGGGCATGACGGGAGAAATCTGGGCAGAAGATTATTCAACAATGTATGAATCATTCCAGATACAACTTTGAATCGTTAAATGACAAGGGGGACAATCATAACATGGATAGAAGCTCCTAAAAGTCCATTCTAAAAAATAGGGCTTCTTTAAAGGAAAAAAAATATGAATCAAACGCTGTCAAAATCAACCCTTAACAGAGACAAAACCTAAAGGCTAAATCGAGTTGATACTGAATGATACTGAATAGTATGGTGGTGTACCTTGGCGTTATTGCAATATATTTAGTTTCTCGCGATAGCGCTTATTATGTTAGATCAGGGGTCCCTAAACTTTTCCAGCCCGGGACCCCCAAAATAACTATGAAACATTTCAATATATAAACCACTTAATATTAGGTTTAATTGTATTTATTTTGGTAGTTTATTGTGTTATTTGATCCAATTTCCCCCAAACATGCCGTTTTAAATTATAAGAGGGATTAAATAATAGTGTAATAAATTTAACATTACATCCTAAAATCATCTCGCGACCCCCAGTTCCTACTACGCGACCCGACCCCCACTTTGGAAACCACTATGTTAGACAATATAACAGTACTTTTGTGATATATTGTGCAACTTTAGTTTACCCTGGATAAACATCTACCTATCATTATATTGACTGCATTATCATCGTTCCTTTTTTTCCCTATTAATAAAATGTTAATATTTTATAGTTTTTTTTACTATTATTATTAAACTAAACTTTTGCTAAAACTTTTGCTAAGACATATATTTATATAATAGATATATGCCTATTTTCCCCCAATTTGACCATTTTGGTGACATTTATCATTTTAGTTCCTGGTTGGGCGTAAGCAGCAGATGTGACATAGATAGAGGTCATTCAAGTTCCGTTTTGAGCCAATGGTAGCGCTCATTGTTTTGCCAATTTAGCCTTGCGCGCGTGCAAGAAGTGCTCGTGTACCACGAGACCGCTCTGACCAATCAGAGAGAGAGTTGCTAGAGCAGGGCAGAGGGGGGCGAGCCAAAACTAAAGATTAAAAAGCTGCTTGTAGGAAAAGTGAAGGATTTTCAACAGAGAAAAAGTTCATGATCTGAAAATAGACATAAGTCGCCACAACATCCGACCTTTGTTAAAGCTGTATGTGGCCTGTCGGCCAAACATGAGCAGTTTGTTTTTACATTGCGCTCAATGAGAAAAATGCTTTTTGGACTGTTTTTTTTCGCTGCAGTTCCAATGGACTGGCCACTGGGGCCGACTCACGACAGGTTATTCCATCTCGCAAGTTTGCCTCTTTTTGAACGGATCCACACTTTACATTACTGTTGTAATGGCTCTTTTGGTCAAGCGGGAACTCTTGAACTTTAAGTTGAGAACGACGGAAAATTCTCAATGCTAAAATATGCAAAAGTAGATTGATTTGTGTAAAATGTCCAATGTCGGTGTAATCCCTCATTCGTCCAGGAGTGTTCCATTGTAGAAAAAGATTCAGTTGTAGTCATCTGGATTCTGTTTTAGAAAAACAAAACATTTCGACTCTCATCCAAGAGTCATTCTCAATCTGTGAATCAAGTCTGGGAACTCAGGTTTTATATCCTCCTCTGTGTAAGCCCTGCCCATAGGGCGGGACCTTCTGATAAAGGGAGTTATTGGTTTCACAAGTAGTTCCCAGACTTGTTTCACAGATTGAGAATGACTCTTGGATGAGAGTCGAAATGTTTGTTTTTCTAAAACAGACTCCAGATGACTACAACTGAATCTTCTTCGACAATAAAATGTGCAATGATTATATGCACTAGCATGTCAACACTGCACCGATTCCCTGGGCGGCCTGAAAGCAACTTTCAGTCTGCGTAGATCTTATTTTCTTGAGGTCGTCAGCCCTCTGTGAACTGATACAACGAAGGAGGATTATGCCAGATGCGGCTCTCAGACCAATTTCCGGAATAAGGTGAATACCCTATCCAGATAATTGAATAGATCTATGAGGTAATTTCACAACTGTTACCAGGCAACTAAAAGCCATATAAATTACATAATATTTATGATTTGACAAATAAACTCAATAACTCCTTATTTTGTTTGAATTGTCAGAAAAATGTCTCAGTTGCGGGTAAACTGTCCGTGCATTTGGGATAGAATGTCGCCAAATGGTGACATAAACAGAGGGATTCTATTTTAGAACTCAGAACTAATTCCTGTAATTTTCAACTTTTATTGCTCATATTTTCTTCACAAACTGAAACTTGCTCATGTAAAACTATGATAAATATTGACGACAGATTCTATACCACTAAAAAAAGTACTAATTAGAACAAACAGAAGAACATGTCATGGACTTTAAGGTCAACATCATTATTACTTGCACTCTTGCATGTTATACTGAGTTATACTGATCAATTACTTACTTCTGAATTATTTGAAGTTACACAGCACATTCTAACATAGTTGTAATGTATTTTAGTTCTTGTCATCCATCAGCCTGTATCCGTCAGACCTGATTGTAGAGCTGTTTCTGGGTGAGGTCCTTACTGATTTGAGCCACTTCAGTGCTACATGGGAGGGGTAGAGTGGAAGGGCAGCCCTAGAGATTCACCCTTGTCTCTCTTCTCTCTGCAGGGAGTTCAGGCCCTGGGCTCCTCCGTCTTTGGCTCCTACTGCGAGTCAGCGTGTTTAGGATTTGGGTTTCTGGTGGGATCTGAAGTTATCAGCTCTCTCAGGTGGTATGGCCTCTGTGTGAGGGAGCAGTCCTCACAGATCTGCAATCCCAGTATCCCTGACCTGCTTACTCTTCACTGTCAAGGGCACAGTCTACATCAGAAGGAAAAACAGAAAAGAAGTTCTTCTGAAGTTTACTAAACTGTGTGTAATCAACATTTGGAAACTTTTGCCCTTATGACATTCTAGCCTCTAGCTTAGTTCCTCTGGTGTCTATCCTGGCTCCCCACATGGAAAGATCATTTTAAAACAATAGGGAGTCTTTTTGTCATTTGTCTCTTAATAACATCTTAAGTGTGATATGTTTATGGCATTTAAATAATTTGAACTTCTGTAACTCAAATTAATTTCTTAGTGATCTAATATGCCACGTTTTTATCTAAAATATCAATTATATCACGTTACAAATATCAGCAATTTATGTACCGTATTTTCCGCACTATAAGGCGCACTTAAAAACCTTTATTTTTCTCAAAAAATGACAGTGCGCCTTATAACCCAGAGCGCCTTATATATGGATTAATTCTGGTTGTGTTTACTGACCTCGAACCCGATCTTTATGTGGTACACAGCTCAAAAATCCGTCAAAATGTTTTATCACAACTTTGGTAAACTACAAAGCCGCACCGCTTGCAGCATTACGGTTACCATAGCGAGGAGCGTCGCGGGGGGGTACTGTGCTTCACCATAACATTACAGTGTGTGTAAAGGAATTTGAAGGATTTGTGGACGAGGAATAAACTGAAAAAGTGAGTGTATTATGTTTTATTTTACGTGATATAGTGTTAACTGAACAATTTTGAATTGTGAATACGCCAACGTTTGATTTAGCGGTATTGACTGTGTTTTTTTACGTGTTGTACCTGAGCCATTTTGAGTTACTGTGAATACGCTAACGTTTGATTTTAGCTCATGTGTTTTTTTACGTGTTATACCTGAGCCATTTAGAACTAATACGCTAACGTTTGATTCAGCGGCATCTGACTGTGTTTTTTTACGTGTTGTACCTGAGCCATTTTGAGTTACTGTGAATACGCTAACGTTTGATTTAGCGGTATCTGACTGTGTTTTTTTACGTGTTATACCTGAGCCATTTTGAATTACTGTGAATACGCTAACGTTTGATTCAGCGCATCTGACTGTGTTTTTAGTGTTGTGTACCTAGCCATTTTGAGTTACTGTGAATACGCTACCTAACGTTTGATTCAGCGGTATCTGACTGTGTTTTTTTACGTGTTATACCTGACCATTTTGAATTACTGTGAATACGCTAACGTTGATTCAGCGGCATCTGACTGGGTTTTTTTACGTGTTGTACCTGAGCCATTTTGAGTTACTGTGAATATGCTAACGTTTGATTTAGCGTATCAGACTGTGTCAGAACGTGTTTCCATTGAACAAGGTTGGGACTGTTTTGTTTAGCTTTAGCTTAATGCGCCTTATAGTCCGGTGCACCTTACATATGAAAAAAGTTCAAAAATAGACCATTCATTGACAGTGCGCCTTATAATCCAGTGCGCCTTATAGGGCAGAAAATACGGTAATACATTGATTTCATTACAATAACATTTTCATTTTACTTCTGGATGCTCTGGATCTATTGCCCTAATTATACAAAATACTTTCGAGTTGTGACCCACTCCGACTAACAACTAGACACTTTTATCACACAAAATACAACCAATGATCCACAAAAACAACTTTATAGTCAATGTATTCATGCTTTATTTAGGCTGTTGTGTGTAAGCATATTCCTTCCTGAGAAAAATAGACAGTTTTAGCTCAGGTGCGGCTGTTTTCAATGTTTCCTCCGCTGCTTATCATTGGCTGTGGGGCTCCTAAAATATGGACTTAAAACCAAAATCGGATTTTTTAAATGTGTTCGAATGTCTGTGACTGGAGTCTAGTTGCCTCTTTCCGCGGTCCACACTTTGCGATTTGAACGATGACTGAGAGTGTCCGAGATTGACTGAAAATCATAAGAGAATCTGGCTAAAAGTTGTGCAGTCTGTCCTCATAATACCAAATATTGATAGATTGACGCTAACAGATTTTTCAAAAAGTATATATTTGTTCAAAACCTTTATACTTCTTTCTCAAATTTAAATCAATATTTTTGAAAAACATTGTTTATGTTTTAAGTTTTCTGCACATATATTTTCTTTTTATATTAGTTCAAGCTGAAATAGAGAGAAAATATGAGTACTTTTATTTTCGATGAAACTAAACCGATCAAAATGCACAAAAATCCAGATTCCAGCATTTTTCACATGATTAGGAATGTTGTTTTTGCATAAGCAATTCTAGCAGCGACACAACCTCGAGAAGTGATAACCTCATGCTTCATCTGTGCCCTCCATGGGACCCTTTTGATAGACACTGACCTCTGCGCACCACGAACACAGCGCAAGAGCTGCACTATTGAAGATGCTCTGACCCAGTCGTCTAGCCATAGTAATAACATCAGGTTCAAGTGAGAATGGAGAAGAGGACAATAACAGAAGTCATAAAGAAGCCATACCCACTGAGCAGTCATTACTTCCTGTGGTGTTCTTATAGAGGAAAGGTTAGGAACACTTACTGTGGGGCATTTAGTGTGAGTTTCCTATCTTGAGGACTAATCTTTTGGGGAATAGTGCATTGAGGTCTGTAAACAGGATGCGGTTACTGCTGCTTTGTGGACTTGTGTGCCCAACATGACAGATAGCGTCCTCAGTAGACCTATTGGAAAGTAGGTGAACTGTAGTGGGTCAGTGGAGGGGGGGAGAGGCAGATGGTGTTTTTGATAAGCCCCATGTCCAGATATGTAACATTTTAAGGTTGAAATGTTTTTTAACTTCATAATAAAACTCTAGCTACAGGATAGCTTACGTACATTACTTCTAACCTTGCATCAAATACATACCTATTTTACGGTACAAATTACTTTTCAATGTTGCACTCTGACTGGTCTTTTATTTCTAAATTTAAGTTTGTACGTTTGTGAAGAGAGAGGGTTTGCTTGAGAAGAGCATCTGATTTAAAATGTGTCACAGCACTCTGCACTTCACTTTATGGAAACAGATGATAACTAAACATGAAACACACACATGGTAAGAACTTTTAGTCACATATTTTATCTCAATGAATAAATAAAACAAAGCACTTGGAGAAGTGAAACAGGGATTTACACCCTATGTCAATGAAAAGCTCATAATCATTCCCAATACAATGGAGATATTTTCTGGAAAGCTGCCTGTTCATTTCTTAAAAGGGACATCACAGTGATAGACTCTGTAACATAATGCAATAAGAATACATCAGACACAGCGTTATTATTTTAAAGTGTAATAGAATTGTCTTTTCTGCCAAAGACGCCACACCTCTTCTGGCATTCGGCTGAACAATGTCGGGGTGACCTACATTGTCTTCAGATTCTCTTTAAATGCCCTCTATTGTTATTCATGGAAAGTATTATTTTCTTAAACTTACCTCAGTTTTAACCTTTTGCCTTTTCCTCTAATTGAAATGTCATTTCCCTTTAAGTTAGCTTTTCCTTTTTTAATTAAATACTTCTACAGCATATTATTTCTGACACTCCTATCAACAAGTTCGACTGCAGCAAATTAGTGGTCATTTTATCTGAAAGTTCAGACAAATTAGTTGATAAATTGGCCAGAGACATAGGGCAAGCACTTCCTTCATGTCATAGCTTCAGGCTACACCAAATTCAGTCAAACAGCTACGTTTACAGGGAGTTAAAATATGAATTGGTTTATAGAAAACCCATTCGCCGAGAGTTCACACTACTGAAGTGTATTACACAAGCTTTGAAACTACTCAACATAAACTTTAAGCGTGTAACCTGATCATACACATTTTAAGATTGTGTCATGACTCAATTGATTACACTTTCATTCTTTACAGTAAGTTTGTGTATCTTTCATTCATTCTTTATCTTAATTTGTCCAAATTAAACAGTAATTTGGGTATAAACTGTAGAAAATGACTGGCCTTTTTATGTTACGACAGGTGTCTGGAGCCAATTTGTTGCCTGTCACATATTTTATTGAAAGGATACCCATGGGAACCCCTTATCTGATGGACGCTTTCCAACAGCTTTGTGCCGACTAAAAGGCTTGGAAAAGTCAACCATTTACCCCGGCCCAGAGGTTCGGGGACGGCTCTTTGTTTGCGAGGGCTCAAAGGCTTAGAAAGGCCAAATGCTTATCATAGACCAAAAGACCTTTAAGGCTTTAAGGCCACCTGCTCACAAAATAAAATCTGTTTGGGAGACTCTGCTGTTTGGTGATTAATGCTGCGCCAAAGTGAAAAGAAAGGCATCTACTCGAACCTATCCTTGGTGGTACCTGTTGCTCACTTTTACAGAAAGTCTCAATTTTGCACTCTGCCTACACATCTCAACTGTGGCCATTTTATCTAACGGAAAATGATTGGTATTTTAACCCTCGTAGCATCACAGTTATCCACACTGACTCGTGCTACCGCCTCGCTACACGGAACCAAATGTTTCATAATGAATGATCTGACATGAGCTCATTACATCTCCATAAAGAGCTATTGCGTTTTCCGTTTCCCCCTTGCTCCGATTTCAAGGTTGCTCACATGGTGCGTTTTTTTCTTCTTTTTCCTACCTTGATCAAAGAGATATCCAGACTGCCCTCAGACCTGGTTGTCATGGGAACAGGTGTCACATGACTTAAAGTGAGACAAAGTTTGGATGAGAGGGGATTGGCTCTCTGGAGGGCATCAGTCCCCCCTCTCAATTCATCTGACATGGTTACCTAGGAAACAAGGCATCGAGACAGGAAGCGGGGAGAGAGAAGTAGAGATGCGAGCTCCCGTGTTTGTTTGGATAGCGCAGAAAGGAACTGCCTGGACTCCAGTCATCAGGGGAATATGCTATTAGTTTGAAGATTGTAACGATACCAAAATCTGCCTGCAACGTCTGCGCAAATATATAGTTCCTCGTGCCTGGCAATTTATCTCTCTTAGTGCAGGGGCAAGGCAGTGATAAATAACTCCGCTTTTTGCATATGATCATAGCATAGAATGTAATACTTACTACGCAAACAGAAGCACTTGGAAAATGCAAAAGGCAGAGGCAGAGGGCTGTTAATGTAGCAATTACCTACATCGGAGTTGGGGGAGCGTTGTAGAGTTTTGCCAACTGCGGAATTCAGACTTTCATTTTCAAACTGAGTCCCAAGTTCATTCCCCCCCCTTTTTACAAATGTAAAAAGTTGTAATTTGGATCCAGTTTAGGTTGTTGGTTCAGTTTTGTGATGGCTTTTTCCTCTGCCACCAGAAATATGCTCCGATATCCAGTATCCATTTATGCGTTTTGAATTTTGGAGGCCAAATACCTAAGTTCTGAAGTCAAGTTGGATGGCAATATCAAAACAATTTGCAGTGCCTTAATTCATCTCAATGTTCCTGAACAGTCAGACTTTCCCAAAAAACAATGTTTTTGAGGTCCGGGTACTTTGGCAATGGCGGCAGCATAGCAGACGAGGGCTGTCGTTACCAAACACTAGTGTAGGCCAGTAAGTGACCACTAGAACAATTGTTATTTGTTTTGCCTCAATTACCTGTCACACAATAGATAAACTGAATCCCCCAAAGGGACAGTTCAATATTTTATTTCTTTTGATTTTGGGAAGCTATATTTTTGTTTATTGATGTCTTGATATTGATGTGTTTATATTGTCTTTTTGGGATGTAGAATGGACAGCAGTAATTTCTCCCTTGTTCACAATAAGAGCACGATCTGGAAGCGATCTGTGCTAAAAGATGTCAATTATTGGAAAACGTTTTTGGTATGATGCCAGTCCAAGAATGAAAGCTTTTTCCTTTTCTGTTGATATTCTCTGCAAAGTGTACACCTCAGGCTGGAGGAATGGGCTTTACGCCAAAGTACGAATCTGCAGCGATCACATGACACTGTTGGAGCGCTGCGTCTCACATTTATACCACACTAATAATATAGATGAAACCTTCCGTCAACTACAAGACATCAACACATCAATCAACCACTCCGTTTGAAATATTTTAAGTCTCCTTTCAAATATCTCAATATTTGTGTTAATAATGCATTTGTTTTATATAGTACATTTCAAGACAGTCAAAGCACATTTTACATTCTGTTATCCATTCACTCTTCTGTGGTGGTAAGCTCCTACAGTAACCACAAACAGATGCAAGGCTGCCAACCCTTGCTGCTAAACTGCAGCACCTGGTATTCCAACAGTCTCCCTTCCAAGTACTAGCCTCACCTAAACCTGCTTAGCTTCTGAGGTCAGACAAGGGCATGTTCAAGGTGATATGACTCTGCCTGAAGAAAATGATAGAGGATTAGCAATTGAATCTTGACTTTTAGAGTTTGCTGGACTTTTGGTGAGTTGTGAATCGGTAGAGTGAAAAGAAGCAAAAACCATCATTAATTAAGTAGCTTTGTCGATTTCAGGAAACAGTTTGTTTGTCCTTAATTCTGTAGCATTTCAGATGGAACGGCATATATGTTATACTTCTGGACAGCAAAACAATCAATGGTATTTTTTAATAATGTATGCCTATTATCTAGATTACTTTTTAAACCAATGAATCATGGACACTACTACATTAAAATGGTATTCATCAAGTATATACATTGACAGCCTATGATCTTCCTTTACAGTGTGCATGCAGCCATTTTATTGATTCATTTTTCAAATAAAATAATATAAATATAAATATATATAAATCCTCAAAATGTACATGCAACTAATTTGGGTTTAATGTATTGTGTAATTGCTGCATTTTGTTCTCAACTCATTAGACAATAGTTTGCACTTTAATGGTTCTAGTCCACCTTCCACTTTACTTTTAGTCATTAGTTGTGACTATAACAGATCATTTTGTCAGCTGGAGTCGTCTGGAAGAACTCAAAGTGTAATACCACTACCAGCCATATACAGATGGGGGCAGTAGTCAGTTTGCCTTGGGACGTGTCCTGCGGGCCTCTGTATAGCTGTCACTCATCTCCAGCTCCTTCCACCTCTGCATGCCATATATTCAAAGCACTGTAGCGTTTCATAATAAACATGTAATCACTCAAATTGCATGAGTTTTTTCCGCTTTTCTTCATGCTCCTTAGAGATGCCTTTTGCTGAAAAAGCTTTTATGCCCATTTTCGAATGCCAATGACATACATACTTGCTCTTTATTCCCTATATTCCCTAGACAGGATACAGATGATGATGCTGTTTTATAGTTGCACTGGTCACTTTTGTGCCAGTGATACATTCTGCCATTGATTTTTGCAGTGTGCATCGGAACAACAATAAACAGAAGACGGCTTGCTGCCTTTTTCTCTCCAATTCGTTTCATGAAACCTGCAAACTTCTCCACAGTGAGCCATCAAAAGAAGATCCAATATTGTTTTTATATCACACAAGCAAAACCCAAGTTCAATAATCAGTGACCCACTTTTTTAATTGCTTAGCCAGAAACACAAAGACTGAAAAAAATCTTGTGTTGTTCTAAATAAGGAGGGTCTCCCCATTAACTATGTGATCAAGGCATTTTCGCACACCAAATCATGAAAGGGAATATATAAACAACCTAATATCCAGCACTGTGCTTCACTGTAAAAACAAAAGGCTCTGATCCAAAGAAGAAGAACAGATTCTGACCTAATAACAGATGAGAGCAGGTTATGGGGGTTTTCAGGTGTGTGTTTCTAAAAGCAAGCTTCATACAGAGCTATCAATCATCCTCATGCTGCATTGATTTTAAATGCAACATAACTTAATAAAGATTGCGGTGTCTAATGGGTACGCTTTTGCTGCCTTATTTTAGCTGGCCCAGATTAAATAATTAGAGATAAACTGAGCAAAACAATTATTTCTTCTGCAATGAAATGAAAAAGCACTATGTATTACATTTGTCAACCAAATTTTTGCTATTTGAGGGCAATTTCTGGAAAATATTATGACTTTGGATGTGTAGAGACACATTTTTCACCTAAACATAGTAACATTTTGAACTATTTTGGCTCAAACATTGGTTTGTTGCATTTGATTAGGACCTATTTGTGGAATTTGTCAGCTCCAAGGTGTGACACACTGTTTCTACTGACATGTGCCTGAACCTTAAGCCTGAAATATGTAGCTGATCTTATATTGGATCTTTTACCACAGGGAAATCATTATGTTTGACCCACATAACGGAAACTAAAGGCAAAAACCTAATACACAATTAATTTCACATGATTTTATAAGTCTTTTAGAATATGAAATAACGATAACAATTCAGTGAGGGTTAACTCCACATTTCGAATCCGTCTATGTTGCTTGGTTGTTTGGACAGACATTAAACAGTTTACTGATTATGTATTTTCTATCTTTTTCACATTTTTCACATTGAAGCTATCACTGCTTACAGACTTCAAAAATCACAGGGGGGGGTTTATTATGAGGTTAATGCATTAGTAAATGCTTATAAATTTTACACTGGGCCAAGATGTGTGAATGGCATTGATTATACATCCTTCATACGATCAAATGTTAAGCAATCCTGTTTAAATGTTGGGAATACTTTACTGGAATAGGTCTGAATGAAAGAGAATTGGTATGCAGGGCTGATCAGAAATTCTTTTTGTGGTTCTTGTGTTTGCAAAGTCTCAGTAGGTAACAAAGGCAACAGTGCGCCAACTATTATCATTTATGTATTCTTGTGTGGCATTGAAAGAGTTTTATTGGCCTACCAAAATGAGGTTTTTGAATTATGAACTGAGTTTGGAGTTTTTTTAAGGTCAAACATTGATACTTAATAGCTCTTTAAGAAGGCTCTGAAATAACCTAAACATTGGAAAACAACTACAGTTTGTAAGAACATAATTTAACTTAGATACCAAAATTGAAAGGGGACTGTGTATATTAGTATTGTTATTATTTTTAATTAGCTGAAATTGCTGTGCAATAGCATTTTTGACCATATGGTAAATGTGCAAAGAACTCCAATTATACATGCAATAATTGCAGTGCCCACTTTACGTTTCTATCGCCACTCTTTCTGCTCGTTTTGTGTCCACTGTTTTTTTTTGTCAGAACAAATGCATGGGTGTTAATTTATTTTAAAAAAGACAAGCAGGAAGAGCACAGTGCAGCTTGCCTTCTCACATGAATCCCACTTGGCCTGGGGTGTCAGGAAGTGTGAAGACCTTAAACGCGTGAAGAGCAAATTCATACTGAACGTACATCTACCCACACAGTGTAGGCTGAAGGTTTACACATGACAACACTTCTCCTCACTACATCAGCTTTGCCTGCACAAATACTGCCACTACTACTATGTAAAACATTTAAATAAAATGCTCTCTATTGATTGCTGCATACTATAAACTTAGACGCTGCACTAATTTGGGACTTAACATCTCAGCTCTGCCGTCGACGGTTATTGCAGTTCAGTCAGTGTGACCTTTTTGTATAAATCATTTAACATGTACAACCATAAATATGAACTTTGGACCTTATTAGGAGTGCAATACAGCTCTTACACAGAATTGTAACTATGCTAATTATATTGATTTGCTGTAAGAGTAAAAAGCTAGTTCATTTTGCACATTGCACATTATTTTTTTCAGAAAATGCTACATGTCTATTTTTACCAAAGAAATGACTAAATCATTGTGCACATTTATATTTGAAGTCCAAAGTGCAAAGATAACAGAAATCTGCCTTTTCCAAACTTTATCAGACATAATTGACATTTGCAACCTTTATCAGGCTCCCTCCAGGCTCCGTGTGAATGAGTTGGCATCTGGATTGTGGCCTGTGACATTTAGACAACAGTTAGAGCAAATTTGCCTGCTCCTAATGCCCTTGTTCTTCGTAAAGCTGGTTTTCCGTGGACTAATTTAACTGTGGAGGGTTAAAAACACATTATTAGCTTAATTTATGCCTAAGAAATGTGATGATAACTACTCAATGTTCTGCACAGGGACAATTAGAGAAACATCTGCTTGTTAGTCTACAGATTTGACAGGCAGTTGCCCTGCCAGCTGCTGGCAATATTTATTGCTCTGGCTTTTATTATTACATTATTTGTCATGGCTGCTTTTGTGAGCTGGGTGACACTGAAGTTGTAATAAAAAAATAAATCAAGTGTCTATATTTTTCCATTGTTACACTGTCTGTGTTTTATACGGTGGCCTGATGGAGTCAATTTCTCCAGTGCATGCCAAAGTAATAATAACATCATCAAGTGCATGGTAATTATGGCTGCGGGCGGCTCATTGATCTTTGGGTGAGAAGGGCGATCCCTTTTTGCAGCAGAATAATGGACAAACCTTTAACCTGGACTTCAGTCGATACAACTGCAGGATTCCCCCTTCACATTCAATGAACCCGTTTCTCCAACACGCTTTCCTCTGATGATACACTATTATATTTTTATACTAGAAACTTTAAAAACGCTTGTGTGTGTTTGCTTTGTGATGAGCTGATTCTTCTAATATTAATTACGCTAGAAAATCAGGCTATCAATGAATAATTCATGTTTGTTTTTGAGCCAGTCTTGTGAAACTGGCTTGCGCTAAATAATGTATGACTGTGTGTCTTTGATAATAGGGTCCGCATTAGGAGTAATATGCTCCCCTTCATTCCACAGGGTAGATTCTTGACTGGGCTAGTTGTTGTGCAGAAATTGATTTCCCGAAAACCACACGTGCCAGAAGGCATTAGTCAGCGTTGTGCCTCAGCCAGCCCGCTGTACACGGGCACAGCGACCCCCACGTGTTGCAGCTGGAAGGTAAAGTCTAGCTCTAATCTCATCTATGCAGCTCCTTAAATCTGATTATGGCCATAATGAGGAGAAATTGCTGAACAAAGAAATCAATAAGATTTAAAGTATGCAACAATCCTTTATGATGAGAAATCTACATTCTCAATTTGAATAAGGGCTCAAGTTGAACACAGCTTATAACATCCAAGTGAGATTTCCCGCTCCAAAACGGCAAGAACACGAACCTTTAACAATTAGTATTTAAGATATCCCTCGCGCGCTGGAGCTTGAAGGCAAATGAGTTGCACGTACAATTCACAGAAGCATGAGTAATTTTAGTTGGAACTGGAAGAATGGCTTTAATGAGCACTGAAACAAGGCAGGGAATTAGCATGAACCGCGTGCATGCTAACATTGTATAGTCTCAATGGAAACTAAAGCTCCTCCAGTGGAACATGTAATTGCAGGAATATATTTGGGTTAATAGCACTGTCACCAATCAGCAGTGGAATAATTATATTGGAATCCCTCCCACTACAGGTACTGTGTCTGTGATTTCAAATGTGTTATGTCAGGTAGAGACATTCAAGGAGGTTTAAAATACGTTTGAAGGAGATGGTTGGCTTTGTGTTTGACATTGGGTTTTATGATATTTTTAGATGCTCTGCTACAAACAACAACATGACAAAGCATTGATCACTGTATTTGTCACAAGTTGAGTGGTGGGTGAGCGAGGAGGAGACTGACGGAAAAAAGAATTCTGTCAAAACTTGTCTTTGTAATGTGTCATGCTTAAATTCATAATCACAGATGCAATGACATAGAAATGTTCCATTCCCTCCATTTGTTATGTGAAAGCAGAGATTAATCACATGGAGGGAAATTATGACTAAACCCAATCACAGACTTGTGTTTTTTGCGGACTAGCTGCCCGGCTGCATGATTTATGACACATGAGGGATATTAATGGGTGCGGTAATTGGGCCACATGTTTATAACTATAAATATGCTGACAGGGAAGCTGTACGTAAATAAACATGTTCATGAACTTTATCAAACATCTTTCGTCTCAATAAGACAGCTATATTGTGATCATATGCAGAGAAAATGATCTATTTACTTTATTTTACCACTCGCCTATTCACGATGAGCTTCAGGATGTGGAGATTGTTGCTTCAAGCTGCATTCACACTCAATTATGGCCACTATCACACATGTAACTTTCCTCAACCCATTATTATCCTAATCTGAAATGCAACATGTTCTGCTTCACTGCAACTTGAGCAAAGACAGTGCCCTTGGCTAATGGGTTCCGTGTGAGGAAAGGGTTTTCAGATTTAAACAAATACAGCATGATAGTCGCATCTTCCCTGTCTGTGTGCATAAGTTGTTATTTTTCCATTACAATTTCACCATCACGAATTCAAGCATGCATAATTAAAAAGCAATTTAAAGACCACTGATGCACTCTAGAATGGAGAGTCACTGAAAAAGTTTTTTTTTTTCCTTCTCCCCAAAATATTTACAAAAAGAACCATCTGATGTTTTTGAATGTGTGTCTTAATTCCTATTAATTCCTATCACACTGTTGTTAGTGCCACTTTGACCCAGGTGGCATCCGTTTCTTTCCTCTGCTGCTAAATGAGGGCGCAGAGGGGAAGTGCTCTTTTTAGAGGAACAGGCAGATTAGTTATATCAAATGACTCAAATTTATGTCTTCCATTCTCAGTTTTTCTACCAATTTGTAGATAAAAAATTACGTTTTAAATTAGTTCCGTTTCTTTACAATGTCTCTAAATGGTCGTCTAACCCAAAATATGTAGTTGTGAATGAAGGCTGAATGAAATTGAAAGACCAGATGTTTTTACAGCTCCTCAACAACCCTTTGGCATTCGGAACCTTTGCTAGTACCTGTGCCAGTCATGTTTTTTAAAAGCTAATCCATTTATTACAGGCCAACATTATACATAAAAGAAATTGTTCTTAATGTTTTGCAAAGTGAAATAAAATAGTTGTAAAAAATAATTGAACATAGCACAAAATTTTCCCTACACAATGACTCTAAATTTTAAGTAGCTTCTTTTTTTTATTAGATTAATGTGTTCATGGCACAGGTTGCCTCGAGGTCTGCTTCAATGAATATGATATTGAGTCTAGTAAATGTATTTTTGCAACATGTTTTGCACCATAATTTAGGCTGAAGGAGCCAGGGGAGTGTTACAATGTTGAAAGGAAATGTTTTGGCCCTCTACAGCAAGAGCATTTACCCCTGAACTAAAATTCAGGTACATTTATGGATACTTCTTACCATGTGGCATTTTGTAACATATTATATTGCTATAAAACCTAGGGCTCTGGTCAACAAAATAAATACTTTTAAAGGCTTAAAGTAAACTAGTAGTGTAGAGCAGTGTATAGAAAAGGTTTCAGTGTTGAACATGAAATAGAGACTTTTCGACTGTTGTCCGTTCTGAGAATCTAGTACCGGTAATTATACTTTCCTGCAAATGTTTTAACCTGAAACTGAAACTGACTTTGTTTACCTGTTAGTATGTAGTACTGTTGTAGCTTTTATTCTCTGCTGGCCTCTTCTGCACCGCTGTGCACATGACTTCCAGATGACAGTCAAAACAACTCAATTTCAAAAACATTGACCTTTGAAACCTTTTCTACTATGGACCACTCCTGGAGGAATGATTGATCTTGACTGTTGTTTAATAGGTCCTTTCCAGTGTTTTGGCGACTGTGTGCATAGTTTTAGTGGCATCAAATACTGCCAAAATTAACATAAATGCTAACATCCACGCAATAAACATCTTACATCTAATGTTATGCTGGACAACAGTTTGACAAAGATTTAATTTAATTTTTTTAAATAATCAAGCCCCACAAATCCAACGTACAGAAAATTTGTGAATTCTAGAAAAATGGCTGGAAGTTGTAATATGTCATGAAAATATAAACAACAACCATTTGTTTACACGGACTACAAACTTCAAAATGAATGTTTTTGATTTTCCGTCTCAGTAAAATGACTGGGATAGAACTAACAGATTATATCAGTACCAGACTCTGTGCACTGCTATTTTAAAGTGCCACTCTTGGAAGGGTCTATAGTAATCCTAATTCACCCTATCTTCAATGGCCCATTGTGAGATTTGTTATGAAAAGTCACATTTTCTTAGTGTCTTTAATTTCTCCAGAATTGTATAATTTCATCACCATCTCCACCAAGGTCTGTCGTGTCAAACCCTTGTCATACACCTGTGTTATGCCACTAGGCATAGAACAAAATATATTTTCCACAAAGAAACATTATTATTTAGTGTTGCTTATGTTTGATCGAAGATTATTGTGCTGAAACAAATTTAGTTGCTGTCAGGTAAGATAAATCTTTGGATTGTTAGTGGCCTGTGTCCAATAGTGTTTGTCTTTGAGTGCTTTGAAATGGCTGGTAATAAGATGAATACTTTATATTAACCTCTAAACCTCTGTGAAGAAGAGGCAGCACAACGCAATGAATTAATGTCCCCTGTCTCACGCTGCTCTGTTCTTACAGACATGGTGTGATTTTATGGTTATTTATGGCCTGTGCGTTATATCACTCACTAAAGCAATCTTTCCAATTGGGACTGTTTGCTTATTCTAATGCTTGGTAAACGTAAATGGAAAAATGGGTCCGCCTGCAATGGTGCAAGTCCATACCGGAATATAATGCAAAAAAGTTTTCTCTATACCTGTCAAAGTTTGACCCCATTGAAACTACCTATGGAGAATATACATTTATTGATCAGAGAACTTTGACCAACTTAGAAAATGGCCAAGAGGGTTTAACTGCTTTGAGATGCTTAAATCGGATTCTGGGTCCACTGATGAATTCTCTGCGAGTCTTCTAGTATTTGCTTCAAAATGATTTGAAGTGTGTTCCATCAACTCCTCATTACCCTAGGCCAGTGGTGTCTCCCACTGCAGTATTGGGAAATTCGCTTTGCGTACTTTTGGACAAAATCCTCTTGACCAGACTACAGCGATACCACTACAGTTTTGCATGGACCAGCACATACATGGCACGTTGCCCAATCTAATCTTGGGGTTGCATACATTAGAACAGCTATTATTTAATTTCTAATCAATAAACGTGCCTGTCAGTCATTTTGCTTGCTTGCAGGGTAGGGTCATAGATTTCACTCTAGTTCCTCAGTAGAATCATTTGTAAATAAGGTGTACAAAGTATCTTTTCTGGTGGACGGTCTGCCCTTGCTTGTCTCCCTTGTTTTTATATTGCTTACATAGCCTGGTGGTATCACCTACTAGTCACTCAGGTAATTCATTTAATGCCATGCTTTGGAACATTTCAGGCTAAGCAATAACATCTCCAAGGAGACAAGCAGGTGGCGGATCCTGCTCCGCACAATGATAAACAATGATTGCGCCAGATAAAAACTGCTCTGAAAATCATGGGAATGAGACAACACCAATCTGTGAGCTCTTTGTATCAGGAGTCTGTGCTCAGACAGGCTCAGAGGATAGTGTCTGACCCGTCCCATGTCCTCCACTCAGAGTATAACCTTTTGCCTTCAGCGAGGCGTTATACCGTCCCCCAGTACAGACCGCTATAAAGCTATTTTTTGCCTACATCTATAAGGCTCCTATTCCAGCCAAGGAACTGAAGCATTGCCTGGTCAATTGTGTTTGGCTGTGATTTTATGGTTGCATGTGTTTTTTTTAACTGAATGCACTACAGCACGAGTCTACGACAGATTTCCCCAAGGGGAAATATATTGTATTGTATATTCAAATAACAATAATAACAATAATAATAATGATAATGATAATGATGGTGATACATGTTTATAACGTAGTTTACGGTACATTTAAAAGCAAAATTTCAAAGTGCTACAAAGAAAGACATGCAATACAAACTAAACAATTACAACTAATCATGAAAAGCCCTTCTAAATACAAAATGTCTCTAGGTGTTTCATAAAAGACTCAATAGTCTGTGAGACTCTCGGGTGCTTTGTCAGTCCATTCCACAGCAGACTGGAAGGATCTGCCCCCCATTGTGCTTAATGGGGTATTATATATTTATTGTTTGGAAAATCTTTTCCCTATATAATTTTTCAAAATAGGCATTTTTACATAAGACAATAATAAGTCATACCGTTTTGACATGTAGCTGATTGTGTTCAAATTTAAGTTATCCCAAAAAACAATAACAAAAAGCAAATGTTTTACCTAAATTGTCAATCCATTGTTAAAAATGTGTTCTAATGGCACTATATTTGACCACTAAATAGTACCCTTAATTTCCATTGATACTCATCTCATTTACATATAATGACACAGTGTAGACATGGTCACACCAAACCTGTAACCAGCGTTGCTTTCCCAACTTTCTCCTTGCTTTTCACCTCCAAATGAATACATAATGAGGCTGCTTGTTGTGTGACTTTCCTGCATTTTTAAATGCGACACTATTCCATCTGTGCTTCTGCGTGTTGTGCGTTTGTCTTGCGCATGGATAATTAAGCAGATTTTTCAGAGCTCGCCTTGGTTGTCTGGGCACCACTACCTGTGCTCTTACCAAACAGCTTCCAGCTTTTACATTTGAACAATGAACAGGGGAAAAAAGCATGGCAGAAAATGAGTGAGACAGTTTACAACAATGCTATTTCTTTTTGTTTGTTCTTGTTTTACGTTATGCTGCATTGCTTTGCCCCACCATGACCTATTTCAATTTTGTTTGCCCCGGTGTAAAAGGTGATCCGTAGAAGACTTCTTGATGCGTCTTTTAATTAAAGGCCCAATTAGTGTATGTATTATTGCACTCTCATTTCTCCTTCAGTGACTGTGGCGAGCTAGTGATGCCAGGCCAGGGTTGTTTCCGTGGTAATGAGCTGTCAGGGATATAAAGAAGACTGCTCTTTTTTCCCCTGTCTTTTCCCTTTTGCATATCTCCTCTTTGGAAATAGGGAGCCTGGACGCAGTGAGCTGAGTCTGGCAGCAGCATCTGTAGAGTGCACGCCCTGGGGATTCTCGTGTCACACATGCGGTTCAAGCACACTTAGTGCACTGGCTCTCCCGCGTGGCTCACCTCCACGGCCCAGGTCGCCATTAGACTGGTAAGCTGGTGGAAAGGAGGCTTCAGATGTAAGCTGAAAGACGCATCTAAAGGAGCCATTTAATTAGTGGTCAAAAACCAAATCTAATGTGCGCTTTGGGGTGAACTGAAACGTTTCCCTCTGTAACACCCGGATAACAACTTTATCGGTTGTGATGAGGACAGAGCAGAGCTGAGACAAATTCCAGTGGTGCAGACCCAAGTGTATTTTATTTACAGCGACTATTTACAACAAAAGAACCACAGCATGTCTCTCTACATGTTCACACAGCATCAAGCCTCTTGTAACTGCTACCAGGCACCTTTTATAGGCCACTGGGCTAATTGGACCCTCTCAATCTAAGGACCAGGTAAGATAATTCTATTAACAACAAATATTAAAGCTAACTGTAAAAAACAGTGCCAATATACATCCTGTACTTTAATACAAAAATATATTCTTTATTTAATTTTACAGTGCATTACAGTACATTTTAATCTTTAAAATACCCTTTAAAACTGTTCACCTCATAGAAACACCTCTCCTTTTCTATCACAATGATCTGCCCCGGAACCTTCTTAAGGTGCTTGGCTCCCTGGGGACTCTTTTGGCCGGAACACCTAAAATGGCAGACATATGAGGTAAAGTTCACAGTTCAATTATTTTCTACACTGATAACTGATAAATGTTCTCCTCTGTTGCAGATAGCCTCACAAACCCAACTCTCAATAAATTTTTTAAAACATTAACCGGTGTTATTTTAATTGTAAGCCCATGTAATGGACTGCATCATTACACCCTCTGATTATGTTAATGAGCTTGATTAGTGGTTTGACTGGTCACAGACAAGTCCTCTTGTAAATGGACAAGTAAATGCAAATTATTTATTATTAACATAACCGCAAGAAAGTACAACAGAATGCTTTGGGCCCCAAACTAAAACACTCAATCGGAGCCTTGTTGAAAAATGTATGCAGCCAAATGAAACTAAATTGTCCACATTTTGTACTGCCGCACTTACAATATGTATTGGATATGTGTGTATGTGAAAACGTATACATATTCATAAACAAAGATTTTGCGTATAATTCACTTGTAGGTTTAACAAATGTTGCCACTTTTAAATACAAGTTCAAACAACTGAATTGTCAGATTTGAATCTCCCTCGATTCTGTGCTTCATTTGCACATTTCTTTGCATACCTGCATCAGACGTAAAACTGTGAAAGCTAAAATCAGAATTATGATCTTTGTACTTTTCCCCCTACATTCTTGGTAGAATCAAAGCCCAATGCCCACATCAAATGCAAGCTCAGGATTCACCTTAATTGGTGTCGTGACCACCCACTGTCACTTGGAGTGCCAGCCAGAACAGAGAAATGAACTCATGAAATCCACTAATAGGATTCTGGGAACCCCACGCAAGATTCATATGCACTTTCATGTCTTTTAGACAATTAATGGTAAAAAAAATTGGTGAATAGCAATGCAAAATAGTCTGCAATACCAAATTCAAAAATGTGCTGGCAATGAATTATTAACAACCCAAACTCACAATGCTGCAAGTTCTCCAGACATTTCGAAGGAGACTATGGGAAAGATATTTTCCTAAAAGCGCACTTCCGCCTCAAAATCTTGAAAGTAGGGAGAGGTCGCTTTTAGCAGATACAAAGCAATACATTAGCTCTCACAATGGTACACACAAAGTGCATTTGGGTCATTGCTTTGGTGTCCTGAGCCTCATGGGTAATAGATATTCTAAATGCAACTATATGCCCATATTGCCTCTGCTCTTCAGTTGAGAATCAGCAAATCGCAGGCACATGTCTCAAGGGGTCATCCATTCTACTTTTCCCACAAGGTTTTGTAGTTTTTCCTCTCCGTGAAGGAGGGTGCTGGGACATTTATCCATTTGCTAATTTCCTGTGACCATTGTTTAATCTCTTTCTCTATTTCACTGTTGCCCTTTGCGGCAACTCTACATTGGTTTCTCTTTTTTTACTTAAGCTTTTTGCAATTTAAATATAAACATGTGATATGTATTGTATATGTTAATGTATGGCCGGAATATTATATAGTGTCAGATTGCCGTTGACATACTTTGCACATTGTTTGTCCGCCCAGTTGAGTCTTTGTTAAATCAGCCATTTCATGTTGCTATGGAGGAATAGCTTAAACTCCTGTGATTTCTCTTGGTTAGAGTCACATGGCATTTCAGATGTGAATGGGCACGGATGCATGTTGTCTTCTCCGTAGCTGTGGGCAGATTGTATGGTAAACAGCTTGTTGGCATCAGTAGATGAAGCTCCTGTGCGCATTGTTTAACTGATATTGTATACATAAACAGAGAGCTAATTATAGCCTTGTTTAGCAATTCTGGTGTTTATGATCCGTGAGATGTTCTGCTTCTCTGGGTTTTACCGATAATTTGAATCAGGCAAAGGAAAACTTTCAATTTAGTTCATTTTATCTGCTGTACCAAGGAATCAGTGTTTTACAAGTATTTGCTTATTTGATTATAATGGATATAATCAAGTCTGTGCCCTATTTTTTAGTTAATATGTACATCATTTGTGACAAATATTCTGAAGTGGAATAATGTCAACAGTCAAAATAAAATCACAGGTATATCTCGATTGTCTAAACTAAACCCAAGAGTAAGACATGTCAGGATGTTTATGGTTATAAAAACAACTCTGAAAAAACACCTAGCGCATCTCTTTGTTAAGACCCTGAAGTTCCAGAGAAAATGCAGGTAGCATGCACTGACACTTTTGAATTCTAGTAGTTGTGGCAGTGTGATGATCTGTGCTGGCAGAAAAAAGCAGAGAGTGCTGCTGCTGCTCATTTCACAATGTCAGGCTGTAGTGAAAATCTGATTAATTTTCCACTCGGGATTGCCATATCACAAGCTCAGACAAGAATGATGTATTGCACTTGATGCTCATTTTCCATCATCTTTGGCAATCTTTGCACTTTTGGCAGTCTAATAGAGGTCCGTTAAGAGTGGGAACATCATCCATTTCCAAAACTCAACATTACCACTTGTGTTACATTACAGCAGCCAGACTTATGACCATGAAAAACTTATTTCTAACATTTCTTGTTGAAAAGAAACACCAACAACAAAAGCAGGCAACCCGACATTTTCAATTGTACTAGTTTCACTACTATCACGCCATACCAAGAGATATAGCATGTTTTTCACAGGGAATGTGACAAACTTTACCTATTACACAACATCTATTCAGAAATACATTTTTGAGTGTCTAAAATTACTGCAAAATTATATTTTAAATGTATTTCTAAAGAACATGAAACTAGCCTATTGTTAAATTTTCCACATTTTTTAACATTCACATCCCAGCATGTTACCATCATCATAAGGACAAAAATCATTCATGTTTTGTGTGATGATTTAGTGGTAATCATAATGACAAAGCCGACACTGGGTTTTAAATGTTCCACTTCCATTTAAAAAGGAATTGATTGCTGATGGGTGAATTGAGGCACACAAAAGCAGCATTAGTGCATTACAACAGCCTCTTTTGTCTGCAGGATACTTAATTCCTTTAGTATTGACAATAAACCTCATTGTTCTTTGTAAAAATGGACATTTAATGGTAATGTGCATGGCTGCTGAAGTGACAACAGTGCGGTGCGTGGGAGAATGGTGACACACACACAATCACACAATGACAAGTGGGCAACAAAGAACAGCCATCTCCTGAAGTAATTGCTGTTAGTTCTGTATGGCCACTCGTTCACAAGATATAACCTTCATACAATGTTAAGTAACTATTGTGTTTTTATAGCGAGCAAGTCTTTATAGACCAACCAAATTAACTGGATCTCCATGGTCATAAGTGTTGAGCCCCCTAAAGCAGCTGCATTTGAGAATCTGACATTTGTGTTTGTTTACAATAGTCCACATATTATACTGTCCTGACCTAAACTCCTAATCTGAAAATGTTCACAAAGATGTTTTTAGCCAATGTGATGAAGTGTTATTCATTTATTCCAATTAATGGCTTAACTTAAGCTGTGTTCATACCTAAATTGAGACTATTTTAATCGCAATGTGGACTTAGTTTGGTCTTGTACTTGTCATTGTTTAGTCCTGATCTAGTCCAGTTTTAGCTTCGGGTTTCGTCTTGGTTTAGTCCTAATTTTGATGTGGTGAATGTGAAAGAAAATAAATACTGTACCGTTGCACCCAATGTGACCCCAACAGTACAAATACAATACGATTATGTTTGTACTTTTTTTCCCTTGCATCTTTGCATTCTCATACTGTTAACTGGAGCGGCAATATTACAATTTAACTGGATACAATTAGCAAATCGTAAAGGCAGCAATTTTTCAAGTACGATTACTAAAAGTCATATTCTGCATAAAAACGCTAATTTTGTAGTTTCGATCTGTCTTTTTGCTCATTCTCCTGGATTTATTTAAAACGTGAACTTCGAACAGAATGCTTCCATTAAAATAGAAATCGCAAAATTAACCGCAATACTTAATAATAATAATAATAATAATCAGAAAAATCACAATTCGATATTTTTTCCCAAATCATTCAACCCTACTGTTTTTGGGAATAATCCGAAACTAAACCAGGACCAAACAAGATCTACATTAGGACTCAAACTGGACCCAAACCGGGACCAAACAAGTGTGAACGTACCCTTAAACTCTCCCAGTCAATTCTGCCACAGTTTATGAACTATCCAGATTGCAGATCCAAAACTGAACAAACTCTATCAAATGGGCAAAACCCCCAAAGTTTGAATTTATCTTTAGAAAGATGGCCTTGTGGGTATTGCCCATGGACTTGTAAGCCAAGGTGATGTCAGGACAGAATAAACAGATGGCCTCCTCGTGGAAGAAGCCCCGGGAGACAGTGTGACAGACATATCCTCCATCAGTGGAAGTAAACAGCATCACACACGGCAAATACAGGAAATGTGTGGCACGTAATGATACTCCCATTGGGACCATGTAAAGTCACGCTCATACCAGTGTTAGGTCGGATAGACAAACACACTTCTGTCATTAGAGCTCATTTCAGCACTCAATAATGCACTTTGATTCAATATAGACACTGCTAGAAGAAGTCAGAGGACGAGGCTGCGTCGCCACAGAGACGCATCCACAATATTTTTGACACATCACTTGGAATTTCAGCAGGTGGTTTGTCATCCGACAGATATTTAGGACGACTAATCTCGCAGAAACCAGACTGATATGTGTAGCACTCTGAATCATGTTTTAGACATTATCAATCTGGAATGGCTCTTGTTAAAAGTGATCAAGAAAAGGTGAAATGTTCAGACAGATATTTCAAGCTGATTGGATGAAGTATCATATAGCAGAGGGACAAACTTTTCTGTCTAGCAAAAGGCACAGAAGTCTTTCGCTTCCATAAATGCACAAACCTCTTCCCTCTGCTCTTTTTTTCAATGACAACATTTTCTGTATTACTGCTAACAAAAGACTACTTCTGTCCATTTCACCATGTTTGTTTTGATTTGTTTGGGCCTCACATGGGCTCACAATGCTGCCTTTTGATTGGTTCCGTTGGTCCAATCTGAAGGCAGCAATGGAAACTGTTCAAGATGGAGGTAGATTAACAAATAAAATGGTTTAAGCACTGTATTGAACACTGATCTCACTGATTGACTTGATCATTTCCCTTACTATCTCGCCTATCAACTTTAACTTTCACCTTAACTCAAAACACACTATGACCACCTGTCCTGCTTTTGGTTGTACTGTCCCGCCATATGGGCTTCAGTCTCGCATCCTTATGTACCGCCGTTTCATTGATTACCAAAGATGACAATTCAGACCACGCGCTCTGTCTGTGTGTCAAGAGGGGGCACATCCGTGCGCTAGATGGCATCATGGGTCATGGGACGTAGAAAGGAGTGCTGCGTGATCGGCGCATGGTGCGTGCACACACGCATACACAACAGCAGCGGGCCAGTGGCAACAAGGGAGCGAAGCATATGTTGCACGTGTAGGGCACGATTTTACCAGTGCGTAATCAGCCCGTGGTAAATATTAGCTTTTTAGTCAAAACACTGCCCGTTATGGCATATTTCCTTCATAGAACTTAGTTTCAGGTTCAAATGATGTGAGGGGACAGAGGGGAGGAGCCAGTGCTGCTGGTTTACGAGGGGTCCAGAGGGACACTGCATTAGGTCTGAGAACAGATTTCCACAAAAGAAAGTAACCAGTCATCCTTGAATGTATTAAACTGCTATGTTTATACCATATTAGTAAATAGCATGGAAAAGTATTAAACTATTGTAACTGTTTGTCTGAGAAATATTGTGACCAACAGAACATTGCTGCATCCCTCACCTATTAAATAATAATTCACTATTTGTCTTTATAGCGTAGACCAATTGTAGGGCTATGCCCTATTAAAACAGTTGCCCATAGCTTAAAGGCTTTAGTTTTATTTTCAATTAGTTATTATATCAAGTCGCATCTGTCCCACCATTTCCCACCAAATCCCATGACCTATTCCACTTTGGAGAATTTTTGAGACGGTCACCCTGATTACAACATGTATTGACTATAAATTGCTGTAAAAACAATTGAAAATAGACATTTAAAGTCAGCAGTGGTCCAAGGAATAAATAATGAATTTTCTGCAATAAGTCCAGAGATAAGCGAGAACAAATATTATGGTTTAAGTGGATTCTTCACTTGTAATACTCTTGGTTCAGGGCTTTATGATTAGGAACAATTACCCAACCACAACCACTATGTTTTTCATTTGGTATTGTATACTTGTTGGGATTTCAAATTATATATTTTGTGACAAAATAAACTTTAAAATTTCTTTCTTCACACCCAAAAATTGACATAATGCTTTTTCATTGAAAGTCAGACAAAACTTAGCAATTATGTTTTAACAACTATAATATTGAACCACGGGACAAAGAATACTTGGATTTATTTGTGGAAAAAGAAAATCCTTTCATGATCAAAAAACCTGAACAGTATATTCTCTGAATACTTTCTTTGACACTGTGCTTCCTCCTTATATCACAGTGCTGTAGATTTATCATGCCAGCAGTCTGAATGTCTGTGTGCCTATTCTTCAACTATGTGGGGCCTTATTAATATCCACACACTGAAAGATCAGTTTGCTTTGTGCTCCATTGGCTGGTGTTAGAAGCAATGGTAAAATGTCCATTAGTGCCAATTCCAAACCTGTTAAGTTTGATTGACTTTATTCCCTCAGCTCTGCAAAGACTTGGACGCTATATATATAAGCTTGTCTCTAATCCACTTTCCACTCACCGTACTGTTCCCCCCATTGTATTAAATGATCGGCTAATAGGGCGGCTAATCATATTGATCAGCAGCCCAGCTTTTATTTTGCTACAGCACAGTAATCAGCTAAATTGTTGTAAACTAAAAATAGCTTACCCAGCCCTTTGCAAACTAAAAGTGGAGAGCACTCCGATGGACAAAAAGCTCTTTGTGACAGACAGACAATAAGACTGGAATTATATATATATATATACCGGTATATATAGTGTATATATATGTGTATATATATGTATATATATGTGTATATATATGTATATATATGTGTATATATATATATATATACACACACATATATTATATATAAAATATTATATATAATATATGTATATATTGTATATATATTATATTTATATATATGTGTGTGTGTGTATATATATATGTATATATGTGTGTGTGTGTGTGTGTATATATATGTGTATGTATATATATGTGTATGTATATATATATATGTGTATGTATATATATGTATATATATATTTATATATATATTATATTAAAATATTTGTTTTCCTCACTAGAAATATGCACACGATATATATTGCAAATACTGATTATTTATTTATTTATATGACATAGCCTTTGATTTTTTGTTTCAGAACTTAGCTGATGAAAAAGCAAAATTGGATTTTATTATCTCACTAATGCATTCAACTTCTGTGGTTGCCGTGATGACCTTTTCGGCTTATCCTTACACTTTCTGTTACATGGCTTATGGTCCCTGCTCCTTTTCGAGGCATAATCCAAAAACTTTTGTGTATTAATTAGGCATTATCAGTTTTAATTATTATTTTATTATTAAAAAAAAGTTACAATGTCTGAAAGAGGTACAGACATTTTCAGTCTGATTCTTGTTCAATATTTTATTTGTCATTTTGTTTTTTTTCAGCGAAAAGCGGATGTTGTTTTCACTTTCTGTGCATTTTGGGTTGAACTAGAGCGGGAATTGGATCCATTGCATAAATGATTGGTGGTGGTTGTAGGGGCCGACGTCACAGATT
Source organism: Chaenogobius annularis (assembly GCA_015082035.1). Lineage (NCBI taxonomy): Eukaryota > Metazoa > Chordata > Actinopteri > Gobiiformes > Gobiidae > Chaenogobius > Chaenogobius annularis. The sequence goes on from BJKM01000005.1 coordinate 366,985, forward strand.
AGCAGCGTTGCTTCCATCAGTCTGCCCCAGGGCAGCTGTGGCCTCAATAATAGCTTACCACTACTGAGCGTGTAGTGAATGAATAATAACAATAGTGTAAAGCACATTACAGTGGAATTATTTTGCTGTGGTTGTATTTTATTCGATGTTATGTTCAAAATATTTCATACTAAAGAGTGAAAATGTGAGTACAGTGGTCCCTTGTTTATCGCGGGAGTTACGTTCTAAAAATAACCCGCACTAAGCAAAGTAATCAGCATTATTTTTTTTACAATGATTATAAACATTTTACGGTTGCAAAACCCCCCACTACACACTTTATACACCTTTGTCGGTGCAGAACGTTTCGTCGACATTGTGGGTTCGGGTTAGAGAAAACTTACAGACATACAGCATTTCAGTCACACTGCCAGCAATAAATTTGGCAAGCTGAACGCATTCTGTTGCTACTGTACAAGAGACACGGTAATGAGGAGATTGATTGACAATAGTCTACAGTCCCTTAGCCAATCAGGATGCAGAAAACAATGTACTGTAAAAAAAAGAAAAAGAAAAAAAGCTCTTAAAAAGGCTGCGAAAGCTGAAGTGCGTGGCGTTATAGCCAGGGACCACTGTAATACTAAAAAAAAGATGCTGCTTATGCAACCTTTCCATTTAGACCAGAATTGGCATCTCTTTTTCCACTTTACACACACTTTCTTGTCAGTTCTCATTGCGTTGGCTCTTGACTTGAACTTGAGGAAATCGGTTTGACCTCCAAGTCTTCCATGCATGCAGAAAGTTAAGTCTGACGGGCTACAGAAGTTGGCAATGTGAAAGTTTTTCTTACTGACCAGGATCTATCAGGATCAAACAAACATAACCTTCTTATCTCTTTTGATTGTTTACAGTGGTGTATAGATCACCTAATTACTTTGAGACTTGTTAGCACAGCACTTAGCTCCCTTCTGGTCATAGCGGGATGCCTATAGCTTGACATGTTTCCTCTTATGTCATTCCTTTTCCTGGGAGAGCCTGGAGTGCACTGGAGCCGCTGGGCATACTGTCAGTTTTACAAAGGACATTGTTTTATGTAAAATGTTGGGTGGGTGGGTGTATGTGCCTCTGTGTGGGGCATGCTTGGAGAGGCAAAGCAGCGCTGCCAGGAGACCTACAAGCGGCACAAGTCTGTGGGATTGGTTGTGGCAGCTGCTGTTCGCTTCGTCTCCACTCGAGATTGATTTAGTTAAATGGCTCACTGTATTCACACAAAACTTAACAACAGTATTTTCACATCAAGAAAATGTTCATCATGTCAATGTATTACAGCGAATCACTTGAAATCAACTGGGCATAACCTTGTGATTATGATATTTTTGTTTTACTCTCGTCATGGTTAAAGTTATGGGTGGGATATTTTTAGTCAGCCAGCGAACTTTTTGTCCCTAAAGTTGCAGGAAAAGTGGAAAATTGGCCTTAGGATTTGAGCGAGTCTGACAAGGGATACATTTTGATGGCTTAAACGACTAGGTCAGAGCATCTCCAAACTGTAGCTCTTGTGAGTTGTTCCTGGGCCACATGTCAAAAGTTGTCCAAGAAGAAACATTCCTGATCCAGGTAATGTAAAACTAATAATAAGGTAATTTGTGTAATTATGGACCTTTGACTCATATGGTTACACAGTAACATTTCAAATTGTATTTTAACAGGAGCATCCTAATGAGATTTTTTTTAACCTTTTTAGACTTTAAATAATCCTTGTTAATCATATGCCAGGCTTCTGTTTTTACTGACATCATTTAAAGTCAGACCTCCTTTTAATAAACTGATGAAGTATCGGTTGGGTGTCTGCTGCCTATGGAGCTCGGCTTTTAACTAGGAATCATTAAATGAAATTGCCACATTACCATCTGGTGTGAAGATTAAATGCATGTGCCAGAGTTGTCTGATCAGCACTGACAAGCACCAAAACAGGGCAAAAGCCTACAAGCCAAGCAGGCACTTTCATTAAGAGTCAGCAGGCTTAATAGATTTAATTACTCTGAAATGCAAACAAAGCAAAAAGTGGTAAGTTCCTCTCCCTGTCTTGATGGCAAGCTCTAAAGACATTTTCTCCTTGGTTGTCTAATCAAGTTGGTTTCAGGAATAGCTCAAAACATTATGTTTTACTTGCATTAAAATTTTTTTCCCCCTTGTTTTCCAAATACTTACATTTGTTAATATGGGTTTCTTTTACTTATTGGAATTGACCGAGAGTACCCTTTTTTTGTAACATTAAAGGCCTTTGTAATCCCTCATTCGTCCAGGAATGTTCCATTGTAGAATAAAAAGGATTCAGTTGTAGTCATCTGTACTCTGTTTTTAGAAAAACAAAATGTTTAGACTCTCATCCAAGAGTCATTCTCAATCTGCGAATCAAGTCTGGGAACTCAGGTTTATATATCCTCCTCTGTGTAGGCCCTGCCCACCAGGCAGGACCTCCTGATAAAGGGAGTGTTTTGGTTTCACTTGAGACTACTCTCTTTGTTTACTAACAGCCGTGTAATGGGCTATCACCATCCTATTGTAACCTGACTTTCACTCTCTCCTCACTGAGTGTTGTAGTGTTCTGATCACTCCCAGCTTGTGCTGTAAAAGGTGGTTGGAGCCAAAAAGCAAGTACTGATCCATGTGTGTAGGTTTCCTATACACTTCTATTTGGAGCTTCCCGTCTTCTCCTCTGATAGTGAAACAATCAAGAAAGGCCAAGCAGTTCTCCTTAGCGTCTTCTCTTGTAAACCTGATATTCTGGTCCACTGCATTGATGTGCTCTGAGAAGGCTTCCAGCTCTTGTTTCTTGATTATCACAAACGTGTCATCCATGTAACGGTACCAAAGACTTGGAGCGATGCCTGAAGGAGGTCAGTGCCTTCTTCTCAAAATGCTCCAAGTACAAGTTGGCCACTATGGGAGAGACGGGCGAGCCCATGGCACAGCCGTGAATCTGTCTGTAAAAATGTCCCCAGAATTGAAAGTATGTGGTGTTAAGATGTCTTGTAGTTTGCAGAAGTGTTCAGGTGTCAGTTTGGTCCTTTCCTGTGAGGTGGCGTCTTCCTGCAGTCTCGTCCGAACCTATGCAACTGCCTCTGAGGTCGGGATGCAGGTGAGCATTAAAGGGTGTATGGATTAGTTTAAAGTAGAAGATCTTGTCATGTATTAGTCTTGTCATCAAAAATGATCAGTTAATGCAGGCATATCATGCAAAATAGGCCCAAACAACAATGTTATGTCCACATTCAGGTTGATGTTGTACAGGAAAATGTCATGTCATTCTATTCATTTTGTTATTGTTTACAGATAATATGATAATGGTCCCTGATAAAAATGGTCCGCCTCCTCTGTATCGTGCCAATCATGTCTCAGGACATGGTTCGGGGGTCAGGTCACCTCCAAATGCACGAAGCCTTCGACCATCTCTTTCGGAGCTGATTTGAATGTGATGATGTGCGTACGAGTTTGTGTCAATGCCTTTAAAAGGATGTGCATTGTCATTTTTCTGGAGGATAAGGGACAGCTACCTTTGTCAGGGACAGTGATTATTTACCGTGCATGAGTAAATAAAATATTCACCTTTTTAGAAAGACAAACTTTTCAACTCTTCATTTCTTGGTAATCCTTTTCTGAAATTCCTCAAAAATGCCCATAATATTTGTGCTAGAATCACAAAACTAGATGTTATTGCAGCTATATATGAGTATTCAAAAAGTGGTTACCTACTGTATAAACACAATCTTAGAGCTGGTGTAATTGAAGTTACAAGAGCTGAATGCTACATTTTCTTATTCCAAAATGAAATGCCCAATATCTTATCATGGGGTCAGACAAGTGCATTCCTGCAGGCCCCTCTATTTCATGAGTTTATCTTTGGAGTTCACAATGCAATTAATAGACTTAAATACTGTAGCTTTTCATATCAGAAATTTGATTCTGATATGAAATGTCTCAATCAGTGTGGAGCAGATTGGTTTCCTAAACAAAAAGATTCTTAGAAAATAGATGAATAAACGTCAGTACACCAGGTGCTATTGATACAGGGAGCAGGCATGCTTTTTGATCATGGAAAAAGGCTGTGCCATTGACTTTTAGATTCGCTCTGGTTCAGTTGAGACTATGATCATGTATAATCAAAGCCTTTGACTTTGTGAAGATGATGCATCCAATCGCCCATGATGAATACATAAGCAGCCAGAGCTGTCTGGTGGTATACACATTAGTTCAGACATTTGACGGAAACCATTTTTGGAAATATTCAGATAGTTGACACTAAAAGCGTCTTCGGCCATGTTTGCTGCAACAGGGGTTATTTACACATTGAAAATAAGTATTTTAAAGTTTCAGCACTGACTTTTTTATTTTTTATTTTTTAAGTTGTTGACATACTTTCAGCCTGTTGGTAATTTCCATAAGCAATGTTTTTTTGGGGTGGGCAATAAGTAAAAAGATTTTTTACAATCCATCCATCCATCCATCAGAAATGTGCTAAAATTTACATGACTTTGAATTGGCTTTGTTTGGTTTCAGCCATGGTTCATCAGTTTAGGCATTGGTGCTGTATATTGTATGCAGTAAACATTGCCCAACTGGTGACCAACAAATCGAATGGTCCTCAGATCTCAGATTTAAACCAACCTTAGATATGTGACGATGGAACATGTGGACAATCACTATTTCTTCCATTCTCTGAACACTTTGAGGAGGAATACTGCTTCTTTAGTATAAAGTCTTTGAGGGCATGAGTAATTGCAATGCACTACACAGTTTTTACATTGTTAGTGCTTGGAGTATCTGTAATCATTTAGGGTGACTAGATTATAAAGTTGGAAATAAAGAAGAATGTAAGGGAAGTTGCTCATTGGGTGAAAAAAGCACTGGATTAGGAGCGTTGTAATGAACACACAGAGGGCTGCAGGACACGAATAAATGAGAAGGGACCGCGCTACACAAAGTCAGCGTGGAGAACCAACAAAGTAAAAGGCCAAATGGAAAGATGGAGGTAACGGTATAAAACCTCACAAAACAAAAGACTCAAGTGTGGCTGAATTAAAGCAGCAGAGCACCAGGGTATCACAATAGAAGCAGCCATAAACCAGGAGTTTATTAAAGAACATGAAATGGCACAATGAAAAAGAATCAACAGGGGAAAATGGAGGAGGCGGATGGAAATGTTAACAGTAACAGTAACAGTAAAAATGTACTAAATTAGGTAAACTGAACAAACTTTGCATGCAAAGTTACTATTTGCTCACATTTGATTTTGTATTGAGCTCATTTTTAATGTCTACACTGGAAAATATTACCAGAATCAGAAAGGTTCAATGAAATATACTTGTCAATGAACAGGATTCAAAAACTAGGAAATTGCTTTGGCATTAAGGTGCAACATACAACAATGAATAATAGCAATATATATATATATAATAAAAAACATGTACACAAACATTTAGAATTTACAAATAAAATAATAGACTTGGTTTGAATATATACTCAATTTAGTTTGAATAAGTGCTAAAGTGGCAGGTGTTAAGTGCTCATGAGTCCAACGGCAGAGGGAAAGAAACTGTTCTTGTGGCGGGAGGTTCTGGTCTGGATGGACCGTAGCCTCCTGCCTAAGGGGAGTGGCTCAAATAGTCCATGTCCAGGGTGAGAAGGGTCAGTTGTGATCCGACCTGTTCGTCCCAGAGCCCTGGAGACGTACAGGTCCTGGAGAGATGGAAGTCTGTAGCCCAGGGGTGTCAAACTCATTTTGGACTTGTGATATGATTTCTGATATGAAATGTTGAGATCACAGATCTGTTGGTTGTTGCTGCACAAACTCAATGTGATCTCACTATTTTTATTGTTTAAGCTGATTTTAGTGACAGATTATTCATGTGGTGAACCAAATGAGTGCATTGTGTTTGTATTCACAATCCCATTAGTGTGGACACAGTCATGTTCATACTTTATTACATTCTGACCTGTGTTTTTACCTGTGGCTCATGATCTGCCCAGGTTTTGCAATGTTTTCCTCACAGAGCTGTCATCACAGAAGTTTGTTTTCTTGTTGTTAGCTCCACATTAGCTCCACTTTTAGCGCCGCTCTAATGTCCACAAAACCGTCTCCTGTCTTTCTTCCACGTGTTTCCCAAAAACGTCTCTTTCCTCGTTAGGACCTCTGCTCAAATCTGTAAAGTGCCCGACGCGCGTTGGCACTTCTAAAAGACCTAGCACTTGCACCGGCAGCGCACAGCAGCGTGGGGGAGGAGCTGCCGCTGCAAAGGATTGTGGGACGTGTAGTTCCAGCGATAAAAATGCTATGGGTCTATCGGAAATTATTAAATATAAATTTGAAATGTTTGGCTGGCCAGATTAAAACGTCTGGGGGGCCAGATTTACACATTTACTGCCCTCTAGAGGCCGGAGGGAGCATTTGGTTTATTTATTTTAAAAAATCACAACTTTTGATAGAAATGAGCTAGAGTCTTGCTTCTTTTTTTGACATACTCATACATTTATGCCGGGGCCGGCCCGCCGTATGTTTGACATGCCTGCTGTAGCCGATCACCTTCTCAGCAGAACGCACAATGCGCTGTAGTCTCTTACAATCTTAAATAAGATCATTTGAGCATTTATGCACGTATTAAGTTGTATTTATCTTGATTTGAGTATATTTTCACTGTCTTAAAATAAGATTTGCCAATGGAACTAGCAAAGAATATCTTGCTTAATTAAAATCAGAAAAATTCTTACATGTTTTCACTTGAAATTAGAAAAAGTGACTTCATTTGAAATAAGAAAACGAATGGTTCCATTTATTGATCCATGATCTCATTAAGGATAGTCATTTTTTTCCCAAGGTACTGTTGAAAGCCGTCATGCGATTGTAAACAACTTTTTACAGAATCATTTTTTGGTTGCTTGCTTGGTTGATTGGTTTGTTGAAAGTCTAACTGCAGGCAACTTACATTCAAATTCCTTAGACTCCTGGCAGATTGAAATTAGTATTTATTTTTTTGTTAAAAAATAAATGTATATATATATATATATGTTTTGGTGAATTAACTCTTCCATCTGAATTTGGGCAACTTATCTTAAACATTGCCGTATCAGTTTGAAGTTTTTAATGTTTTTTTCAAGCCACAACTTCACAATTGCATGTTTTACAAACTATCAGCTAAACATTGAAAACTACCCTCTTACCACTTTTGAGTGCTGACCCTTCAGTTGAGAATCACTGATGTCTAACAAAGAGTCTGGATCTGCAGTGTGTGATGTGGCGGCTGAGTGCCGTAATAAACATTGAAGAAAAAGAGTCCATTTTTCTCTACCTACCTCCAAATGAAATGTGCAGTCAGTCAGTGACACCGTGAAAAATGTCTTTTATCCAGTCCATTAACACAGAGCCATGTTGTTGTGTTTCTAAATGTACTTTAACATCCTCCTCTGAATTTTAAAGCAAATACATTCAAGCTGAATCCTAATAAATCTGCTCTGAAGTAGTTTGGAATGAGGAGCAGTTACCCCTTTATTCTTAATGCTTTCATTGCACTTGTCATAATACTTTGCATAAAATCTATTTATTGACATTTGAATGTGATAGTGTGGATAATATCTTATCATATCTGATAGACTAATTAAGCTTTATCGGCGCAGACGGTTGAAATGTTTGTTCTGTCTACTCCTTCTCATCCAATTAAAAAGTATAAAGCACTTTGGATCCATAACAGAACATTTATTTCATTTTTTAGAAGTTACTTTGACAATAGAAGTGTGGAGAGTTAGTAGTTTCTTTTGGAAGACTGTGATGCCTGCATTGTGTGAAGTCAAACTTTAGACAGTTACCATTTGGGAATGTGTAACTTTAATTTGGAAAAGTAGTGCATTATTCTCTTTACTGACTATCTTCAAAGCTGCACATTGCTGTTGAAATTTTGGCATTAGTGCGATTTCCATGTGTGTGAACCTATCTCCAACCTGTGTTTCCTTAAAGCAAAGAACATCCAAGTCATTCTCTATTCTGTATAATGCAACAGATCCCATTTTAACTTTGGTATCTCCTCTCCCGCATTCACAGACTGTACCTGATGCACGCTCCTAATTGTGTTCGTCATTTGGCCGGAAGGCAGCATATTGTACAAATGGCTTCACATCCCCGTTGCTCTTGGCTCTGTCAGTGGCTTAAATTAATGATTGGTCCGTGAAAACAAATAAGGCACACCCAAAAGGTACAGCGGCCTGTCAGTAGGAATAATGACCAGGGCACGGTACATCACTAATGAGAAGTGCGCACAGTCAATTGTTCTATATCGGGCTGAAGGCATACCCAATACCATCCCACGTAGTAAAGGTTTGGAGCATACTGTGTGTTCTCATAGGCGTCCACAGTACAGACTTTAATGAATGTTCACTAGCAAGGACTACAACCCCAGCTACGATGCAAAGCGTTTATTGACATACGAGAAACATAAACAACACGAATGCACAGAAATGGATGCAGTTTTGGGGCTTCTGACCCCCAAAAGAAGCTTAACTGAGGAGGTGCCTTGAAACCTTGAGGAGTTCCACGGTGAAGGAGAGATCCGACTCTCAGATGGACGCGCTTCAGTTTTCAGCTAGACTGGAGCCGAAATCGCTCAGGAGGAGGATCAGTTCTTTGAGACAGATGACGAACTGGTCACTATGTTGGTGGACAAAATCCGGTAGGGGGGGAATGATGGTCTGGTGGGCGGGGCCAAGGATTAGCCGGGGGCCAGCCAGCAATGCGGAAGGCGGAGCCCAAGGCGCAGGGGGCGGGGCGGTTGTGAGGTTGAAGGGCTAATCCAGAGTGAATTAGCGTTGAAACTGGAATGGAAGGAACTACTGAGGCACGGCCGAATAAGAAGGCTGGTTGGAGTTTCGAGCCCTGCGTTAACAAGTGTTGTCTCCTAGAAGTAGACGGAATGGGTAGATGTGCCGGGAGCAGGCAATGTCGCCAAGGGATGAGTGACGGGTAATCCGGTGCTTGAGGAGGCTAGAGTAGAACCTGGCAAAGCGGTGCTTGGTGGTGGACCTGCAAGACCGGTACTTGAAGGGAAGGAGTAGAACATGGCAACCCGGTGCTCAAGAATAAACTGTGGAACCTGGCAACGCGGTGCCTGAGGAGAAGCGACTGCAACCTGGCAACGCAGTGCCCAAGGAGAACCCACTGCAACCTGACAAGGCGGTGCCCGGGGAGAAGCGACTGGAACCTGGCAATGCAGGGCCCAAGGAGAAGCGATTGGAACCTGGCAACGCGGTGCCCAAGGATAAAAATACTGGAACCTTGCAGCGCGGGGCCTGAGGATAACATACTGGAACCTGGCAGCGCAAGGCCCGAGGAAAAGCGACTGGAACCTGGCAATGGGGTGCCCGGGGAGAAGCGACTGGAACCTGGCAACGTGGTGCCCGGGGAGAAGCGACTGGAACCGAACTGGTGAGCGAGAAGAGGGGAGAGAAATTAGAGAACGGAGAGGCGAGAGAGAGGGGAGGGGGGATTGGGACCTGGTAACCCGATGCCTGAGGAGAAAAGAGTGGGAACTGGCAACTTTAATTATTTGTTTTAATATATTTTGTAATTATTATTTTCATTAAGCCCAAGCCAGAGCGAGGGACTTATTAAAATTGTATCTGGGAGCCGAAAAAAAAAAAACGCAAAAATCGAGTAGTATATATTGTATCTGGGAGCCGAAAAAAAAAAAACGCAAAAATCGAGTAGTAAACTAGGACGAATATGCCCGTGAGCGGTATCGAAAAGTTCTAATTTTGAGCTGATGAGAGCCCAAAGCCAAAAAATGTCACAGTAAAAATATGACGCTCACTCCAAAAAAATAGCTTATGTAAGGTATTATGACCCCACCCTAAATCATACAGGAAGTCGGCCATGTAGGATCAACAAGGCACAGAAAATAGAGCACCAAGTCGTACTTTTGGCATCTCCTCCTACTGTTCGAAAACACTTCAAATTTGGCACAAGACACAAAACTCATGAGTAATGTAATGTTATACATTTGGAGCTGATAAGTCTTCAGGTGTGGTAATAGTGAATTTTTTACAAAATTGCAATTTTTGTAAAATGTCAAAAAAAGTTTTTTTTAAAAAATGTTATTGCTGCGTTTGAGAAGATTTCCAAGCGGAACGTAATAATATGCTAATGTGGTGGCTAGCTAATAAAATGGCTCTCTAGCACCCTCTCCAAATCTGATATTTAAACATTTTGTCCGAGATGTACTTTAGTGCTAGGCCATGGAAAGACTTGTATACAAGCAGAGCTGCTTTGAAGTCTATTCTCTGAGCCTGAAGCTAGTGCAGAGACCTGAGCACAGGACTAATGTGATCGTACTTCTAGTCAGGATCCGAGCAGCAGTGTTCTGGATGTACTGCAGCTGTTTTACAGCTCGTTTGGAGAGGCCAGTGAGCAGGCCGTTACAGTAGCCTAATCTACTAGAGACAATTGCATGGATAAGTCTCTCCAAGTCTGGTTTAGACACTATACTTTTGTATACTATTTTGTCTATTGTACATGTTTTGGGTTGATGGGGGAAACCGGAGCACCGGGGGGAAACCGACCCGGAAACAGGGAGAAACATGCAAACTCCACACAGAACATGGAAACAAGCAGGTGACGGACCCTCCTCCAGAAAAAATATAGCGTGCACCTTTAAATGACTTTGGCTTCTTCTCTCTCAGAATATGTTTTTGTGGTGCAGCTTTGTGAATCTCTCCTGATGAGGTTAAGGTATATTGTGCACTGTCCCTGTCCCAAATTAACTAACTAAAATGGATAACGCTCCAAATTGAATTCAGATAAAACCAATCAAATTTAATTCTGTGGCATCCATGGAAATACAATAAACCATTGCCTGCTTTGGTATCTGTTGGCCCATAATGCTAACAGGTATACCTTGTTGTGAACTTGTGCTGTGCTAATGCATTTTGAGAGCTTTGCCTCCTCTGTAAGTCCCAGCGTGGCGCAGCACACTTTCCTGGCCCTGTGTTCCTTTGCCCTTCGCACCCCCACTGAGAACTGTGGGAGCACCGAGCTGTGTGGACATGAAGAGTGTCAGACACTTTTTTGACAGGCCTACTTCATGAGAGAGCCTGTGATCCTCATGCATCTTCATGTCCACTCCAGGAGATCTTACTCTGTTCTTGACCAGTTCAATCGAGATGTGAACTTCCTTCTTCCAACACCTGTGCACGCTGACTGCTTGGGGGGATACCGGTGGTTACCACAATGTGTTAATCCTTTCCAAGCCCAAATACAAAAACAGCTACTTTTCTGCTTTTGTAATGCATGAAGCAAACTTTTCAGTGCTCAAAACCCAGTGAGTTTATTTTTGGACTACTAGCGGTTTTATAATCCATCATAATATGGCCTGTAGACATATTCAATGAACAACTGCATTCTAAACAATAGTGTAATATGTTAGCACCAATTTCTACAGACATTTTTAAGAAACTTTTGGCCCTCCAGCAACATCATTTTTTGTTTTTACAATCGGATCTGGGTAATTCTTAGGAATATTTGAAACATAAAAACTCATTGGGTTATAATTAACTGCAGCGTTATGATAAGAACTTTACAGCAGAACAAATTGTTATTTTAAACTATTGCCAACATTTCTTTCTTTTTTTTTGTCTGGACAGACAGTGCATGGTGAATTGCAAACAAACAAGAGGGTGAATATTGAGTTTTAAGACCTTGAAGTTTTTCTGACTTGATTGTCTGAGAAAACAACTTGTATTAATTATTCACCATGTTTGAGTCAAACAACAATGCGCAAAATTAATGTTTTTTTAATATGAAAAAGGTTGAGTTTGATGTATTACTGTTTGCCTGACAAAAATCACTTGAAATAATGACTGTAAGGAGCACAGTGAGCCTGGGTCTTTAGTGTGGCAGGCCCAGGAGAGACTGTGTGCTGTTAGTTCTGTGGTCTCTGTGGACAGCAGGGCTTTTAGAAACAGCACAGTTTTCAGACAGTGGCAAAACCCTGTGGCTTTCCCTTACCAGTTTACATCTTATTCGCAGCAAAAGGAATTCACTCTGTTATAAAGCAGTTTTCATGTAATCTTAAAACACCAAAAACTTGCCTATGTTCACAAATATAATTTGTCAGGATGCCCTTTCACTTGAGGAATTTGTGCAAAATGCAAAAGACTTTTACACGATTTCTTTCTTTCTTTCTTTTCTCAATATTTTTGTCCCCTGGACTTTATTTGATGGGAGATTTTGACAGCAGTTTTAGCAGGAAAAGTCTTCAAACTTGTGGCACTGAGGCAAGTGCTGCTTACATATAATGTCATCAAGTATATGGTCATCACAAATAGAGTTTAATTACATTCCAAATTCACACTATTACCCTTTTATTTATGAGTAAAATAAATACAATAAAATAGTTGATTGTGCTACACTATGTTTAACAGAATGCTTCAGACCTATTTCTATGTGGCGATTTTCATAGATTTGCATATGGCAGGTGCAGGTAAATTTATGTACACAACTACAAATATATATCCCCTTGTTTTAATCAGCCACCTGGAGTGAGGCGAGTGGAATGAAGACTACAATATGTCTTTAAAATACCATTGTAGTTACTATTCTAATATGGAATTTGTATTTTAAAAAATGTTTATGTTTAAATGCTTGTGCATTTCTCACTCTAGCTGTTGGTATTTCACGATTTTGGCTTGTATTGTAGATGTATTCAAGAACAACCACATGCAATTCTGTTTAAAGTCCAGCTATATGAAACTTATATTCTCAGGTTGGGTTGTGTCTCTTTTATTCATTCATTTTTTGTCCTATAGCTTTTACTTGTTGTATTGCTCAGATAATTTATTCAGTCAATTTTTATTTCATTTATTTATGTTTTGCATTCTAGTTGGTACTTGTTAGTGGTGTTATTTGATTTTCTGTTTTCGTTATCTTGATTACAACTGGCGGAGCTGAAAAGACAATCATTTATTTATAGATTCATTTATAGATTCATTTACATATCAACAACTGATTTTGCTTTTGGATTCGGATTTGTAATCCAGCCATAAAAGGTAACAAATTTGTAACGTGTATTCTAGTCCCAAACCCTTGTAAATTTGCAGGGATACATGTGTGTGTAAAATTATATGTTTATTATTGCACACTAAGAGGTTTATGATTTGTTGGAGTGACCCCACAGATGTGAGCTACATAAAGCGTGTACCATAACCTTAAGACTATAATTAAGATAAGTGATAAAATCTCAATAAAGTGAAGTACCTCAATCGCTGTGCTTTAAATGTGGTCATTTCTTGGTATAGTAAGTCTAACTATCCATTGCATGTGGTTGAGTGAAGACATGCTCAGTAGTTGGGAGAAACCTGTTATTTCTGGTGAATATAGGACATACAGTATTATTATAGTGTTGTATGGGCACCTCTGGTAAAAGCTCTCATTTTATCAGTCCTTATGAGACTGGTCCTGTTAGGCAAACCTTGCTGCTCTTTCATGCCTGGCTCATATCACCATGGCAACACACCAGCCCCTGCAGGCGTCTGCCAAATTGACAGTGTAAAACAGAGCGCACACATCCACCATTCATCCAGCCCCCTCGTCTTCCTTAAGCTCCGAGACACGTTCGTACAGCTAATTAGTTTGTGGATACATTTCCATACTGATCATTTATCAGCTGCTGCAAATTGTCATATGTCCGTTATCGAATTGTTCCCCTTTCAAGGAATAATTTGCTGGAATTCATGTGCTGTAAATTGCAAAGGGTGTTGCTGACCAAAAGCCTTCCAGGTGGAGATGGAATCAGGCGTAGGAGCAGGATCAGAGTGTAGGAGGATTTAATAGACTCTTACCTGCAGGGTAGACAGGCATTTTCAACAATTGAGCTGTGATGTTAGTAAGCTGTTCAGAGCAGGAGATGACACATGCTGTGACAGTCCGCCACTGTTTCTATGCATAACGACCATCTATGCACTTTGAACATCCAGCGACGCCTCAGCCCAGAACTGACAGACATACAGTGCCTTTGAGAGTTAGCAATAAGATTTTTGACATTTTCCAGTTAAATGAAAGGGTAAATGTGCAGTTGACTTGCGTGACATAGAGAAATTAGGGCAGAATATTGTTTGAATTGACTGCATTTGATTCATGAAGTGCACTGGGAGGTTGTATTGAGCTTGTTTGTCTCTGAACTGATAAGCTGCAGTCCGCGGGGTCTTTTTAATAGACACTCCCAGAGGACCGCAGAATGCCCAAAAGCTCCAAGGCTAAGTCAGCTGCACTTGTCAGTCTCTTGTTCTTCTAAGCGGTGCACATGTAAGTCATCAGTTAGAGCACATTACACCATATACTGCACTGTGCCGATGCCAGTCTAAAATGACTTGCATTTAGGTTGATATTTATTGTAACAGCTATCAGTTTTATATGCAATTTACTAAAAGCCTGTGACATGGCCAGCCTTTGATGGTTTTGGATGCATTAAAAAAACATTCCTCACATTATCAGTAGATGGCAGTGTTCATGTACAATGTATATATGTATATCAACGACGCCACAAGACACCCACACCACTCTGTATATAAGAGCCTACTTTGAAAAGATCCCGTTTAACAATTACAACAGGCATTCACTAATGTTTTAATTTGAAAGGGTTTTAAATGATCTTCATGCATACATAAATTCTTCTGTATGAAAAGTGTTATTGCTTCAGGGTGAATAATGATGGGCCAAATTTCTTTCTTTGTTGGATTAATAGTCCAATAGTCCACAAGGAAGTTTATTTCACCATATATAAAACAGTGTTTCAAAGCATTTATATTACAACCCATTAACATCACTTGAAGTGCTTTTGTCTTTGCTTTGGACGTAAGATCACTCCTACAGGCAATTAAAATCATATTTGCACCCTGTGCCCAGTTTACTTTCATTTAAGTTAAGGTTAAGGTATACTTTATCAATCCCTTGTGATGGAAATTAATTGGAAAGGGGATGGAAAGGGGAAACCCGGAGTATAAACCCACTCACAGAAAGAAACATGCAAAGTCACAGAAAGGCCGGTACGGCCCGGGATTCGAACTTATACTATTATGCTTTAAAGCAAGAGCCCCGTGGTGTTTACCATGTTTACCATGAACATTCTATACGTCAAACTGCTCAGCCTTATTATAAAATATGTCATAATTAACAAAGAATAAATGCTACGACAATTTCATATAATACAGACTAAAACGATGTTATCCCTTTGGCCATATCTGCTTGTCAATGCCTGATCTAGCCGATCTTGTCAATGGATCAATCACAGCGCAGCATTGTTTGGGTAGAAGTATTATTTTGTTTTTAAAAGTGTACACATAGTCTGCGCTTTTCTCTGACTGGATTTAACAATTTGATTTCTTGGCCTGTTATTGTGATGCTTTGACCAATCACATTCAAATATTTGTCAAGACGTTACACATTTTCCCAACTGTTTTTGGCGAGAGCCTGTCCAGACTGATATTGTGTAGAACTCAATTCAGAGTGATGCACACGTCAATCTGGCATGAGCCAGGTTCTACTTGGATGGATCCAGCTGCCACAGTGGGTCGGCTGTGGCGCTAGTAGTGGAAACTGTCATTGTGTCCTTTGGCAACACACTTCAACCACATCTCTTAGTATGAATCTGGTGAGTGCATAAATGTAATCCCGGTTTCAAATGACCACGATTGACAGGCGGATTAACCAATCACAGAAACACATGGTCCGTTTGTGTCCAAACAAACATGGCAGTTTAAGTCAAAAAAAGAGGCAAAAATATGACAGGAGAATGAGAAATGGAGCGAATTTCTGTAGAATCCACAAGTTGAAGCACTAAACTCTGTTACCCTGAAATAAAATTCCATATTTTGTATTACAAATACTACAAATAAACAAAAACTTTTTTTTATGAATTAATGGCCTAAATAACAGGTGCTCTAATAGTTATGTTCACTATCATCATAATGAGACATTGTCACCAACTGTGATGTGTTTTATTGTTCCACATAATGCAGTTCCATTATCAATTAGTTTTTATCACTGAATTCTTATTGAAGTTCCTCCTAATGGAAAAAACCCTGACACTTTTCATCTCATTTCAAAAATAACAATGCACACATGAGTGACTAGTGCACATGCATATGCAAAACCTCTACACATATAGTATGGTCAGAAGGGTCGGCCAGGCCCCGCTGTGCAGTAGATTGAAGAGATCTGAGCTCATTAATGGTCCCTGGTGGCAGCTAATTAGCATGTAATAGGACACCAAATCCAGCGCAAGAGGCTTGTTATTTAAGGATAAAGCTCATCTCTCATTTGAAATCATTTTTCATAAGCTGCTCTAATTAAGTTTCATTAGCATTATTAATTAAACATGAAAGACTTCCCCATTTCCTCTGTATCATTGCTTCAAAACAGCATAGGGTGACATTTCTTGAAGGGTGGAGTCCCAAATCCCACACACTAAAAACAAAACGTCACGGTTCAAATAGGTGCGTGAAATCTGCTCCGCTCCATGACGAACAGCCCTGAGAAAGCCTTTGTAGGATCCAACCGGCCCAAATCTGAGCTTGTAAAGTGTGTGCGACCCTGGTGCGCAGCCTGGTGTGCTAAGACATCTTGTTTTAGTCGAACAATGGGTGGCTGAGTGCTAAGGCGATGGATTACAAAGGCCTGCTGCTCGCAAAACTGCTGATCCCAATCCCCCCGGTTCACCCAGCATAGTTCCCAAAGTTACAATTATTCATTCTCACTTAAAACGCTGGAGTGCCATCATCCTCTTGAAAGCGTCTTAATTCTGTGTCTCTGTCGCCTCGGAATCATGTAGAGTTACAATTGTCAGACCCATCTGGCATGCTGGCACAAGATGGCCTTGCTTTCAGCGTGTATCCTTTGCTTCTTTTACACATAAAACATGACTCACTCCTCCAGTGACAGTCTTTGCATTTAACACGTCTCTTGCCATTCCTTGTACAGAAAAAGTAATCTTAGCTCATTTATAGATAAAATTATGACAGAAGAGGTTTTTGAAGTAAATTTTCAGAAGGACTTTTCATATTGTGTATCATAATTTTCATGTCAATATTCTGAAACTGCAATAATCCTTTTCCTGCCGTATGCAAAAAGTAATTTGTATTTTCCATTGGTGCATATCACCGGATACAAGAGTAATGCAAATCTATGTTTGTATTTAGAGAATGTGGGATGCTATTATTATAGTCAGAACTGGTACGCAAACAAGCACATGAAAGCCTTGTCTATAACCTCATAAAGGTGAGGGGTCAGTCACCTGTTTCTCTCCATTGAGATGATATTGCTTTGCCTAGAATGTGTTCAGTTACCGGTGTCTTAACAGTACATTTTTCAGCGGTTAGCACTCTCACCTTTCAACAAGAAGATACAAAATATAGAATATAGAATGCAACCTTCCTTGGCAAGGACAAGGCTGCTTTCTGCCTCCGAAGAGTGCAGATGCTTTCCTGCTTGCTCCAGCTTGCTATAGCTGCTTTCCTTATTTATTTTCCTTTTTAATCAGTTTTTGTCTTCCAAATATTTTCTTTAAATTATTAAATTGTTATTAAATTAAAATATTTAAGTAAACCAATTTTTACAGTGTTAACAACATATCTGATGAGCCAGCGACATGTCCAGGAGAAGAGAAACAAACTCTTGTGAACGCTGTCGGCAATATCAACAAGAAATTCATGAGCTACAAGCAGGGATATTCGCTGAACGATACAATTCCAGTATCATCCAGTGGTAAGAAGTCCACAATTTTTACATGAAAAACTGCAACTTTCAACCTAAACCGGAGTGACTCTGTGTCGTTCCCAAAACTGTCTAAAGACCAGGCTGTATCTTGGAATAAACTGCAAAGCCTAAATGATACAAAGATAATGTAAAGTCACCTAAAATACAGTTTACAAACAGATTTTTACCACTTTCAGAGACTGAAATAAATTATCAAAGAAAACATTTAATGCATGACGTGGCCAAAATTCCAGTGAGAGAATCTGTGTCAAACGTCAAGGTCACAGAGACCACTGTGATAGGGGATGGCGTGATAAGTCATGTGATGCATGAAAAAATGAAAACACATTCTTTTCCCAGCGTCAGCATAAATGAGATAATGTCCCTCCTTCCTAATGTTTTGGCCATATATCGAGGAGTCAAACAGCACGTGGGTGCAGTGGACATACGATGGGAACAGACTGAAGTTTTGAGTGTGTTTTGAAGTGGACCTCTTCCAAACATCGACAAGAAGATAAACAAGTTTAGCCGGCTGCTTCAGCTGAACACATGGCTGTCCAAAGAGTGTGCACCTAGAGGATTGCACTACATCGAGAACTTCTATCTATTCTGGAAACGAGAGGACCTGTTTAAGAGAAATGGCCCACACCTATGCAGAGGTGGAGTGAGGGTGCTGACAGAGAACCCACACTCTGAGGCATTGAACTGGGCCTGGACAGGGTAGTTTGAGAAGAGAGGAATGAGAGAATTCTTGCTTCATCATCCAGAGACCAAGACAATGTTTCAACATCAGCAGCACCACAACCACAGCCTCCACCAAAGGATTAATCAGCAGTCGCTCCACCACCACCAGCAAAGGATTCAGCTCTAGCTGCTCCACAATCACCTCCACCGCCTACAGCGAAGGACTCAGCATTAGCAGCAGCACCACAACAATCTTCACCGTGGCCAGCGCAGGAGTCATTTCAGTTCATTCCTGCAGGGTCTTCATCAAAGGCCTTGGATCCATCTGTGACAGGCCCGGCAGGATCCCTGTCATCGCCCCTGCCCTCAGAGCAGCCCTGGGTGCCCCCTGCAACATCTACTCCCACTACAGAATCCTAACTCTCCTTTCCATCTCCACTCTCACCCAGGGGCCTTCCCAACCATCTTGAATGTCTGATCAAATCAGGCATTAAGATGGCTCCACTCACACCCAATATAACAAGATCAGGAGTTCTGATGTCAACACTGATAAACTCTTCCCCGCACAAAACTATATTGCCAACTCCTGCAACACCAACAAAACCTGCCACACCAATTCCCCCTGCCTTTCACCTGGTTCCAAACTCTCCCTGGCTCCCGCTGCACCAACAAAAGCCCCACCATTTATCCCCCCCCCCTCGCCTTTCACCTGGTATCTCCCATAGCTAGGATGCACTGGGTCTCAGCGTTGCCGAGACTTACAGCCACAATAAAAATCAAACCAACCCGGGGCCCTTTGCAAAAACAGCCTCCCCTAGTGCTATTTCTGTAGTCACATTACACAGATGGGAAAACAAAAGGCGAGTCAGGCTGCCCAATCTGAAAAATTTGATTCATATTCCCTGTGAAAAGATAATACCCAGTCCCACTGAAACTAATCTGAAACTTGCTGTGCTAAATGTCAGATCATTATGTAACAAATAATTCTTAATTAATAATTGTTATCTTCTTATAATCTTGATTTTATGTTTTTAATTGAAACATGGCTTGATGAAAACACAGGATTTTTTGTTTTAATAGAATCTGCTCCACCTAACTTTAAGTTTGAATCTGAAACATGAGAAAACAAAAAGGGTGGAGGTGTCTGTGCAGTTTTTAGTGATGAAATAGTTTCCCACAGTTTGTCCTTTTCATTATTTGAGTGTGTATCCTTTAAAATGGAGCTAAAACGGGCTCCTTCAATTCTCTTCAATGTTTAATACAAGCACTGCCAAAGTTGTATTGATGGTTTTACTGAGATGCTTTCAGTTGTATGCACAGACTTCGATTGTTTTGGTCATCACAGGTAATTTCAATGTTCATGTTGATAATATTTGTGACAGAAACGCTAAAGAGCTTGATGCTGTCCTTAAAACCTTCGGTCTTACTCAGCATGTTAGTGGCCCCACCCACAGCAGAGGGCACACTTTGGATCTTCTAATTACAAAGGGGGTTAATATTTAAATCGTAAATGTGGCTGATGCTGCTCTGTTTGATCATTTCTGTGTTTTATTTGACCTGTCTGTTTTTCCCCAAACCACCGGCTGGTGCTCCAATTGTTCAGAGGAGACACATAACTGAACTGTTTATGGAAATTATAAACTTTGAAAATGTCTCATGTTCTAATGTAGATGATTTGTTGGACTCTGTTACAACTAGTGTTTTGAATGTTCTGGACACCATTGCCCCTATGAAGGCTAAAATGGTTGAAAATAAGCAGAAAGCGCCAGAAGGCACAGAAAAGGGAGTGCCGCCGGGCCGAACGGAAACAAAACTGTCCAGGAGATCATCACCAGTCTGAGTTCATCTACATGCGGCCTTGATGTGTTACCCACCAGATTTCTAAAGTCTGTGCTGAACAGTTTGTTAGCACCACTCACTCACATAGTTAACATGTCGCTTCAATCTGGAACATTCCCAATGTCTTTGAAAACTGAAAAATGCCTAGGATCATATCAAAAGCGCCTCTCCTAAAGAACAAAGCACGTCTTGATTCTGCAGTACTGAACGTAGTAATTATCCGGCCCATCTCATTCAATACTGTAATTTTTCGGGCAAAGTCCTTGAAAAGGTTGTTTACCCTGAAACAGAACTACCCACTGTGAACAGCATTTCCTCTTAATAAACAACTATTTTGATGTTTTCCAGTCAAGGTTTTAGACCTCATCACAGCACTGAGACTGCTCTTGTCAAGGTGACAAATGACATCCACCTGAACACTGACGCGGGCAAAGCCTCAGTCTTAATTATGTTAGATCTGAGTGCTGCCTTTGGCACTGTCCATCATGGGGTCCTCTTACAGAGACGAGAGGACTGGGTGGGCATCACTGGCACTGCACTAAACTGGTTAAAGTCCTATCTGGAAGACAGGAAGTACTTTGTTTAAATTAATAACTGTGTCTCAGACCACATGCCCCTGACCTGTGTGGTGCCCCAAGGGTCAATCATGGGACCCCTTCTGTTCAACCTGTACATGCTGCCGTTAGGTCAGTTGATGTGCAGCAAAAATGTGCCCGATCACAATTATGCAGACAACACTCAGATCTATGTTTCACTGACGGCAGGTAAATATGGACCAGTGGATTCACTCTGTCACTGCATCCAACAGATCAGTGTGTGGATGCAAAACAACTGTCTACAGCTAAACTCAGACAAGACTGAAATCATTGTCTTTGACCCACAGAAACTAAGAGAAAGTGTTAGCAGTCTCGCTCTAAAAGCTACAAATCAAGTTAGAAATCTGGGGGAAATAATGGACTCAGACTTGAATTTTAATAGCCACGTCAAATCAATAACATCAGCAGCTTTTTCCCATCTAAAAAACATTGCCAAAATCAAAAGTATAGTGTCTAAACCAGACCTGGAGAGACTTATCCAAGTCTCCAGTAGATTAGACGGTAAGTACAATCACATTAGTCCTGTGCTCAGGTCTCTGCACTGGCTTCCTGTGGGTCAGAGAATAGACTTTAAAGCAGCTCTGCTTGTGTACAAGTCTCTCCATGTCCTAGCACCAAAGTACATCAGGGACCGGCCTCCTGCTGGTGCCTGGAGTCAGGACTAAACATGGGGAATCTGCGTTTCAGTTTTATGCAGCTAAAATCTGGAACAGTCATCCTGAAGATGTGAGACAGGGCACTACTCTGGCATTGTTCAAATCTGAGCTAAAAACAGTTTTGTTTGACACAACAGGGAAAAAAAAAATCCTGTTGTGTGAAGCACTTTGAATTGCCTTGTGTACGAATTGTGCTCTTCAAATAACCTTGTCGTGCCTTGCCTAAACAAGGACCAGGTTGAATATGCTCAAAGTGACAAACCCACATGACATAAAACACCTCAGAGATCAGCAGCAGTGTTGTGGAGATGTTAAATATTTCTATTTTGGGTGTGTCATTTGAGTTAGTTCAAACAACTAATTTGTTGTTGAACTTTGTTTAAATTATTATTAAAACAATAAATATGTAATAAATTATATTCAATATGATGAATGTATACAATATTTGACAATATATTTAAAATGTACAGGTAATGTGTAATATAATACCTTTTCAACGTAATTTACCCAACACTGTCCAAATCTCAGTGGGACTGTCCTGGTCAAGGGTCTTGACCTCAATGGGTTCTTATCTAGTTCAATAAAAGTCTATGAATAAATGGATGTATTTTAAAGTCAGAAAGCATGTTTGCATAAAACTCTTTTTGATAGACTAGTCTAATGTTGAAGTGACCTAGGTGCAGTTAGCTATAATTAATATGCATGTGAGGTATTTAATATGCATGAATGCCACTAGCGCTTCTTTTCACAGCTCGTTCACAGATCCATGAGGGTCCAGTAACATGGAGCCATAATCACGTTACAGCACCTATTAGGCCAATGTGGGAACAGACAGCCAATGTTTTTACATGTGATAGAATTTCACTAGCTCAGCACTAACTAAAGTGAAAGATTGAAAAGTAGCATCAAAATGGACACATGTATGACATTTACCGCTTAGATCTCAGTTCCTAACAAATAATATATTTGAATCCTGACTCAAAACCACTGACTGACTGAAAAAAAAAAAAAAAAAAAAAAGCACCCCAGTTTTGTTGCTGGTGGGATCTGTGCTGAAGTTAGTTGTTATTCGATTGCTTTTTTTTTTTTTTGCCATGGTTAGAGCTGGAGCAAATAGGAGTTACCCTGGAGCTGAATTCAGGTGCACTGAGGCATCACAAACACATAAAGTACTCCACAGAAAAATACCAATATTGCACCACATATTAGAACATTAATTTGAATGTAAATTGCAACATAGTTGTATTATCGAATTAATGCTTTATAAAATGCCCGCGGGGAATATGGAATATTTACCATATTGGCAAGATTTTGGCCGATAGTCGATATTCCTCCAAGTGCCCATAATAGGGATAATAATTCAGATCATAATAAATTAAAGGTGCATTTTCATTTGTCTCCACGAAGGTGCTATTGCTTTGCTGTTCCACAGTTTGTCAGTGAACGTATCTATCTGCATGGAGACAAGCAGTTAATGCCACCAAGCCATGTCACAGCAAATGGTTACTGTGCCTCTCCCTTTCCCTTAGTGCTCTCTAGCACGCTCAGGCCATTGGAAATAAGAATTTGTTCTCAATATTTTGCGTGCTGAAATAATGATAAAATAAACAAATCAGATCTGTGGGTAGGTGACCCAGCTCACAGTAAAAATATTTTTCATTGCTTGAGGACAGGCCTACACATGCTTATTCTATGGAATTGTATTGTGGTAATCTGTGCATTTACTTTGCCTGTTCATTTGATATTTGAACGATTATGTTACTGTGTTTGCAGGAAAACCAAGCCTTCAGGCTCGCCTCCTTGTGTTACGTTTTGTTTTTGCATCAGTAGTGTTATAGAACAGTAATGGCAGCCTCGTGTTCGGAGGAGAAAATTCCAAACCAATTAAGGACTCATGTCAGGTTTTACCTGTGTTTTGCTGTCTGTGAATGAACAATGCAAAGGGGTGTCGACAAACAATATAGGTTATACAATAATGTTGATTATTTGTAATGCAAGAGTACTCTAAAGCGTTACTTTTATAACAAAGTAGCACAGTAACTTAACATGTTACTTTTCCAGGGCATTAACACGGTAATGTAGCAAATCACTTTTAAAATTAACGCTACCCAACACTGTCAATAGCTATAGGGAAGAAATGAGAGAGGCATTGTAATTACCATTGATTTGTTGTTTATATTCTGCTGCAGACTTAATCTGGGGAAGCTAAACTGCAGGAAGCATTAAAAGAAAATTTGTGTTTGAAGTGATGGGGGTGGGATTTAATACGTTTTCAATTTCACCCCACTCCTTTTTGAACAAAACATGTTGTTCATGTATTTTGCATGTTTCTTTTCGCTGCAATGTTCAGAATAAAGTAAGAATACAGTAATGGTAAAATCATTGAACATAATAAGCACAACAGTCAGTGTTGCCTGATTGCTTTGGGAGACATGAAACTTGCATGTAAAACAATACATCAAATTAGAAGCTCCTCTCATTTTACCCTAAAAAGGGACTAATGTGGATAAGTGCATAGCCTTTTCAAAAGCAGACACAACAGTCCAAACAGTCAAATAAAGAATACTAATAACAGATATTTCCCAAGTACCAGTGATGTGTCAGTGAAGACAAAGGACCCAAGCCCTTCCCTCTGCATACGGCGGCTAACATTATGCTGTCACGTACTCTGAAGCTTTTCCCTTTTCATTTCTCTTCTGGTCATGATTAGAACCACTAATTACAGCCAAATCTAAAAACTACACTCTTCATCTGCATCTACAGATTGACAAAACAAAATGGATAATATTTGGAGGGGGTTAAGCACTTTGAGTTTCTGAGCATGTAAAGAAAGTTCAGAACATTCAAAGTTGTATTAATTCATCTCCAATCCCCCATCGCAGACTGAAGGACTTATAGACAGTTAATGCAAAAGCCGTGACACATGCTCTTAAATGACTCACGCTCGCTAGCTCCCAGTTTATACACTTATCTCGACAACTGCACTGCACTTGTCTGCTGTCTCTGCCGAGCGCTGGGTTTCTAAATTGAGGCAAAAAACCTTGCTGCTAAGCCATTGAAGAAGTCCAAATACATGTCAGACTCCACTACCTCTATTCCCGCCTCTTTGCTCCGCTTGTCAGTTAGTGTTACGCCGTCGTTGTCTTAGGCTCGGTTCTGCCCTCGTTTTATGTTTATTGCACGTTCTGTTACATCCATGTCACGAGTCAAGCTGTCTGTGATCTTTATAACTCGGGTTGGAGAGTAACCTGACAAGCCCAGGACCACCCCCGGCCATACGGCAGGCTAGATAGAAGACCAAAGGCAAGATCTACCGTTTGCTCAGCTGGCCCCGGGCTTTGAGAAAAGCTGTACCTGGGGAGCTGAAATTGGTACAGGCAGTCAACCTCCTACTGGCGCTAATAGCTGTCCAAATACGTACTACTTCTCACAGTCTTTGTTGAACATTCAGTGACATATTTGAGGATTGCAGTTTTGGCTTTCAAGATATGTTTCAAATGCAGCTTGTTGCTTAAGTTTCCAAATGTCCAAGTCGAATTAGCTTGATGTGAGTTCTAACAAAGACATGGTTGGTTGAATTGCTTTTTAAGACATGGAAACCCTTCTTTATCCATGATCAATTGATTGATTGTTGATACTTTTGTAGAACTAAATCTGTCTTTTTTCTGAATATTATGCTATTATGTCCTTGGTAATGATCTTACTTTTTTATTGTTTTGACTCACCTGGGAAGAAAAAATATTCAGCTTTACTATAATTGTGACACTAGACAAGGATTTGTATCTATGGACAAAAAATAACCATCAGAGAATATGTGAATAATGTTACTTAAGAATGCCAAATAATTGAATCCATGCCAATTCGGACTTCAAAAAGCAGCAAGATGTAACAAGTCACCTAAATTGAGCTTGGCCTATTGCCTTAAATACGCCAATATTTATGATATACTTAAAATGTATTTTTCACCACCATTTGCCTCTGGAGAGAACTCCCTTCACGTTAACAACTACACAACTGTTACAATAAAAAAGACAATGAAAAGATAACAAGATAAAAGTTGCTCTTCTCAGCACATAGAAGATCTTAAACACCAAATAGCGTCTGAAAATTGCCCATCAAAACTTCATTATGATTTATTCATGTTTCACTGTCCTAATAACCCTTTTATTATCACTCACTCTATCCAATCACTAAAATCCCTGTCAGTTTACAGGCCACCCAAGGCAGAGAGGGCTCAATGATGAAGGAGTCTTCTCCGTCTGCGTGAGCTTAAGTCAGCAGAAACCACTTTCAGAACTCTGCACTACTGAGCTCCACATTACTGCTGAAATAATAGTGCTGCTTAGTAAGTTATTCCCTTTTCAGAAAATAGTATAAAGTGAACCCTTACTTGAGCCTATAAAGGAATTGCCGTGGCCTGTCTTGAAATACAATGTGCAGCGATGACTAACGGAATACCCAAAAGAGCAGAAATGGGAAAGATTAATCTATGATAGCGCACAGGGCAGTGTAGAAGTGTTTTTTCTTTTCTTGCTGTGATATAAGATGACTCCAGGGTATTTTCTATGGATAGGTGTCTATTTTCTGCTCCAGTAGCGGTTACACTCCAAGGGACAAATTTAACCATGAAAAAAAATGCAGAAGAGAAAATGAGCCCGGCAAATCAGCGCTCCTTGTTTACTGTTTCCTGATGCACAGTATGTTCAAGTCCCACGTGGCTGGGCGTCAAAATGCCATTACCAAAAGTGCCAAAGTTTTAGAAAAGTGTGAAAAATGCATGTTATCTAAGAGTGTTTTCATAAATACAGAAATGGAACACAAAAGCTTTTTTGGATTATTTTCTTTAGTGCAATAATAATTCTTAAGGTTTTTGTGACTTCAAAGTTTGCACATTAGCCTTTCCTGTGGTATCACTGTGTTATGTAGGTACAAAATGGTTGAGGAGACCACTAGAATTGCATTTGCAGATATTTTTTAAACTGAAGCTTGTATGAAGGTAACTAGAGTAGCTGTGAAAGCAATTTGCACTAACACAATCAGAATAACACAGGTGAAAGTGTATACACTTCACAAACACAGAGGAGCTTTATGTACATGTGAATTTAGCTCTGGGGATGGACTAAATATGCATGAAATGTGTGTGAATCCAACCACACATTTTGATAGTTTGATGATATGTTTTGATCAGGATATCATATACAATAATTCAGTGGTTTAAATCTCAATAAAGTCAATATGCAGTTACACAAGCCCTTTATTAGAAAGATACATTCAAGTTGCAGATCTGGGGTCTCATTTATAACGCATGCGTATGTAAAAAAAAAAAAAAAAAAAAAAAGTTACATACATAAGTTTCCAGGTTAAGTTTGTGATCTATAAAATGATTGATGTGAAACTTGATGTAAAAAAAATAATAATTGCGGCCCGGTCCAAAAATACTTAATTTTGAAAACAAGGCTGAAAGCCAGTTGTACAGTTGGCAGATGAACATTTAGCAAATAGGTCCTTAATCACAGAAAGAAGCCATGTAGTTTATGCTCTTCATATCAAATTCTCCCTCTGACCCCTTGCTACAAAATGGTCAACTAATGCTAAATAAATGTAAACACACCAAAATTGAAAATTATTCTGCTGTAAGTGAACAGTTAGTATTTCATTAAGTTTGATTCACAAGATGTTGTTTCACCCCACCAGGATGGAGAGGGAAATACCCTTGTGCATGGGATGAAAAGAAGTCCCATTGGTAAGTCTAATTAAAATTTGGAGGCCAGATGTTTTTCTTGCGCTTGTCTCCCTGAAGGATTCTGTTGGCAGTCTCTGTCTTTTTCAAGAAGCTATTTGGATTCACAATAAAGCGAGATACATTTTCTTTCATTTGCAGCCAGCAGATAGTCTCATATAGATGTCTAATTCCCAGTCAAAAGCCTAAACTGATGAACAGTTTTAGAGAGGTCCATTTGGCTGGTTGTATTCTGAAGATAGATTGTGTTTCTGAAATGGATATTTGCCACACAGGCTCCTATTGAGAATTTTGTAATCTTATTATGGTATTCCTATAAAACATGATCAAAAGCTACTGTTATATCAGTGATTTTTCTGGTGGAGGATACGCCACCTGCTTGTTTCCATAGAGATGTGGAATTTTTTACAGTATGGCATTAAACGTATCGATCTCACTCTGTCGCTGCATCCAACAGATCAGTGTGTGGATGCAAAACAACTTTCTCTGGCTAAATTCAGACAAGACTGAGGTCATCGTCTTTGGCCCACAGAAACAAAGAGGAAGTATTAGCAGTCACCTCCAGTCTCGCTCTAAATCCTACAAACCAAGTTAGAAATGTACGGGTTTTTAAAACAAAAATTGGAAAACGGAAAACAAGTCATTATTTGATTTCACACTGTAAATCAAGCTCTGTGGTAATTGCCTAGCGAAACTCTTCATTCCCCGGGGCCAGAGGCTTTGCCTTTGATGGGGCTCTAGGCGTAAATAAATAAAACACAATTGCTGGATAGATATGTTCCATACTATGGAACAGTAACACCTTCATGGAGAAGACAAACAGGTGGCGGATTCTCCACTAGAATCATAGTGCACCTTACTTTGGAAACATTTTTTTAACAATGTACTTATTTACTATGGATTCTGACCCCATCTCATTAGCAGTTTGTCCTTGCCAAGTTTTCAAACACTGAAGAGGGTCGTTTTCTTAAAATAGTAACAATAGCATGCTGTTTTTTCTCTTGCTTTGTCCTCTCCCTATAATATAAAGCATCCTCAGTACTTCACAAGTGTCCTGTATAAATGTGGTGTCTGCTTGAGTGATGATGGTTGGATGGCACAGATTGGCAGCCTCGCTTCCATCAGTCTGTGACTACACAAGTGGGACCATCATTGAGAAAGTAAGGTGAATGAATAATCACTCAAGTATAGCTATTTGAGAGGGTAATGCCTATAAAACCCATTACAAATGTAAGGTATTATTATGTGCAACATAAAGAAAAGAAATGTATAGAGTGGAATATCCATAATATTGAGTGAACGACAATGCTTCAAAAAAAAGGTTCTTTAGGCATAACCACTAGTTGTTTTTTTTTGCACTTTTAATTATTTTAACACTGCATATATGTTAATAAGCCATTAACAAAAAAACATGTATGTGTTTATAAACCATGTACAAAATGTTTTTAGAGCATTAATGAGCCGCTAATTAAACTATTGTCAATTACAAAAAATACTTATAAGTATAGTTAGAGATGTAACTATCATTTTGCTAATCGATTAGTCTTGCAATTATTCTTTCAATTAATTGATTAGTTGTTTAGAACGGAAAAGTCACGTGATTAAAAGAGTTTTCATAAATTTGACCTGGATGAAGCTGAAGTTAAGCCGTTTGAGACTGGAAGAGGACATGTATGGACTAAAGAGTGTTTTCATCAGATACACTGAATCTATACATTTTCCACTTAATTTTCATGGAATTACAGCACAATTTGAGTCATAAAACGTCTTTTCTCAGCTAAAAGCATCTTTTGGAACCTATATATAGACAAGTTCATTATTATTCAATTACAAAATGAATAGTTGTTCAATAATCGATTAGTTGTGATTAATCAATTAACTTGTGACGCCTTATGAATGGTCTACAAAGAGACCTTATTTTAAAGCATTATTGAAGTATATAATGTCACAATGTAAATTTTAAAGTATTCTGTTTTAGAGTATGATTATTGTGTGAAGAAATGTCACGATTTGATTATTATTCATGATTATCAACAATATTCAATTCAATTCAATTTATTTTTGTAACGCCCAAAATCACAACAGTAGTTGCCTCGAGGGGCTACAGTGGAAGAAACAGAATAAACAATGTTCATAGGGACATGGTAATGTCACAGCGTCCTGTGTCCTTAGACAGATGTCCCAAGCTCCCCTGTCCTTAGACCCTCCTTCTCGGCCAGGAAAAACTACCAACAGAAACCTGTTGGAGTCCCACAGTGAAGGAGAGATCGGACTCCCACGGACGGACAGGCGGACGCGCTTTGCAGATAGACTGTGAAGCTGGACCCTGCTGGAGGAGAACCAATTCTTCGAGGCAGATGAAGAACCGTTCATATGGAGTAGAGACCGTATCTCCAGGTAGCTGCGGAGCATCGATGTGCCTGCTCCACTCCCGTCGGGGAAGTGGGAGAAAAAGAAGGTAAAGCGATGGACAAATTGCAAGTGAAATTAAATATTAAATATTGTTTGATAGAAAAGTAGTCAGAAGCAGAGGATAGTGCTCAAGCTGCCATACTTCCGCCAGCATAGTTGCTCCTAGGGCAGCGTAGCTGGAAAACTGTAGGTTTTTATTTCTGTTCCTAACTGGCCTGACCATAAGCAATTTCGAAGAGGATTTTAAGCCTGGTCTTAAATGAAGAGACTGTGCCGGCCTTTTTAACATGGATAGGAAGCTGATTCCACAACACAGGAGCTTGGTAGCTAAACGCTCTACCTCCTACTGTGCTTTTAGAGACTCTTGGGACCACCAAAAGTCCAGCATTTTGAGAGCAAAGTGCTCTGTTTGGATGATAAGGTACTATAGCATCTTTGAGGTAGGATGGGGCCAGGTCATTTATGGCTTTGTAAGTCAGGAGGAGGATTTTGAATTTGATTCTAAACTCAACAGTGAAGAGACTCGGGCACCAGCGTAATGTGCTCTCTTCTTTTAGTTCCTGTTATAATATGACCAAATTCAATATGACCTAACTACTGTAGAAATACTTTATTCACTTTCATTGACATTGTCAGACTGATTGTAATTCCTCTGTGTGATCATATCAAACTTTCTGACACAAAAATACCCTTGGCCCTTGGTGAAAAAACTTTTGGACACACCGCCAAAGAATGAATGTATCAACAAATATTTCTCTTTCGGATGCATACACAAATTGTCAACGCCTTGTATTTGGCGGGGCACTCTTCTGGCAGAACACGATCACAGTGTACACTTTTACATTTCTTGAATCTTTTCTCCTGCAGTTTATTAATGTACAAAAGCATTGCACTTAACCTTAAAACAGACTGGTGCTCTGAAAGCCCTTCCAATCTGACAGAGCTGACAGTCTCAGCTAAAACCTTTTCCTCTTACTTACTGCAGCTGTCTAGACGCCAGTTGAAGCAGCACACAGAGAGGCATCATGACAAAAGCAGCAGCTCCGTCACCAAGGACAGGCTTTTCACTATATGTGCTTCTGAATGATTGTGCTGTTCAAACTGGAAAAGAGAGTTGCTTAGAATTGCATATGGAATTACACACATTTCTACTTGAATTTTTTTTTTTTAAATGTAAGTGGATTTTTCCTCTCAAGCCATATTGCCTGTGGGAGTGAGGTGTTGTTCATGGAAGTTTTGGAGGAAGTATTATGTACAAGCTGACAGAATGTTCATAAAGCCCTCAAAATTAGATGTTTGTTCAAATGTTTACAAGTTTCAAATGTAAATAAAGCAAATCATCAAAATATCCCATAAAGTCATATTTTCACAACTTGAATGGTTTGAATTTCTAGATATTTTGGAAATTTCATACACTCAAAACTAAAAGTATCTACAAAATCAATCAATCCAATCAAGCAATCAATCAATCAATGAGAAATATAATTTACATGTATGCACTCAGTATTAAAGGACATGTGCAAAAGTGACTTTTCTGAGCTTTAAACCATGTTCTAACTGTATTTCCTATTCAAAAACAAACCTGGATGCTAGATTGATGACTTAGAAAGTATCTCCCTCCGAGCGTCAAAAACTGCATTCTGAATTTCACCAATTTATGCCGTCATCTTTGACCTATGACATGATTCTGAGATCTTCTGCGCTGTTTATAAGTCCAGACTCATTCTGAGCATTTCTGCCATCAAATCACGTTCATTAAAACTACGTGGCTGCATTAGCATGTCTTAGGAAAGCTAGCATTTGTTTCCTATGTAATTGTGACATAAGGTAATGTTTATTGTTTTGTTTTTTGTTCTAAAACATACGATGCCAAAGTAAAGGTACCCAAGAGCATGTTTAAAGTACAATACAAATAATGTATAACATTATCAAAGATTAAAAGATGTATTTTTCTTTACAACAGCACATCTCTGACAGTTATTATTACTTGATTTATGACAACAATGTGCTACTGTGTGGCCTTTATATATTTTTGCAAGATTCTTTTCTTGGTGCAACTTATGTCTGGATTTCTATGGTCAGACTACATGAACATTTTAAAACCTATACATTCCTCATTCATTTGAGTAGATAATTGGTGGCAGTACAATCGCTCAAAAAATCTACTCAGTTACACTTGCATGTATTTATAATTACTTTGCATCTCTGCTATACAGTATGGAAGGCTGTGGGATTACACCAATGTAAATGCATGTTTAGTTTAGCCTTGTTAACTTGTGGGTTCAATATTTTTGTGTTACGTTATATTAATTCATTAGTATCAAGTACGTGCAAGGAGGTGTGTTGTCATATCCTTTCATAGAACTTGTCTGGCTGGGATTTTGTTTGGGGGAAATGTAGCATTCATAGAAGCCATGACCCTCTGAACAGCAGTCTTCAACTTCAGTCTTCAACTTCTGCACAATGTGAAAAACTCATAGCAGCAAACAGCACCATTTTATTTTCATGGTGAAACATATTTATCTCCACTATTGTGAATGTGGTCTCATTATGTTGATTTAAATCATGCTGAAATGAATGAGAAAAATATGATTTCCTGTCCTTTGCCAAACATTGCTCCAGAGCGTGAGTCAGATGTTATTAAAATTGTGGAAATGAAATGATCTTTTACAAACATCACATCATAAAAATAATTCAATACTGTGGCATTCCATTAGTCCACTAGTTTGTCCTTAGAGTACACCCCACATATTTATGTCTAGAAAGGAAATATTATCCAACCGCATTTTGTAACAAGAAGGAATAGTTGATTGGTTTCACTTATTCTATTCTGAAACATTATTTGTCACATATTTTAATGCTAATTTAAGGTTCTGTGTCATAGCCTATGTATACATGTTTTTTCTGTGTGATTGGTGGTGCTCAGAAGGACAGATAGCATAACATGTATCACAAGCACATATATTGATTTTCAAAAGCCTCTTGCTAATAATTGACTCATGAACACCAACACAGATCCAGTCAAGGCCAATATATTAGGGCAAATGCTTGTGATTCCCTTATTTAAATAACAGTAATACTTTTTCTTGTGCTACACCTGTGGGAATAAAAGGTTACTGACCTCTGACCACTGCAACCTTCGGCAGCGGACACATTTCTCTTACAAATCCAAATGCTGTCTTCACTGGATGCAACTAAGCTTTTAATCAGTTGAATGGTGTGTCAAATGCACATAAAATACAACATGAACAAATAAGCAAAATACATCGAACCATAATTCATTTTCTCTTGTCTTAATTCTGGACGAAAATATAGATGAATGCACCCTTTTGCATATCCATTTAATCTGTGGAATGTATTTATGACTTTGTACATAATTTAATCTTGGAAAAAGCAGGGACTGAAATGCTAAGTAGCTTAAATTGCGCTCTCTCTTTTTGCTCCTTTTTATTCACTTCTCCTTTTGAGGGTGTGGAATTAGCTGCTGCGTCCTGGAGCCTACAGTTTTACCATAGGAAATGGGATTTTCGCTGGTGCACGCATAACCGCCAGGATCAAGTGCGCTGAATCCTAACCCAGTGGCTAAAGTAAACAATCAACACAAGATGCAAAGTATGTTGGCTGCAGGCATGTTTTAAATGTACACTGCAGCAGCTTCCGGTGTCTGTGAGAAAATGACTGACATTTCTGGAGTGAATAGACATTAACATTGAGATAAGGAGGAGGAATACAGCATCAACACTGTAGCTGGTTTATTTTGGCAAGTATTGTACAGTGTTTGTGAAATAATTACAAATGTTCCATTTTGGAGACCAAAAAAGAGACTTAACACTGTATTTTAGTTAGAACCGTTTCTAATTGGCAGATACAAAACAAAGTTATTTAGAATCAATTCTGGGGTCAAATAATTTTACTTCTAATAGCTGAACTTTTATTACTTTCGACGGGTGCTGCTTTTAAGTTGAGATTGTTCAATGGAAGTAACAATGTTGTGGGTGCAGAGCAAATTTGTTTCATGCTAACAAAAAAAATTTGCAAAAATATCTTTAAGTAGTTTCCAGATGTTTCCAGATCAATGTTACAAAATAAAGGTCCACCTATATCACTATTTCTGATTTTGAGGTGCCCTTTTGTGTGTCAGTCCCTGTGGTAAATATTTATCATAGTTTTACATCGGTTTAAGTTGCAGTTTGTCAAGAAAAATGTACTTATAAATTTGAAAATTCCAGGAAATATGAATGAGTTCTAAACAGAATACCTCTGCTGATATTCCATCCAAAATGCAGATATAAGTGAAATGCCAGAAACACATTTTTCTGACAGTTTAAACAACCATTTGACAAAATATACGTGTATCAGGTATTATCAAATCATAAATATTGTGTAACGTATGGATTTTGGCCCGTGTTTACAATATAGCTGCTAGTAGTGGTAAATGACCTCTACCTATATTGCTGCGTTCATGTGCTCCTCATGTGCTAGTTTTTTTTTCTAGATGAGAAGTTGCAGTTGCGCCTTGTTTGCATTCATTTACTTTTCATCTCGGAAAATCGGGAATAATAAAATATTTGAGTCAGCTCTTTAACAGCCTTAAATAGAGCTTACTAGAAAGATTTGTTGTTGTTAGCCTCCTCAAAAGCTAACGTTAAACTTTTGTTTTTTGGAAAATCACATTTTTTACTTCCGCAAGTTAACGTTGTGTTGGTAAATACAATCTGATAAATCTGACTAAATGTAGTGACATTTAGTAAAAGAGCTCAAATGATTTACATAAATGTACAAATTTGTTGATTTTGGTCCGTCTCTGCACAGCAGTGACGTCAGATGCGGAAGTCGGGCAGCAGCTTTTGACTTGAGTTCCTGAGTTCTTTTCCCGACTTGTGCGAGTGACACACAGCATATGTCACGTCTGCTGCCCATGTCCAACCAGCAAGTAACATCACCAAAATAAATGGGATAGAAAAAGGAATTTTAAAAACAAAATCTGAATATAATCATCACTGTCCACAGATGACCCTCATCACGGTTGATGCTGTCATTGCCTCGCTTTCTGACTTCAGTGGCCTCCTTGATCCAGCATTTGAACTGGTTGTTCTCTGATCCAATGACCCGTGCCCTGTCCCAGTTCATAATGATGATTGAAATCAGAAAGCGAGGCAGTGACATTATCAACTGTGATGACAGGGGCTTCCTGTTATCCCACTCATGGGACACGCTACTCCAGAGACTATCGGATGACAGGAGGCGTGGTCAATTTGGACAACCTACCTGGACCAGGCCTCAGGAAGTAACATCAGCTGATAAGTGACACGTCACCAATGCTGTGGCAGTTCTGAAGATGGCTTGCAGTTGAGCAGCCAAAACATGTCACCAAGGTAAAAACAACTGTGTCATATGGATATATGTCCTCTCTGCCCTCTCTTAGCTTGGCCACAATCAAGTCTGCATTGCAGTACACAATAGCTCATGAGCACAATTGCCAGATTTCAGCATTTACTTTTAAATAAACATTTCTTTTTATAATATTTTATGTAACATGTTAAGAAAGAAAGTATGAACATACTGTGATTTCTCTGAACAAAAAGCAGGTCTGCTCAGTGTCACTCCCGCTTGCTGTAGCCCGTCCTGTTAATTAGCCAAACCCCTTGGGGCCAAACATGGCTCCATTTGCTCCCTCTTGTTTTGATTTAGGTTCTGTTATACTTTTCCCAGAACAGCTCCAGAGGCAGAGACAACATTCTACCGTGTCTATAGGGAACTCAGATTCATAAGAAGCTAATAACTACACGTATAGTAACAGTACCCCGACCTTAACCTTTGACCTTTACCCTACCGCCGCCTTGTTGCTGTTGCCACAGCGACTGTCAGTTTTGTCTTCTACAACTTCCTCCATCCTCTCCACGCTACATTAGCTCTGAGCAAGCTCTTGCACCTGTCTCCAGCGATGATGTTGTTTGGAAGCGCTAAACAAGTGTACACAATGTGAAGTGATAAGCAAATTGACAGGTGCTGGTGGAAATATTAGAGGAGAGAATTGTTCAGCCTTTGTACGTGCCAATCAGACACACAAGCGCGAAGTAAGAGAACCTGACAGGCGTGATGGCAAGTTGCTCATGTGGTGCTTGACAACGTTATAAACAACTCTTTTAAAGCGTTTTGGATGCCAGTTACTCATTAAGAAGTGACTCGGCCATTAAAATCTCTCAATTGTAATGTTTTTCAGTGCCGATGTGTATATGAAATGCTTTCTCCAACAAATAAGGCGAGGTAAAAATAGTCATACAAACAAACTTCTTTCTAATCAATGCGGCTGCTTTGTAGTGGCATTAAGACTCGCCGTGATATACCAACACGTTCATTATGAAAGGTTTACAAAGCCAAATCTGCTTTGCAACCCATTATACTGTGAATAATCCTTGTCCTACTCTCGGGCGCGTTAAGTGGGGTTTTAAAGTTGTGTAATGAATTAGCAATCTAATGAAAACCAATTGCTGAGTCCAAAACAAAGTTCAGATCAGGCAAAGCACAGTTAGGTTATTAGAGGAGGATGCATAATGGTACACAAGAGATGAGTCATGTTGGAAATTAAGTATTTGACAAAAAGTGCAGTTTAATTATGTGTGTTTTATAACTTTAGAGAGGAAGGTTATGTGTTTATTCTTTCTTTGTTAGGTGTTTGGTGCTTGACTAAGGAAGCAAGGTAACTCAAAATTGTAATGTTACATAGATTTGTCAAAACCTTTAACCTAGATTCCCTCTGACACAACCTTCATTTGGAGGATTTCACTTGATACAGCTATTGCCATGGAGGAGGTCTTGCTCCAACTATATTCCAAATAATTGAAGCATCAAAAGTGTTCCTTTTGAGCTGAGTGGTTGTTGAGAAGTGAACATTTTACTGCTGGTAACATAGCGTTGTTTCTTTGTAAAGCTAAAGAAAGGGCTTTTATCAATAGACCCCAACTGAACTCAAATTTATAGAGCTACAAGTGATAACAATATTTGGAAAAGGTCAGGCTTTGTGAAGCGCAGCACATAAAAGTCAAGAGATATCTGGCTTCTACACCCGAGAGATACTGACAACCCCCAAACTTCTTAGTTCCTTAAAACATCGAATTGGACCATTTTACGACAAACGGTTTAGCCTCAATACACGTAAAGTGGAAGTTAATTTATTCATATTATTTTACCTCTGTTTGTTTCCTTATTTAACAATTCATTAAGTCCTTTTTACACTTTTACACACTACACAGTCTCTTGTATACAGTATTCCAAGGTTGACACATCAGCAGCACATGGCTCCTTGAAGCACTGCCAACAAAAGGTTTTCCGACACCATGGAAATCAATGTTCAAGAAATACATTTTTTTTTTTTTTTCAAATTATTCCATCATTTACATACGTTTGAACAATATGAGCTTGTTCTCTTAAGTTTGGGAGAAGGACCACATCTCAATCACGCCCTTTTGGAGAAACTATTTAAACATCCTGGTCACACACATTGCTGTTCGTTTCTCCATTTCCTTTGTGTTTCCTTCGTGTTTATTTTGTTCCAATAAATCATTCTTGTATCAAAGTTTTGAGGTTGCGGTCCTTGCTTGTGAAGTATTGTATAAACAAATGATTCATGATAGTGGGAGTTTAAATATTTGAAGACATAACAGGTTGTTTTTATTCGGTAATAATTACCCTGTATTTTAAAGCTGCACCACATATTTTTTCGGGTTGCCGCCATGGATATTGTATTGCTTATCCCAGAATGACACTAAACTATTCAATTTTGAAATTACAGGTGTTTTTCTTGCTCAACCAATCGTCTTGAAAACCATGCATTCTTACTCTGAGTTGGGTCTATTCCTCACATATCAGGGGTCCATTTCTAAAGCTTAACGTGGAAATCTTACTAAAATTGTACGCGCGAACAAAACACAAGCTTCAAAAGATTAGCGCTTGTCTTGTATCTAAAAGCCTTGACCCACAAAGTCCAGTGGTTGCGAACGGTTCTGCTCATTTTTCTGTCAACTTGTCTTTTATAGATCACAAAAATGAACGTTGAAAGTCTTGTATGCAACATTTCGATGCACTTTATAAATGAGACCCCAAACCTGTTAATCGTCCTGGTGGGGACAAGTTCTCTGCCACACTGTGGAACATTCTCGGCAAAGCGTTAACATCTCCGAGCAGATGCTGCACCTTCTACCAGAAAAGTTACACATGCAGTTTTAATTTGATTCCGATTTATACTCTGCAAACTCCAATATCTTCTGTTACCAGGTTGATCTACTCCACCTTGACTAATGCACTACAGTTTTCAACTCCGAGGACAAAGCGCGTGAGATTTGAAATATTCTCCAGACTGTATTTTGACTGCGGTGACATTTAACAAAAGCCATATATTGGGCAGGTGCTGAATTGGTGCCTATGGGGTGAGCTGCACTTTTCAGCCTGTGCACATTGTGATGCAGAGGAACGGGTTTTCCATCAGCTGTCAAAGCCAACACCTGCTGCTGCATCATGTGACCAAACAGATAAGAAACCGTATGGATGGAGAATGGCACCACTCGTTTGTACCGCAGGGATTCAATGTAAACTTTAAATTTCTGTGACAAATTGCACTTCCATCTGCTTTTGCTGTGTTATTTTGGTATAACGTGACAGTCTATGTAACTCATCTGTCTTTGCAACTCTGTCAGGTCGTCTAGTTAGGGCAACATATGTTATGGGAATTGAAATTTTTTGGGCTACCTCAGGTTTTTTGACAGTTTGGATTCAAAAACTTTCCGGATGCCACACAGCCACACTGGAGATGTCATATTGCGGGCAAGCCTGGAGGGGATGAAAGGGAAAAATAAAAAATAGGACATTGATTCAGTAAAATTAATTTATTTTATCATCCACAATGTATTGCCAATTTCCCATGGAGGATTATTTATCTAATTTGTCAACTAAAGTATAATTGCTAGCACCATCATCGAAACATATAAAAAGGTCACATAAAAAATGTAAGGATTATATCTACAATCTTCAAATTTAGACATTTATGAAGTCTAGATCTACTATCTATCTTTTGGTTGTCAATAATGTTGAGCTATAGTTATTGTCTTACCCCATTTTGTCCATTTGAGTCCATTTGGAGACACTGCTTTGTAATATTTATTGACGTTTAAAAAGATTGTCAAAGCTACTCTACTGTTTCCTTCATCTCCTGTAAACAATAGAATTAGCGTACAAAATTTCTGCAGACATATTCGTAAACCTTTTCCGATAGCGTTTGAATTCACATCATTTTGTGTCTGAATACTGAGAGATTTTCAGACATGGCAGACTTCTTTGTGAGCACAGCCTTTCTCTTTCATTCCTGCATGAAAAGGTCGCTGTCTGTCAGGGTGCTTAAAAGTACAGTAGGTGTGTTTCTCCCGCCAACCAGACACGTGGGCTGGCTTCTGGTCCACACACACACCCACACAGCCACACACCCACACACCGCAGCCTCGCAAACCATTATCTGGCTCAAGAAAATGAGTTTGAAATGTTCTTGACACTGCGACTGTACAATAAGACAAATGTTTTGATAGACAACACACAGTAAACATGTCTCCTGCCAATACTGCAGTCTACATTTGCCATTCTATCCCTGATTTCTTAAACACATTCTCTGAAATGTTTAAAACATTAGTTTGGCCGAATCAAAACAAGCAACAAATCTTGATTGAGCATTGTCTTCATCTGCTCTGGGAAAACAGTCAGGTGTAATCAGCTGTATTACATTCTTGTTTGAGCTTCTTATTACAGACTAATATGAATACATTAAAATATTGTGGAAAGAATTTTTTTGTGTTTTAGTAGTTCAAATTTGATCAAGTCAGTTGACATAGAGTGATTAAATAAATGTTACAATTGATACATTTGTAATATATACAGCAAAGCATACTTAAATTGTATTAACAGACTGGAAGGGCACGTGAAAGCGTGACGGCATTATAACTATATGTTTCTTCACAGCACACCCTAAACTAATGCCTGTTGAGGTGTGTTTAGGGTGCATAGTTACATTTATAATATTCACAAACGTTTGTTAACATTCAGATTTTGTGACATCCACAAACATTTGAACTAAATCAAAACGAACAATAACATGTTTACAATTGTGCAAATCTATAAAGGACTTTGGATTTGGATTTCATCACGCATAGGCCGCATTTGGGCAGATATATTTCATTTAAAAATGTTTACAAATGTTATTCATTTCAACTTGGAGAAACATTTTACCGTCTCCGAAGTTAACTGGTACTTACTGCTTCATACTGGCTCCATATCTGGAGTTCAGAGTGTGCCTGCTGTTTTCTGCGATGTAAACTATGTAAAGCCATATTCAAATGAAGTCTTAGTCATTTAAATCAGTTGTAATGGTTTGTATCACATGGTGGGTCACTTGGCTGTCGATCATGTTTGCTCAGCTCTCTTGACTGTGAATCTCTGCCCTGCGCTCGCTCTCTCATATCTACCTGTTCACTTGACGCCTTATGGGCCACCTGCGATCATATTTAAAGGTTATTAGCATGACAGCTGAGGATCTGGAAAGTCAGTGTGTGGCAGGGCTTGGCTGCGTGGGCGGGAGCTATACTGTGATTGGCTCTGGGACACGGTAAAGGCTTGAGTGGCGGCCCTTAATGGGAGCCCTGGAGAGGTAACCCAACAGCTGTGTGTTCGCAGCTAATGAGAGCTGGGGGGAGGAGTGAAGGATCACAGACAGCGTGCACTCCCATCCAAACTCATCCCTGTTTCCGAATGGCTGGGGAGGCACAGGCAAATTCTCTCCCGAGGACTTTCATTGCCCAAGGCTCTAATGCAACCCTTTGTGACAAAACAAAAACCCTCGTTTGACTCCTGGTCCAATGCGTTTGTCTAAGCAGTTATAGTTTCTTTGTTTACATGCACATCAAAAGTCTGATCATTATCTGATTTCTGGAGTCATGAGGCTGCGGTTACATGTGCACTCAAAATCTGATTATTATCACATTTTGGGGGATAAATGAAATGATACGCAAACAGAAAAACATCTGATTACTTTCTATTCATAGTGCCTCTGATTACTCACAACAGATTTTGTGGTTTGCATGTCATTTAAATTATGTTAAAGGTCCAGAAATCAGAAAATAATCAGAGTTTCGTGTGCAAGTAAACACCATCAGATGTGACCTATCTGATTTAATTGTGATAATTCACACGTGAAGGTTTCGACAAGGAAAACTATGCAAAACATATGCAAAAGGGCCAACTAATGTGGCAAAGACAAAAATGAAAAGGAAGGTGCTAAAGATCGTAAGAGTTACTATACAAAAAAGTATTATACTTCGTATTCCGAATACAACTTTAATAATCCATTGATAACTAAAATGTTTCTGGGTGTTTTTGTAATCAGATTCCTCTTGGGCTTATAATCACACACCAAAATCAGATCTAATTATTGGGTAATGTGATCATTTTAGTTATCTGATTATTACTGGGCATGTAAAAGTACCCACAGACAGTGGAGTTTTGAAAAGGAGAACAGAGAGAAGACACTGAGCCAGGCACTTTTTTTTTATCCTTGAACAAATGCAACATAACCGTTTCTCCCATGAACACCAAACAACATTTCCATCCTTTTTTATGTGTACAGTATCTCCCATTTCCGCAGCACGCACTCATTTCTTCATGTGCAATATACAGACCGCCTGCGGGTGGCGCCAAAGGAGCAACTAGTAACCAGACTGGCTTCCATTTTAAGGCAACTTATTTAGTCCCCATTGCAATGCATATCAACAAGTAAATGGCCAGTTCACGCTACTTGTTACATCCTCGTGAGACACATGCCACCACGACAGCTCTATCTGTTCCTCGCGCTCAGGGGCCAAAATGAACAGCAATATCACGCTGCGAGCGCGTTGGAAATTGCCCACACGTTTTGATAATCGTTTTCAATTTGAGGTGACCCAGTTTGATGCGATCGTCTTAAACTGCAGAAATCACACAGATTCGCGGTAGGCAGGCCGGGGTAATGTGCTGTTGAGTGTGAAGTTGCCGCGGTGGATGGCAGCCCCACCTCCTCCCACGCTTTGGTGAGCAGCGAGAGAGAGGAAGAGGAGAGAGGAAGAGGAGAGGGGCGAGCGGAGCGACTAACCTACACATAATATCTCACCACTTGCTCTCTGGAAATGCTTCAGATGGGCTTCTTATTTGGAGAAAGGAGCGCTTAAGATATTGACGTAAACTGGACATGACACGCGTTTTTGTTTGGTCTCAGGCTTCCGCGGCGCGCTTTTCAGCCACTTGGAGCATTTGGAGAAACTTGGACTGAAGCGATGCGCCAGGCAGTGCACGTCTTGGCGGCGGACCACTGAATGAGGAGTGGACATGGAACGCAGCGCCGTGCCAACGCTCGGAAACTACGTCTGTCAGCTTTAAGTCAAAACCCGAGCGACAATCGACGCGTCCTGAAGCTCGTTTGAAGACGGGATTGCTGAGTCTCAATAATGCAGGGGAACTTACTCGGTGCGTTGAATGGATATTGTGAGTGAAGTTATTTGGTCAGCCGTGCCGTGACAGAGGTGTGAGGGCTTTTGGACGAGAGCCCGCGATATCAGGAGCGAGAGACTGACGCGCGGATTGACAAGCCCCCGGTTCAGGTAACGGCGCTCGAATAAACCATTAAAAGTTTTCTGGGAATCTGTGCACGTAAATTATTCGATAACTTTGATTCAGACCCAATACGCGGCCGTGTGACTCCGGTCAAACGCTACAAGTTGTCAGCGGTGCACTTAGTAATAGAAGAGGCGAATAGCGGCAGCTGCTCGGTGTTACAGGTTGACAGGCTGCTGTGACTGAAAGCCCACTGTGACAGAAAGCCCACTGTGGACTGCATGTGCAACCTGCTAAAATGGTGCGTAAACGGAGAGATGCCGTAAAAGTGAAACACCTCTAGAGAAATACGCATAAACGCTACATTTATTGCTGATAGCCTAATTACTTATTAGATATATGATTACAATTCTTTGACAGAGAGAAGGCGCTCCCGTTAGTTTTCATCACTGCTTTGCCTTTCTTTGTACCCGCCACAAACGATCGTATTTTTTCCCTTTTTATAAGTGGAATCTAATTTGAAGCAAGCTCCAGAGAAACACTTTTGTGCTCTAATGTATAGGCCTAACGCATTTTTCCTCTCCAAAGCCAACGTTAACAAGTCATCCGCAGTTTAACACGAAGATTGCTGCATATAATTGGTGGAGAAATGTTTGATCTCCGCAGCCACACGGGTAAATCAGCCGTGCCCCTCCACTGAGAGTGTCTGGGCTGTTGTTTCTTACTCCTCAGACCACCAGGCACATTTTAATAGCCTGCTCCACATAGGCATGTCTCATGCTGTAGAACCATCAAAGCACCGCGTCAAAATGCTCCATAACCTAGTTTTCCTCATCGCTATTGCCTTCACTGCCTGTGTGGATCTCCACTTCGATATAATTGAATTAGCAAGCCATGATCAGAGTTGAACAGCAGTGAACTCTGCCCTGTTCCTGTTGTTTCCTGGATACTGGAACTGCACAATAGCATCAGATGTGATGTGACACATGTGCCTTTTGTGGACTTTTGTTGAACAACATGGGAATATATTCTTTATTTCTACTACTGTAATGTGGAAGGTCTGTCAGCGAAAGCCGTAGGTCAACTTTAGGTTTAGTCACACCAACTAGTGCAGAAAAAAACTGTCAAGTGTGCAACCTGAATGAAGGCTGCGTATCCCTCTTTTAACCTCTGCTTTTGCTTAAAGGCAAGCTGTGACCCTCTAACAGTATTTCTGGATCCAGAGTTGCCTACATGGAGAAGTTATTGAAATGGCCATGCACTTAACAAGTGTTTGCAGCCAAAGGCCACTTGCTTTCTCACCAGCCCTCCCAGGCGCTAAAAGTGTACAGCGCCGAAACATTTTGCAGTAAATTCTATTGGTAGATCATCTGAAGGGAGACCCATAGCTGCGATACAAGCCTTCATAAATCATGGCAGTGGAGTGTAATGGATTTTACCTGTTATACTAGCTAAAGGCGCAGAGTCAGCCAATATATCAAATCGCATCAGTTGGGAAAATCATTAAATCATCTGTTATCTTTCCACACTTGGGCAAAGCAGCACAGCACATCCTGCCGTGAGGATCCCACCTCCGCTATTGTTATCTAGCCTCACCGTGGCAATACAACATGAGTGTTTTATTTTAGATGCATACTGATAGAATCATTTTGAAACAATATT
Source organism: Chaenogobius annularis (assembly GCA_015082035.1). NCBI lineage: Eukaryota > Metazoa > Chordata > Actinopteri > Gobiiformes > Gobiidae > Chaenogobius > Chaenogobius annularis. The sequence continues at coordinate 410,962 of BJKM01000005.1, forward strand.
GAAATGTGTCTGACACTAGCCCCAATCTGTTGACATCTTGCTAATTTACTATTATGGCCTGCAGCTCATTGCACGGTCGAGTCATTTGTGCTAGACCGGTGGAGAGCTGGATTTAAATGTCACCCGGTCAGTCGCTGTGTTGACTCAGTCACCAGATAGTCTGTCTCTATGGTGACAGGAGAAACACATGTGGCACCATGCAATTACAAGCTATTTTATGTCCGTCAAGTAATGTGAAGTATTAATTTGTGTTACTTACCGGCACTCGTCTTAAGGATGCACGATAAATGCGATCAGTGTTTTCCGTTATAGCAACAAGGCTGTGGGTTTGATTTTTGAATGGCATTATTCTAAATGTTGGCTACTCCTAACATGGCTACTCCTTTTGTCTATGTGGATTCCTTCTTAACTTGCTACCCAAAAAATGTACAAGTAAAGCAGTGATTCTGAACCCCCCCTAATAGATGGAGGTGAAAGTGAATAGTCTTGTCTTGTCTGTCTTAATTGGCTTTGTTCCAGGGTGTTCCCCAGACCCCACCTGGAGCCCAAAGTTGCTCTGATTTATTCCTTCCACCTGTGACAACAGAAAGGTGGAGGGGGAAGATGAATGATGGAATGATTGCTGCGCTGAGGCAACCTTTTTTATTAAAACTTTCAAAGACCTGGCATTGATATTAATTCAACCAAATGGAGAAGCTTATTGATGAAACAGAATTACATTAAAACATAACAACATCTCCATGTTTAGCTTAAAATGCACAAGTTAACCTCATTTTCCCCATTTCTTCCCGCCCAGAAAATGTCAACATACCTGCAGACAGTTTGACAAGTGCCTGTGGTGTGAAAGGCTTTTGGCAAAACTCACAGCGAAGTTTGGGGGGTTTGGCGTCTTGAAGTCAGAAGGGATGAACTGGAGTCTATACCCCAGGGGCCCGAGGGGCACAGGCTGAGCTCTCTGCATTGTGTCTGAAAATAACAAACAGCAGTCTATGGAATTTGTAATGTTTCAGGAAGGTGTTTTTTTTTTAGGAATTGTTTTCTCGAAGCAGAGTGTGTCCTTTGAAGCACAAGATTGATTTTGACTAGAGGAAGTTGAACTGTTTGGAGGGGAGGTTGCGTCAGCTGGGTGGTGCACTGTGCCAGGTGAGGATTCATCAGTCTGCTGTTTAGATGATGTGCAGCTGCCAACAGGACTTTGAAAGACAGGGCAGAGGAACGGGGTTTGAATTTAAGTAGTGTGACTTATAAAACAGAATCTATCTAGATATTAAAGATATACTTGCTAAGACTTGACAGCTCATCATTAAAACTCATATGACATGTTTAAGCTACGAAATTGTACTCAATTCTTGACAAGTTTTTCCAGTTTTTATTTTTGTGACATTTATATTTTGTACTTCCTGGTTGGACATGGGCAGCAAATGTAACATATATAGATGTCGTTCCATAACTTAGCAACCGTAATGTTTACAATGACGAAAAAACTCGCCTATAATACGCATTACAACAGTTGAAATTAACCTAATAATAAAATACACAACAACACTTTTACTTTGTCAAATGTATGTTTAAAGTGTCAGAATAATTGGTTCCTTGCGTGTACATTATCCCTGAATTTTTGGATAGCATTTCCTGTGTTGGTGACATAGATAAGAACTCAGCACTACTTTCTGTATTTTTTTATTTTTATTTTCAGCTTTTTGCCACATACTGCCACTTGACTGATATAAACTTGTGATACATATTTACCACAGGTTCTATTCTACCAAAGCAAGTCAAAACAATAATACACAAAAACGTGTCATATGCACTTTATATTGTAAAAGTAAAAAAAGTAAATTAGCTGCTTGTTATTTCTCCCCCAAAGTAACTGTTAGTAGGGAAAAGTAGCCAATTTACTGGTTTGCTGGGCTTTGAGGCTAGTTATCCATTTGCTTGTTTCCTGTAAATGTTGGTCAATCTGCTTGTCCTGTATTGACTAATGGCTGTTTCACTGTCTGATTATCTGTTTCTCTTGGTTACATCAACAACTTTGTGAAACCCTGCGAGGCGACTGCTGTTGTATTTTGGGTGATACAAAAATAAATTGAAGAGAAAGAAATACACAGACAAACAATATATTTGGGCAAAGTGAAGTTTTGGGCAAATGCAGTTCCTGACCTCACTTCTATAATATTCCAAAAGCGGAGATTCTTAGATGATCAGAAAATGCTGTATAAATATATAATGGTGCTATAGACGCTATGTCCTTACCCTCAGTTTACTGACAGCAGCCGGCCATACCGCAAACACCACACATCTATATTTCAGTGGAAGCATCAGGAGAAGTGACAGGAGTCTGAAGCCTGTCTCTCCTCAGAGCCAGCACTAACGACAGAGGTCAGCAGCAGGTGAAGGCACACAGGGCGGCAAGCTTCTCCTGTGGATCCTGGGTCTGTTTTGAGGGAAGGCCATGCTGGGTATGACTCACAAAGCCACCCCCAGTTCAAAATCTGCTCTGGTGCGAAGACCTGACACCCCTGATGCTTCATATTAGCTGGGTACAGTCCAACTCCTTCCCCGGTGACTGTCTTGAGGTGTCGGTGTGGGTCAAAAATGGTTGCCATGCCTACAGGATCCATAATGAGACATTACTTCAGGAAGAGTTTTGCGGATTTTGACATTATATTATGTAAAAGCAAAACTAAAATAATACTTTGAAGACATGTACCTGAATTACAAACTAAATGAAAACTAATTATTAATTCAGGACCATGGAGCAAAACTTTTTTTTAAACTTCATATTAATAGAGCAATTGAAATTAGCTTTAATAAGAAGAATATCAAATATAATGTACAGAACCGGTACAAAAAGTAGTGGTCACGTCTAACTTACTGTCTCCGTAAATATAACATTACTTGCAACTCGTTTGAGAAGTAAAAACTTGCTCAACATGAAGTAGCAGGCAGTTTGGATGTCTTTGGCCAAACTGACTGCCCTCAGCTTTACTCTGTGTTTGAACCATCTGGAGCGATTCGTGATCACAGCATGCAGTGATGGACTGAGCACAGTTATGATGCTCAGACCTAAAGTTTTCTCCACGGATGTCTCCATCGTAGAAAAAAATAAATTTCTAAGCTTTAGAGGACGCCTAGGAGCAATTTCTCTTATAATGATTTTGAAGTGTAACAGCGGAACTAATAGTTGTGTAGAAATGTAGTGAGTCGACTGATCAAACATCGTAGAGGGAAGAGGAGTAGTGCCGGCTCTTGTATGTGGTCTTAATTAAACTGTTAAAACTTGAATGAACTAACACTCAGACACTCATCATCAGTTTAACAAAAATGCGGTGGTTTAGTATAAAGCTGTGAGCGTAGTCAAGAACGAGTAGAGACATAAATGGTGTAGTTACTTTAAAATGTACATTATTATTGTATTTTTATCATATATTTTCTAACATGTTTGAACTGTACTAAACATACTGTACAGTGCAATGTAAACTGTCTTCCTCGCTAAAACGAATCCTTTTTGACCATTTACTGTTTTTTAATGTACAAATAAAATGTACATGAATTGCGATTTTTATGATTTTTATGAAGATTTTTATGAAGTATAACAAGGCAATTTCTTCCAGTCTTTGCGATTAGATTCAATTCATATTGCGATTTCATTTTGATTGCGATAAATTGTGTGTATCCAGCTACATCACCACCTCATGAAATCTCTTTCCCTGGGTCCCACACATGCAGTATATCCCTGGTCACAGCAGCAGCTTGCGTGATGTTCACTTGGACATTGTGTGATAAACGAGCTGGACCACACCGAAAACCACCTCCTTGTTCTTCCCTTTTTGATTTTTTTTGCTGAGTTGTGTATTGGCCCCCTCCTGAATCAGCCTGCAGTCTTATGGGTCTTCCACACCATCTGGGATAGCAGATGATAACCAAGTTTTTTAGTGCAAAACTGCTGAGATGCTGGAAATGTCATTCCTGGTTGTGTTCAGCAATTCTAAATCATCCGTTTTGCTTTTCAGGTAGTAGACCTATGAGAGACATGGGGAAACTCTCTCATCCTTCTTGCTTTAAAAAACTCAGCACAAGTTAGTCCCACCTTAAGCTGCTCTGAGAGGAGGGAAAGACATTTGATGCTGTCCAGGGTTTTGATAAAATATTTCTGGGATCGCTCAGCTTTGTGAGGTAACACCACTAAGACCGGGTGTCAGTACGCTCTTCAGATAAGGAATTCACACGGACAAAATCTTGGATTTGGGAAGGAATTTTAATGTACGTAAATGTAAACAACACAAAAGAAAAAGAAAAAAGGAAAAAGAGTGAAAAAAACACCGAATTTGCTTTGGCTGCCAGGCATGGAGCCATCTGGAAGACAGGCATGAGGCCAACTGGAAGACATTAAGTCATGAGTGTCATCAACCATAACAATCATGTCACTATAATAGCATGCACATTCATTCTCCAATCAGCTATAATGGACAGGGGGCAGTTGTGGGTAAACAACACATTATGACATTAAAAAGGCGGTTTTTAAAGGCATATGGTGGATACAGTACGTTTTCAGGATCAAAGTCGAAAAAAAGTATTAGCTTTTGTAAATATAAATACCAAAAATATGCAGACTTGTTACTGTTACATCCTTTATGTTCCCATATACTCGTTGATGGTATTTGGAAAAGCCCTTCTCATAGATAATGCATTGTATAAAAGATGGGACACTTCCATTCAAATTGCAATTTTGATTGAAGGTGCTGTACCTGATTTTAACCATCTTTAAAAAACAGGACTATTTTAAACTCTTTGCATTAGTGCACATGTATTGTTCACTTACCTGATGCATTCTGCTCATCCGAAATATTCACCACACTTGAGATTTTGCAAGCGCTTTTCAAAACTTCCTGCTCCTATAATTAGAGAGAGTGCACAATGGACTATTTTTTCACCCGAATAGATGCTTTTACAATACATCTATACTGGGGTAAAACTGATTTTATGTCATTACAAAAATCAGGTACAGCCCCTTTTAACTGAATGATTATTTTATGTATTGTAAGAGAACTTAACACTTACATTTCCTGTCTTCATAAATGGATTGGATACAAATCAACTCAAAATAATGTGTTAACAATAAGAATTTGCCATGTTATTTGGACTTTGCTAACAAACCGTTTTACCAGTGTAGACCACAGAAGTCAATAGCAGTTGCGTATGAGGAAGCCATTTTTAAATTGTATCCAGGGATAATCTTTTGGCTCCCGCTGCCGTTCCCTCTGTCACACATGAACACGCAAAGCACACAGTCACCATTTACGCCACATTGACCACACGCTCCCCTGCAAATGTAAAAAGGAGCATGTCGATAACCAAGCAATTAGTGTGTCAATAACTAGCACTTCCATTTTTAATGTATTCGCAAGAAATTGGATATCTTATTTGATTGGAGAATGTTCAGGATTCATGACTCAACTTTCTACACACATTTGGCCTTGAGGATGCTTTGGAACATGGCTTCCTGTGATGCACATTGCACTCATTCAGGCTCAGTGGTAATTTCACATTTAGACTGCCCCCATTACACTTTGTACATGTGTTGGTTGTATTGTAGCGTGATGTATGAGCCAAATAGTCTTTAAAGGTACACTCACTTTCACTGCAACCTGGATGTATGACGTGCAGTATTATTAAAGAGCAAGATACTGAATGGAAAAGGTTAGCCAGTAGGGGAAATGACATTTATTTTTTCAATTGCTTTGACATTCATCTAATTTTGGCACAGATTTCAGACTTTCCACTCATTTGATTTTGGCACAACCTAATATCCATTTTCAAACGTAAACTCTCAAATTAAAAGGAAATGATTTTTGCTGTACCTAAAATACGATTATCAACTATTTTAACGCTTTTTGCTCATGCTTCAGTTTTTCTACCTAAATACTGCACATTCCGATCCAGGCCCATTGACCAAGGACACTTGGATACAATGGAACAAAGAGGAGTTACGAAATGAAGACATTAGTCATATAGACGGAGTATAAAAGCACAATGTAGAAGCTTCTGGTTTAGATCCAGAGACTCCACTGTCCAAGTCTGGAACAGTTCTGATATGACTTATGTTATATTTTATACATATTAGCAGCTTATACCTCACTCTCATGTGACGCTGGTTCTATAGATGTCTAAAGATGTTGTGGCATACGGTGTCTGATGATTGCGTTTATATTGTAACAACATAGTGTCCTTTTTACTAGAGTGTGTTCACAAAGTTCGATTATTAAACCATTCTGAACTGTTTTGTGACATAATTTGAGACACTGCAGGTGAATAGGAAAAAATCTATTTGACGTTTGCTCACATAAATGTGACAAAACATGTATTAAAATGTTTTCATCATGCCATGATTTCATACAGAAATAAGGCATTTTAAAATTGCACATATTTGGGACATTTACACTGAAAAATGGACAGTGCAAGTTTTTCATTGGCATACAGTTTAGATGCAAAAGTGATATTTTATCTAGTTTTTGAGTAGACTAGATCTGACTGAAAATTGGTGTAAAATTTGCCTAATGTTTTGGTGTAAAATGTTAATCAATCAGGCTTTGAATTAGATATTAACACATTTTTGTTGGCTTTTTTTTCTCTCTCTTTCTCTCTCCTTTTTTTTTTTTTTTTTTAATGGTACTTATAGCGTAAAACACATACTTTGAAGACGTACAACTACAGTAGGTGGCGGTAATGTATCACTTTATGGATGCCTACCGCCATAAAACACTAAAGAAAAAGAAGAGTTTTTAAATATGAGGAGAGCATCTTCCAATTCAGCCAGATTTACTAACGTTTAAATTATAACATGGATCGCAGGTTTGTGTATAAAAACAATTTGATGGTAAGGAAATACTGACGCTACTGTGTTTTGTTTTTTTCTGCATTTAGTCTAATTTACTCCAGCTGTACCAATATGTATAAAGCATATGAACTAATATCACTGTTTAACACGGTACAAGTATTAACAATCCAGCACTCACTTTCTCAAAGGTATAGCATGACATTTAACATTACAATGGATGCTCGAAAATACAAATACAAGCAGAGCAGGAAGTGGTTTAGCTGAAAATCAATACAGAATTGATTGTAACATGCTGCTGTCTGTACTGAAACATAAGATCTGAACAGTTCCGGACTTCACACTACTCGAGCAAATGAGTGTTAAAATGTCTGCACCCTTTTTTCCCAAGTGCTGTACGACAGGGGGAAAAAAATGCCAGCAGTGGTCATATTTAGAACAAGCATAAAATATAGTCACCACATATTTCCAGAGAATTGAACTTTGATATTTAACCTCTCTGTCTTATCTCATTTTAATTACCAATAATACTCAGCGCTTTCTCTCACTCACACAGAGCACACACTGAGAAAATAATTATGGTTTAAAATTGTTCCAGCATGAAAAAGCCACAATTCTTTAGCTGTAGGGAATACAGATCAAAGAAGACACTCAAATAATGGGTTATCATTATGGAGTTGAAAGGTTCAAAATCAAACACAAAGATTAGAGTGTTTAAGTTAGCCAGTAGCACAGGGGGCGCAGGGGGGTCTCGGTGTAGTCGGTTTATTGGTGCTGACTGATAATTGCAGAGTTGCACTATTTGCATGATGAGGAATTGCCTCATTGATTTTATGGCCCTTAGTGTTGGAGCTTGTATTGTTCAGCCACCTCTCCAACAATAAAGCTGCTTTGGATGGCTCATTTCTGTCTTAATTTATACATATTTGTTGAAGATATTCTGTAAACTATACATTATTTTAGGCTACATTACGTTCGCCTGAATGTGCAGTGTAATATTGAAATAATGAGTCTTCTAGGCTATATGGGGTCTCCAAGATTTTGTATTACATTTTTATTTGATTAGGCAGCTGCAACAATCCACATCGGCCCTCAAGTTTGTTTTGTGCAAACACACAAGATATTATTTCTTTTTCCACCAGAAATGTGTAAGGGCTGAGACATCCATTGAAGTTACTGAAGCTTGGGGATAAAACGGAAACCATGCTGTGTTATTGCAGTGATTGTATTTTTTAAAGAATCCTTTTCCTTTTGTTGTTCTTCTTGTTTAATTACTATGCAGTGCTCACAGGCTTGCTGTAGGTTTTAGTACAATGTAATGACAAATACAGTTCATTTTACAGCTTTAGAGGAAGCATATAATAAAAGGAAGACAGACCTTTTTTGTTGGTTAAATTATTTGTTCAGCCTTTGGCACCAGCACAGCCCTGTGATTTCTCTGTTCAACTGTGGTTAAATAATTACTAATAAGCATGTATTCCTCAAGCAAAGTGTTCTAACAGATATTTCTTTGTGTTGTGTTACAGGCAGAGATTCTGATGACCTAATGGATGTCCACTGTCGATTTGTGCTGTGTGCGCTTCTGCTGCTGCTGGCGCTGCGTGGGGCGGTCAGAGGCAGTATCCTGTACAGAGTGCCCGAGGAGCAGCCGCCCAACACCCTGATCGGTGGCTTGGCCTCGGACCAGGGCCTGCCAGACTCAGGACATCTGTACAAACTGGAGGTGGGCGCCCCATACCTGCGTGTGGACGGAAAGACAGGAGACATTTTCACCACAGAGATCCCCATAGACCGCGAGACGCTGAAGGACTGCCGTACTCTGCTCAAGGGGAAGCTGTGCTACTTGGAGTTTGAAGTGTCAGTGACTGATCTGATTCAGAACCAGAGCCCCAGACTCATCGAGGGACGCATCGAGGTGCAGGACATCAATGACAACACCCCGCAATTTCCCTCTTCTGTGCTCACCATCTCTGTCCCTGAAAACACCATGATGGGAGCGCTCTTTTCCATCCCTCTTGCCAGCGATAGGGACTCGGAGAGAAACGGAGTGGCCGATTATGCCTTGACTGCAGGGCTCGATGCTGCCACTCTATTTGGTTTACAAGTGGCTGAGGACAGAGGAGAGAAGCTCCCACAGCTCATTGTTCTGGGCAACCTAGATCGAGAGCTAAAGGATTCTTATGATCTCACCATTAAAGCAGTGGATGGAGGGAACCCGCAGCGCTACAGCAGTGCCCTGCTCAGAGTGGTAGTGACTGACGCCAATGACAACTCTCCCAAGTTTGAAAAGTCCACTTATGAAGCTGAAGTCTCGGAGAACAGTCCAATGGGCCACTCTGTGCTGCAGGTAATATTAAAATTTTTGTAATCGCCTGTAAATATATTTACTTAATAATAACACATTGAATTTGCAAATGAATTGCAGTATATTTTGGCACATTTACCCAAAAAAACGAAACAGACAATTTTATTATAGACAATTTGAGAAATGTTTCACAAAATGAAATGTTGTTAGCGGTGATACATCTCAATCTTGCAAAGTGTGTGAGGCATACACAATCCAATAGCCTCAGAATACCTAAACTATTCATTAGTATTCCGCTGTTGCTAAACCAAGGCCACAGCTCTTGTTGACTCATGTGTCTACATTTGAAATTGAGTAATGTACAGCTCTACATCTCTAATTTTAAAAAGGGACTTCAGCTTGAATTATTGAATCAAAGCATAACTGGTGTATGCACTGCTTATCGCTTATGCTCTATTATAGTGGCAAAATGAAGATAGACATATATGCGAGTGTAGGAGTAAAATCCTCACGGGAGGATTTGAGCCGCCCAAATGTCTTGGCTATGCTTTCTATTGAACATTTCCACCCGGCCTTTTAACCACATAAAAGGAAATCAGAGATTTTTAAAAAAGGCAGACAAGAAAAACAGTAGTTTCAAAATACACCTGTACATAAAAGCCAGTACCCTGCTGAGTTCAGTTCAGACATTTATCAATTCTATAGCAAGACCTGAGAGAGCTTGCTCCCTTTCTGAATGTAACATTTAGAAGTCAAATAGAATAAGACGGATATGACTCCCATTTATAAATCAAAAAAACAAAAATGTGCATTTGGATTGCTTCCACCTACCTCCTCTCTCCCAAAAAAAATATGATTGACATTAAAAAGATGGATATTTATCATTTTTCAAACATAAAAACTTAAGCGTTAAGTATTTGGTAACATGTATATGTATGTATGTATATATATATGTATGTATGTGTGTATATATGTGTATATATATATATATTATGTATGATGTTGTATGTTGTAATTATGTATGTATGTATGTGGTATGTATGTATGTATGATAGTAGTGTATACTATAAATATATTTTTATATTAAGATATGATATATATAATATATCTGTTATATATATTGTATGTAATATAATTTTATGGGTACATTATATACACATGGTGTGTGATGTATATGTATATATGTATATTATATGTATATATGTATATATATATATATATAATTAATATATATATATATAATATATATATAATAATTATATATATATATATAATTATATGCTTTATAAGTATAATAGTTACTGTATTATATATTATATATTATGTTATATATGTATGTATATATATGTATATATATGTATATATGTATATATATATGTATATATATATACATATATATATATATATATATATGTATATATATGTATATATGTATATATATATGTATATATATATATGTACCTTGTATTCCCTTATTGAATAAATGCAATCTAGATCATTATTGCTTTGCCAGGAATGTTGTGCAATACAACATTGAACTATCATTCAAATCCAAGCGCCGACCCAGCAGCTTTGGAAAAAAAAATAAAAAAAGTAAACATGACTGTATCATTGAAGCTGTCTTGTTCAAGGTTTTTTATTCTATTGATATCATTATTATTTTATTATTACCAGTTTATACATTCTGTAAATGTTTGTTCTATAGCCCCTAACCACACATCTTCATTTTGTTTTCAGGTAAAAGCCAACGACTCTGACATGGGCCCCAATGGAGAAATTGAATACACCCTTCACCAGGCTGTGGACCCGGTTCCCAGGCTTCTGCGCATCGATCACTCCAGTGGCGTAATCTATGTCAAAGGTCCACTGGACAGGGAGGAAATCAGCAGCTTGTCATTCTATGTGGTGGCCAAAGATAAGGGCCCTCAACCTAAGAGTTCTAAGACGTTCGTCACCATCGAAGTGACTGACCAGAACGACAACGCACCAGCGGTGGAGATCCGGGGAATTGGTTTGGTGACTCACAGCGAGGGGGTTGCCAATATTTCCGAGGACATGCCGGTTGGTACTGCTGTGGCTTTGGTGCAGGTGTCTGACAAGGACGAGGGGGAGAACGCAGTGGTGACTTGCGTGGTGGCTGGAGACGTACCGTTCCAGTTGCGCCCCGCCAGTGATTCATCGAGTGACAACAAGCGAAAGTACTTCCTTCAGACCACTACTCCTCTTGATTATGAAAGGGTTCGAGATTATAGAGTTGAAATTGTGGCTGTCGACTCTGGTAACCCTGCTTTGTCAAGTACGAATTCTCTCAAAGTCCAAGTGACAGATGTGAACGATAATTCTCCCATATTTTCTCCAACTTTGTTCGAAGTGGACTTTGCTGAAGAGAACCAGCCCGGTGAAAAGGTTTTGGATGTTACCGCTGCAGATGCAGACAGTGGCACTAATGCGGAGCTTGTCTATAACATTTTGGGAGACTCATCCATTAAAGGTCTGTTTGAAATTGATCCCAACACCGGAGAGGTGCGAGCCAGGAGCCCTCTAGATCGTGAACACAAAGAGAGGTATGAATTTAGAGTGACTGCAGCCGATAAGGGCTCGCCTGTTCACAAAGGGACAGCAACAGTTGTCATAAAAGTCCTCGACCGTAATGATAACGACCCCAAGTTCATGCTTAGTGGCTACAGCTTTTCAGTGTTGGAAAACATGCCCCCCCTTAGCCCGGTTGGCATGGTGACAGTTATGGATGTGGACAAAGGTGAAAATGCTCATATCCAACTCTCTGTGGAGGCAGATGGGGGCAAGTTTGTAGTGCAAAATGGAACAGGGACCATCCTCTCCAGTATATCGTTTGACAGAGAGAAAGAAAGTAGTTACACATTCAAACTCAAAGCGGTGGATGGAGGAGAGCCCCCCAGGTCTTCATATGTCGGAGTAACTATTAATGTCCTTGATGAAAATGATAATGATCCAGTTGTCACAAAACCCTCTAATTCCTCTTTTCGGCGCTTGTCACCACTGGCTTCCCCTGATAGTCATGTAGAGATAGTGGAAGCTGAGGATTTGGACAATGGGCCTAATGCAGACTTGGTTTTTAGCATTGCTGGAGGTAATCCTTATCAGTTATTCCGCATCTCCCCCACCAGTGGAGAAATCACTCTAGCAAAAGAGATGACCCGAAAGCACGGCGGACTGCATCGTTTAGTAGTCCGAGTGAGCGACCGGGGAAAGCCAGCACGCCATGCCACTGCGCTGGTGCACATCTATGTGAATGAGACCATTTCAAATGTCAGCTTAGTGGAGGCCTTAGTCGGGCACAGCCTTTACACTCCGCTGGACAGAGACATTGCAGGTGATCCTGACAATGGATTTGCTGCACAACGAAGCAATATTTTGTTTGGAAGTCTCGCTGGCGTGGCCGGTGTTGTCATGCTGATTTTGGTGGTTGTTTTTATCCGCCACCGCATTCAGAGAGAGACTAAGAGTGGCTACCAGGCAGGCAAGAAGGAGACAAAAGACTTGTATGCACCCAAGCAGGTTCCCAAGAACACCAAAGGCAAACGAGGCAGAAAGGGTAAGCCCCAGAAGTCTACTAAACCACTCGGTGAGGACGAAGAAGTCAGCCTTCAAAAGGGTTTAAAGTTCAATCTAGATGGAGTCAATGATAGCCCGAGGATACACCTGCCCCTGACATATTCACCGGGCAGCCCAGACATAGGCCGGCACTACCGCTCCAACTCCCCCCTGCCCTCCATCCAACTGCAGGCTCAGTCGCCCTCGGCCTCTCAGAAGCACCAGGCCGTGCAGGACCTCCCTGCTGCCAACACCTTTGTTGGAACTGGAGGAGACGACAACTCCACTGGCTCAGACCAGTACTCCGATTACAGCTACAAGACAGGCCAGCAGAAGTACAACAAGCAGGTAAGTCTAGACGCACAGTAGACAGCTGGCAGCCAGGCTCACAGTGCAGTTTTATATAGTACATCTATTCTGGCTGTTAATATGTGATATATCTAGGGCTACATTTCATTCTTCTTCCATATCACAGCCATACCACAAGCCCCCCATTCATATAGCCAAAATACACCTCATGTCTAATATATTAGCGCTCACTCGTTCATTCCACAGTCTAATTATTAATAAATGCAAGGCTTGTTCAGGCTTCAAATGTTACCTTATTATATTCATATTTTATCTCTTTGAAATATTGCCTCACTGTTGTGTCTGAGTCTCTTCAAGTTTTTTTCTTCTTTGCCAAATGCTTGAAAAGTTTCCAATTTCAGTTGTTGGTGAAGTATGACCAGATACAGCCGTCCTTGCTGCAGGTGTCCAGGGGTTAGTGCTAAACCCAGTGTTGGAGGTGCGCTTGCTGCTGCTCCGCCTGACCCCTCGTCCTGTGATCTCCGCAGGTCACTTGCTCTTATCTCCCTGCCCCTTCTGCTCTTATCTCCTCTTATCACTACAACATTTGGCAAAGCTCAAATCACCATGGAAACAGAAATATTAATAGACTCCCAGGGATTACAAACAGGAGAAACTGTAGCATCTAGGGATAGAGAGCTACTGTGTCTCTAGGTTTCTGTGTCAACCACAAGTGTATGCACGGGCAGCCCTGACCGCATTAGTTTGTGTTTGGATGACTCTGTGTGAATTCCTCCTACATCTAGACTTAGTTGCATAGTAGCAATTCGTGCAGCACAGATTGAAGATGTGGCTCTTTTGTACTTTACTATATTATATATTTATTTAGTATTTTCACAGTAAAGGATATGCTTCAGTAATGTTTGATGGTCTGCTAGTTTGCTAGTAAAAAAAATATATTAGCTGATATTAAAAATAGTAGTAATATTTCACATAATTTTTTGCCTTTTAGTAAATTTGACTCCTCTCTTCTCCAGTGGAAAAGCGAACATCTGCCTGATCCGCTGGGTGCTATAGGCTTTAGCTAAATGCCCATTCCATTTTAGTACAGTTGTGTTTCTCATAGAACCAGACAAACTGAAACGGTTTGATTCAGGAATCTTTATTTCACACAAAATTATATAGTTGTCTGCTCATTTATGCCATTTTAATAAAGACCCAAGGCCAAGTTCTGTAATTCCGCACTCCTCCTGCATTTTCCCTATGTGTTATTTGGAATAACATATTTTCATTATACGCTAAACCACTGCCAGTTTCATACACGGCAAAGCAATCAAGTCATTATTGATTATATCTAACACTGCAGTTTTCACGTTGACAATATACTGTTCAAAAGCAGCCATGTGTTATAATAGCGACAGCAATCGTATGTAATTTGTTTTGGTCCATGAAAAGTCTGAACCAAAACAGGCTGCCTTTCAAGATGTTCCCATGTTCATGCCTGCAGATTTTACAGGGTAAGATCGGACCGGAACAATTAGCAAAAATATACAGCTGTAAACACGTGTAGGGGCTTTTTTTCTCTTCTAGAAGAAAGGCACACGCAGTTGTTGGTTGGTGGCTTGAGCAGATGCCACCTGACAGCTAAGGTGATCACAGGCGTTGGTGGGCGGCGCTTATGTGGAGAACAGTCACCAGTGTCTCTGTGATGGACATTATAAGGGACCGAAATGACTGCGAGCCACAGGGTGCACCTGGATCCCTGTGTGTAGTGCCAATCTACTCTGTTTGCCTGCTTGGAGAAAAAAAGTATCAATTGTAATGGCCCAGATGTAAGCACTCAGCCTTTGTGTGGGAACATAAATTCGGATGAGACGCAAGCCGAGTGATTGACAGCCGGCGCAAAAACACGGCCAGATGTTGGAACTCGTGTGACATACCTCGGCAGATGTTGTCTCATGTATGGCATCCCCTCTCACATCGGGAAGAACAGATTGACCAAAATATATAATTAAAGGAACTGCCAAGTGAGTAGACAGATGTAAAGTGGCGCCCTTGCTTTAATTAACTGTGCTACATTCAAACAATGGCTACTCATTGGCAGCGTGGTGTGGAGGATTGGTTACTGCTATACTTATGATATAATTATTTACATATGGTTGTGTCCGAGACTATAGGGCAACAAGGTTTTAACTACCTAAATGGTCTTCAAAATGATAGTATGATCGCATTCCTGTTGATGCATTTGACGGCCCTGAAAAAAGATAAACATTAAGGGCGGTATATTATCCCCATAGTTAAACAACCTTCATGGGCATAGATAACACAAATTATAAATTATAGAATAATGAATACAGTCCAATTTTACGTGTTTAAATTTTTCTCCCACTCATGGAAACAGCGCAGCGCTGTTACGCAGCTTTCAAGCTCTTTGCTGGACACCTCCACCTCCGGCGTTGGACACCTGTTACTTTGCGGTCTGGACCAAACTGGACCGTGCAGACTTATGTGCTCAGCTTAGAGAGGAACGTTTATTTAGATAGATCCCCACCATCACATCACATTCACCTCAAATCCTTGTCCCAGGATGTATATACAGTATGTGTGTGTGTGTGTGTGTGTATATATATATGTATATGTATATGTATATGTGTATATATATATATGTGTATGTATATATATATATGTGTATGTATATATTATATATATATATATATATATATATATATATATATATATATATATATATATATATATATATATATATATATATATATATATATAATGGACAAACTAGGATGTTTCCAAGGATGCCAAAAATGATTAAAACAATGCGAAGTAGTGGGCTGTAATAGATTATTTACCATGGAAACAATTTTCCAGATTTTCATCTTGTAAGATTTACACATATTTGTAATGTTAAGCTGTTCTCATTCACCTCTAACTTTATCCCAACTAAGATGCATGCAAAAATATAATACAAATACAAATGCAAACTGATTGACAACAGAAACTTGCAGTTTAATGTTTCAAAAAGGTTACAAGGCAATATTTCTGCACTTCTGTAGTTCATTTTACACTTACATTTACGTTTTGTGCATTACTTGAACCTCAACCAAGATATTTTACTGGCACGTTGTAATACATCTGATAGATTTTCATGATATTGTTTGAATATTGTAACTCGAGTCAATTCTTGTCAATATCACCCACCACTATATGTTGAAATGATCATATGCTAGCCTTTCTAACAATGTCTCAAATATATTTCTGGATTTAAATATATTAATTTAACCATAAACCACTTTAGATAACACATCCCAACACCCTTTAGAATAGCTATGTTTACTTTCTCAACTTTTTCCAAGCGATAATTAAAGTCTTTATGTATGCATAGGCACAGACACGTCATTGTGTAAAATATGTTTTCAATAAGGTTTGTCACTGGAAAGCTGTAAAATGAATGTGTCTGCTCATACCATTTGCACAGTGCGTGTGTGTACATGCAGCCCCGCAGATCAGTTAAAGCCTGTTTACCACATGAGGATAGAGCTGCTAGGCTGAGCTAAATAATAGTTAGTATTCACCTTATTCCGGAAGCCGGTCTGATCGCCACCGTCTGACCTAATCCTTCTTCCGCTTGTATTAGTTGACATGGGGCTGCCAACCTCCAGAGTAAGTAAGTTCTACACAGACTAAAAAGTAGTTTCCAGGCTGCCCAGGGAATCGGTGCAGTGTTGACTTGGACATTGGACATTTTACACAAATCAATCTACTTTATAGCTTATTTTAGCGACAAGACTTTCCCCTCGTTCTCCACTTAAGTCAGTCCTTCTGAAATAGTGGGCCGATGTTTTGGGGGCCCGTGTGACCCCATTTTAAATTTTCTTATTCTCATTTTGAAAGTAAAATGGTATAGAATAAAGTGAAATTGCAGGGATGTCATGATTAACCGTTTTTTCAATCATCGTGATTATTTATGGCCACGATAGGCTAATCATGGGAACATGAAAAGTGGAGCCACTGAACGCACATGCACAAACGAGGAGGGAGAGAGAGAGCTAGAGAAGAGGAGGAGGCGAGGAGAAAAGGAGGAGACAGGTAGTTCCAGAGGTAATCTTACTTGTAAACGCTTTTTTATTCTTCACAAATCTGTTTGTTGTTGGCGTTGAACCAGAGGACTTTCTCCCCAAGCGTTACCATGGAGCTCATCTCACTAATGGATGAAATGTTAAAAAGAGCTACAATGAGGGGACAATAAGCATACATTTATGTTATGTAATCCATTCGTTTTAATCTCACTGGAATATAAATAAATAAGTTTAAACAAAAAAAAAATACAATATAAATGTTTCCTTTCGTAATCGTAAAATTGTGATATTTCACCTCATGACTCTAAAATTAATATTGTGACATCCCTATGGTGGCAGTGGCACCGTCAGACTGAGGGTTTTTTGCATGGAGCACGCGCACACACAGCGCAGAGCAGGTGATATAAAGTGCACTGAACAAACCCTCAAGAGACACCATGGAAAAATATTTTACAGGGATGAAAAGAAAGGTGGAGAGAGACAAAGATAATAACAAACAACTTTGTTGTAAGTTGATCTATATTTTTTTTCTTTTTTTTTTTTCTTTAATGTTAATAAGGATACAGCGTTATAAAGAGGTGTACTTCTAACAAAATTTATAGACAAATTATCTACAGTGGACGTATATAAAAAAAAAAAAAAAAAAGTTTTATCCATTTTGGTCGCGCCGGAGAGTAGGGGGGCGCAAAGTGTTTTCTTCTTCCTGGGGGGGGGGGGGGGCTTAAAAATAATTGAGAAGCAGTGAATGTAGTTCCCGCTCGACCAGAAGTGCCATTACAACAGAAGTGCTGATCGGGGCAAAAAGAAGCAAAAGTGGGAAGGGCGGAACAAGGTAAATAGATTACATCAATCCTTAATGACTCTCTAATGAGGGGGAAAGATGGCGCTACAGAGGTATGGTGTGAATATTGTACAGAAAATCAATAATTAATCAGAAACCCAAATCAATAATGAAAACACAAACATTATTTTACAGCAATTGTGCATGAGCTAATAATGGGGTGTTGATTATTGACATATTTCATACAATTGTGTCAAATTGCACTTATATCCATTTTCTGTCTTGCTGTGCCTTGTTACCTGGAATTGAATCTTTTCTCATTGTAATATAGTCCCGTAAAGCCCTTGATGACTAAGTAGTGTTTAATAGCAATATACTCAAATTGACAACCCGCCAAAGCAATTGGCACCTTTGTCTGGAAAATCTATATTTGTTTTTTTCCTACTCATATTGTGGAATCAATTCAAAAAAGATTGTAATCTCCAAGGATGCAAGAAATTGTCAGCCGCATAATTGGCGTCGTCAGAGTGCTTTGAAGAGAGAGTGGTGAATACATTGGTTCATTGTAGATTGACTGTCTGGTATTTAGAAACATTAAACCCAAAAGTAAAGGCAAATACTGTATATATGATCTGAGAAGCTTGCAACTAAGCATGTCCTCACAGTCTCAGTGAACAGAATGGCCTTGTCCTCTGTTGTGACATAAATTCATAATCCTAGTCAGTTATGTTATGTGAAAATCTAAATGGCACATTTATTAGATTATCATACTAGTATTCAAGTCATGTTTTTTTCTTTGTCAATGGAAATGTGAAAATTGATACTTCTTCGATTCTGTAATCCCTTTAAATATGCAGTTCTGCTATGGCTGGCTGGATTCAGCACCATGGACAGTGCCTTGCAATGGCAGCTCCAGCCTCTCCAGCACATATCAAACAGTACTATGTTAAGACTTTTGTTTGACCAAGGGACATTTTACCAATAATATTATGAATTCTAACAAGCTCTCATTCACTGTGTTTGAAAAGCTAAATAAAAAAGCAGCGTTTTTGTATTCCACTGCCTGTCATTACCTTGATAAACAGCTACAAAAAAAATGAAAATATGATGAATGGACAAGGGCAATTTTCTATTTTTTCCCTCCAAAGAGAAGAAGCCCCCTTAACCAGGTGCAAATTTACCAACAAACAAAACGAGAAATGCTTGCACCGTAGATTCAAACAAATGAGATGGGCAGCGAGCGTGATAGGGTGAGTGGCTCCTGAATAGACTTCCTTTCACAGCGCCTGCACCTGTTTAGGTAATATTGTAATTAAAGTGGGGACATTGGGAATTTTCCTCCGGGCCTTGGCAAGTCAAAGTAGTCTCAGGTGGATGCTATAATTTTGTTGCCGAGCCTGCATAGACAATTACATAAAGTGTGGACATTTTCAAAGATATTTTATCAATACTGGGCTGGAGGGTGGGGATGTCTTTGCCGTAAATTGCATAGCTTGGAATAATTGCTTCAGGCCCGAGTTTGATTTCTTTCCGTATCTCACATTAACCTTATACCAATGCAAAGAGATAGTATCTTGTCATAATGTGTGTACTTGAAAGCACCACATCCCAATTATATTCTTACTTCTCTTTGGCATGTCCTGTTCTAAATTTACTGTCGTAGTCATTAATGGGGCTATTCTCACTTTGTTGTCACGTTCACCGCTGCTTCCGGGAATGATTTGCTATGGCTAAAACAAGATAAGCATGAGTCTGTGCAATTTTACAGCCACTATCTTTCATATGCCCCCACCCACCCCTTCTTCGTCACCTTTTGAACGTGTGATATTGCATGATGGTTGCTGCAGAAACTAGTGACTCACATTAGGCCTTGGAGCTGATAATTAGCCCTGTTGGGTCCATGTTCTGACACCTTTTTTCACACCCCACATTTAAGAAACCCACATTTGCCCATAACACAACATATTGTCTATTCATCACAGGTCTATGGAAATCATGACAGAACTCTTCACAGGTACATTTAGCTGTGAGTTCACTGTAGATAAGGGGTAAACTGACAAATATTGTTCTTTTCATTTTTCACATATATTAACATATTAACACAAATTACACTTCTCAAATTTAGTCATGAACAGGGACTACGGGTGAGTGATATGACAAAAAAAGGAGCCAATACGAGAAGTGGGTGTGAAACGTGTTTGTGTTTGAGAAGACAGCTGCATTAAATGGAGAAATAGTGACTCTTGATATGAAATAGCAGATTGTCCCTGGGATGAGATCACCGTCGATTCTGATCAACATGCGTATTACCCAGCTGTACCAGGGACATTCAAGTTCATCTGTATAGCTATTTGTCCTTAAAATATAGCCACATTCTATCATTGTTGCTGTTACCATCATTTGTATTGAATAGAGTTCGCCATCACCATGCGCTTGCTTGTTTACATCGGCTGACATCGGCACTCTAAGTCTTCCCTCGCGGAACAGCTGGGAATCATGTGACGCGTGCCTTCGACCAATCCCGCTGCGCCCAGCTGAAACCATGAACGTGACGTCATCCTCGGCCCGGCCCGGCCCGGCCTGTTGAATGTCCGTTCAATTGCAATTCAATTTCATACTAGTGCGAGTACTTAGACATGGCAGAGAGAGGGAGAGTTTATTCATTTTAGCTGGCTGCTCTGTTGTTACGATGCACCACCCAGGTCGAGGAGGAGAAGGACTTGCGGTTGTGTTTCAGGACAGTTACACGTGCAAAGTCATAAACTCGCAAATTTTCACTTCTTTTGAATCACAGATGATCAAGGTTGGTTTTAGTCTACCGCCCTCCTGGTCCAGCTGCTGTCTTTTTAAAGGACTTTAGTGACTTTTTATCTGCTATTATAAAGCAGGAAAATGTTTTAATTCTTGGATATTTCAACATTTGGGTAGACCGCTCCTCCTGCCCTGCTACAGAACTTTTAACTTTGACGGAAACATTTAATTTTGAGCAGCATGTCTCTGGTCCCACTCACCAAAAGGGCCACACTTTAGACTTGTTTTTTTCACTTGGCCTGAGTGTTACTAACCTTTGTGTGGAGGATGTCCATATGAGTGATCATAGCGGTGTCTTATTTGAATTGAACTTTTCTCCTGAGCCTGTGCCCTCAAACATAAGGTCTCAGAGGCGCATTATCACTGCAAAGACAGCTGACCAATTTTCTGCTATGTTTGATCTTCACCTGTTTATGAATTGTCTTGATGTGGACAGCTTAATTCATTGCTTTAGCAGCCACTGTTTATCAATTTTAGATCTGGTGGCTCCTGTAAAATTCATCTTGTCGACACAGAAAAAAGTTTGTCCTTGGATTAACGAAGGTATCCTAAATCTGAACAGACTATGTTGAAAAACCTCCGATCTTGAAATCCATAGGTTACACCTCAGAGATCTTGTATCTTCATACAATGAAATGATGGAAAATGCCAGATCTGATTACTTCCGCCAGCTAATAACATCGAACAAGAAAAACCCCAACGTATGCTGCCCGGTGGTTGAGTAGTTACTGCATGTCCTCCCTTCTCTCTCCTCCCCCATTTCACACTGTACTTTCCTTTTAATAAAGCCTACGGGCAACAAAAAAAAGTATGTATAGTCTTTGACACTATACATTCTATTGTATGTCCTACAGCTGCAGTTACTCCTGTTTTCTGCAAAGCTGACAACATTGAATTCCTTAGGTTCTTCATCGATAAGATTAAGATTATCAAAGACCAACCATCAAAGTTTCCAACCTATTTCAAAGCTCCCTTTCTTATCCAAGATCCTAGAAAAGGTGGTCTCTGAACAATTGTCAGACTTCCTAGAACAGTCTAACGCTCACGATTGGTTTCCGCATTGATAATTCTCTGGAAACAGCATTGCTAAAAGTGTCCAGTGACAATATGATGTCTGCTGATTCTGGAAAATGCACTTTTCGAGTTCTGTTGGATCTGTCTGCAGCCTTCGACACTGTCGACCATCATTTACTGTTAAAAAGATTGAGGAACATGATTGGACTATTAGGGTCAGTTCTTCATTGGTTTTCCTCATATTTATCTGGTTGTAATTTTAGTGTTGCTGAAAACCAAATAATGTCTTGAGTCAGCTGATTTGTTGTGTGGAGTTTCTCAGGGTTCCGTTTTGGGTCCTATCTTATTTTTGCTTTGTATAATCCCCCTTGGAAAGATCATTAAAGATTTTAGTTATGTCTCCCTGCAGCTAAATGCAGACAAAACAGAAACACTGATTATTGCCCCTAATGATGCCATTCCAGGGATAAAACAGTATTTGGGTGATCTAGGCTAGTCTGCTAAACCAAGTCTTAGAATCTTGGGTGTTATCTTTGACAAAGACATGGCTTTAGAGCACCACTGTAAGCAGTTGACTAGGAACTATTTCTCTCAGTTGAGGAAAATCTCTAAACTCAGAAAAATTGTTTCTCAAAATGTTCTGGAACTCATAATTCATGCTTTTGTCTCTTCACATTTGGACTATTGTAATAGTTTGTTTTCCTGTCTAAACAAAGAGCTCTCTCGTCTGCAACTGGTCCAGAACTTTGCAGCGAGGATCTTGACCCGCACAA
This sequence comes from Chaenogobius annularis, assembly GCA_015082035.1. Lineage (NCBI taxonomy): Eukaryota > Metazoa > Chordata > Actinopteri > Gobiiformes > Gobiidae > Chaenogobius > Chaenogobius annularis. The sequence goes on from BJKM01000005.1 coordinate 433,433, forward strand.
ATAGAAGGGCTCACATTTCACCCATTCTCAAAGCCCTTCACTGGCTGCCACTCTCCTACCGGATACAATTTAAAATGTTAGTGCTGACTTTCAGAGCCTTGCATGGTCAGGTCCCTTTGTACATCAGCGATCTGATCAAACCTTACATTCCCCCACACTCAATGAGGTCTTTGGAGCAGAAACTGCTGTTGGTTCCTCGCACTCGCTTTCGGACCAGAGGAGACCGATCCTTCCAGGCCGTTGCGGCCAGACTCTGGAATGATCCTCCACTCCCCCTGCAGTCACTGGATTCTGTTGTTGCTTTTAAAGGCCAGCTCAAAACCTTTTTATTCAGTCAGGCCTTTTAATTACAGTTGCTGAAGGGAATTATTCTACTGTATATTGTTGTATGTGTATTGCTCACTGTAAGTTTTGTGTTTTATTATTTTATTCTGTGTTTCTGTGAAGCACTTTGTGACTTCTGTCTGTGAAAGGTGCAATACAAATAAAATTTACTTACTTATGTGGGTTAAATGAATACTAGTGCCGTTCATCGCGCCATGCTGCGGTGCGCATCAGGCGCAGCCAAACAGAGTGCATATAGGAGCAGGCTTTCATCGTGTAAGCAGTTTGGACAGTTTGAGGAAGGAAAATGTGCAGAAGAGCGCAGCAAGGACAACTTATGTGTTGTGCCACTTTCAAACGCGACTTTGACAAAACCATGGTGTGCTTTGCATTTTCACTTTTCATACGCAGCCAGTTGGTAACTGTACAGCTTTAAAAAGCACATTTTCTCAGCAAAATAAGAAACGACAGATTTCACTGGGCCATGGCTCTTTTTACGTTTAAGGCACACATTAAATTATCGCTTTTTAATTACTTAATCACCAGTACCTGCAAATCACCAGTACCTGCAAACAAGTGAAGTCTGTGTTCTGTGGATGCAATGGGAAACCATTCGGCACAGTCTGAGCCCGTCACTTCATACAGCCGATAGATGACACATTCGGGTCTGTACCTCTATTATGTTTTTAACTAAAAGACCTGCAGGGGAGCTCATAGTTCTGCACATTATTTCAGAAACATGTGGCTGCTCCGTGTGGTTTTCCACTGTGGGAGCAGGCGAGGGGCGAGTGGGGAGCAGACGGTGGATACATCAGGACTTAAAGGACCACATCATTCTAACCACGAGGGTTTCATAAGGAGCTTAAACTACGAGATTGCAATAATTTACAGATCATCTACCTCAATGTAAATGTGATGACGATATAAAGTGTGATCGGTGCGTCTGATCGGCTACTCTAGTATTGAATCATATTTACCGATTAATGCATATGCCTAAAACTGACCCTGAAAAACTGAAGATAACATCACTTTTTAGTACAAACTTATAACTACAAGCAGAGACAACAACACAATTGTTTCGGTAGTGCTTACTTACCTTATTTGAGCAAGTATAATCATGTGTTTGGCGTATAATTCTTTCCGTTTTATAGTTTCCATATAGTTAAACCACGTATCTTTGTCACTCAGGTACTTGTATTCAGTACTCATGAAGACATCTAAAAATATGGGCTGAAGAATTGGCTAATACACCTGGCAGATACTTAATAGTTACAGATCCTTGCTTTCCCAGACGACACACAATTTGTCACCCATTTCTCCCTGTTTTTATAGAAGTCTAAACAGCGTTACACCGTCATGCCAAGATTCTGCTTTCAGAAATGCCGATAGAGTACACGGAACATCATCACTTTGGTAACAATCTCGTCCCAGTCCGATGAATTCCAGGGATGGGAGCAGCTATTTTCACACCGTCTTAATTAACCTGCTGCATTGTTAAGCAGAGCCCACACTTTGTGAACTTTGCACGTCCCTTTGAGCCCGGATTAGCCCAATTTGGCTCAAAAAGTGCTGCATTAGCTCTGCAGAGGTGTATTTTACAGACAAGGCCATGGGCAAAATTTGTACTTGTTCTACATGACGGTGTCACATTATTCTCCTTTGCTCCTTTCCAACACCTTAAAATAACTTAAAATATAGTGTCATCTACATTTCACTGAGGCTTTGGCAGAGCAAGCAGTGCAACCTACTATATTTCCCTATCTCTCCCTATCTCAGAATCCAATCTGCCACATTTTTCCCCTCGCCTCGTGCTGAAACCTCTCACACAGGGCTCTTTGTGCAACGCATTTTCGGCCCCACTCACTGATTACCCGGGAAAGGCCGCCTACAAGCGAAGTAAGGTAAAAGGCATTGTCGACACTGAAATAATTTACCCCGCCTATACTGCCTGTTGTGCTTACTTCTCTAAAGCAAACGCCACGATGCAATGTATTGTGCTGCCACATTGTATGGAAACTATTTTTTTCCCCTTCATTGCAGTTGCTGCTTCTCATTCTAACACTACATTCAAACATGTTTTTTTCGTATTCACTTCGCACTATGAGTCCTATTTATGTAGCTTACTACATGTGATGCTAAAAATACGCCTATGCTCTTGTATAACAGAAACTCCCCCACCGCTGGTGTTAAATATATACAATCACCATGCACTGTGAGTTGAACTAAACACCGATTTCCTAGTTATGCATTCATTATTCCTATTATTTATGTGTACATCAGAACTGGTTGCTATTTTTGTATTTACAGAGGTGGTGTGTTTGTGTCTAGGAAGAACAGTGTTGTCAGTGTTTGACAACATCTCAGAGCACCTAAAATGTCATGTAAACACGACTCATTATCATAAACTAATCCAATGTCCTTTTATGTGAATATAACTCAAAAAGAGACAGATAGCACTTTGCTTTTGTTACATTTGTGCTTTTGTAATTGTGTGGGAACATTTCTCTCTAAACAGCTTACCCCGGTCACATGGATCTGTAAAGGAAAACATGGACTTGTTTCAGTGTTTTTTTGCCTTCTTTGACATTATATCTAGGATATTTTAAGGTTTCTGGACCCAAGAACGTTTTTACTGTAGAATTCAGTCAGTGCCTTGCTATGATGTATGTGTAACTGTTAGGGCTGCACAATATATCACAAAAGTGTCGATATCGCAATATTGGCTGACACAATAATCTATTAAACTAAATTCAACACAAGAAATGTGCTGTTTTTACATTGAAAACACTTTATTCTAGTTTCGTTGCTATACAAACATTTTAAACTTGATACTGCAGAATTTACTTGACTCTTGATACCAATTTTGATACGACAATGGTCATTTAAAAATGCGCTTTTTTACATAGAATGTCTAAAAAATGATAAAACTTCTAAATGTTACTATGTGGTCTTGTAGGTCTGATAATTCTAAAACTGTTCAGGAAAGGTCACATTTGGCCCTGTTCATGTGATTTTTGTGTTTGTGAATACTTGCTCAAACTAGTCTAGTTTCTCAGATTTGTTTTTATACTTTTCACAAGCCTTAGGGTGCACGGTGGCAGAGTAGTTAGCGGTCTTTCCTCCCAAGAAGGAAATTATGGGTTCGATTTCCGGGCAAACATCACCTCACATGATCTCTCTGGGTGGAGTCTGCATGTCCTCCCCGTGTTACGGTTGTCCGTGTGTCTGTGTTAACCCTGCGACAAGCTTGCCACTGTCTTAGGTTTACCCTGCCTAAAACCCAAAGGCACTGGGATAGGCTCCAGTCACGCACGACCCCTAGCGCGAACAAGCGGTAGAAAATGAACCCTACTTTGTTCATAATTTGCCTTATCTAGACGAAATTATTCTTGATTTTGTCTCTGTTAAGTTGTTATTTTCACAGAGTTTGACTAAAACATTAAGGCACAATCTCAATTCTCATTTATACCCCTTCCCCTTCAAATGAGGGCCACGAGGAAGGGCTGAAAGCACAGCCCTCTTTGGTTCTCTGTACATTTTTCATTTACAACAAGCAAAGAGATGAATTATATTATAAAATATGTCTATTTAATTAACCTATATGATGGTGATTACTATATTGATTAATAAACGATGCTTGTGAACTTCAGCAGACTGATGCTGTAGTTGCTGTAGTTTCTGTTTTAAAAATAGACTTTGTGAATTTTGTGTAGCCTATATACTATATACAATAGTGCAAAATAAGCAGTGCATACGGATACATTGTTGACATGCTCATTAAAGTGACAGGTTGTGTTCAAGTGGGACGTAAACTGTTCTTGTGGCGAGAGGTTTTGGTCAAAATGGACCGTAACCTCCTGCCCGAGGGGAGTGGCTCAAACCCAGTCCATGTTCAGGGTGAGAAGGGTCAGGGGTCTCTACCTCTGCTCCATCGCTGCGTCTCCTCTGTGCGTGCATGCGTGTTGGCTCGGTGCCTCTCTCACGCCGCTGCAGACCATCGCGGCCCCACAGCGGCGAGAGAGAGGCTGTCTCCCCGTGCAGATCTCTTGCTCGTACCGGGGCTTAGCTCACACATACGAAACATGCATTGTTTCCCCTTTCAGCAGATTGCAGTGGCACACAGCAAATAAAAACTAAAGAGCAATCTTATAACTTAAAAACTAATTGAAGTGCTTATTAGTTACTTCTGCGAGTATTTCCGTGTTTTACTGAAACTCCTCATACCTTTTTGTCTGAAGTGTGCGTCTCAATTTGCTTCATTTGAAGGGGTGTGCAGCCTTTCGCCTTAACCCCGCCCCCCACTGCTAAAAATGCAAAATGAGACACCCCTTTGTCTCTCGTGAACGCGCAAAATGAAGGGGTAGGGCTGAGGCGAAGGGCTTAAAGGTAGAATTGGTTAAATGTCGCTAAAATATCGATACCACAGTTCTTCATAGCCATATCGTATATCGCAGTAATTCCCAATGACGTGCTGTACAGCTCCAGTTATTATCATGCTCTATTTCAACTGGAATTCATCTAGTCATTAGTCTTTTACTCTTAGTTCTTTTGCCCATCTACCCCCTACATCTACACAATTTAATTTCAGAGCTAGTTTTAATTATAATACATCTTCTACTGCACGGATTGTTGCCTTCATTAAATTAGAAAAATATGATAATGGGACTTGTCTTGAAAACAGATAAGCAAACAGATAAAATCCATAATAAGCATCCTCTCTGGTTTTGATCAGGTGTAGTTCATGACATAAAGGCACACTCTGATAAGACACTAATAAGACTGGAGCTGTAATGAATGTATAGGACTTTGAAGTGTGCGTGATGGAGCCAAGGCCTGGTTGGATCAAACGGGGCAACTTCTACTGCAGGCAGCCTCCACTACATTTTAATTGGGAATCCTATACGCTATTGTGGAACAGGCACAGAAAGAAGGAACACTGTGAACTTGTTAATCAGAATGTCTGAAGCTTTTTTAGCCTTCACAGGAATTGCATTCTTCATAAGAAACACTGTAAGGGTAATAGTTGGTGATTTTTTGGATGAAAATGTTATGCAAACTCAAATGTCAAATTATATTTAAATACTGGTGCTTGTAAACTGTGGCTTGTTGATTAAAAAAACTCTACTTGTACTTTTCCATATAAAAGTAACTTTTTTCTTTGGAGGAAATTGGTGCTTTGATTGTTACACCTCTATATTTCTGTGACATTTGCAAAAATGCTAAATTATTTTGATGTTTAAAATGATTTTGGGTAAGTTAAAGAATCGACACAATTTGCCTTTGAAAAAAATACTAAATCTTTCCGAATGGCTCTTTTCTGCTCTCTTCAGCTTTGGCACTGATGTAACCTATATTTGTTTATTTATTCTGCAGTAATGATTTAAATTTTTGAAATTTCAAGTAGAATACTGTGAAGGTGACATAGGTTTTCACTCGAGTTCATTCGGTGTATTAACCAAAAACATGACATCAACAGGAAAGGGATCCAATCAAGGAAATTAGTTCTTCCGGTAATGGAAGCTGTAGAAATTGCAGGCAATGCATCCTGAAATCATAAAAAGAAAGCTTTTCTAACACGTGTGGAAATTGCTTCATGGGAAAGGCACAGAGGTGCATAACCTGCCAGCCAGCTGCCCTCCACAAAGAGTGGACTTGATTGCTGATGAGGAGGTGCTCAGTGGAGAGGTGACAGGGTCAGCACTTTCACAAAGGGGAGGGGCCCCCGGGGGGTGCTGCACAATGACACACACAGGCAAGATTCCTCTGACAAGAGAGCAGACGTCCAGGACTATGTCGGTCTCAAACCCAACAGGATATATAGGGAGGCAAGGCTGAAGGAGCACCAAATAAAACAAAGCAAGTTCACTGGAAGGCTAGAGGCTAAACGGTGGCTCACAGATTCTTATCAGGCTTTATATACACACACATATATATATATATTTATATATTTATATTAGAAACCTGGTTCAGTCTTGCTATCCATTGCTTTCAGAGTGATGATATGAAAAATAAATGGTTTTGGTTTTGTTTTGTTTATACCTGGTAGTCGTTCTTGTCCTGGTTTAGTTTTGTCCTGAGGTTGCCCCTAACATTTGAGATATTTGTTCACAATCTCAAGCTGCCATGTGTGGTTTATAAAGCATTGTTTTAAGAACTGGGAGATCATTTGTAGATGATACAAAAGAAAGGATAGAAAGGTCAGTACTTATGTCAATATAAAACATAGTATTGAGGAAAAAGCACTTGGCTCAGTTGGGTAAATAGAAATTCACAATGCTCTTTATGAACCAGGCACACTCAGTTCTCATGTGAGGTTTTTTCTTTTTGTACTTTTTGATTGAAGGACTCACACATCTTGCCGACTCTTGGTAGTGCACACTTCCCCTTTTCCCCATTAGTCAATGAAGCCCTGGACTCCCAAGCCTTTTCATTATTTTCTGCTGAAGCATTGCCTTTAAATACACTGGGCTTCTAATTTCATTTTGTTTGGGATGGCTGAACATGAAGACGGAACTGCCACCCGCCCCCCACGGGACAATAATTAAATTAAAGCATCATAAAATATTCTGCATGCACACTCAAATCATTCTCACGTTTCCAAGAACTGTTTGGAATACATACAAAATAACGATGATTAAAAAGTGTCGAAACATTACAAGAGAAGTATGGTTCTGGGTCGCTTCCTGCCTGACTAGCTGCACATCATTTCTGCCTCACAACTGTCACATGCTGTTACTTCAGTGAGCACTCGGAGTTGTCGTTGGGAAGTGCCACTGCATCTTCAGCTTAGGCAGTAGTGCCAGAGAGACTGTTGCATCCTAACTTACATATGTGGAGATGGGGGGACACTTAAAGGCTTTTTGCCTGAATACTTGCCGGAATTTTTGGATAATTTTCAGAAACGTTTCAAAAGTTGACTGGGTGACAGTTGTTCATTCAAGATTAATCAAAAAAAAATAAAAATAATCAAACTGCCTTTAAACAACCATAGGACTTTTAGGGTGCATTCACACTTACACATTCACCACATCAAAATTAGGATTAAACCTAGACTAAATCCAAAACTGAAGATAGATTAGACAAGGACAGGATGAAAGCAAGTGTACATCAGGACTAAACTGTGCTCAATTTAGCACTAAATAAGTGTGAACGCACCCTTAATGAGTACCTGCTTTACCTGCTTTGCCTATGTTACCTTGTACTTTTCACTCAAAAAATATATATATTTTAACGTGTTAAATAAAGTTTAATGCCATACTGTGGAAATTCCAGGCAAAGCAATAACTGACCCTCCACCTAAAACGTAACATAGTGCACCTTTCAAGGAGACATATAATGTTAAAACTTAAGCTTTAATGAGCTTTTAACCTTGTTACAGCAGTGTTTCCTCATCATTACTTTACTCAAACATGTATTTTGATTGATTCACGCACGTTTGAGTTATCTTGTATTGTCCTGCAACTGAGGCTCAAGTGCTCAGAAAATTCCTGTTTTAACCTACTTCCTATCCCTGTCCACATCCCACAAGAGGGTTTTTTTTTTTTTTTAAAGAACCGTAATGTTTCATTTGGGTTCTAAAAGGTCCTGTGGCCACTTCAGGATCAGCTGCTTGTTACAGTTAAATGTCACTATGCAGAGGCGGAGCTTATCCGTTCTGCAGTTTTGAACAGGAAGTCAGTGAATCTGTTTCTATTATACATCTCATCTTTTTCATAATTATTTTTTTTGTTTAAAAAATAATTTAAAACATTGTGCAGCCTAAGGGCTTGTTAACAGTTTTAAAATACACCCCAACCCCACTGTAACGCTGTATATAGTGCGTGTTACAAGTAAGCTTGTTCATCATCATGAGGAAACACTTTCTAAAGGGATGTGTTTTTCTTTCTGACCATGATAAATGTATAATAAAATGTATAGAAACTACACTTTTGTGCTGGTAAGCCATATGTCAGTATAAATAAAAGGGAACAAGGACTTGCACTGTTTTTGTTGGTCTGGTATATGCAGAGATCATTCAGCAGATGTGGCACTCTGTATTATTCATGTCTCGAGGTTTGGTCCTTTTCAACACAAAAAAGAAAACTTTAACATCTCAGTGAGTCAGTATTTTCACGACAGGCTAATTTTATTTTATTCTATGTTCATTTGAACTGTTACCTGTTATTTTAAGTTTGATTTACAGGGATGGAATAAATTCCCAGGTAAAAGAAATATTCAATACGTTTGGACTCCGATCTATGTATGGTTTAAAAATGTAGCATTGCCCTTTTTCAACGATAAAAGTGACTGACAATCTGCCTCTTGTTACGGTGAAATGTCATTTTAACTCGTGGCGGGGCTTATCAGTTCTGCAGATTTGAACATGGAGCAATGGTCAATGGTTTCAATTGGTAATCTGTTCTAGATCAATGTTGTGCCTTATAAAGAACAAAATGTAAAATCATAATCTCCTAATGTTAAAGTTTAATACTAAATAGCCAGAAAAAAGCATAATACGTCTTTTGTTATTTCAAGTATAGACGTTTCTCAAGCTTAGTTCTCTCAACTTTTGCAGGTGGATCTACTTTACAAGCCAAAAACAGCACCTCTAAACATACTTTCAAGTGCTTCGCCAGGATAGTAAGTGCGTTACCTTGAGTTACAGTAGACGGATGTCAGCTGCGTGATCTGGGAAAATATAAAAGATTGCGTGTCTCGATAATCAAGGACATCCTGCTCCTCTCAGCATTCCTACACTTGGCACGCTCTTCACACCACGCTGCCTTTTTTGTTTCATCTTCACTTAAAACCTTAAGCTCCCAAACAACCGGACACATTTTATTTATCTACTGGTCAATCCGCTGTCCTTATTTGAAGGGACAACGCGCCTTAAAAGTTCCTGCTGCTAAGGAAGTCCAGTACAGTTTGAAGCGTGCTGCGATCATTCGTACGCAAATGTGTGTTTTTATAGTCGAGGACAGAACCTCTTGATCCCTATTAACGCGCATCTGACACATGGCTTTTGGGGGGACATTTCTGATAGGTTTATGCTGTGACAAAGTACGTTTTTAATGCCATTGTAAAACAACAGAGGAAGCAAGTGCGCCTTGTTTGAATCATAATGTGAGAAACCACTGTAGAATATTGTTTTATTTTAAAGCTAGACCATTAAATTGTAGATACCTTTTAGCGTACCTTTTGTAAAAGCAGCGAAAGCATAGAGTAAATTGATGCGTATTGTGTTGAATGGCAACAGTGCTTGAAAAATGTATTCTAGTCACGTTTTATTGAAAGCACGCACCACTTACAACGTAAGTTAAGAGCTCTATACTATCCAACGTGGAATACATTTGTCAAATAAGTGATAGTTTTACTGGCATCGGTGGAGTTGTGCGTTGCGAGACTGTTTGCAACGTTAAGTTAATGATGAGATTATTTTGGAAGTGAGGAACTTTATCAGTGTGTTTGCACATCTTATATATTATTATCTTATCTCTGTACCATTTTAGCATAAGTAAAGAAAGAATATAGATTTGATTATTTACTACGGATTGATGGCACATTTATTCTTGAACTCAACTGATCTTGAAGAATATGATGTGGGGCCAATAAGTATTGGGCAAGTTGAAAATTTGCAAGTTCACCCATTTAAAAAGATAAGAGAGGTTTGTAATTTTCATCATAGGTACACAGCGTTAGAGACCGAATGTAAAAAAAACCCAAAAACCAGGAAATCACATGATTTTTAAACAATGTACTTGTGAAAATGGGTGGCCAATAAGTATTGGGCAGCCAGCAAAAGTTACTTTGTAATGTAGCCTTGGTTGGCAATGACAGAGGTCAAACGGTTCCTGTAGTTCTTGACCAGGTCAAATGGACCAGGAAAATGGGTTTTCACAAATAAATTGTTTAAAAATCATGCAATGTGACGTCCTGGATTTTTTTTTTTTTTTTACATTCTGTCTCTCACGCTTGACCTACGTGTACCTGTACGATGAAAATTACAAACCTCTCTTATCTTTTTAAATGGGTGAACTTGCACATTTTTAAGTTTCCCAATACTTATTGGCCCCACTGTAGCTTTATAATTGATCTGTGGTTTCTACACTTTCTGCACTGAAACTTCGGTCAGCCACAAATTGACTTGTGGAAAGAAAGTTGCAGGAAGCATACAATGTTTTAAATTAGACGATGAACAAAAAAATGTTTTTTATTTGACATGTCATCCAGAAAAGTCGCATAGTAAAACCTCTGAATTTAATTCTTTCAACTACTCTACACACCCTAACTCTACTCAACCTACGGGGAAAATGTGACATTAGCCTGAACAGCACAGAGTGGATGCTAGTATAAAGAGGTCAGACAGAAAAATCCTAACTAGAGTTCCTGATCAAACTGATCAGGGCGAAGGAGGGAGAGAAAGAGACAGACCAAACCCAAAGCCTCATGACTTCAATTAGCAAGCTGCCCTAATGAGAGACCCATTCATTGAACTTAGACATGAGGATTGATTTATTCTGCAGCAACTCCTTTTCTTAGACAAAGTCTGGAGTTGGCCCAGTGCATGGCTGACAAGTGCGCTTTGGATTATTGCCTGCAAGATTATTTAATTTGATCATTTAATTTAAATTGCATCAGCTATTTAAGAAGACATGTGATGCTCTTGCCTCCTAGTTATAATTTATGAAACATAAATCTCAATATTGATCCAACACGACTTAATACATGAAACAAATCAGATGACTTCCGATTTAAATCTGGGGCTGAAAACTCTTAAAAGTAGATTTTTGCAAACTAAACTAAAAACAAACCAACTTTTACAAATGTACTTCAAAACGCTGCGTAATCTCAGCTGATTGCCATATTATGAAGCTCTGATGAACCACAAATATGGCTGAACTTTCTGTGTCCCATCAAATTGACGTCATCAAAGTGTCCAACTTTTCAGCCTTGCTCTTTGATTCTGGCCGCAAACAAATAAAAAACCATGCATGTGATCTTTTGAAACAGTCGCTGTGGGGATCCAGGGGTCCACAACATTCTGCCGTGGCTGGTGTGTTAGTGAGTGACACATGAATAGGATCCCGCTTGTTCGTGAAAATATAATATTCCTCTAGGTTTTTGCTGTGTTGAGGCTCCGCTCCCTGATGGCGTTGCCTTTAGCTGAGATATATTATATCGCCGCACATCCTGGCCTCCTTACCTTCTGCCAGCCAGATTAGTGCTTTTATCAATAAGCAGCTTAGCACCAAAGTGTCCCTCAATATAATATGCCATGGTATTTTATATTTATTTTTTTGCCTCTGCTTTAACTCCTGCGCCGCTCGTTGTCATGTCTCTGACTCTGAAATGTTCTCACAACCTCACAATTCCTTTCCACCTTAACTTTGGGTATTAACCTCTGCTTTAAAGAAAGTGCAGACATTATGCATTCTTCTTTGCAGGTCACATTAGGAACCTAGAAGGGGCCCCTGAGGTCCAGAGAGCTGCGGCCCCACCAGACACTCAACCCCATTAGAATCCAGCCGTGCTCCATAAAAGCCATTAACATCCATTAGGGAGGAGCGGCCGTCCACACACACCTTAAAGGCCAGCAGCCACAAGGTGCACGATTACACACGGAGCTAAACTTATCCAGCCTCTCACTGTCGTCGTCCAATAACCAAGTCACGTAGGACAACAAAACACAGTGTGGACGGGTCTGAATTAATGAATTTTGGGGGAGAGGGGAAAAAAAAACACACAAAACAACAATGACAGCAAAGAAAACACAAGACAAAATGTACATTTCTGTCATCAAGTTACATGTCATGCAGTTAAGTGAACAGCGTTTTCTCGAAAAGGGTTTTAAAAATCTGGTTTAAAGAACACTCGATAAGCAGCACTCGTCAGTCTCTTCCTGCTTCTTCAGCTTGATATTATATGAAGACTTCAAGGATATATTTGAATTGATTATCTGTTTATCTTTTAGACATATTTGGACTATATTACGTTTACTTGGGGACCTTGGCTAAATTGTAATAATTGCAAACATCGTGGGGTAATTTAAATTTTACAGAAGTAGGTAAAAAGTTCCTCTTTCATATTATTTTATGATTTTAACACCACATACAGAAACACAAAAATGTCCCTTTCCGAAAAACAAGTCTTCAAAAACAGTTAATTTCTTGGCTTATGTATTACTTGTGTTGTCTGAAAATGTATTCAATTGTTGGGTGTAAGGTTTGTTTGTTTGTTTGTATTGGTTTGTTCTTGGAAATATGCATTGTGTGGATGAATGGTTGTAGCACTGTTTTGTAGTTGGTTCTGCACATTATGTTAAATAAGGCAATAACAGGGCGCAATACAGGGTTTCATGTCGCAGTGGATTTATACTCAAATTATTTTTTTTTAATGTTTGCTTATTATGTAGAGTAGACCAATTGACTATTATTCTTTTTTTGGCCGTGGAAGGATTAATGTTGTGAAAATCTAGATAACAATTGCATCCAAACATGCATAATTCAGGTGCAAAATCACGTCTTTTTGTCATTACACACAATTATGCATTTCAAGATTATTCGGTTAATCGATAATCATGATTATCCAAGGCACAGTATAATCGTAAGATAAAAACAAAAAAAATTAGGCTTCTTTTTTTTTATTTCAATCTGATTTTTGTCACATTTATTTTATCATTCAGAAAAGTCGACAATAGGAATGAAAGAAAATGAAAGATGTGACTGTAGTTTGTTGATCATAAATAATTCTTAAATTGTGTTGTTTTATCTCACAGTGATCGTACCAGTAACATTTTATATATGACGACTAAATTAGATTTTTATTTCCTCAAGCAGACTAATGAAAGCGTGCTGAAGTAAAGTAATAATACGCTGATATTAATGCTCTCGATGTGATATTGTTTTGGGACAGATTTTAACTCTTCACATCATTAGCTGAAGTTGGCAAACCGGTGTGTAATCCACATTGTGACTTTAATATGAATTAGCACGAGCAAATCCAAGCTGGAACAAATCTCGGTTAAGATTTGGCTCCGAGCTTTTCTTGGTGAATGTACTTGAGCAAATGGTATCTCTTTTCAGCCTTCTTCCACTCACACAATTGCACGCAGCTGCATCGCTACTGCCTCTCCTGTGATTACCGCTCTACTTATCGCATCTGATGTAGCGCATTCTTTTATTTATTTATTCATCCATTTATTTTGCTGTGCATTTCTTAATTCTCTGTCAAAGGTGAAGCCTCACTTTGGCCTGAAAAAAACGTAATTACAGTTCATTGGAGTAAAAAGTGCACCGTGCAACTATCTTGAGGAGACGATGCCAAGTCCTTGTTTTTCATAGACATGTTATTTCTTTGCTTGGAATGTTCCACAGTATTAAATATCATTTTCTCCATGGCGACAAGAAAATGAAGCTACCAGGCCAAGTAACAGGTCAGATCTATGGAGAAGCGATCCCACTCATTAACCGAAATGTATTTGTTGTTGTTGTTGTTGGTTTTTTTTTTGTCGGTTTGCTTTCTCAACATAGAAGTTCCCATGTAGAAACAACAGAATTATCCAATCTGCACCTGAAGATGATTTGATATCTCATTGAATCTACCGGTACTTGCGTCAGTAGATTTATTTGGGGCATTCTGACTTCAAAGGGCGTTTTTTCCTTTCGGGACATAAAGATCAGCCTGTAATGTCAAATCAACGAACACCAATCATAGCTAATTTTAAACTTAATTTGATTAAACATTTATTTATTTAATTTGATCCATGAATTTATCATTTTTATTTTATTTTATTTATCTTTACACCAATTTTGTTAAGATCAACATTACTCAAATTAAGATTTATTTTGTATCTAATATGTAAAAAAGTATTTGACCTAAATTATGTGCAGTTTTGTCCATAAAATGCCTATTTTTAATATGAAAAGATTATATGATGAAAAATGTATCTCTAAATGTCGTTTTCCCCAACCCGATATAGCTCGGGATGGAATGTAAAAAAAAATTAAAAATAAAATAAAAAAAACGTTACTATAGAAATTCTTTTTGCGGCAATAGCAAAAACACTCAAAAACAGACAAAAGAGCCGTGGAACAACGCGACACACAGCTGGGTCACTAATGTTATTTCTCACTATAGTGCCAGAATAAGTTCTTATGCATGCTGTGTTTAGCATTTAGAATCTTAAACTCTCCATTGGTTTAATATTAGGCTGACTGACTGGAACATTCTACTCAAATCAGTGTCATTTCCATGGAGGCGAGCAGAAAAGTTACACACTGAATGCCGTCAAATGGGTGGTCTCATTCGTTTTCCCCATGCACGCGCTCTTTTGGGAGCTTTGAGCGTGGTTTAATGAAGTGCATCCAAACTGTGACAAATAAGCATAGCGAGTACATTCAGTCACATCCACAGCATTGTACAGTGAGCCACACAAGGTTTTAAACACGGCCTAATGAATGCTTTTAATTAGCACGGGGAAAACGTTTCTTTTTTTCTGTGACAAACGACTACGGCTTTTTATTTAAACTAAAAAATGAGAACGCATGCCTCTTAATGGCAGTTGAACATTTGGATAGAAAACAGATTTAATCATTTTTCAATCCAATTAACATGTGCAAAGTTTTTTTTTGTGACTGTTGACTTGTTGATGCTCAATTTCAATTTAAGTTGTTAGCAACAAATTTGTCTTACTTTGGATGTGTACGGTGTTTGATATCCTTTGTTATTCTTTGGCTTGTCGGAGTGTACAGTTGTCCCAGTTTTCTAAACAATAGCACAATGGGAAGAATTACTCAAAATGACAGTCTCAGGTCAAGACGCTGCACAAGTCAGTGAACACTTCTGGAAAGTTGACTCTTCCTTGATCTTTAAATTCACCAAAACATAAATAACATCAAGCAAAAAATTCCAGTCTTTCTTTTCGCTTCATGAACTAAATACTACCTATATCTCTCCCATATTAATTACACCGCAAAAGTCTAACCTAATTTGCTCATTACATACTGTATTGTATTGGCCCAGTTAGTGCCAACACTGGGATTGATTTTTTTTCATCAAAGCATGATTGGTGTATAGACCAGCCAGCCAGTCAAATGTGTGTAGCCCAATAATGATTTGGCAGTGAAACAAAAAAACAAAAACAAAAACGTATTTAGGACTATTGACTGAAATCTTGGGGTCTGGAGCAAGAAGCCTCACCTGTGCTCACCTCTAATAAATTAAAAGGAAGCGCATCACATTCCCCAGACCCCTTCGCCCCCTTTGTCTACTCTCCAAACCTGTACTCTGACTCAGGTAGGCAAACTATATGTGTCTTGCCTGGGGAGTGTTGTCAAAAATATATAACCCATACACGGATCAATACTAAAGCTCGTATCAAAACTAGATACTTATTTGAACATGGTTGAGTTCACGTCCTAGAACTTGATAATCATAATCTCAGATGGTGACCTACAGTAAGTACGTAAGGATTTTTTTGGCCCGCAGGCTTTATTAGACGGGACAGCTGAGCATGAAATGGGGATGAGAGAGAAGGGAGGACATGCAGCAAACTGTTAGAGCCGGGATTTGAACTCTCGACACTGCGGCACTTTAGGATCATTTTCAAATCGGTATCGAGTATCTTGCCTTTTCTTCAGTTACAAATGAAATTGTACCATTACGAAAGTGTTTGGTTTGACTGCCCTTTTAACCCACTGCTCCACTACAGTATGAACATTTTAAATCATTCAAATCCAGACATAGACGGACCCTCATTGCTCTTGTCTGCATGTGTTTCTTCCATTGTAGTGATAGAAGACATCTGATAGTGATGGGGCTCTCGTCTGTGCATGAGTTATGCTAAGTGCTCCAGTATTTCCACATGAGTTTCAGATTACTGGAAAGACTGGTCAACGGCAATAAAACCACCAGAGCTGCCATACATTTACATTAACCATTTCGCTTCTCACTCGGCTCTTTTCACACCAGAAATGCGTGTCTTGATTTAATTTGCAAACATATTTTTACTTGTGACCTTCCTAAACTTGATTCAACACTGCTTAAATGCAGTGTCAAATCACCTCTGTTAATATTAATCACATAATTGAATAATATAAATTTCATCACCATGAGAAATATTCAGTGGAAGGAGACAGCCTTTAATTTATATATATATAAAAAAAAAAATAGACAGACTCTGAAGACTAAAGAATAACCACGCTTCACATCAACCATTAGTGACTTTGGCCTTCGCACTGAATTGAAAGGAAACTGTCGAAGTAAAAGAAATGATCTCATTCATTCTAAAGGTACATTCAACTTTATTAACAGTCCTGTCTAGCTTTTAATGTCATATTTCAGCCTTTTTGAACTGTTAACAATTAAAATTTAGTGACGATTGTTTTGATGGTTCAATCGCATAAGTTTAATTGTTTTTTTGTATATGTTTTTCTAAACAAATAACTTAAGTGATGATACGTTTGCTAGAACAACATGTTTTTTTTAATTGACATAAGACAAGACATAAAATATGACTAAAAATAGTTATTGCAATCAGAATACATTTTGATCCTATACTGTAAGGGCTTTCTTTAAATTCAGAAGACAATGGCAATCATTTTGTTCTTCCCTTGATGCAACTTGAATTAAAAATACATAAAGGATAAGTAACTTAAGTTAGAACCATGAAAAAGAATGAAGGACAAAGCGCTCATGCTCTTTTTAAAAAGACATACCAACTTTCTTGGTTGAAGGTTGGACGGATTCATCATGTACTTTCATAATGTTTTCCCGTTTGAAAATAAAATGACTGAATAAACAACAACTCAGAGCATCAACCTTGTACAAAACAAGAGAATCATTCTGCTATTATTTTTTGGAAATGGCACAATTATCCTACATGATCATAATAACTGGAGATGAAATAATGAGAATTGCTTATCGTATCATTTGCATTGACTGTCCAAATACCAGACTTGACAAGAGCAGCACAGCCCTGTAGGACTACAGTCGTCGTAACTTATGTGCTTCCTGTCTCTTGGTGATGATTTCAGCACACGGGGAGCTGATTAACACTATTTTCACTGAATAGAACGGTTGCTTTGTGTATGTTTGTCAAATCACCATTGTGGAATTCCATTAATCAAATTGTACCAGCAGCCTCCATAAATGAGCCAATTTCTCAAGATTAGTCCTGGCATTATCGTTTCACATAGGCCTTTTGTTAAGTGGCAGTTTGCATTTTGAACAGAAAATACCAAATGATTAGGCATGCGGCAGAATGATAGTGACGGAGACTGGAGGACATTTTTTTTAGATATTTAAACTGCACTCTTGTCTATTGGTTTTATTTGGAACAGAATTGCTTGTCCAATAAGTGCAGGGCCAGCAGAACCACCGCACAAAGGTCCAGTAATTGCCAGCTTACCAATATATCACAGATAATTTAGGTTAATTACACACTGTGAAGGATGCCCCGGCGCATAACCCACCAGGGAGCAAGCATGCAATATGTCTTTCAGCCCTACCTCGCAAAGGGTTTTTAACCTCCAGCAGAGCCGCTTTTCACTGAGGAAGCACCAAATCGGCACTCATTACTGGGCGCAGGTTGGGGTAGACACTTGGACCAATAGAAGCTGATTTCTGCCCATGATGCATCTATGTAAGAGCTACATCAGCAAGCTGCTCTATTCAATGTGGCTAGAACAACAGCAATTGAAAAAAGAGACAAAAAATGCAGGGACACTGTATTAAATATGTCAACATTGTCTCAAGCAAGTCTCATGGAAGCAGATGTGCAGATGTGGAAGATGGACTCAGTTTTGATGCTAAAGTGAAAAGTACAGTTACAGGAGCACAAAAATTACTCAAGTCAAAGTAAAACTATCACTTTAAATGCATGCCCTTTGGATTGAATATATGTTGTTTTTATTATTGAACAGTGTTTTATGTTGCACCTTAATGCCGAGACAAGTTCCAAGTGTTTGTGAATTTTGTTAATTGACAACGGCAATAAAACCATTCTGATTCTGATTCTGAAAAGACCTGAACTCAAAACCTTTAAGTCAAAAGTACAGATTCCTTCTCGCAAATGTAGCGTAGTAGTGAACATACGTTTTTCACTAAAGTACAGTACTTTAATTGTGTACTTAGTCACTTTTGACCACTGCGTTACACACAATAATATCAGAAATGTAATTGAGAAATAAATAGGCTTACTTTTATCAAATAAATAATACAAATATATATATATTTTTTTATATATAGAATTAGAATTTCCCAGCAGCAGTTTCAACTGTTTAACCTGTGTGGCATTTAACATTGCAGATAGAGGTGTAGTCTGAAGCTTTTAGACCTTTAGATCCTTTATCCCTCCTGTCAAGAAGTGTGAAACTCTTGGTAGTAAAAATCAAAAGAGAACTGTACAATAACGACTTGTCACAAACTAGCACTCAGAATTCATGTATTTCCTGCTTTTCTAAAGTGAGAGTAGTACATGATTTAAGTTCACCTGTACTACTGTTCCAGAGATCTACTCCTTTAACGGATAATAATACACAATTTAGCTTGTCTTTCGTCGTTTCATGCAGTTTCTACTTCGATGAAGGCCAACAATGCAAACCTATCACATTTTCATCTAATTGCAAACTACATTTCCCATGACTACTTTTGCACACATTTTGAACACACACGTTAAACCGTACTCAAAAAAGTCAAGCAAATGCTGTATTATAATCGCTTTAAATCAAACAGTCGTCTCTTATTTAGAAAGAGAGCTTTGTAAGAGGCTACAATTGTGTCTGTATGCCTCATTACCTATTAATTTTTCCTCTGAGAGAGATGGTAATATCGCTGAGTGCCTTTGGGTTTGTGATTCTACCCCAGGCTGTTGGTTGCCGCTGTTAGTGCGACATACATTCGATTAAGTTCAGTGAGCATGTCCAGGCAGGCAGACACAATATAGTGAAGTGTATTGGAGGAGCAGCAGCCGAGGGTCCAGGTGATGGCGGAGGTGGGAGACTATATGGCGATGGCTGGTTAGTTTAAGAACAGGCAGGGGATTGCTGGGGTCCGCATCTCGTCCTTGCAGTTATGAAGGAGAAACAAACTGATCTGACAGTGACAAATGAAGCGTCTCCTCTCCCCCTACCACCACTTTTCTGCCTCTCAGACTCGCTTTCACGCCCTCGCCTCTCCTCCTCCAATTTCTCCATGAGCATCCGCAGTTCTGGTCAGCCACTCTCCCACCTGTGAGGCTCGACTGGGGGGAGGAGGTTTGGGTCTTTGCAAGAACTAAGAGATGATCTTTTAGTCGATTTGACACGATACTCATTCACCACAGCTAAACAGATGTCTATTTTAAACGTCGATTAGAGGTGGGAAATATATCAAAATTTAGGTAATATTGCTAATGTTGTTTTGAAGATAAAACGCCTGAAAAAGAGCTAAATAAAAGTGAAAAAAGTGGTTATAAACTTTCAAATAAGGTGGTATATCTTAACTTGTGTGATCAATTTTAGGGACATTTCACATTTGTCTGCTAATTTACACTCAACTATTATAATTAAAGACAAGTTGTAATGTATTTCTGTTTGACTGACATAACATCATCCTGAGATATTATAAATAATAATAATATAATTTCTGGTTGTCAATATACATTTTTGCAGAAAATAATAACAAGCATTTATGCACTAGAAGAACAGATGAACTGATGGAAAAACAGAGAAGGTCCATCCCATTTTATTTAAGTCTGATTGTTGGAACAACTTTCTTTAATGAGAGATGTGACAGTTCAATTCAGAAAAGTAGAATGTCTCTGATTGGCCAGCTCAAAGCTCCACTTGCCTGCCCTACATTCCTACAGATATGATTCCTCATTTTGTCTGAAACATTATCGCCTGAAGTTGCCCGGGTGTGTGTGATTGCGCCGCCATTCTGCTGTAATACTTGGCCCATTTATTGGATCAACAGATCTTAGCGTCGCATAATTACTTCTGCACTTCTGTTTCCTGTCACCTGTGAGACCTGCGCTGCATTTAAAGACCCTAAATAGCCTTGCATGTTTCACACTTTTATTGCATTTGAGTTGAATTGTCCAGGTGCCATTAAGCAGGACACGGTGAGTAGCAGGAATGATGAAGGCATAGCTCAGCAGTGATTATTGTTGAGGTTTAATGACTGTCTTGCTCCTGTAATAGACCTTCTGGGGGGCTGAAATGAGATGCCAAGCAGAGAAGACAATTAATTGCTTGGCTTGCTTTTGTCCCCGCCCTCATTCCCTTGTGTATTGGGCTGAAACCTGATAAGATAAGGCTTAGGGCCACCCTAATACCTTAAAACACTCAAGTGTCTTCACCTCCATTGTCCGTCCATATATATATATATAGATTATATATATATATATATATATATATATATATATATGTGTGCGTGTGTGTGTGTGCGTGTGCGTGTGTGTGTGTGTGTATATATATGTGTGTATATATATGTGTATGTGTATATGTATATATATGTGTGTGTCTTCAAGTGCCCAGTCCAGTCATTTAGCGCTGAGGTACACCATCTGTGGCTAGTGGTTGTGTCTTGTTGGTCAATTAATAAACATCAATTATGCGAATACAGAAATGACATCCCAACAATAACCAGCATATAGATGCCTACGCGCCGCCCTGTTATGACAGAGCTGGTGATGGCCATGAGTTCATATACCTTGTGTTTTGTTTAAAGCAGTAGCAAAAGATTATTAATAACATGTAGATACTCAGATGACAGGCTGCCCTTTTCTTAAAAGCACTGCTGATACGCATCATTTCCCCCGTTTCACTAGAGGTCCAGAGAGTGGTTATGTATGCAGCAAGGAAGGATTAGCTGAATATTGTAGTAGCCCCTTAAGCTAATCGATGCAATTTTAAATGATTGAAAAAAACCAAAAGAGCCAGCAGTGACATGCATAATTCCCTGAAGTTTTTCTAAAGCTGATAAGTATCAAAACATCAGGTCTTCTCCGTTTCCAGACACACTATTAATTAGAAGTTTGTCTCTGAGGCAAGCTTAAATCCATATCAGAGCGCGTGCATCGTTGACCAGCGTTGGCAGAATTTTAAAACTTGCCTCACCTCTGAGCTTTTAGAAATCCCACTTAAATGTTTGTCCTTGTACATTTGCTAAGGCGCATTTTTCTAATGATTATTTTCAGGCAGACACAAGAGAAGGAAATAGCTGGAAATGTCACAGCCACATCCACTGTTAAGTGGAGGAGTAAACACATTGGGTGAAAAAGCCTGCAGTACACTCTGCTTATGAGCATTAAAAATGCATTGGTGTTCTAAATCATTATAATGCAAATTCCAGTCTGTTAAGCAGCAGTGCACTGCTCACATTAGATGAGTGCAAATCCATCAGGCACGCTAAAAAAATTCTGTGTACCCAGAGTAATTGGAATAACAAATAGAAGGTTATATTATACAATTCACATGTGGTCAATACTACGCAGACTCAAGTCCAAATAAATGGCCAAGTGTGCATGTTTGCCACACACTTTCCTTTGGCTAGAGCCAATATGCAGAGCCATTATAAAAGAAGAACTCGGATAATGGAGGTGTGATGAATTCTACAACCACAAATAAGTACTGCCAATCACTTAGGGCTACATTTTATAACAGCATGTCCAGTTGTACAGTCAATTTTAATTCCAGCATGTATTGATACTGTACAAACCAAGTACAAAAGCATTGATCTAAATCTGAGCTATTTGTGCTTTCTTCATCCTCGTCATCGTCTGTAGCCAACAAAGCACTAAATAAAGACTAAAGTGTGACTGTGTGGATTTTGAGCCCTCTACATAAGGATCGTGTGTCTGTTGCCGCTCACATACCGGGAATATCTCTGTGCCGTCACATGAAATGTCAACTGGAATTTGACAAGATAGAGCGCTGCAATCCCCTTTGAGATCCCCACTGAGCCTCACACTGACGTATATTGCTCCCTTATTATAATCAAGCCCTCACGGCTGACCCATGTCTTTGTGTGATAATAAAACTAATTATTTGCCACAAGAATTATTGTGCACCCGGCTGTCTTGAGGTCAGAATAACTGGCAGCCTTCATACACTATTAAACTGATTATACCGTGTCACTGGCCAGGAATTTGCAGCATGTTGATATCGCTAAGCTAAGCAGATGCCATGCCTGTTATTTATGATCTTGCCATTATATTAGTCTAACATATTAAATGCTAGTAGTGATGCAGTAGGTCACTGAAATACACAAAACATCTGTAACCTCATTTTATTTCATTTTATTTTTTACAGTTATCACAACTTTGCATGCATCTGGCTCATATTTTTGGATGCAGTAGTTTTTAGAGCACTCCCTCAGGCGCAGTACTGAGCCTATAACCCCGACCAATGCCAAAAAGAAAGACTAAGACGCAGCAGGAAGAGGAAGAAAACTTGTGCACTTTAACTTCATCTTATTTTTAGCCGTGTTTGGAGGGAAGTTTGTCAACCTTTTTATCCACAAGATCAGTTATCCATTTTGAAGGGTGGAAATGGTGCACCTTTTTTGAAACTACATGCTAGCTGCAGTACATCAGTCTCATTAGAGTAGGGAATGCTTGAAAGGTCCCCCCCTGTTTTGCCTTTGAAGTCGTGTTCACAGTTGGGCTTTACATTCAACTATGATAAGGTAGCTAGGTAGAGCATAAGGCTTTCTTTCATAAATTTCTTACATAAATGCATGAGAAGTGTGTGGGAGATTGTAGACTGAAAAAATTCAATAGTTGTCAACTTTCGACTTTCTGTTGCTGGTATTTGTGTTTGTATGTATTTTATATAATTTACAGGCACTGGCCACCACATTAGATGCATTTCACAATAGTAACATACAGTTGTGAAACATTCAGGGAAAAGTTCAAGTCAAGCAATTGAAAAGGAAAATTGAGGGCAAAAGAAAAAGGAAAAAACTGGGTGAGACTAGCAACGATTTCTGGTGGGATTACCAGATTATCATTAAAATTCTGGTAACTACAACCAAGGTGAACATCAAGCCAGCTACATGTAGTCTCAAGTGAGGGCCGTCTTGAAGGTTAGTGCTCCTCCCAAGCCAAAATACATAAAACGCCTTGGGTCAGGGATGGTATCTGGCATAACATATATAGTATAACATTTCACTGCAGGCTTGGAACCTGACGGTTTGCTATGGACCAGAAAACAAGGAATTAAAGCTTGGGTATCGGATTTTCAAACTTTAAAAGGAGGAAGTGTTATTCAAATCTTTCTAACATCTCTTACAACCCCCGTCACATTGTTAATATCCCCATCCAAAAAATTGGCGTGTACGGCACTAGAGCAGTTTTTTTTTAGACAGCGGAGTGAAACTGGGGTGGTCTGCCCAAGAGCAGCCAATCAGATCACTGCTTTCGGCACTTAGTTCAAATCTTTAGTATTAGATGCAGACCGTATGCATCTCATTCTGTCACTTTTACTGTATACTCTCTATGGAATAAAAAATAAATGGATTCATTAGCAAGGGCGACGCAACCACAAGATATGCAAATGGCAATTATTTATTATTTATTGGTGTGAGATGGACGCTGGTGATCCATGGCAGCTTGAACCGATGGCTGGGAGGAGAGACTCAGGGTGGGGCTCTGTCTCGGCAATCTGCCCAGCCGGTTTGGAACTCCCCCTCTTAGAAGACTGAATGCTGAAAGAAGGCATATTACAAGGGGAGGGAGGGCGGATCAAACAGTCAAGCGTTGACTGAGGTGTTAAGCTGGTATAAGAAGCCTTCTGGGTAATAGAGGTCTGGTCCGAAGACAGAGGTGGAGGCGTGGTCCTGCTCACGGACCTCAGTTAACATATTAACTCCATTTAATTTACTCCTTTACAAGAATAAACTGTGTTCCCCAGCTTCAACATAAATGCACATGTTCCTCACTCTGTTAGTCATACCACATACCAGCCGCATCACATTTTTGCAAATATCATACCAGTACTAGTGCAATCAATTCCATATCCTTTTAATTTGTTTCTACTTTATTCCTTGCCTATTCTAATTCGAATTCCAGCAGGTCTACCCACTAATTAGTCGATCAGTTAATTGAATATAGAAGCAGATGCATCTCATAATGTGGTTGGCCGATTGCGTTTTCCTCTGTATTCACAAGTAGCTTTCTGAATTTGGCTTGAAACGGCGATGGGTTCCTTGCTGTGAGAGCCGAAGCAGATTGAGGATGGAGTGGTGAGTGCCAGCGCTCCTGCCTGGCCTTCCAGCTGCTGAGGAGTTGGGTGGCACAGCTGCCGCCTCTTTGCATCTGAGCCCTTCCTCTTACCCTCCACTCATCCAGATTTTCATGGATGCACAGTTTGAGCTGCAGGGGCTTCGGCAGAACGGGGCAAATGTCCAGCACCTGATCAAGCGCACATGAAAAGATACGCCAGTGCACGCAGTAGTAATATCAAGCAGTGTCTATACCCAAGAGGTTTGAAGCTGGATCTATAGTGTACAGGTTTCTAAAGGCTGCGGTGCGCTAACCTGATTAAGGCACTTTCTCACCCTGAACGTACCCTCACAGGCAGCTCAGAGTGTGAGTTTGTATACCTAAGCCCACTGCAGGGGAGGGAGAGCTGCATTAAGGAAGAGGGAAATCACTATTTAGGGAGCTTCTCAAGTGCTTAAGGATAAAGTATATCAATCCGTATTTCCTTCAAAGACAGAAGCGTTTAAGTTTGGTAGATTTATGACTTATTTGCAGGGAAACTTTTTCACTCTTTCAGTGCCACACACACTAAATTAAAATAGAAACCCAAATAACACTTACTATCTTACACATCATTAATTATTGAAGCACAGGAATTTGAAATCTCATGAAGAATCTTGTGAATGCAATACGCAAGTGCATTTAAATTGACTGTAGTTTCAATGATCACATAATTCTATTTGTTCACTGATTATTGAATAAAGTCTGCAGTATTTTCAGGAAAGTAAACGCAAGGTAATGCATTCGTTCATTTTTTATTTATTTTGCAGTACTCAAAATGTATAGGCTGAAAAAATGTTTTTTTAAAAATGAAAAATTAACTACATTCAGAGACGATGCTTTTCGATGCCTTTTTAGCCCACCAAACCTTAACCTGAACCCGTCATGTTTGGTTTTCCTCCAGTAAAACTTAAAAAAAGAAAATAAATGAGATCACCTTGCATCAGCATTCACTGCACAGTTTCTTCGCCATGATAATAAAACATCATATTTGAGCCTTTTTTGGCGTTTTGGTCCCATATGAGAGGCAGTGCGCACACATGTCCACACACAACCAACCTGAAAGCAGAGGTGTACAGTCTTTCACAAGGATGTGGTTCAGGTGCTGCAGCAGGTCAGTGACTTGTGTTTCCAGTTCTTTACAGTGAAAGCACGTGTGTAGGAATCAAACAGACTCTCAAAACAACCTGGTTTGCTCTTATAGAATACAATATGGTCAATAGTATTTAGTGTGCAGGGATTTAAAAGTCTCTGTTTCAGCCTTTCCTTATCTGCTGTGCGAGATTGAAGGAACATAATAATCAAGGGTGTTTTCAAAGTCAAAGTGCAGATACAGAAAGCCATATAATAGTACACTGTTCTGACTTTCAGACTCTTCTACTGCAATTTGGCAATGAATTGCAGTAGAAGAGTTGTTAAGACTTACCTCATTTTGCTGTTGCTGTAGTAACATTTATATTGTAGTAACAACACTATTTATTGGAATTTTATTTTAAGGTTAAATTTAAAGCACATGTGTCAAACTCGAGGCCCATGGGCCAAATGTGGCCCGCCAGAGGTTTTAATCCGGCCTGCCAAACATACTGGTCCGCAGGCCCGTAAGGGGTTAACCCTTAAGCTTAGTGTGTCCCACCCGTGGGACGGCGGATCAGCGTGGGTAGCATCAGGGTCAGTTTGTACTCCAAACCAAAAAATTACCCAAAATGAATAGGACTTTTATATAGATTCCGCCTGGACATTTTTGCTTTATTACAAGTCCCTAAAACTAATTTTTAGTGAATTTACCTTCAGCTTTAAAAGAGAATTGTCAAAACCAGTCATAAGTCCATGTTCCTGTTCCTGCTGCTGCTGCATGGATATGGACTCAGTCTTTCACCTGCTATAAGAACTATTACTAGGCTATATAAAACTAGTTATTTCTTATAATAACTGTTTAATTTTTTACGTTATGTTTGGCCCGCGACCCAGCCTGAGCATCGAAATTTGGCCCGCGGCCCAAATGAGTTTGACACCCCTGGAAAGGGTTGAACGAAAACCACTCAGATACATGTGAGTGACTGGTTTAAGCTCATTTGCTATTGTGTTTAACTTTTTGTTTTTTAATAGAGGGTTATGAGAGACGATTTTGATGATTGGCAGATTTTTAGGTTTTACTGGACACATACTTACAGAAATGTTGAGCCCACAACCATTTTTCATTTAATCTACAGATATATTACATACTAAATTTGGACTATTTTCCATTTTTGTAATAGAAAAGCAAATTAACGGACATTTATCCACTGTTTTTGTTGTTAGAATAACAACAACATTTCTGATATTTCTGATAATTATTGAAAGTGTGTTATGGTCAATTTAATTTTGCCTTTCTGATGACATAGTACTTATGCATTATTTGTATTATATTTTATTGTTTTTTAAACATGCTTTTGAGTACCTTTTACTTTGGGATTTCATGTCTTCTTAATAGAAAACAATTTAACTTTGCCTCAGCCTTGGGAGATGCAGGAGTAACTAATCTTTGGCTCCATCTACTGGCTGCAGAGGGAATTACACACGGTTTAAAATAAGCATTTCAAGCAAGCTTCGAACTTCCTGGTCTAATCACGCAGTTGTAATGATCAAAAATCCAAAAAACGAGCCTGGCAATGATTTATGGACTTAAAAGTGGAAAAAAAAATTCTCAGAGCCACGTCACAGATTGAGAAACTGTCATTTATCGAGGAGATTCAGAATGGGATGTTTTTGACGCACGGAGCGGAGAGGATTCTCTAACGAAGCTAAATACAACTCCAGATATGTTTTTGATGAGGGAACAATGTCAGAATATGGTTAAAAGCCCAAAAAAGTAATTTCTGCATAATATGTGTCCTTTTAAAGGTCTAATGAAACAATGTAATAGTTAAAGCAGTAAAACACATAATTCCCGTTTATAACCCTGCTTGAGTTACTCAATTATGAAATGTTGAGTGTGTATTTATATGAATGACAATAATTCTTGTCGTTCTGGCAGCTACACGTTGCCAGTTGATGATTTGTGTTGTCACATTGCTATAAGGCATTTGGCAACCACCTTGGCTGACAATTCGTAACTAGAGTGCACTTCTTAATGGTAAGTGACACGAGCCTGACGGTAGCTAAAGGCTTGGAGAGGATCTTTGTAGCTGTACTGAGTAGTTGTCTTTGGATTTGATTGAAAACATCTAAATTGTGCACAAAAATATGCAGGAACATCAAGTCTAAGTTCTGCTACTTTGGTATGTGCTTTTGAGTGACAGTTATAACAATGTCTCGAACTAACTATATGCAGTTAATATTTTGGAATTCGGGTTTCTGTGACACTTCGTTATGTAATTGGCAGATTTTTTTGATTAATCTTTAAAATGGTTTTAAAGAGCCAAAATGTTGCTGGGACTTGGCTTATTGGCGACATGGCATGACATTTGCCCTTGGCAAAACAAGCTGTAAAGATAGTGGCTTAACTGGGACTGTAAATGATCAAACGGCAGACAGCAGCAAAAGTTGGTGAGGTTTTAACAATCCTGCCATTCCTCAAGACCTACGGTGGCTAGGAAGAGTGTCACCAAGATTCTAGCTCTGGGGGAGCTAGAATCTCCCCCAGAGATTCTAGCTCCCCCAGAGCTAGAATCTTGGTGAAGAGATTGGGATTTAAAGAGATGTTATGTATTGAACAATAACATAAGTAGATCATCATTTTACATTTTGTTCATTGCAAACTGCGATATTGATCCAAAACAGCTTAGTAATAGAAACGGGTTCTTTGACTTCCTGGTCAAAACTGTTGAACTGATAGGCCCCGCCTCTTCCTAGTGACATTTACTGTAACAAGCAGCAGCAGTCATTTACATTTATGACCTTATATGAAATTCTTTGCCATGATTTATCAAATAGTAAAAATAGTCCTGGTCTTAGGAAAAATTATTTTGAGTGGTTTTTTTGCCATATCAGTGCAAGACAGACTGAGCACCACTATCAATTCAATTCAATTTAATTTTTGTAACGCCCAAAATCACAACAGTAGTTGCCTAGAGGGGCTGCAGTCAGATCAGACCAGGATGAACCTAGAACTAAACCAAGTCTAACTCAGGCAGGACTAAATTTTAAAGTTTTAAATCAGGACTCACACAGGACTGAAATAAATACTGAAATGAATACTCAACTGTTTCAGGAGGAGAAGCGGTTGAGTAGGAAATGTTATACTGGCTGCTTTGTTGTACTTTGACAATTACATGAATTTACTAATTGAATGAGTTAGTTCTAGATTCAGTGCAAAGTTAGCTGATTGAAATTTGATTTATTAATATTATTTTAAACTACTGTTTTGTTCTTATCACTCACCGTCTCAAAATGTGAATTATGATGATTAAGATGACATGATAATTGCACACAAATGCCCCACACATTCACATTTATCAAATAATAGCTTATATAATTTGGTTGGTCAGGTAGGAGCCCTCAGCCCTAAAATGGTTGGTGACCCCTGTTCTAAAGTTATGGCTTACAGACCACAAGTTTGTCAAAGCAGTCCCAATATCCAAGTGTGCGCGTATAAAAATCTATAATATGCTTTTAGGGCGAACCTTTACAACTTGGTTAATACGTTAAAGCAGTGGCAACTGGTCCATTATGGGCGATGGGGCCACGCCCCTCCTGACAATCAGCCAATTATGTCAAATGGTATTCAACAATTGTTTTGTCTAAAAACAATATCATTTGTTCAGAATTATGTTATATTATTATTAGTTTAAATATGTAAAAGAATTAAAAAAAAAATAAAATAAATAAATAATATATATATATATATATATATATATATATATATATATATATATATATATATATATATATATATATATATATATATATATATATATATATATATATATATATATTAATATATATATATATATATATATATATATATTTATATATTTATACATTTATACATTTATACATTTAAGCGTAAAGTTTACGCCACGGAGCTACGCTGTTTACGCTGGAGACAGCGCAGCAGGTGCGCGCGCCGTGATCAGGGCGGGGGCCCTGATCATAAGGCTGATGCTTCTCCGTCAACTCTAAGCGAAAGTATCTTGTTTTCCGTTTTTACTTTTTTAAACTGCCTCTACAGACGTCCGTGTTCAACAGTACGTTCAAAACGATTCTGAATGAACTCCTTGACTGTGGCTTTCTGTGATTAAAAACTATATTTGTGATGAAGTTAAAGCGGCTAATTTCTTATCAATCTGAGCCGATGAGAATCTGATTTGTCGACCCAGTAGCACTTGTGCTCAGTTACCTTGAAGGCAAACACACTAAACCAGAGCGCTTTTTTTAGTTTATTACACTGGATAATGCCAACGCGGAAAGCATCGCTGAACTTCTATTCATACATAGATGCTTTGGTTATTAGAAAACCCATGAAAGTATGCTATAAATAACATGTCTTTAAGAACATCTTTCAATACAGTAATGTTCTCTGTGATGATTAAATATAAAAATGTAAAATATTATACATATGTAGTTCAGGTTAACTAATACCACTTAGAAGCTGATCTTTTTGTTGTGTTTTCTGCTGTTTTATGAAACAGGCACCAACAATTGTTTGTGTTTTTTATTTTCTCTTCATATAGTAATTGCTACTATACAATGTAAGGTAAAGTATCACTGAGATTTTTGTTTTGATCTTTACAATTTGATTTTATAAAATGTAAAATGTCATTTTAGGTCAATTGTATTTTCTCACAAATTGTATCTGCCTCTAAGTAATAGTATCACCATTTCCAAAAGTGGAAATGAAGTTTGTTTACTTCATTAATCCAGTTGCAAATGTGTATTTAAAATGTGTATTTATTCAGTCAATGTAAAATATTCACTTTTGGACAATAAAAATAGACAAAAACATAGTAATATCAAATAGCCTCCCCTATATTTTGCATCACCAGCCGCCACTGCGTTAAAGCACTTGCTCATTTTTGGCAGTTGTTATAACTTCATGATTCCCCATGCAGTGATATTAATAACTTTGTTAAAACGATATCTTTGTTATGAGAAGAAATAGGCTCACACCTGGCAGCCACATTACTCAAATGTATTATCTCGACTCTTCTTTCTATTAGTCACGTCGAAATGCTTCTGTCAGGCCTGCAGTGTTGCATGACTCCAGCGGGGGCAGTTTTCGCACGCCAATTATTAAAAAAAGCAGCCTGCACTGTCTAATGTATAGGAATGCACACAAGTAGGTATTGCTTTCTCCCCACGTGGCTTGTTGAAGTCAGAAGTGCTTACCAAAGAAATGAAGTAGGTAATCTTCCCTTGAGCTCGGAGCATAAAAAAAAATCCACTTGATTTGTGAAAGTGATATACTATACATCAAAAATACACCTGAGCTATATTGTTATCTAAGGAGAGCTGCTTATATGCTTCTCCCAGTTACAGTATGTGCTTCCTTTTGCTATTTTCACCTTGTTAACTGGATGGCTGGCACAGTGCAGAGATGGATAAGCAAGCGCTACAATATCTTAGGATTGCAGTGAGTTTGAGCCCGGGTTTTGACAATGCCTCCGCCCTGGTGTATGGGAAAGAGTGTGCATTTGTTAGAGCTTCTGAACGTGTGAAATCAATGAGCTGCGAGTGTGCGATAAACCCTGTGTTTGATTAGCGTCCTCCCATAAAGCCCGCCGCTTTGATCTTGTGTTCTCTTTGCATTAAACATGTACTCAGATGTGATCCTAAATCTGTGTAAGTTTCTTTAAACCCACAGATTATTGTCTGCACCACAAGACAGATTTTTATTGAGGGACTGGGGAGAGCACCTTGACTGTGGGTTGCCAATCAACATCATATGGAAACGCAATCACAAGAATACCTGTTTGTTAAAATACCAGTACCTGAATGATAAATATTTGGTATTTATCATCAACCTGAACCATATTTTGAGCAAAGCCATAACATCTGTATGCAGTGTTGTGCAGTACCTAAATACATGTACCAAAAATATCTTTTTAGAATAGAACCAAGTTTGTACTAACTGTATTCTTGTACCGCTACTTTGATTGGGTCATATTCAGAATACAGTTGCTTTCCTAAAATCAAAAGTACTTCATTGCATAATTTAAGTGTCAAGTATTTTTTCCAATGCTGCCCTTATGGAATGTAACTTCTCTAAATGTAGAAAATAACCTGCCAGCCATAAAGCAAAACAAAGTTTCATTAAATTAAACTTGTATCATTCAAATTATATTTCCAGCTGTCAGAAGGGCCCTGATTAAAAAATAACATGTTTCTCTGAAATTCCCAGTGAGCACGGACGCTAATCTATACGAACTTGTGTACCGTGAATAACTAAAGCAAAGAATCTTCAAACCTCAATGCATTGCCTGAAGCATTCACAATCAATGTAGGCATTGCGAGGCCAGTGTATTTAACTGTGAATTCAGATGCATGTTCTGATATTTGAGAGCCTTTGGAAACACTGCATGCATTGATTTTTCATCGAGCTGTGCTGTTACACAACATCAAAACAAAATAGTGTAAAAATCCAATTTATTTTGCTGCCTAAACAATCTGATAGCTTCATCTTAAACAAGTACAATCAATCAACCTTCCGCCTTATGTGAATCATTTAAGGACATTAGCATAAGCATAGCACGCATCACTGAAATCTATATTTTATTCTCATTTGCGATTACCACAGCGAGCCCTGTTGTGTGGAGCAGGGAAAGCTATCTGAAGCCAAATGTCATCCTGCTGGTGTAGTGATGCTGGCACGCGATAGTAGGACCAGATGACGCCTTTCATGTTTTTGATAAATTTCTTTCTAATGACACACAGATAGGCCCGGCGCCGCGTGTCTTCATATCATCATTCTATGTATTTTATTATCATACGCATTTGCAATTTGCTTTCATTCCGTGAATTTGTGTACGTATCTTTCCAGCTGGGAGCTTGTTTGTGTCTTTCAGCCTGTCTGCATCGCTGTCGGAAACACTCATTGACTCAGAAACAATTACCCTTATGACTTCAATATAATTCAATTAATTTACTTCATTTCACAAGTAATAACGCATAACACTGTTTCCTCTTTACTATGAAAGACGCCACAGAAATCCTCTGCCATTGGCTTTGGCTGTTCCGCTGTTCCCGAAGACACGCTGCTCTAGAGAAGTCCTTAATCTTCTCCACTCATTTGGCATGATTTATGAGTTCGCAGTCAGTCCTTGCTTTGTTTAGCCAAACGTCCAGCAAGCGGATAATGGCTAAGTGAGCACAGCCAAACTGAGTCGCTGTGGTAACCAAAGAGATCAGGAAATAGATTGGCTTCCTGGTTAAGGTTTAACATTGCTTTAATATTTATGCTACGACCCCTTTGTGGAGAACTACACTCCATTTCTGGCATTTGGGCCAATACTGAGAAATGCTCACACAAAGAAAAGCTTTACAGAGTGACGTATTTAGATACAGTACCAATATATCAGAAATAACTATATCATTTTAAAAGGTGAACAATCATACACAAAAGCAGTCATATAGTGATTGAAGAAAAACTATTAAAAAACAACTTACTGTATCCTACACCTCTTGTAAGGGCTAAGATGTATTTAGTTCATAGTCATAAAATGGTCAAAATTCAATTCAATTTATTTTTGTAACGCCCAAAATCACAACAGTAGTTGCCTCGAGGGGCTACAGTGGAAAACAAAATAAACAATGTTCAAAGGGACTTGGAAATGTCCCAGCGTCCTGTGTCCTCAGACTTAAAACTGCAACTATCCAACAACAAAATGTGAGCGCATATACAAGAATGGTTTTATTTTCACCCTTCCAAGTGTCTCTCAAAAATGTCTTTCTCCTAATTTCTTTGAAAATGTATTATGTCTTGATTTAGTTTAAGCTCAATACTCAAGCAGGCTATCTTCTCCACGGATCCGATCTGTAACTTGGCCTGGTGGCATCACATGCTTGTTGCCATTGAGATAAATAGATTAATGCCATATTGTGGAACTGCTCCAAGGAGACAAGCACGTGGCTGTATGTCCATTCTATTTGATTTGCAGTGGGATTTGAGCTGATTGGTTGATGAACTTGAGAATCTATAATTGCAGTCTGATGCATGCACATTTGCTTTCTTTGAATTGTGTACAGAAACAATGATGTCTAATTTCAATCAAACAATCAAAACTCAGTTGAGTCATATTTAGCCATCCTTTACATAAGCTATCTAATATAGTTTACTGATCTTATGACAGAGTTTTTTCCCAGAACACTTTAAACGCATCTCTTTACTGTAGATTCCTCTGAATGTTTTGTCTTCAGAATAAGATTGGAGGTTCCATGGTGTCAGCGTGATGCCCCCTGGTTTTTACAGAGCGAGTAATGATCTTCTCCATGAGTTCCAGCTGCCGACTCTATCTCTCGCCTTGAGCTTTTATTACTGATTTTGTGTCTGGTAATTGATAGATTCTTTCTGTGGTATTTTTTGGCTGCTCGGTCAAAGTTTAGACCTCGCATTCTTGACATGCCGGCTACAAGAGATAAGAACAAAGGTTAACTCATCTTTTGTGGCTTTAGGCATTAGGATATGACAGTTAGACCTTGTACGCATCAAAGTTTGGACTACCCTCTATCACTCCGCCTGTCAGCACACGTACCAGGCCTTCTCATCTCACAAATATGAAACGTTCCCTTCCTTGTAGCATTTGCATTTCATTGATGGTTTAGAGGCTGCTGTTAAGGTCCTTTGAGTGAAGTAAACAATTACCTGGCATGCGTTGTTTATCAAACATGACACAAGGAATTAAGTGGTAAACAAATATGTCAAACCAAGTGTAGCCCTAAAGGAAAACTAAGGGCTAATAAAGTGACAGGGTGTGTTTGGGATTCATTAAGACGGATATCTAGATGATGCGCAGCTGCTGATGTCTGTGGGGATGGTGATTGGATGGCCACTGGCGTTTTTACTGGTGGAATTTAGTGTATTCATTCTCTCTGGACTTTTGGACACTGCCGCTGTATCAACAAAGTGTAAGCAGAAAGACCCTCTCTCTAATTAAGTGCACTAATTGATTCGATTTGGTTGGATTGCATATACAGGAAATTGTTATCTTTTATCAACAATCTATATGAAGGGGACTATACTGGCTCCACCACAGGTACTACCTCAACACTTACAGTATTATGCTTCCTTATAATGTAAAATCAGATTATATTCCAGTGTCGCAAACACTGTTCAAATACAGCAAGAGAGCAATAGAAACATGCAATTAAAAATAGACTTGGATCTAAAACACTGTGCAGGGAGAGCAAAACACGGTTGTGTTCAGTGTATAATGTCATGTTAAAAAAAAAGAAAAAGGGGGAACAAAGGCAATATAAAAGTACTACATATTTTTACATTCATTTAACAATCTTTCTGCAATATTATATGTGGTATAGTTTTTTATTGTCTATTTTTATATATTAAGAGAAATTAGGAAAAGTTGGAAAACGCTTTTCAAATTCATGGGGGGTCTTGTTCTTTTTACTTAGATTAGAAACCATAAAAAGCCACAACACTATCAAAATTAAATTTGCAAAAAATTGTTCATACAAAATATGAAGAAATTTGATCCATGTAACTCACTCAAGATGTGAAAAGCTGAAACTAACTTCTTGACAGTTTTTTTCACATCTGACAGAAACTTGTGAAACGTGTGAAGCAAAGCACAGCTGCTGAAAATACTTCTCATTCTGCATGTGTCTCTGTCCTGCACTTTAATGACATGGTCAAGAAAACAAAAATAGTTCATTTTTCTTATTAATGTAAAATGTATATAATTTTAGTGATGTATTCATTCGTTTCCCCGGTAGGAGTATTACAAATCAATGCATTTTAAGATGGCAGCCACATGCCGACCTTTGGGCTGTGCTTGGCTCTGGGCCCGGACTTGTGCTGGTCTTGCTGTCCCTCCTGGTCTGTGAAACTGGGTCATCGCTGTTCTGGATGAATCCATTCCAATTAGTTTTACCACCTGTTTACGTCTGGACAGGTGGATATTGTCCAGCAAACTTGCACTGACCTTACAAATCTATTCCAGGGCCACTACTACTATACCACCATGAAAGAAATCCATGTATTTTTAAACAAGCCTGACTCTGTGCGAAGGATTGCACTCGTGAATCACAACCCAAAACGTGTGTCAAAGTGTACACCGCATATAAAAGTACTTTACAGTTGCATTGCTGAACACAGTTGGTGGATGGATTCGGGGAGAGAGGCTGTTGATACTGACTTGTTTATTATTTTATATGTCTCTGCTCCAAGAAAAAAGAAACTAGCTCGGCACTGAGTGGGATGGGCTAAAGGTGAAGTAAGAGTCTAGTAAGAGATTCGGGAGAGCGCGTGTTCACCTGGGGATTGGGGTCAGGAACAGAGAGCACCCACAGCAGTACCGAGAGAGACATGTGGGCCGGAGGAGGTGTGGGAGGAGGATGCAAGTGGAGCATTTGAAATGGAGGGAGTTGCTAGGAGACCGAGCTGCTTTGAA
The DNA here is from genome assembly GCA_015082035.1 of Chaenogobius annularis. Lineage (NCBI taxonomy): Eukaryota > Metazoa > Chordata > Actinopteri > Gobiiformes > Gobiidae > Chaenogobius > Chaenogobius annularis. The sequence continues at coordinate 469,523 of BJKM01000005.1, forward strand.
AAGGGCACACTCACACGGATCCTGCTCCGGATTTGGCATCGGGAAATTAGCAGCAACGATTATTAGTTGTTTACAAGGTGGGGAGAAAATACCAAACGTTAGCATTTCTCTTTAGAAGTCAGATCAGCATATTTTATGGTTTATTGCAAAGCTGTGCCGCTTCATGTCAACACAGGGGCCAAATGTGAGAGGGATTTCTGTGCAGCAATGGATTAATAGAACTAACTTTATAGTAAATATAACAAACAAAGTTGACGTTTTAATAAATTAAACAAATTAGTCAGATTTATTTCAACGATTAATGTTAATTTGTAGTTTTAGTTTTAGTTTCAGTTTAAATTTCAGTTTTTAGAAATAAAATAGAGCACTAAACAGAAACAAGGCATAGAGAGAGAAATACAAACATTTTACATAGTTCTAAACATGTAGTCCAGCGTAATTGTCCGATTTTGTCCAAAGTCAATTTAGTCTATTTATAAGCCAGAATGTAATTTTTTCCATTTTGCATGTGTCCATTATAATGTCGGACCAGTCCTTGATCGTCAGCACAGTATGAGTCATCCATTTCTTTGTGATAGCCTTTTTTCCTGGAGCTAGAAGTATGTTCCAAAGGTATCCATCTCGTATGTCCATAGCTGGAGTTTTGAGGCACAGATGCATAGTCATGTAGGATAACATTATTTATTTTTTTATAATTGTACAAATCCTATACACCAAATATCAAAAAGTTATTTTTTTTGTAATTAAACAGCAAATGATGCTATAAAACTACCAAGCACTATTACAGCAACTATTATTATCAATATACGGAAACACTTTATAATACCTACACTTTTATTAGCTTTAACAAAGCATGAACAAAAACTTTCATGCCAAGCAAACAGTTTATTAAGACTGTTTCAGGCTTAGTAACTAATTAATACCATAACACCCAACTCCTTAACAGCTCCTTACCCCTATAAGTACAAAAATGGCTGCAGCTTATCTCGAACCTCTACCTCTTTACAACTCTACAACTCTGTAACTGTTTATTGCAAAGCAGTGCACTTCCATGCCAACAAAACCCACGCATTTGATTTCAATTTCAGGTGAGAAAATGCAAGAATAGTCTGCCCAACTGTGAGAGAGATGTCTTTTGCACGCATGAATGGATAAAAGAAACAAAATCTGACACTGCAGAATTGTGTCAAAAGGAGAAATCACTACACACAACCTTATCAGCTCGACCTATGCATAATTTAAAGGGGAGATGTTCAGTAATTGGCAAGGTTTAAATATCTTGAGCTATAGTAATTGAATAGTCTCCCCACTAATGGAAATGTGTCAGACATGCTCTTACACCCAGCAAACCACAGACAGTGAGTGACAGGGGCGAGAGACTACGACAGGCGCAGAGAGTGAGGGCTGCACTCTTTGCCTGGCGGTGAAGCTGAAGAAGATGTCATGATGAGAGAGAGGAGGGTTTTGGTCGGACGCCAGGATTATTCCATCTCTCTCCTCTAATATTTGTCTTATGATAAAACCTCTGTTAGCTACAGGGCTATTGGAGCGGTATTGGTTTCTTCTCTTCATAACCCTCCTGGCTATTTAGTTAGGACTGGCTGCCGAGTATGCTATTCTTTCCACTGGGGGGTTTTTATAACATGAAGGAATCACTTTAGGAGAAAGTTGTCGGTGTCAAAGATGTCCAAAGTTTGGCACCGGGCAAAATTTCATATAGGCTCTGTCTTTGAGGAGTGAAGGACCGTTATTGCTTATGGCCTTCCAGCACCACCAGCAGCTCCTGTAAGAGCTCCGTCTGTTCATTGAATCCTATTATCTGATGTGGAATCCTGTTTGATTCATTGTTGTTGCAAATTTCACTACACTAAACACAACAATTACTACTAATGCTGACAGTGTTGTTGCAATTTTAAAATTACAAACTCAATTCTGATACTTAGACAAAGTCTCGATGCTGAACACTGATTTTAATACCACATTGAACAAATAAAAAAGTGGCCCATATACTGTATTTTTTGTTAATACGACCATCTGGGCACGATGTAGTTTTGACATTGATCAAAACTTTGTGAGGCTAGTATTGATACTTCGATTGAAATAGGTTCAATTAGGTCTGCAACAAACAATTATTATACTTAACGGTTATTCTAGCAATTACACTTTTGATTATTTAATTTGTTTTTTTCAATTGTAAAAGGCCTGTGAATAGGAGATTTTTGCATAAAGGTGAATATGAAGTGATGTCCCTTGAGACCATGCTGATACAGTACAATTGCAGTTTACTCATAGTCAAAAACACACATTTGAGATATTTCCTGTGTCATTTTGAGTCATAAAACCTGTTCTCTCAGCACAGTCAATTGGATAACAATTATTTGATTGCCAAATTAGTTGACAATTATTACAATGTCTATATTTCAGCCCTATAGTTTCAATATTTGTTTTAGTATTAGACATTTACAATCTTTGTATAATTTATCATTAACATTAAATGCTATTACTACTGATAAATTATATTACAAATTCATTTTTCCATAAATGTTAGCAAACATAAAATAAACCATAAAACTGTTAAAAAGTTAATGTGGTTCTTTCTTTGGTCTGCACCTTCCCTTTCTCCTCTGAGTACCGTATCTCTATAGCTTCTGCGCCGGTTTCAGGAAATAGATGATTGTGTGTTGTTATGGCAGTGGCGTGCTTTGATGTGACAGATCAACGTTATCGTCCTCTAATGCATATTAATTATGGCTACTCGCACGTTTGAACTATATCATGTGCACTGTGTCATACTGAGCTGTTGTCAACCGCTTCTAAAATGTGCTTCTGTGTAGACTTATGTTGCATTGTTTGTCATTTTGTCAAGTCATTTCAAAGTCTCACAGGCGCAAAAGCTTAGAATTATCTTGTAATGTATGCAATTATTTAAAGGTACACCATGTAACTTTTCTGGTTAAGCGATCAGCCACCTGTTTTTATTTGTGAGCACTAAAAACACATGTAACTGAATAAATGGCAATAAAGTTACATTTTTATTGAACACTTGCAAAATACTGGTCATATGAAAACAAATAATGTTTTTTTTATGTTGTTTTGTATGCTTTTGAATATAGACAATGCATTGGAAAATTGAAAACATGACATAAACATAAATACATAAACATAAATACGTCAAAAACATCTAACCAAAATCACTTCCTTACAGACGTGGCAGAAATGTGTTACTTCAGAGAAAGGACAGATACAGTGGTGAAAAATTGCTAAAGAAAAAATAAAAGCATCACATAACAACATCTACCTCATAAAAATATTAAAGAGCCAGTTTAAAAAAAGTACAAGTATTTCAAACTGATGTTGGGAACCATATATGTGTCCAATGTAGTGATCTTGATAACGAATTTTGTTGATGTTTGGTCAAAGCAGGTAACGGTAATAATCATTTCATTTATCTAGTCATATTTCTGTCAATAACCGGTCTCAAACCTTTCACAAATACGATTTCAGTCCAGGTAAAAAAAAATGCACATACTTTCTCTCTAGTGATGTAAAAAGTATTCAATGTAAAATTTACGAAAGTAACATTTTTAGATGTCTGTAGTTTACTGAAGTACAGGACTTTTACATTTGTATTTTGTTACTTTCCACCACTTCTTCCTAAGGTCACAAAAATATACCACAACATATAAATCTTCATCAACGTAGGCTTTGTCCAAAATAGAGTTTCGAAACGTTGAGTGGAAAATCAGACACGATGACAAGAGAAAACATTGCCAGCCTTCGGCAGATCAGATTGTGAAGTCCAAATGGGTCAGCGTTGTAAAGATGTAATCTGTAACCCTGTCCACCGATCATTCGCAGGGTGTGCTGGGCCTTTTTTAGCAGTTATTTTCTTGAGCCTTTAGTAATTGCTAAGCTCAATACATCTTGTTCTTTATAAATCACATTAACACATCGATCAGGCAGGAAGCTGTCTTACCACCCCATTGAATGGGTTTGTGGTAAGTGGTGTGATCAAGTCTCTTCAAGTTTAAAGCACTCTCAAATGATTCCCTTTGCAAATTTTCACCAATCTGGGCAAAATAAGTGTGTTTTAATTGCAGTGTTTTGTGACCTTTGTTTAGAAAATAAGCCACCATGGGTAACATTTTGTGTCATTTTGTGATCTTGGTTGAAATCTCACAAATCAATAACTTTTCTTGGTCAACCTTGTGTCTCCTTTATGCTCCAAAAGGCAGTGTTTTCTTCACGGCACGCAATATGAAACAGGGTCAAATAAATAAATGAAGGAGAAAAAGCTATCCTGGCCTGGTTTGAGAGCCAGAAAATCAAGAATTCAAAGTGTGCTCATTGTTGAATGGATTTTTCGGAGAAGGTCATAGATAGACACATTGCATTATTCTACTAATGTTTCTTAAATCTCCAGATTGTGGGTGAGTTTTTATGCTGTTAAGTGCTAAGTGGTTGTGTGAAGTTCTTAAAAAAGAATTTTTAAGCGAGGTCAAATGAAGAATTTTAGGCCTCTTTTTCATCAGAAATGTGTTTTTGCTTCTCTGCCATCCAGGCCTAAAGGACTCTTGAAACTATATGTGAAGGATTGACTGACATGTGCGCCTCAGAGCAGCCATCAGCAGCTGCAGAAGTAACCCCACATGGGGACTCAAGCTGTTTGTTTTACTGTTTTGATTTTTGTGGGTCACGGTGCAGAAGGAGCGTTACTTGGTAAGGAATACTTAACAATCTGCCAAAAGATGGATATCTGGGGAGGCATAGTTTTGAAACCAGGACATATTCGTCTCTTTCAAAGAGGCCTCTGGACACCTACTGTGTCAGTGAGAGGCACATGCTATTTCTCAACTTAACAGTCTGCCACTTCGAGCTGTCACTGGACACCATTTTTCTTTATTAAAAGGGGTTCCCCCATTATAATAAAGGGGACAAGGCAGTTTGCTTAAGGGGGCAGGAGTGAGCTTATGCGCAAGACTAGCGTGGTTTAATTTTGTCCTTACCCATCCACAATTTTAATCACCTGGGTTTTGTTTGACTTTACATTTAGATTTATTCATACATGCATACATAAATAGCATTTATTATTCATCGTTGATGGAGCCATAACTTCTATACGTATATTTATGACAATACATCAATGGAATTTTGGTGGAATAGTATTATTGACCATGATAAGTCTATATGAATTTGTTTCAGTCCAGCAGTATTTCTTTGCCAGTATGAAAACATTACAAAAATAGAACGGAAGAGACACACAAAAGTTAAAAAGTATTCTTCAGAAACCTTGTCCAGTTGGAGTCCAATTTGAGGCAGGAGGCACAAGCTACTTCTCAACTTAACATTGTTGCCACTTTCAGCTGTCACAAAGCACCATTTTTCTTCATTACCTGGACTTCCCCCCTTTATGATAAAGAGGACACAGCTGTTTACTTAAGGAGGCAGGAGCACACCCGTGCACCGTTATAGCCAGGACATATAATTGAGCGGGACTGCATTAGCGCGGCCCTGAAATACGGTTTCATTCACACTTTTAACCTTCGATCACACAGCGACGCGGGATAATGGGCCCACTGTTCTTCCTGCCTCAGGCCTATACTCCAGTAATGAAACCCTATATAAGCTCTGGGAAGAAAAAAAAACCCACACACACGTCTTCGGTTTGACCAGTAGCTTCTAAATCATTACAGGCCACAACAAAATATAAGCAACAGTATATCAGAGGCTTCCACTATGGTTAATATTTGGACCATTCGTCAAGCGGGCGACAAATAATTGCGCCTCCCACTATTAAACTAAAGAAATGGGGGAGTCATGGTAGATAGAGGGGAGAGGAGTGAGATGGATTTGATGGGGGTTGGGAATAACAGTCTGACACCAAAAGAAATTAATCCTCAATATCCACTGCTCCCATTGCACCTCCACAATTGCATGGCTCAGGCTTGTCTCGTCCATTCATGAATCACCGGGCCTGGGAGAAAACCACCATCTCTCATAAATAAAGCAAGGATCTGCTCGTGTACTGTCCAGTGAGTCACCCAAGCCTGTGCTCATTCTATTTTGGAAGAAAAAAAGAGGCGCCAGTTTCAAAATAAGGCTACAAAAGATTAAACAAAAGAACAAGAACATTCCTTTTTTTGACGTTTAAATTTAATGTATACATTTTTCACTATATGCATGGGTCCTGCTTGTGTCCATGAAGATGGCTTGGTCTGGAATGTTACTCATACGGCATTTAACTTATCTATCTCCATGGGGACAAGCAAGTGACGTCAATGTTAGATGTCAGAACTGTGTGAATGTGTTGGAACTTCTGTTTTTCAAGGTGTTCTTGATCAATAAAAACACCTATAGTTGAATAAATGCATTTGAATGCTATCTGTGCAACAGCATATCCATGTTCTGGAAAAGATTGAATGATTTATTCATACAGAGTAAAAGTACTGTAGGTATCTGTGCTTGAGTACATTTTGCAAGTTACTTTTTTACTTCACTTCATTTGAGAGCAGGTATCTGTACTTTGTACATTATAACTACAAAGGATTTTTCCCTATGTTTATAAGTATGTTTAGGTATCATTTTAGAATAAGGCATAGATACAAAGCATTTATCAATATCTATTCATTATTGACATATAAACAAATCATACTATAGTTAATGATCAGTTCATTTTTGTCCATGATTAGGAAATAATGTGACACATTTGCTTACACATGCGTTTACTTCTACTTTTACTTACTACTCCTGTATCTGTACTTTAACTCAAGAAACCAAATTGAGCACTTCGTACACACATGTAAAACCCCAAATGTATCCATCATTTAGCTGAAGGATTTGTCTATTGTAGATAAGATCACCTTTATTTGCCCCTCAATGGAAAAAAAATACATAGTACATAGTTATTGTGATGAACTGGACCCCTGAATGAAACCCACCTAAACAGAGGGAGACAGTTTCTCCCTCCCGCGTGAAAACCTTTGACCAAATGGCTATGAGGCAAGAATGGGCTCCAGCCACTGTGCCACCAGGACGCTCTGGGCATCGCACGTGACCCTTCACCCTTTTTGTTTTCTTACATTTTGTTCCTCAAAATTGTATCAAATGAATTCCTTTCCTTATATTTTCCCATTGTTCCTACTTAAACAAGGCAAGTCAATGTAATGTACCGTTTTGTAGCTTCAAAACAGGCCACAATGTCCTCTGGCACCGTCTGCCACAGCTTTGGTTATGAGAAGAAGAGCTATGAAGATTAGATAAAGAGCACACGTTTAATTTCCTCTTATTGATCCGAGGGGGGCAGGTGTCTAGATTTGGGCTTAAGGGATCGATCCGAGATAGACGATGCAGCCATTTATCAAGTCCAAGGAGATTTTTTTTGTACATTTTTATATTTGAACATATATACACCAACTTCCTGCGCAACTCGGCAATCACATCAAAATGTCACTAAAATGCCACCAGGGAAATAGAGCTTTTTTTTCACCCTGTCTCTAATGTTTGAAGGTAAAAAAAAAAAAAAAAAAAATCGCTGAGTGCCTGATCATTATCCTCATCAAATACCACAGTTATCAAGATGGTGCTATCTGATGCCCACCACTTCCTGGATTTCATAAGCGTTCATGTCAGGTTTGAAATAACAAAAATCTTTATTAAAGTAGACGTGGCTATAAAAGGAAGGTATACCGTGTTAAATACAGTAGCGGCTTGGTTTAAAACACGCATAATCATACAACATTTTCAGCGAGGACTTTTAAGAGTAGAGATACTGTAGCAGTAGAGATTGCAATGAACTTTTTTATTGAAGTTGGCGTGACATTTAAGGTATCTCCTCCTCTATGCACCAGTCTTACAGTAGTCAGCAGATCCCCCGGCGTATGGATTTTGGATGGCAACCAAATAAGATCTCACCAAGCTGCTCCTAGACCTTAAACATTTCAGAATTTGACAACTTCACCAAATTTATTTTGCTTTAAAGTTTGCCTGGGTGAACCCTTTTACTGCGGCTACTCCGGGAATTGTCTCGTCTCGCGTGTGATCAATACACGGAAATCATTACTTCACTGCACTCGAACAGTTCAATTTAAAGCTAATTCAAACAAATTTGCAAACTACTGACGGTGACATGGTCTCTCGCATAGGACGTGATGCACTTGAATTCATTATATCCAGAAGAGTATGTATTTTTTACCACTGTACATGAACAGTTGCATATTTTATTCCATTATGGGACCGCAGTCGCTAACTGTAAATGCCACAGCACGTGTTGGCACTCCGCAGATGTGTCGCGCTCGTGGACATAAACACGAGATGCGAGTGCCGCTTGTATGATGCGCTGCCACATAACTGAATAATTAAAACTCCCCTGTGACAAACTAATGTGGACGCTGTGTTCTTTAGTAGGACTGCTGAAGGACCAGGTTGTACTCTTTTCAGTGGACTGTTTTGTGCTTTTGTGTGGCACTTAGCCACTCTGTACTGCATAAAGAAGCACAGAGTGTGTTACATTGATGCTTTTGTGTGTAAAAGACTAAGATCTCCAAATGTGTTTTTGTTTGTTTGTTTTCTTCCCTTTTTCAATAGTGATGTGATCTGAAGGCTCCTTTTATTTTTTTATTTTTTATTTTTTTTCTGGTGTGTGATTGGAAAGGGAAATAAGATCTTTTCAATAGGTTCTCAAACAGTGGATCAGTTTTAGAAACTGAGATTTAACACAGCTTCACCTCTATATCGCCAAAAATGTTGTGTAAGTGTTTTCATTTTTAGGATGCCCTTTTGACAAAGGCAAAGGGACTGCCGATGCAAATTAGCTCATATCAGCTAACTCTGGCACCATTTACATTGTTTGATGCTGATTAATGTGCAATGTCCCTTTTCAAATAAATAAATAAAACAATGTCAATGATTTAAATTGGGTCACACAATTATAGAACAGTCTGTTTTGAAAAGCAGAAAAACACAATTAGTAAGTTAAAAAAAATCGAAATACAATAAGTGAGAAGAAATTAGTACGCTAGATTCATTTGGGGGACACCAGTTAAAAATTTAAATACACATTGATAATTTGTTAGTGGAACAAATTGAATAATTGTTACCTGAGAATTATGGTATTTCAAGCTGTTTGCCAGGTACACAGAAGGTTATGTAAAAGTTGGTTTTACAATATGTGGTAACACGTGTAATGTTGTTTTGAAGATATGCAAATTAACATCTGCATGCCGTTTATAGTTTAAAAGAAATGTAGCAACAATCATTAAAAAAGCAAGAGTATGCAGTAATATTTCTTTGCATATGTGGGTGATTTTACAGTCCATTCATTAACACATTGTTGAATTGACAAGCAAGACTAAAACTGCGACAAAACCAGATTTTCCCCAAGGCTTTAGTCTAAGCAAGACTAAACCAGGCCTTAACAAAGGACAAAAACATGATTGAAGTAAGACTAAAACAGACCTAAACCAGGGAGAAACTAGGACTACGGCAAAACTAAAACCGTTCGAAAACAATACCAAATCAGATCTTCACCAAGGACTAAAACAAGACTAAACTAGGCCTTAAAACCAAGGACTAAACAGGACCAAAGCATTACTAAAACAGGTCTGAACCAGGAAGAAACCAGGACTACAGCAACCCTCGTTTAGACTAAAACATGACTAAACCAGGGGCTAAGCCAAGGAGGACTGAAGCGAAACTAAAACAGGCCTAAAGCAAGACTAAATCAGAGGCTAAACCAAGGACAACACAGGATTAAAGCAAGACAATAAAGGGCTAAAGAAAGACTAAAGCAGGACTAAACCTGGGACAAAACCAGGACTAATATCATAACACATAATATCTGAATATCCTTACCGAGATACACCAAAATATATAGAACGATATACAATTTTGTTAATATTGCACACCTATAACCAGCATATCTTGAGTTATCTTTTTACACCATTATTAGCCAGACCTGTACAACTGTGGAACCTTGCACCAGAACTGCTGCATCATTGAAAGGTTTCCAAAGCCTCCATTTGCGTCACAAGGGGGCGAGCTGGCCTTTTGACCAAACATCAATAAAATATAGCTGGGGCTGAGAACCTGTTGGAAAGACATATTTCTCTTTTATGATGTGCTTTATAACCTAATACATAAAGTCAAAATGATTTATAGATGCATGATGAACAGGACTCTTCACTTAATTTACAAGAACTGTAAACCATTTCTAATCAGCAGTTTGCAACTTCAATAGGAGGATAAACCATCAAACTCTGCCGTAAAATACTCCATTATATTCTTCAAGAAAACAGCTCTGAAGAAATAAGATCTTTTGAGAGTGCCCTTGGTAGAACTGAATATCAATAAAAAAAATATTATTTCTTGTCAGTTATTAGAAGCGGCAGGTTAGCTATGTGCAGCGCTGCGAGCTGATGAGTGCACACAGTTCACAGTCCAGTTTGCACAATTAAATGAAACCTCCATTGGCCCACACACAGGCCAATTAAAGGTCCCAGATTGATATCGCCCCAGGAACATCTCGGGCGCGCATCATAGCAGCCATTAGTGGTAGCCATAGAGCATGTCCATGTGTTTGGCCAGAGGATTTTTGTGCCTTGTGATCTCCAGTCGATTCGTCTAAACCAAAAACATGCCTGGCAGATGGTAATCAGTATTGACATTTTGAGGTTGTTGTTGAATGTTGTGGGGAGAACAGATATGGCATGAAGGCTTTTAAGGAGACAACTCGATTCTGGTGACATGCAATACATTTCAAGTTTGGAGTCAACTGGTTTTAAAGGTCAAATTGTAACGTTTATATTTTTGTTATTGCTTTGTCCCAAGCAAATGCCTAAAACAATTAATGATTAAAACTGGGTCACACAATCACAGTTCTGGTTAGCAAGATGAAAAGCATATTGATTAAAGGCTAGTAAAAAACAATATGTGTGCGTGCTGTCACAAGTGAGTAGAAATGTGTAAACTATATGCATTTGGGGCACACCAACTCGGTGTAATCCCTCATTCGTCCAGGAGTGATCCATTGTAGAAAAAGATTCAGTTGTAGTCATCTGAACACTGTTTTGTATTTCCTTTAAACAAGATTTTTCAACTCTCCTCCAAGAGTCATTCTCAATCTGTGGATCTAGTCTGAGAACTCGGATATTTACCCTACTCTGGGCTGTGTAAACCCTGCCCACCGGGCTGAACCTCCTGGTGATAGCCTGTCCTGTTTATCTGTCCGTTTGCACTGTTTTAAAATTTCCCCTTGAACTAATCTTCTTTATTACACTAACAGCCCTGTAATTGGCCATAGAAATGATATTGTTTGGTGGCTTCGGCTCCCTCAGCACTGATGAGTACCTGATTAGCATCTGAACTGCCAGGGCTGATGCCACCCCATGACTTCAAAAGGCTTCTGCAAATTGAACCTTACAACTCCATTTATGTTTAAAGAGGGATTATCTTTTTTTTTTTCTTTTTTTTTTTTTTCTTTTTTTTTCTTTTACTTTTTTTTTACAAAAATAGCCTCCTTGTTTTTCCAAAATCTTTTTTTACATTGGAGCACACCAGTTAAAAATGATGCCCTACTTTGATTTTATTCATCTTTTTATTAAAAAACATGAAACGGCAAAAACAAACAAGGCAAGACCAGTTTCAATCAAATTTGTCCATATGCGCATTGTTTGTTATTTTCATTTTCCGTATGCCGGTTGTGATGTCAGTCCTGTCCTTCATCGGCACGGTTTGTCTCATCCATTTCTTTGTGACAGCCCAACCGCCAGAAGTATGTTCCAAAGATATAAATTTTTTGAAGCCCAAATACATAGTTCTGAAATTGAGTGGGATGGTGGTGTCAAAAACAGTCTGCAGTGCCTTGTTAATTTCAGTCCAGTATGTCCAGGTAGGTTTTATAGCAAAAGAAAATGTTTTGACACTCATCCAAATGAAGACGTTTTGACACTCATCCAAGTAGCTTCTTCAGTTCCTCTGATATAAGGCAGTGTAGCACCAGTTCTCTGTCAGATTTCATGTGTCAATGTACATTTCCTTTTGTTCGCCTGCTGATCATCTGCCGTTATTTAGTTTGCACTGGATACAAAATAAAGCTCATCCGAAGAATGGATCGTCTGTAATCTTGTGATGGAAACTTCTTTGTCCAAAGACGAGTCAAGCAGATGGTAATCAGTATTGAGTTTTTGGTTGGTTTTAGGGCAAATATATGGAAACTTCTGAAAGAAAAAATCAAACTATATTCAGTTTTTTATTGATAAGATCAAAGATTAGACAGTTTTAGAAAGTTTTCGTTTTCTCTTTTTGTTTGCTCCTTGTTATTGTGAGGCAGTGAAGTGCAGTACTGATAGTGACACAGCAGGAGGCCTGTGACTATAGTGTAGATGATGGGCTTTAGCAATGTAGTGATGGACAGGGTCAAATACCATGATCTGTATTTATCAGCAGGATGCTACTCCTGTGCTGTAAATGTGATTTTAAAGCCCCTTTATCCTCTTTCTGAGGATTTGCAGTATAGCGGGATCACATGTGAGTCTCCTCCTGCACTTAAGCTACACTATCTGCCGCCCAGTAGGCCAAGCATACAGCACACACATGCGCTTTATTCTACGTGTTTGTACTGTATTTATTGAGAAGCCATTGGAAACCATTCAAATTCAAGAAGCAATCTGCTAAGTGCTTTAATGCTGGGACCTCTGCATTGCTGCTACTTTCGGCAAATGAAAAGCTTGTGGTGTAAAATTCAGCTCTCTGGGTTTTTCCGTTGTGAAAATCATTTGTTTTTTGCTCTATTAGACCTCAAATCGAGAACATCAGGGGGTCATCTGTGCCATGTGGTGGAATCTATGTATATGTGGAAGGAAAGACCTCACAGTATGTTAAAAGAGCACGGAAAAAAATCAACAGATAAGAACAGAATATTACTGTGTATGCTGTCAAAACGTTCACATTAGGGCTTAAAGTTGAAATGAATAAATTTATATTTATACTTTTGATATTGCAAGTTAACAATGCCTTCATTGGAAACCACAAGGCCACACTGCTATCAAAGTAGAAGTAGACAGTTGAAACTAGTCAGACAGTTGACCATACCTCTATAATACTCTAGTACCTAGTACCTCTATAGTATCTATTAAATACTATCCTTCAGGCATTATTGCATATTCTAAACACATTTTGTCCATTAGTTTCTCTATTGTAGACATACATAAAAGAAACTATGCAAACCTCTATAGGTTCAGTATTTGGTGAAGGTTTCTGTTTTATGTAATTCTCTAACAGACTGAATGACTAATCTGTCCCATTATGTTGAAGTGCAGCAAGTGGAAGTCTTGTGCGGCTTGTTCAGGGACAAAATGTGTTGGATCATTGACACAGTGTTGATTTTGACAGAGACCAAAAGAAAACATTTCAAAATGGCAACATAGAAGAGTGTACAGTGAGTTGACACGTAACATAAAAAGCCACTTACTTGTTTATCAATTGGACTGTGTCAATTGTTTGCTTAAAAAAACCAAGCTTTATAGTAGAGCATATTTTTCAGGTCCCTTTTCTCTGTTTTCCACTCCAGACATTAAATGCAACACCTGTCATTATAGATACAATTATTCTCATTTATAAATACTAATATCAATTACAAATCAATACCACTCTTAAAGCCCTTTAAAATCAAATGGATAAAATATACAGCAGAGCAATGTAATGACTCAAGTCTCCCATGGTAATTACTCAGCTAAAGATATTGAAATGAATGTCCATTTTATTAGACCCAACAAGCCACCTGCCCTGTTCATTCAGCCTTTCCTCATTGATAGCCTGGTGCGAGCTGCCAAAAAAGCAGGCATTTGAATTGTAAATGCTTTATGAATGCATTTGACGGTGACCAGTTGAATGCATTTGAACAGGTCACTGGTGAAATATGAATGCATTTGATGGTGACCTATTTGGATGCAGATGTTGGACGTGTATTCCTTTTGTAAGAGTACACTCACTGTGAAAAATATGAAAATATTTTCTAATAAAATAATGCCATTATTATGATTCCTTTCCGCCAGATGTTAAAGCTCCTGAGTAGTACTGTGACATCCTATTGTCAGAATAACTTTCCAACATGACACGATACAAGCTTACTAAAAAAGGGAGTATGTGAGTGAATCTGTTTTGGCAGCATGTTCTGGAAGCCTGCCCCCCCCCCCCCCAAAAAAAAAAAAAAACAACCAACTTCATAGGGAATAAAGCAGTGTGGAAGCGGACTGGGGGAGGGGGAAACCAGGGAGGAATCCGAGCTGTCAGAAGCATGTCTGTCTAAACTTCAGGAATCTGAGAAGCTAATGCTGTTTGATATATTAACCATGATGTTGAGGGCAGAGCCTGTGTGCACCCGTGTGCGCACTCCTGGAAGGATTTGGGTCTTGTGTGTCTGTGAGAGCGTGCGCGGCGCAACATGCTTGGACGTGGGCGTGTGTGCAGTGACGAGCAGAGGAAGGAGAATTGATGTTGTTTGATGTATTAATCATGCATATATGGGGTTGAGAGACTGTGTGATGGGCTGCTCGGGCACTGATTCTGATCTTCAATCAGTCTCATTTGGTTCCCTTTGTGTAAACTGTTTCTGCATACAAACTGTTTCTGAATGCAGACTGTTTTAATGTGGGCCAGAAAAGTAGACAGCTCCCCTACTTTGTTTTATTTTTATCTTGTTTATACATAAAGTATATTAGAGGCATTGTTTTGCATGGAACCATCTATATGATATTTATCAATCCACGGCCAAATAGGAACAGGAAATGCTTTTTCCAGCAGAGGCAGCCGCAGTAGCCTCAGCCCAGTGCGTATGAGTCAATCAATAATTCAGAGGAAAAAGGTATGACACTGATCTATATGCAATGATGATTTATCAACAGCAAGTCCGCCCTCACAATACATCACAAATCCCACTTAAGGACACATGAATAACGGCCTCTATTAAGCCGTCACATCTGAAAAGTACACTGTTAATTAGTTATTGTGCACTCATCCAGGCGTTTACACACAGGTACGAGGCTCTGTTTTGGAAGTTAATAGGGTACACAACATTATTTGCTTTTAGCCCCGCTCCACTTTGGCCCCATTAAGTTATTGAAATCATGTCTGAGAGGTACTCCTACTGTCTAAAATGTAATCCATGTTGCCTTTGGATTACAAATGTATTTCCTCTGACACTTTAATTCACTGCAGAGCTCTTCTGTTGCCTGGCAACTCTGTTAAGGTGCACACAAAGGATCATTATAGATTTCTTGGGTGCAACTGTTAACTTGAGTGATATTGTACCTTTCTGTAGATAAAGCCAGTGTTTGTTGTATTTGCTTAGGCTTGCAGTATCTCAGTCCCTTCTGCACTGCCTTCGATGTAAAGGAGTCCATTTTTATTTGAGCTAAATGGGACTTTTTTTTTTTTTGCCTCTTACGTTATCCAAGCTCTTTCTTGCTGCAAAGCCTAAGAGAGAATCAAGTTGAGTGCCTCTTCTTCAGCATCGATCAGGCATATGGTACAAACAGGAAGTGACAGCATGGCCCACAGTATTTAAATGCTTCATGGTGCAATATGACATGATGAGCCATAAATATGTCATCTGTGACTCAAATGAGCTCTGAAAGCAAACAGCAATGGAGTCTTCATACTAGACATTGTGCTTTGGGCCTGTGTCTAAAACCCATTGTTCAGCTCATCGCCCAAAAATGTATTAGAATCAGAATCAGAAGGGGTTTATTGCCATTGTCAATGAACAAAATTCACAAACATAGAAACTTGTCTGGGCATTAAGGTGCAACATAAAAACACTGATCAATAATAAAAACAACATATATGAAATCAAAAAGGGCCTGCATTAAGAAACAATTTAAAATTTCTATAGTATAAAATTAAAATAAAATAGGCATTATATGTACACGAGAATTACAGTTAAATCTACAGTTGTGAGTGCAGAAAGTGACAGTGCAGTGAGTGATGAATAGTTGCCGTTAAGTGGTAGGTATTTAGAAGTGTTCATGAGTCCAACGACAGAGGGAAAGAAACTATTCTTGTGGCGGGAGGTTCTGGTCCGGATGGACCGTAGCCTCCTGCCTGAGGGGAGTGGTTCAAATAGTCCATGTCCAGGGTGAGTAGGGTCAGCGGTGATCCGACCTGCTCGTCCCAGAGCCCTGGAGACGTACAGGTCCTGCAGGGATGGAAGTCTGCAGCCGATCACCCTTCTCAGCAGAGCGCACAATGCGCTGTAGTCTCTGTTTGTCCCTGGCTGTGGCTCCAGCGTACCACACGGTGATGGAGGAGGTGAAGATAGACTCAATGATGGCCGTGTAAAACTGCACCATCATCTGCACTGATGGGGGAGTCTGTCATGATGAGGGGGGGCTGGGGGGCTGACTTTCCTGAAGTCCACGGTCATCTCCACTGTCTTCTGGGAGTTGAACTCCAGGTTGTTACCGCTGCACCAGGACACCAGCCGGTCCACCTCCCTCCTGTAGACAGAATCATCCCTGTCCGAGATGAGCCCAATGAGGGTGGTGTCGTCCACAAACTTGATCAATTTTACGAAGTCGTGGCTGGAGGTGCAGCAGTTTGTGTACAGGGAGAAGAGCAGAGGAGAAAGTACACAGCCCTGTGGAGATCCTGTGCTGATGGTCCGAGTATCTGAGACATTCTTCCCCAGGCCGCACGCACTGCCTCTGATCCGTCAGGATGTCAGTGATCCACCTGCAGGTGGAGTCAGGCAAGCTGAGCTGAGAGAGCTTGTCCTGGAGCAGAGCAGGGAGGATGGTGTTGAATGCAGAGCTGAAGTCCACAAATAGGATCCTGGCATAGGTTCCCGGTAGTCCAGATGCTGCAGGATGAAGGGGAGTGCCAGGTTTATGGCGTCGCCTACAGAGCCAACAGGTCTGCAGGGGGTCCAGCAGGAAGGAGCTGAAGGACTTGAGGTGGGGCAAGACCAGGCGTTCAAATTACTTCATGACTACAGACGTCAGCGCCACAGGCCTGTAGTCATTAAGTCCAGTGATCTGGGGCTTCTTTGGGACAGGGACAATAATGGACGACTTGAAGCAGGCTGGGACGTGGCATGAAAAGCACCGAAAAGCCAGGGCGGCCTTCTGCGGCGCCATCTTGGATTGTAAGTGGATTCTTAGTGGATTAATCAGATCTGTCATCAATATCATTTCATATCTGTATCATCTCCAGCCAAGCATGTTCTGTGTTTCCCAACTGCATTACACATTCTAAACAAAAAACAGTATTCCAAGTTTACAAAGATATCTTAATCTGTAGATGTTAAAATACAGAAGGTGGTTTTAGCATTGTGGTAGCATTTCGCCCACAGCTACTGTGTCATTCTTGGATATTTATACAAATGTGTCCCATTAGACAACTTTATTCCTCTCCATGTTTCCGTGTCTGTATTTGGCACAGTATATATTAAAGCCTGTGGTTGCTCTTGTAGTTGTTGAACAGTGGATGATAGAGCAGCTCTTCTCCATTAAAATGAATGGATTACTTCTTCCACAGAGGTCCGTTTGTGGGCGTTCCCTCAGATGAAGAATGTATACACAGTATTTCACCTGCTGCCCATGTTGCAGAATTCCAAATCCAATTAATTTGATTACGTTTTAGTGAAATTTGTAGTCGTACGAATTTTACATTTGTTATGTCTTTAAGTAACGCTTGCAGTGCCTAATTAAAAATTGTGTTCAATATTAATTTCCGGAACAAGACAGACTTTGAATTAGTACTATTTAACACAACTCCACTTTATTACAGTAGCTATTCTGCAGCCTTGATTGGTTTTATTTTTTACTACAAACAGTTTCTACTACCACCACTATAGATATTCCCTATCCTTCTACTATAAGATTCATATTAGTTGTAAAAAGCCTTGTGTTTGAAGCTATGCCAGACCACGGAGACCTGCAGAAAAAGCAAACACAGTAGTAGTGTTTGGATTCAATATTTGCATGTCTGTCTGCGAAGGAGGTGAAAGCCATAGGACTTTGTTGATTGAGATTGCACTATGAATTATGCCTTTCTCCTTTTTGCGCACGAATCACGCTCGCTCCAGACCGTTTCCACACTTGAAGCTATTTGCTCAAACCGAGTAATCTCTTCATCTGATGATTTCTGATACGTTGTTTTTTTCTGCCTCGTTTCTCCGCGCCGGCCTCAGCTCGATCCCTTAGCTTTGCAGTGGAGAGATCAATGCTGGAGACACATTCTCCTACTTGTGTCATGACCGGGAGTCGTAAAAGGTCACGTAGAATCTAATTTGGCGTGATTTTTTTTGGTTCCTTGATAAGATGGGAGAACATGAGTGCTTCCCATCTAGTCGCATCGAAAAGGGATTACTTTGGGAATGAGCTGTCAGCACGCTTCTATTCACCCCAAATCATGCTGTGAACCTTCTTGCCAATCTGAGGCATCGTGGGTGCAGTGTAACAAATCAAGACATGCAAGACCATCAGAAGGGGTATTTTTAGCAACATACATGCGCTCACAAACAAAATGCACGGAGCTAGGCCTGCGCGGTAACAGAGGATAGAGAAGTTTTGAGCATGGTTGAAGGCTTTTTTTCATCCTTCTCCCCAATCCAATTATGGCTCATTTCAAACAAGTAGAAGTCTAGGCATGCTTGGGAGCCAGATGCTGCAGCAGTGGAGATATTAACTCTGGAGTTGGAGAGGCAATAAGGTACCCAGCAGGGAGTGGATATTGAGGATTAATTTCTCCCGTGTCTGATTCTTTACTTCCCCCATCCTCCATCAGCCTATCTTCCACTGTCTATCTCTCCCTTCAACATTAACTCTTTGCATGCTTGAGGGAAATGAAGAGGTTTGCTGCTTTATTGTGGCAAGAATGAAGCAACTGAGAACATTACGAAAGAAACTCTTCAAGTTTCATAATTTTGTTGTGTTGGTTAGTTGATTTGTGTGATGTCAAGACTTTTATGAGCTTTTACTCAGAGTTGTATTTTTACTTATTCATGAATGTTTCACCTATCCTGTTCACAGACATTTTTCAACTATGAAAATGTGTGCAATCTGCTGCTGTTGTGCTACTTTGAACAGTTCTGCCGTTTTGAACAGGAAGTCAATGGATCTGGCTCTGTTTTAGATCTACAATTAATAAAATGTTAAATATTGTTCTATGCATGTTATAGTTTAATATTAAATACCCCGGTACTAAGCTCAAGAAAGCAGATAAGGAAGGTGCATATGTTAGTATATGTGCATTGTGACTCATTGGATTGTTTATTTATCCCTGATGAGGAATATCCTTTTGTAATGTAGTTCCATGACAGAGACTGATATTTTCAATATTGACACTGAGTCAATGCCTTGGCATTTGTCTGCTCTTTCTCAATCTTGTTCATTTAAAGGGATAGCAAAAAGAAAGAAAAAGCATCTTGTTCAATTGGCTCCACACAGTGCTGACAGGGGGACTGTCACAGTGGATAGTGGCCCATGGACAGCTATTAAGTTGTGGTGACTGTGCAGCTCTGGACTGAGAACAGTAAACATTGATCTCCTGGGCAGGACTTGCAGCTAAACAAATGCCAGATATATAAAGCTAATGCAAATGCCAACAATAATCCAAGTCAGATAAAGGTTGTTGTTGTTGTAGCCAAAGGAAAATGGAGATCCCGCCTTTACAAAGTTGCTCAATTTAGATTTGTTTCTTGTAGCACATCGGACATCCTCTCATTCTGTTGTATTGCCTTTAAATTGCACCTGCTGGAATTCAGTTTTTGTTTAGCACTACTTTAAGAGATTGGATTCGAAACACGCCCTTAGGATATTATTTAGAAACACTGCTGCTTTTTTCTTTAAAATAGCCTGAAACTTTGAGCCAAAACTAGCAGCGCAACTGTACAATCAGAATATATGATATACTGGAATCTAATAAAAGTTTGGACAAATTGTTAATATTTATATCCGGCACAATACCTTTAGTTATGAAACTTCTACAACAATATAGCCACTGGTGCAACTTTGCCACACAATTTACTTCAACATTTTACTGCAGGAGAAGTTGAACATTTCCTTCCCCAGCTGTGTAAGAAAAATGCAGAAATTAAATAACTTGGTGAAAAGTATCTTGTGTTTTTTTTTATTTTTTTTTATCTCTTCACATTTCTGTATTTGAATCCTCACTGTGGAACCCCTCGTGCGTTTTCACAGTGTGGGGTTTGACCAAAGCGTTTTATACTTTTGAGTATTGTAATGAGGAGCGGATTGAGATGTATTATCTATAGTTATCTTTGCAAATCAAATAAGCCTTACTCCTGCTCCCTTTTCCTAACGCGCTGCACTCCTCTGGCGCTGAACACTGTGATTCGCACCCACAAAGAAAAGACAATTCTCCATAAAAAACCTACACAGCTCTTCCTATTTGGGAGTCACTGTGGCAAGGTGCAAATGTATGCCACTAAAAATATCCTGCTGAGGTCAGATGGCACCTGGATTTCGAGTCAATGAAGTTTGCTGCAACATTTGAATCACTGACTTGTTTATGAAAAATAATGAGTGTTGTGTTCCCTATTGCCCCAGTCTGGTGTCATGCAGTATGCAGCTTGTGTGGCAATATATAACAACTAAACAGCCTGTTTTGTGGACACAGTTTTGCAGTAAACAGTGACAGCGCCCGGTTCTAATCATCTGTCGACTTTCCGAGGCATCTCCATCGTCCTCTCTCACCCTCCCGCACCCCCTGGACCGTCTCCAAGCTACATAGTCACTTAATTCACAGTTCACCGGTTCAATTCTGAATGCAACGCTTGCTTTTTGCTTGCACGTAGTTACTGGAATTTGTTTGGGCTGCGAAAAACACACTCTTGCCTTGGAGGTATAGTCAATTAAGAGGGTCCAAAGAGCAGAAGAAAAACATACAGAGGTTGTTAAAACTCTGGGACTTAGGTATTAGAAAGGAAGAAAAGTACTGGTAAGGTTTTTTTGAGACAACTACGGGAAATGTCTCTCATTATGTCTAATGCTAGAGTTTCAGGGAACATTTTTGGATTTGTGTAAAATATAAGTATGA
The DNA here is from genome assembly GCA_015082035.1 of Chaenogobius annularis. Taxonomy (NCBI): domain Eukaryota; kingdom Metazoa; phylum Chordata; class Actinopteri; order Gobiiformes; family Gobiidae; genus Chaenogobius; species Chaenogobius annularis. Next base: position 490,577 of record BJKM01000005.1, read on the forward strand.
GGAATAGACCTGTCGAAAATTACTATATCAACTAATCTTTCACCAAATGAAAGCTGTAACAATATTTTCAATGTTTATTGTGTTTATCTTTTATCTGCACTACAAAAAATATACATATAAGTATTTAATTCTCCTCTTTATTTATCACAGGTATGTTTTGGTTTTTTGTATTAATACAATGGTTCATTTGCGGCATACAGTTGTTTCAATATGATAATTTATTGTGATCTTTTCTGTTACAATATATCAAAATTTATTAATTTGACAGGCTTACATGAGGATTAAAGAGACAGTTTACTCGTTATTAGTCAAAATCAATCGGAGGTATAGGAAAAATGCATGTCATTTCCGAGTACAAAATTTGCTGGCAGTAGCATTATCCGCATGCCTTTCTAGATCTACAGGAGAATAATACACAAACACATGACAACTTAGTGATAGGGAGTTAAGTTCTTGTCTAGCCACCTCAATGGAAATATGTCAGTATTTTCAGATAATTATTAGAATTATATTACAGTTTATATACATTTTTGCAGTTTTATCTGTTGATAATTTGTGATCACATTATGACCTAATTGTATTCTTGTTATAAACGTTATTATATATAGATTTTTTTTTTGCATATTTAAAGGCATCATAACCAACACAGTTGATTAACTCTGACATGGCTGAACTCTTACTTGGAGAAGGCAGGATTTTTCCCTCTGGGGCCCGAGCTACAAACCCAGGCAGAGGTCGTCAAGGTCAGACTTTCAAAAGTGGAAAAGACATGTTCGCTTGTACTAGATAAAACTGACCAAAAGGCTATCCTTCACCAAAGCTCTCCTTCTGTCGCTCTAATCTTCCTTCTTTTTTCACTGCAGATTTCAGCTGCTATTTTCAATAATTCTACCAAGCATGGGTAAAATAGAAATGGCTTCCACACAGCACTTTTGAGTTGGCCTGATTTTTTTTCTGTCTCTCACAAACAAAAAGCTTTAACTGTTCATCTTTTTGTGCAGACCTCCCATCTTGTCTCTTCTATTATGTGGCTGATTTGGCCTGTGTTCTTTCAGCTCTCAGTTGAGGGCATCGATTCCCCATCCAGAATACACAGTGTCTGCTATAGCTCGGCACTCGGACACCTCCAAACACTCCAAAGATTACTCCTCGCCTTTTTGGCTCACTTTAGCACAGCCAGTCTGCGGCAGTTTAAATAGGAGAGCATGGGTAGAAAGAGATCATTTTCTCATACCTTAAACCAATCAAAAATTCATTCCTGGTGGCCTTCCCAATTAAGTTTCACCACTGATCCCCGCTCTGACTTACCAAGGGCTGATCCTTCTATACCAAGTCTCCTGGGACACACGAGAATATTACATTTGCGGTCCCTCACTTCATCATCTTATTTAATTTTCTTATGAGAAATACAATTCAGGCAAATGACATTATGTATCACTAAGCGGCTTTGACTCTTGGACTATATAATGCACCAAGAAAGTTAGAAGGATAGTTTTGAGAACAGGTTGTCAAATGTGCAGAGGGCAGACCTTGTTGAAAAATCTTGAAATTGTTAGCATTCATAGCAATTCAAGGACAGTTTAGAATGTTTACTATAAAATGAACAGAATACTTGTGCTATTAGATTTTCAATTCAGTTACAGTTCTTAAAGGTCTGTGTATATATTCCCCTTTTTCATAGCAAACGTTAATAACTCAACTAACATTCTCCAAACCCTGCAAGAAAGCAAATTTTACTCAGCTGTAAATATCATCCACACACTATGAACAATGTTAAACCTTCATAAACTTTAAATAGTAAAGTTCATCTCGAATCCTTATCCTAATATCTGTAAGTTCAGGACTTACTCTAGAAGTTGACATTTTGGACTGTTCTGCTGTCGCCGAACATTACAGTTTGTTCTTATAAGTCTAAACCAGGTCAGTGAGGTGGGCCTTTTTAAGGTGACGACTAGGGAAGTGGGGCAGGAGTGCTTGCCTTTGCCAAAACGACCACCTTGCCCCGCGGCGCACGGCAGTGAAGCGACCACAATGCGTTTCATACACTCGCTTGAAATGCGCTCTATGGTCTGGAGTGTTCTTGTAATGGAGGGGAAAAGGAGACATCCATAGCTCATTTTGGGACAGAGGGGCTGACGAAGAGCTTTTTGTCGTCAGGTAATGCATTCACACCAGAACTCCCACATCCTGTCATATGGAAGGGTGCGAACAGTCAGATTTGTCATTAGACGTGGCAGCTATATTCACACATGACAGCTTTGGGTCTGCAGTAATACTTTGGTTTTGCGCTCATGACAACATTATGGTATTTCAAGGCCCTGTGCTTCCATCCACTGAAATGAAATTCTGCGAAGAGGAGGGGGGAATACTCAGAGACAGTGAAGAATGCGAATTCACTCTTGCCTATCAAGACCATTAGGGCCTATGTGATTGTTTTTTAATGCATTCAGTCTACCTCCTTTTTTGCTCCCCATTTACAGTAGTGAACAAAGGCAAGTTCTGCTCTTTATCCGCCCTCCCCTTGCTCTGTCTGATCACTTCATCCTCCACCCAAACCCATGCTGACTCCTCTTCGCCCCACCCGTCCACCCCGCCCCCTGCTTATGTTCATCCCTCCCCCCTTCGCTCTCTCTCCTCTCTCTCCAGCGTGTCCCCTAGTTTTCTGGTAGCACTGGTGTCTCTTTGATAATCCAAGACTCTTTGAAGACTCCAATTCCACGCTGCTTGCCTCGAAGCCATTGCACCTTCAAAAACAACTGCGCGTGGGTGTGCGTGTATGTATGTGCGTATATTTAGTGGTTGAAAAGGACCAAGTGAGTGAAGCAAGCGGTAATACTGTATGGGATGCAGGACATAATGGCAAGGCAAGCGGGGGAAATAAAAACAGTCATATGCGTTTCCTTTGCAAGCCCGCACGCTAGCCTTTATGGTTTTCTGCTTGCTGCGTACACTGAGAGGTGCACTCCTTCATTGTCATATTTGTTGGTGCAGCTCATTTTTTTCTCGTTGCGTCTTCAGAGTGCAGCAGCTCATTGATTCCCTGCATACACGCCCAAAAACGGCGATGCCAGGATGTACTCACAGAAAAACACTGGGACGAGACCGAAATTTGAGTCTGTTTGCTCCCACACAACGCGAGTATCACAGGCATATCAAAGAGTTGATTTTTGTATCTAATGCTTCCCTTGGAAAACATCTAAGTAAGACATGTTTGGGTTGGGTGTAAGCTTTGGCATTTGCAAAAAAACTTTACAAAATCTTAACTGTTTTGCCTTTAGCAGCAGGGCTTTGTGGTACACTGAAATATTAGTCAATAATATATTTTGAGTCAAAGTTAAGGCATCCCTCCTACTCCAACACAAACTAGACAAGTTGTGTGCATTATTTAACAAACGATGGTAAGAGACTTCAGGTGTAAAGGCATGAAAATCAACTAAATCGCAAGTAAATTAAATTTTGAGGCAGTGAAAAACCTCCAAAAACCTTCAATGTTGAGTGCAATATTGACAAAAAATAAAATGCACCGAAAAGCTTCAAGAAACATGATATTATTTTTAATAGGTGATAACATTGCAAGATGGCGTCTTGGTGGAGCTCAGAACTAAAAATGTCACAATATCAAATGTTTGCGCTACATTCACTGCAAAAAGTCATTATTTTATGATTATTCACAATTATTGACAGCTAAAAGAATTTAAATCCTTAATGTTCTTATTGTGATACTTTTTAATATGATTTGCCATCTAACTAGTAAGCACTTATACCTTTTGTTGTGTTTTACTGTTTTGCGTCTGTGCAACACTTTGGAAACTGTTCTGTGGATAAAATGTGCTATATAGATAAGGTAGATTTAGGTGTACTTTTTTGGAGTATAGATGGCATTGAAATTACTACTTTTGTTTCTAAAATTGTCATGATCATTAGTTGTTGATTCTTACGATTATATGGGGACCTAAATAATCACGATTGTGGATTAACTGAATAATCCTGACATCCCCTGTCGTTCAGGCATTTTAGGGCAAATAGGCCACATTATTGATAACTTCGATTATACTAGGTAGACTTGCAACAGAAGTGCGATCTACAGAGGCGATTTTATCTGTCTATCAAACACTTCTGAGAGGTTATTACGGGAAATTAGCTGTGTACACGTAAAATGCTAGTGCGATCAGAGTGACTCATTGCCAGTGTGCTGTGTTCACCTTTCAGCGGCATCTGCTTCTCCTTCACTCCTCCTCTCCGCTTTGTTTTAGTCCAAATCTTCTCGTCTCTTCCTCCATCTTAGTTTGTAGCCCTCCCTTTTTGTCTCTGTCATTCCCCCTCTCTTTTGGCAGAGACGCTTGCCATTGGGATTTAGAAGAAATTGAATTGAATTATGAAGGAATTTCTCTGCAGTACGATTGGCATCATTTCCTCTCCACAATAGAACATCATTCTCATATCTTTCAGTGTGGGGGAATGAAAATAGGCCGTGCACCATTCTTTCTCTCATCCTTTTAAATTGAATTTTTCATATCAGAGGGGCACTGAGACATCAGCCGTTTCCTTTAACATGGGCAGAAAACCCATTTCATAATCTCAAAGACACACAACTAAGATTCAGGGTGGAAAGCCTGGCTTGGACTTCTAGGACGGTAAACCCACATGCTGGTTTGCCTTGGTACCTGTTCAAGTGCCTTAAGTCTGCTTGAAAGAACCAGAAGTTTGGCGTGAATAGATCATCAATGTATTGTACGGAGACATAAGCTCTGTCGTTAGGAATAGTCAAGAATCCTGTGAGTTGGAATGCTATACAAACCAAAGATAGCACTAACATAACTTCCTGTTCATTGGAAATAAACTACACTTCATGGGAGACATGGGAATTGTTAATCATATCCTACCACTTTGCTTTCATTGTAGTGTCTCGCATTTTCTGCAGTAAGCTGTGTTTGTGCTGTTGCCCAGTGCACCCCAGACACCATAAAGCAGCGTATTACCTGTGTTTATTTGGTTATTATTTCCATCTATGTGTCTTCTTAGAAAGTTATAAAAACGGTGGTGCTTAGTGCTTTGCGTCCTCAGCAGAATTTCTGAATAATCAGCGTTTCTCTTGCCACCATGAGTCAGCCTTAACAATGTCTACTGTGTGTATTGAAGAATTGTGTGTAGAAATAAATAAATCAAATAATGTTTGCCCCCACCAACAATGTTATCAGTTGGATGAGGACAACTGACACGAGGCTTCCCTTGAATAGTCTTTAAGAAACTTGATGTATTATTGAGGCTTTGGGAAGAGAACATCTTAATTCTGTATAAACCAGGCGAAATTAGATCACATTTGCTGTGCATTGCTTATCTGTTCTCTGCAAGATGGCTGTTTGTCATCTGGAAGGAAAAAGATAACAGAATTTATTTTAAAAGGATTATTTTTATGATTAATTCATAAAAGATGATGCAACATTTTTGCTTTGATCCAAATACGTTTGAACACGCAGTCAGAGGAGCATAAACAGAGATGCAATCAGAATGGCAGAACTGGGGTAACAAGGATTTTGGCTGCAAATTTAAGATTGAGACACTTTTGTAGATCCATGCAATTTGAGTTAATTTACTCAATGGCAAAGTTTTGGCAAATATGCAATAATTCACTCATGGCATGGCATAGATGGACAAGTCCACAAAAACAATGATTGAAGTGCTTTCTTTAATTAGATAACGTCACACAGATTAGTCCAATGCAATAGCTGCACACTTATCCTCACAGCATGTTTCTATTCACCTGCCAGTCTTGAAATGGGCGTTGCAACACCCGGAATTTCCACATTGTTGTTTTTCTCAAGTTAGTAAATGTCCCTGAAAACCACAACCCCCAAAAAAGCCCCATAAAAGTGAGTTCTCTCCAGGAAGCAGCGCTGGGAAAGTGGAGGAGCTGATGGAAAAGCACCCCCCATCTGCATGAGCACCGACAGCTTCTGTGTGCAGCAATCAGTGAGTCCTGGCCAGATGACAGGGCACCTGACGTTGGAGTGGTGTCAGCCTCCTCCAGGGCATCCACAATGGGAACTGGAATCACTGTAGTCTCATCAGGAGTCACCACGGAAAATCAGCAGTGGCAACAAACATGCACCTCAGTGGCCAGAATTCCCTTCGGTACATGATGGAGGAATAATATTTGGGAAACATATTTTTGTTGGGTATTGCAGTAAGAATGTTATATGGAATGTTGTATTTATAGTGGCATGTTAAAACATTTGTTTAACATTGGAAATCTCAACATAAATCTAAACATGTTTTTACTTTGGCTTTTCTGGTATTCCCCTTATATTTCACTATCTAAGCACTGACAAAACTGTATGGTGTCTTGCTCCCTTCTCTTCCATTTATGCATACAGAAATATTTCCACCGTTAAGCCTTGCTCTTTAACAAAACATAAATATGTATATAAAAAATAAAAAAAACAATAAACCAATTGATCTGCATTGGTGAATCAGAAGCATGGCCATATTGTGTTGTGAAGTAAACAAAGATCTGTAGTTTTGCAATTTTACATTCACATCACAACATCACACAACATTTTATTCCCTACAGTTTAAACTTGAGTTGAAGGACAGGTCAGACTTCTATGGTGGAATTTTCCTTTTAACTGTCAAAATGTAGCTGCTTTGTCCTGTTGTATATAGTATCTGGTGGCGTCATTTGATTACAAATCTGATTCTTGTCTGTCAAGAACTTTCATATTCTATTGGACGTTTATGGACCCAGTAAAGTGTCCCGTTCAACGTTTGCAGAGTTTTGTTTGTTTAGATATTTCTTTCATAACAGTGAATCTCCTGCTCCTGCCCCTCCGTCTGAAATGTTCATAGTCAAGAATGTGAATCCAACCTTTATTCAGAAATTGGTTGTTTATGAGGATCCAAATGCATATTTATTTGAAGAGACAATGCACATGTCCGGTGGTATTAAGTGGGTGAAATAGAAGACCATGAAAGAACTACATTTCATTAATATTATAATGGCATATATATTATAATATATGTACGTTTACTTTTCTTGCCCAGTAATATTCAAATTGCCACAACTTGTGTCACTTCTATTCATTATTTCCAAATTTCTGTCCATTCAGTCCATCAAATCCTAAATTACAGTCAATAACATAATCTTGATATAATTCAATCCTTTTTGTTGGGTTCTGTGGTAACAACACCGCCGTAACTATTAAGGTGTATTTTCTCTCCCCAATACAGACGCCACACAGCCGGCCCAGGGCAGGGTGAATAATGGAGATGCAGCCTCTCACTCTTCACACCATAGCAATATCTAGTCGGAGCGCAGAAGTCTTCCATCACGGCAGACAACATTAGTGACAGTGGGGACTGATGTATGTATTTTGCGGCAGTCGCAGCCAGCTAGCTTTCAGCGGTGCAAACAGACCTTGTGACGTCAGAGCTGTGTGTCCAATCGCTACTGATGCAGAGGGCAGCTTGAAAGCCAATTTGGAGATCAAGCCCCATATGAATGTGTCATAAATCTGATTTGATAAATGAAATATTCTGATGCTCGGGTGTGCTAAAATGTGATATGGGCTGTCAGTCACGGCATGACCTGGAATGCACTCAGATGGAATTGGCTCTCTGCATACAAGGCTTTTTTTTTCAGTTGTAAAGATTTGTCAACTTTAATTATTCTTTCTGGTTTTGAATTCTTATATGAGAAAGAGCTGTTGTTTTGTTACCTGTGGTGGTAGACAATTTGTACACAGCTCAAATAGCGACAATAGAAGTTGTGCAGATTGCATCACGGCATTCTGAATTTTAGCAGTAAGTGGCAAAAAGCATGAGTGTCGATTGTGAGTAATGACAGCTCCGACCACAGCTAAAATGTGGAAATGCTGCTACAGTCTGATAACAAATAGTCTACATCTCGACTAAATATTTAGTTTGTGCCTGACATCAAAAAAAGGAAGAAAAAAAAAGAAAATCGTGTAAACAGTTTGAAAGAACAGGAATGCTGCAGCTACACTCACTTTTATCAGTAATACAGACTTTGGGCTCGCACACAGTTGAACGCTCCATAAATTTGTCGAGGAAAATAATTGTGAGGTGATCGAGCTGAAGTGTCCTAAATCTCCCACTGCCGTTAGCCATCAAACTGGCTAAACTCTGCACAGTCGGAGCAACAAACTACTTTCAGTTTCCATTTTACCATATAAAGTTATAAAAGCAAAGAAACACATTGTATCAGTTGTGACGGGATGTTAAGGAGCATTTTTCAAACAAAAGAATGTCTGAACATAACCTTTATTGGTTGTGTTAACGGTCGAGAATGTGATGATGGTCATAATTTCAGATAGAGCAGGAGATTCACTGTTTCTGCTAGAAATATCCAAAAAGTCCTTTCAACAGATATCAATCATATTTTTGGTGTTGAATAATGGATCTACTTTATGTAGCTATTGTGAAAAAATGTATTTCCCTTTTGCTTTCTTGTGCTGATTGAGAAGACGTTAAACTTTGTGCCAGTTTTTGTTTCATGCGACTAGGTCCAGTAATTAGAGGACAGCATTATACCATCACACACCGAAGTCACTTTCAATAATGACAAACCCTGGTTCACACCAAAGCTGAGGCAGTTAAGGCAGCAGAAGGAGGCAGCGCACAGGGCTGGTGACAGAGAGCGCTACAAAGTATGCGAAGTATGGATTTATCAAAGAGGTGTCGAGAGCTAGATCACAGTACAATACGCGTCTGAAGCAGCAGTTCTCTGACAACAACCCCTCCTCTGTGTGGAGTGGGCTCCGGCTTCTCAACAACACTACAAACCCAGAGCCCCCCCACGCTGCAGACGGACCGGAAACTGGCTGAGCAACTCAACTCCTTCTACTCTAGGTTCGAGGCCACCCCCCCTTCCCCACTTGGTGCCACCAACTGTCAATCCCATCGTCCCCAACATTCTGTCAGTTTCAGAGACATGATGTAAACAGAATTATTTCGGAAATCCACAACCCCAAAAGCTGCCGGACCAGACGGTTGTTGTTGTTGTGTTGTTGTTACTTTTAATGGCGGTTGGCAGCCGAAAAGTGCATTTACCGCCACCTACTGTAGTTGTGCGTCTTCAAAGTATGTGTTTTAAACGCTATACCCGTAGCCATCATTGAGTCCATCTTCACCTCCTCCGTCACTGTGTGGTACGCTGGAGCCACAGCCAGGGACCAAACGTGAGACTACAGCGCATTGTGCGTTCTGCTGAGAAGGTGATCGCGCATGCAGACTTCCATACTCTGCAGGACCTTGTACGTCTCCAGGGCTCTGGGACAGAGCAGGTCGGATCACAGCTGACCCTTCTCACGCTGAACATGGGACTATTTGAGCCACTCCCCTCATGCAGTAGACTAAGGTCCATCCGGACCAGAACCTCCCGCCACTAAGAATAGTTTCTTTCCTCTCTGTTCGTTGGACTCGTGAACACTTCTAAACACCTGCCACTTTAACTACAATTTAATCAATCACTCACTGCACTGTTCACTTTCTGCACTACATTGTGTACATAGTGAGCCTCTTTTTAAATTAAAGTTACATTTAAATTGTTTTCTTTAATGCATGCCCTTTTTGATTTCACATATGTTGTCTTCATTATTGTTCATCGTTGTATGTTGCACCAAATCGCCTAAGCAAGTTCCTATGTTTGTGAATTTTGTTCCTTGACAATGGCAATACATTTCTGATTCTGATTCAAGAGAGATACTGCATGAACCATAACCCAGGTCAATAAATTGTGACACTTAAGAAGCAAATCTTACCATAGAATTCTGACCTGTCGTTCAGCTCAGTTTTAAATGATTGTGAATACAACCTTTACAAAGAGTTCTGTGTCTGTATTTGATTTGCATTAAATATGATAATCTCCATTAAATTTAATCGTCTTTGTTAATTCTTATTGACTTTTGCATTCATTAATCTCTGCGTAATTGAAAGTCAATCATATTCCTGTTGTGTGTCCTCTCAAAAAGGAGCGAGGCGAATTTAACCAGTTCCTATCTGTGACTTGTGGGAAATGCTTCAGCGAGGATCAGATGTTGTGTGCGACTCGACTAAATGTTTTGTGCACTTTTGTTAAATTACCAATGTAATTAAACAAAAGTGGTGCTTTTCCTCGTAAAAGAGGAGCCAACACTCGACTAGACTGCTTAGAATGCATTCAACATTAAGAGTTTTTATTGTAAAATTAATAATAAGGAAAATTGTCATTATTCATTTAAGAGGTTCTGTGCAACTGCATTCACACTGTGCATTCACAACTGCGAAATGTTCTGTTGTGGAAAGGCATCCAGTTTTGACCTAAACCTTTTGCCTAATTATACAGGTGCTCCTTGCAACATATTTAGCTATTGTATGTGCCTGTTTTAATCCAAGGACTTTGTATAAAGTCGTTTTCACACTGCCACTAGTTAGATCGACGTAAAGGAGAGCTTGCTCCGAGAGCGGCGCAATTGTCCGAGTGTGAACACGGCAGTCGCAGTCTGGAGCGCATTAAACAGCTGCTCTGAGAGCAGCGTTTGGAAGTGGCGCAAGTGTGATGTGAAAACGTCAGAGCAAAAAGCTCTTGGAATTTAATCAAAAAGCATTTGAATCACGTACAGTATATTTGCATGAATTGGCGCAGACCTGTCCGTTTGCAACCCGCGAGGCAAATTGGATCAACTTTATATAAGCGAGACACTTCTGCATCTGTGCAGCAGGTAAAGCCTCTGTGCGCCGCTCACATTCATCTCTGTTGCCAACATCACTCTCATGGTGCATGCGGACAAGGAGAAAGAAAAGACCACCGCGTACAGCATCAGAGAACCAAGCGTGTGCGGGAGTAACCACGCAGCTCTTTTCACTTGAAGCCCGTTGTCATAGAAATAAGTGCGCCGGTCTACTGCCTCTCACGTGGCTCATGGTGCAGCATTTGGAAAGAAGAATGTGTGGTGCATGTGAACAGGACCCACCTAAAAGTGAAGTAAACAGAACTAAATCGAGTGCACACTGGGGCTGCTCCAAGGAACACTCAACACTACAACATGTGTGAAAACATCCTAAGTGTAGTTGTGTGTCTAGTCTGAAGTGTGCTTAAACTGCTTTGTTTGGTTGTCACAATCAGGTCCATGCCATTGACAGCTTAACGCAAACAATCCAACTTGTGGTTCCTTCTCTTTTTCCTTACACTTTTATTAGCCTTATGCACAGTAGATATGCTAGTTCTCCATATTCATACCAATAAAGCTACTCAACTCATTTAGAGAGACACTGCAGCGGTCCGAGTGCGGTTCAGTACCCTTAAGGCTTAGAAAGTACTTCAAATCAATGCGCCCTGTTATACTGACCACCGAGCTCTGCGGCTGCGGATCCTGGAGTCGCGCAGGTCTGCGGAAAGAATCTGCAAGAAGTCTATCTTCGCCAGAGACTGCAGCGATCTGCTGCGGCTTCCAGGTCTTTAGAAGAAACCAGGTGAAGCTGCGTGGCATTTGTCAAAAACGCACAGGGTTAGTGGGTTGGTGGACAGAAGTTGGTGTAACAGGGAATCTGCAACTCCTATACACAAACTTGTATCAAGAAAAAAAACAAGAACATTTGCTAAAAGCTAAAGTTGGGACATGTAGGAAAGAGCTGTTTAATTCAGTTAATCTCAATACATTTTAAGATTTGTACATAACTGTATAATTGATTAATTTGATACTTCCATGATGACATAAGATGCTAGTGAGCGTCTCATTTTACTCATATACAAATTCATGAATTTAATATATTTTGTCATTATTGCCAGTTAATCTCCCTAATGTCACACATGTTTATGTCCACTATATTTTTTTTACCAATGCAATGCATGTATAGGACCAGTGCCTTTTTGTTTATGCATTTTAACATTGATAGATCTCTTTCTCTTTCAAATCCGTCCAAGACGCAGAACCATATACTGAGTACAGTAAAACGGTCTGGGGCTGCAGGTATGGATGAGTGCTGTTTATTTACCACACTAAAACATTTCCTATGGGCCGAATGCTTCCACTGCTTCCCATCTGCTTTTGGATTGGAGCATAAACGAGGCCATTTTAGTCCAGAGGAAACAGTGGGTTTATGAATTCAGATGTCACAGTAAATGCCTTGTCTTTGTGTCCCCCCATTGCTTCTTACTTTTTCTTCTACTACAATGCCCAAACAATACGGCTCACCCGCCTCCAGTCTCCCAGAATCTAATCCTTCTGCTTGTCCCCCGCAGCCACAGCGATGTCCCTGTCTGCCTGACCAAACCCTCTATGTTCCTCCCAGAGCATTTCCCCTTTGTCTATTTGTATTTATTTTTCACATAATATAAACACAGGTCTAACAAAGAAAAAAAGAGCATGGCTGAATATAGACCTAATCTGGATAGACACTGAAATCCACCCTCTTAACAATATACTGTAACGCTAAAATAACAATTTATTGTGGGTTAATAAGCCCTATTTATTTATTAATACGCGCTAATAAGGTACTTAAAAGCATTTATCACTTTGTTATTAAAAATGTTTAATATCAACATATTAGTGGTCTTAAAAACATTTTGTGCGCGTTTTATTTACATTTACAAGACGTTATAAGCCATATGCTACTAAATGCCCTTAGTGCTTATAAACAAATAACTAGTGCTAATCAACACCTTATTAACACTTTACTAAGGAACCTTATTTTAAAGTGTTACCCACTATATAATATGCACCTTTTTCTAAATATGATACATGATATGAACACATTGTTACCTTAATTTATTGTGCTTATTTTTCTCAAAAAAAATATAAGATTCTGGTTGTGTTTCTATTTATTTTTTTCCTACTTTGGTCTATTTTGCACACCAAAAAAAAAAAAAAAGTGATCAGGTTTCCTAAGATGGCATTCACTTCAATTATTAATTCATGAAGATTGAAAAGCTGACAAAATGATAAACAATACTTTGGCTTCTTTTCCTTTCACAAGTAATCAATCTCTTGGTTTTTTCTTTATTTTTGCAAACCTTAACCAGTATCTAACAAAGCAGACATTCTGGTTAATCTCATCTTTTCTGTTTTTTTCCTCTTCACCGCATCCTTCTCTACCTCCCCCACCTCCTTCATGCAAACAACCACCCCCACCCCCAAGGCCTGGCACAGGATTTGTTGCTCTGACTAAAAAGAGGCGAATCTTTTTGCCATCTCCCAGCTATCCTCGTTATCATACCCAGGAAGCACGCTGACTCTCCAGAGTGGTGCCCCTAGGAAGAAGTTTAAGCAAGAATCCATATTTAAACACCTAAATACCCCTTCAGTATTTGGCAAAAGAGAGCTGGACCCTGGGAGATGATATGGAAAGAATGCATCATCATAAATCTCTAACTGCTTGATTTGAGGCGTTAGTTGCTAAATGTACTCGAGTGAATCACAGTCACGCTCTGCCGCTGATGTGGGGACAAAAAACAGGGAGTAGTTTCACATATTTAGCTCGAAAGTAAGACACTCACAAAACAGTCCGTGCAATTTGACTATTTTGTGTCCCATGCCTGAAGCAATTTTGAGGACACATTTTACTTTTGTATTCAAATTTTTTTTCAGCTACATGCAGGTTTTATTGAAAAAGGCTGTTGTGAACTAATAATTATGTCCACCCACACGTTAGTTTTTATGCAATTTGCGGTAAATGGAAGTTAGGAGTGTTGTAATAAAGCTATACAGGAGGTGATCAAGTATATAACTAACATATTTTCATGTCTTTGTTTTGTTCACATAGATTGGAGGTCATAAGAGTTTAGCATCGACAGCTTCCTGACACAAACATATGCTCTTTTCGTGCTGTAATCTTTGCTTTTACACTGAGAATATAAGGTTTATACAAGCTTTTTTTTATTATTATTTTGCTGTCTCTTTAAAATGAATGGAATAGCTTCTCTAAAGGCAACACAATGTTTTTATATTTGGTAGAACCGGTTTTATTTTATCAACATCATAACAAATGTATTTTAGCCAAATTACACCTTGTGAATATTGATTGTTTAAGTACATAATTTTGGACTAAATTACAGCAAATTACAGAGTTTTGGATTGAACGTGAAAAAACTTTACATTTGTGGCCAGGTAAACATATAAACTGTCAAAAAACAAAAAGGAAACAAAAGCGCAGTGGAACAAGCCTATAAGCGGCACTACTGGTAAATACACATGTCAGAAGAAGTTTAGTATTTCTCATCTTAAAATATTCATTGGTTTCACATTAGGGTAAATTAGTGACTGCACAATCCCAAGCACTGTACAGCATTTGCTCCATTACTTTTTTTGTTTTGCATCATAAATACCATTCTGGCTCCGACATGTTCCTTTTCAAAGATGTTCTTTTATTTCTGCTCCAACTTAAATCTGGGAACGGCCTTCCTCTTGTAAAGTGAGATGTGGAGTAAAACCATTGTGTAGTTGCATTAGGATGTATTCGGCTAAAAGGCTACAACTTGGTTAGCACTATGGTGGAGTATACTTGCCCAGGCTAACAACATTACATGCACTGTTGATGGCACTTACCTGAACTCTGAAAAGCATTTCCCTCAATATCTGCCTGTGTATATGTACTAAAGGGATGATGGTTTCAACGATTTCCAGCATGGATTTGTTTGCCAGAAAAGTGGTGGAATAGTGAAAGCGCAGAAGCATGATATTGATCCATTCTTGGTCTCTTCTCGGCCAGTCACGAGGCCCTACGTTTTCCTCCCTCTTTTTGCTGTCTCAGTGCTTTCCTGACTTTTACGAGGAGAGGTGTGGGTGTGAGAGAGGTGGTGGGGGTGTAGTAGCCGCCAAGCCACGATTGCATTGCCAATGCCTTGGTGTCATCTTTCTGTTGTGGACGGGTGGTAAGTAGCCATTAGTAAACTGATCTTTGCAAGAGGAAATTTAATGGTCTCCTAACTGTATTTACAAGACATTCAATTTGATAAAGGGTGCGATCCTGAATGATTTATTACACGCTGGCCCTATCTTCTCTTTACTATCAAATTCTGGATTTCATCACCAGCGTACATCCTTTGATTCATCAATTTTCCCGTCCATTCATCAGATTTTATGTAACACGGCTGGAAGGGACAGTTTAATAATGTGTTCTAATGCAGGCAAATGGTGACTGTCACAAACTATATTCCCGGCGCTCTGTTTTGTCCTTCTAGTTAGCCTTATTTAGCTCTTCTAAAGATCCACTGCTGGTTAAATTGCAAAAAGAAGCGCGTCGCTTTCAGCACAGTTTAACATCAAACGCAAAGAGAAAATATTAAAATATGGAGATTGGGAGTAGCACACTGGGGCAACTGATTAGCGTACCAGTTGTTGTCATCAGAAAGCATTTGAGAATGGCAGATTTAAGATTGAACAGCTTATTTTATGTGTTTATTTTGACACAAAACCTACCATCAGGAAAAATTATTTTGCTTCAATATAGACTCCATAGTCCACTGCCACAAAGAGCCCCCTGCTCCATTGTTTTTTTCAGTTAGAAACTACGGTTCCAGTTTACAGAAGAAGATTTAGAAGAAGAACTATACTAAAGCTGTTAATTGCTACATTTTGTTTGTTATTTCGTTGGATTGCCCATGTTACATTTCAGTGCTTCTTGACTTAGCCTAGCCACTTTTATAACAATTACATTTTGCAAGAGTTAACTTGAGAAAACAGATTAGGTTCATAGTGTTAGTCCAATATGGTTCATTTGGTCTTGTGCAAAAGTTTGTTCCATAAAAGTTCAGAAATTAAATTGTTCAACGGAGGCTATCTGTGCTTAGTGTGACCTCTCTGAGGAAGACTGTAGAAAGTCAGTAGTTAATGGCAGTCTCTGTGAAATACATGAAACAGTTATTCATTCTCACAAAATAAACTGGAAAGTACTCTTTTTCTGAATTTTACTTCCTTTACCACTCCTGGTTTGAAATCTAATGTATGTGACAGAAGACATTGGCACTTACTGTGCGTTTGCTTTTGGTACAAATGCCCCATCTCTCTAGAGTTCCTGATAAGAACAGCAAATAACACTGATACGTACGAATCTACACATTGCAAGTTTATGATCTGATATGACGCTTAGTTTTAAATCCTAAATGTCAGGATTCTTGTTCGCAAACCTTCTCAACAATACATTGTGGAGGACTTCAATATATATCCACTGCTTGTGTTTTAATGATTCTAAATAGTTGTAAACAATATCACTGTTGTGCTGTATTTTCCATATGTTTCATCTTAAATGTATTCCAATCTCGCCCTGTTAATTTAGTCAGCTTTTCTCATCAAACTGACTTCATTCATATACCACCCCCCTTTATATAAGCAGCAGAATAATAATAGTGCAAAGGACTATTTAATATTTAAGATTGCTTAATATTTAATACTATTTTCTGACTTTTGAAGAGTGAACTTTGAAAGACCAGATAAAACATCTATTGTGAGAACTTCTTACAGAGATGAGATGACAAAAGTTTTCCTTGGGGCTCAATGGGTATCTTTGTGTTTCTTTCAGCATCCCCATCGACGAGTGACCTTCTCCACCACCAACCCGGTCCAGGACATGCAGGACGCCTCGCAGCACAGTTACTATGACAGCGGCTTGGACGAATCGGAGACACCCAGCAGCAAGTCATCATCGGGACCCCGTATCGGACCCCTGACCCTACCCGAGGATCACTACGAGAGGACCACCCCGGACGGCAGCATCGGAGAGACTGAACATCCCGAAAACGGTACTGCGGCCAAAACAACAGCAGGCTAAAACAGTAGCTATGTATCGCAGACTAGGATCCCAAAGCAGGTTCACCCAGTGGCATTGAAGTACGGGTCAAATGCAGAAAAAACCTCTTCTTACAAGAACAGTAAAGCCTCTCGCCACCTTAAAGCTGCAGTACCCAACTTTATTCTTGTCATTTTTTTTCCTCCACATAGAGCATCGTAAAAAAAGCAACACTTTGTGACAAATTCAGACTAATGATTATCGTGATTAATATTCTAATAATAAAGTACGTTATCTCCGTAGACAGTAGAGAAGTTATAGCCATCAGCAGTGCTCTGATTGGCTGAGCTTTGGTGGTATGCCCCAATTTCACTTATCCATCTGAATAAGGATGTAGTAGTTCTAAACAAGGGCACAAAGGAGGATATATATGCCATATAAATACATCTTCTAGCTGTAGAGTAAGCCGTGTACCAGAGTGTACCCAAACCATTCTTTATTTATGAAATATCAGTATTCTATCAATTCTGAGCAGTTTTGAACCCTCAGACAGCACTTGTCTACACATGGCAATATAATTTAAACGTGTTTACACCCCAATTTTTGTGGAAAATGTAACACACAAACTCGAATACAGCCTCATTCAGTTTAGTCTGGGCCTGAAACCTGCAGAAAGCCTATTCCATCTGTAACTGCTTACACACAAAACAAATGCACAGATAATAGCAGCATTAATATTCTCCAAAACATAATAATTCCATGATTTTCTGCTTATTCTGCTTTTATACTTGTGTCTCCACCCATGATTTGAAAGCAAGTTAAAGCTGGAAAGTTAGTCCTGCTATTGTTGGTCTGTGTGTTTGTTTGTGGTGTGCCTTAATGATTGTAAATAGTTATGTTTTTGTATGTGGAATGCCAGCGAGTCTTGCTTCTGCTGTGGCCATTTCTTTGGGGAACTGCTTGTAGCCGTGCGTGACCACTGACCAGGCCTTTGTGCTGTGTCGGTTGGTGACTCCACGGGCTATTATTGGTTTTTGAGCAGATCTGATTTTGTGTGTGTGTGCGTGTGTGCGTGTGTGTGGCATTAAGGCCGGCGTTAGCAGCCTTCCCAGCCTCCTCATCAGCAGGTCCTCCGTCAGACATCCTTAACGACTCTCTCCCTCACAAGTGCGCTAATTAAAAAGCCCAACTAATGAACCATTTGCCCTCTAAATAAATCTGAACCATGACATCTGTGCCGACAAGACCGCATTTCCTCTCGTTGCGTTTTTGGACCCAAGGTAAACTGTACGGCTCGGGTTGTGCAGTACGAGCCATATTTCCCAAGCACAGTAATCAATCCACAGAGGTGGTCTCAGCGTAGGTCTATATAAAAGAAGCCAAAGCTGGAAGTTCCATTCAGCCAACTGTGGATCATAATAGCAGTTTTGCCACTATAAGCTGCCAAACCTAATCCATTACCTGTCTTGTAGCAAACTACGATAAGTGATTCACACGCTGCGTTTCCAGTGATTATAATACTCTGAAAACCACCAGCCTCTGGATTAGACTCTTTTACACTGTGATAATTCTGTACACCTCCTTTTAATACTGCGATTAAGTTGTTTCCCAAAGTGTGTCTCCAGCTCATCTGCATTGCATTTAGGTATGAGGATATGTCTTATGTTCCTAATATAGTTTAAGATCTGCTCATGTTTAGTTCATTTATTAAAGGGTAATGATGCCACAGTTTGGTCATTTAAATTGCCTTTTGAAATATACAGTTTATCAAAAGCAGCCAATTATTCTTTGTAACACCTCAGTTGTCCAGGTAGGTTCCATAACGAAAAAAAAATGTTATTTTGTCAATGGACTTAACTTCGAGAAAGAAACACAATCCCAACCAATCAGGGCAAACACATGCTCACTACATTTAGTAATAATCATCACATTCCATAATTCTAAAGATACTCTGAATTCTTAGAAAATCACTACAAAGTCAAGAAATATTCATTCATGTCCATTGATTATTTAGAGACATTCAAATAGTGCTTAGAGGGCGGTGGTCCACCGCTCTTCCACATGCCTCAGAGATGCTACTCTGTGCATATTATCACAACATTACATTCAATAAAAAATCATAATTGAGGCCTCTAGGGCAGTCTGTAGGGAGAAGATCCAGTATGCTTCACGTCTCTTTGAAAACCGATCGTGATCTCCACCCCTGGGTGCACCTGCTTGATACCACAGAAACGGAGAGATGTCATGTTGGAGTTGAACTGATTAAAGTAGACTAGCAAGTCCTTGTCCTGCTGTCTGATGGCACTTTTGTGTTCACTGATGTGCCATTTTATTGTTCGTGTTGTCTCGCCTACATATGAAAGGCAATATGGACAGCACATACGCGGATAAGCGCGTACTTATGCTCCGGATACCTTAAAACCTTTTCCCCATGTATGGCTTACAAAAGTATGTGGTTCTTGTTGTACAGTAACATTGTGCGCAACGCCTACATCTGTAATTTCCATTCGGTATTGGGGTAAGGACTATCTGCATAGGCATAGGCGTTCCTACTCTGGGAGAAGTCCGAGTGGACAAATGTGTCTTTTAAGTTTCTTCCTCTCCGATAAGTAAACAAAGAAGAATGTTTGAATATTTCAGTTAATTCGGGATTGGTATTTAATATATGCCAGTATATGTGGGGTATGGAGTGTTGTGAGTTCGAATCTTGACTCCGACAATTTAATGCATGCCCTTCTCTTTCCATTTCACACCGTCCTTTCCTGTCTAATAAAGTCTTCGGGCCCAAAAAATCTTTTTTAAAAAAGAAAAGGAGAATTGAGTTTGGAGTTGAATAGGTTAGACCAGAAGATTTAGGAGGTGGGAAAAAATAAATAAAATAAGTAGACATATAGTTGAGTTTAGTGGCTGGTGCCATATAATGTAATATACTACTTATATGGCATATGTGTGTATGTATATGTTATATATATATATATATTATATATATATATTATATATATATATATATATATATATATATATATATATATATATATATATATATATATATATATATATATATATATATATATATATATAACAGTAAACAAACAAAATACACCCAAAATATTTACAACTGCAGAATTAAATATTGAGCTCAATAGTGTGTGAGGAAAAATATTTCAAACCTCAAGTGCACTTATATTTATAAAATGTTCAGGGCAATAGAGTATAACTCCAGGGTTTATACAGGGTTCTTTTTTGGGCACTTAGCCCGCCATCAGAGGTGTGGTACCCAACCAGGCACACCCGGCCTGTCAGACAAAAAGGGCCGTTTTAGAAATGCATAAATCAACATTTAACAACTACTAGCTAGCTTTGTTTTTTTTCCATTTTGGCAGTGTACTCATTATCATACATCCCGTATAAATTCTGTTTGCTTAAATACAATAATAAACAGTCAAATTGGATAATACTGTTAAAGTGCATTAAATAAACACAGAAGTTCCTGCATCTTGATATCATTCTGAACAGCCATAGTTGCTCTAACCAAGCAAAACAATTGGCTGTAATGGCCTACAATAATACATATAAATAGCACGCGAGAGAAAACGTTATATCATAAAAGGTTAAATTATAGTAATTTTCGTATTTGACTGCAGTAGGTGTATTTTGAACCTGGGTTACACCAGTGTTTCAGAAATATAGAAATATAGTTTTTATCTTGGAACTTTGAGGGAATGTTTTGTCAATGGACAAAATAGTGTTTAGAATTTTAAGAATATAAATGGTAAATAGTCTTTTATATAGGACTTTTCTACCTTCAAAGCGCTTTGCATCAAGGAACCACTTAAACATTTGTCTGATTGACAGAATTCCATTTTCTTTCAATTATCTACACAGTACAGAGCTGTCATTTCTTTTTTTGAACATGGCATTCAGTCAGATTATATATATTCAATAAAACTTTAATGTGTGTCAAAATATTATAATTGTTTTATTCAAAATTATACAATATGACATTTCAGCTGTACATTTTGTGACTAAATCGATTAATTATGTCAGAACTAAACTTTGCTATTGCACAATTTGGGCGTCTCTATGTGTTCAGCGCATCACCTTGGTACAGTTCCTCTCATGATGATTTCTACAAGGGGTGTGTGAAAGTATGAAAGCTGTTAAGCTGTTGTCATATTTTATTTGGTAAATGAGGATGAGTGTTAACAGATGACACAGTACTTTTGCACCAAATGCTTGAAACCGTGTTTTAAGACATTCACAGAAGGTAGCAGCTGTGGGGTTGGTGGAGGGAAACCAGCCGCACCACTCTTTGAATGGGAACTTAGTACAGAACAGGCTTCAGTTGTTTTTATGAGTCCCACCATTTCCCTGGATAAGCACAAGAAAAAGCAACATTTCATGGAGACTTGTGACATACTATATATATATATAACTTATTTATAATTTGACCTTTTCAATCAAAATGCTGAATCACATTTTCTTCGATTGATTGTAACTTTCCTGGTAGAAGGTCCACCACTGCATTGGCTGGAATATTCCACAGTAGGACATTACTCTTATTTATCTCCATGGAGGCAAGCAGGTGATGCCACCAGGCTAAGTTGCAGATCAGATCTGTGCAGAGGCAACGCCGCTTCACAGTATGTTGTTGAAGGTATTTTGAAGCAAGAACACCTGGTAATTGAGTGAATATAATATAGATACAGTAGGTAAGTAGCGGCCTCCCCCACCAGACAGAGCTACATAGTGCATATTTAAAGCAAGATGTGCTGGTCATAAAACAAGCTATAGATGTTCTTTGGACAATGACTGTAGAAATGCAAAGAATCTGGCAAATAAAAAAATAAAAAAAACTGTAAAAGTTTTCTGAGGTTAAAACTCAATAGAAATCTTTTCAAATGAGACATCAATTAAAATGTCAGCATAATATGAATGTAAAGCAGTGAATATTCCATCTTCATCACAGTATGATTAACATGTAGAAAAGGGCTATGTCTTCTTTAAGCATTCAGCTTAAAAATAAAGTTTAAATGGAAAAAACATTTCTCCCCATTGTAGTACGCCATGAGGATCAGAGGCTAAAAACGTGTCAGTGCAGTGTTGGAAGCTTTCTTCAATTAAGAAACTGATGCGGTTATTTTATAAAAAAAATACGTATTTGTTTATGCATGTCAGTTTAGCTTGCTATAATTTCAGAGCACAAGAAGGAGGCGGCTGGGGAGAGAATGAGTTTTTGCTATTGTTGCAATTCCCCGCGGCCCTTTAGAGATTTGAAATTACTAATATCCCATTTAATAGATGGATTTAGTCTCCATGTATATGAACAAGCAGGCTGTTTATACCCCAGCAGGCAACAGTTGTCTTATTTTCTATGAGCCTTCCACACACTCAACACTTTGTAATATATGCATTTTCTCTCATTTTGTCCTGCCTATTGTTGATGCTGGTTATTGTGTTCTTTCCCCATCTGCACAACACAGGTTTTTTTTTCTGTCAGACAAGGCTCTCTTTGTTGTCAGCGGCAGGAGAGCAAGATTGCAAACGAAGATGGAGCAGTTAGAGAATGAAAAGATGGCACTAGATGGGGGTTGAATTATGACAGGGGCGCCACCATTTTTTGATGCAAAAGTGCTAAGCGAGGCTAGACCTAATTAAAACGTGATACCCACTCTAGGGAGATAGCAGAACAGACAACTTAAAATGGAAGTCGGAATCAAAATAGGCACACAAAAAAAAAGGAATCTCTCCCCACAGTTTTCCACCTGCATAGTGACGCACCACCCTTTATAAGCGCTTGACTGACGGGCTGACAGGTTATGCTTGGTGCTAAGCTTTATTCATTGCGGTAGAGATGAGTGACGGGCACAAAATGGGGAGGTGAGCGCACCGTGTCACTCCATTTATGTTGTATGAAACGCAATATACGCAGCCCGAGCCTGTCAGCCTTTGCATCTGCGGGCCCCGGAAATATCGACACGGATATGTGTTTTTGTTATACGGGCTGAACTTTGACAGCGAAGGGGGTCATACATTGTGAGACATGGCTGCTGCAAATAGTTGCTCCTATTTCGCCTTTAGATACATGTGTTACAGGTTTGAGGAGAAAAAACTAAAATAATATATAGATAAATTAATTATTTGTGTTAAATTGCCTTCTGTCATTGGTAGATTGACGTCAGCGTCATACGTTGTGAACGTTTATGGCAAAAGTACAGAGTTGCATAGTTTTGTGCGGTTGATGTTATTCCATCTTTTAACACAGGTTTGACCGTGCCAGAGCCATTCTGTCTTCTTTATGAGCTGTTGTGGTAAAAGTTACTCCCATTAGCTGATTAGTCATCCAGTTTAATTAGAATTATGGATTTTTGAAGGGAAATGGACAGAGAATTAAGCAATGAGTACTGCAAATGTGGTAAATCTTTGCTAAGTTAGAAATAAGTGGTAATAATAAGCACAGCTAAACAAAGAGGTAAGTCATTTGTTAAAGCAATTTGGCCCTTTCTGCTGCCAAGTAAACAGTGTTTTTAACAATACAATAGTGTGTGTGTGTGTGTGTGCTGTGTGTGTGTGTTGTCTTGTGTGTGTGACGTTAGAGCTGTTGAAAAATAAAGCTTTATAACTAAGAGTTAATTTAACTAATAATTAGCACCTCATGATTTGAGTTAGGTCTGGTTATTTGAATACTCCAGGACACTGTATGTTGCATTGATATAAAATACAATGAACTAAACTCTATACCATATGCTATGTCAAACAGACATGTATTTCAGATGAGTTCGACTCTGTGTAATTTTAATCGTATCAGCAGCAGTGGAGCTCTTTAAATCATGAATGTATATAATTCACAAATGGCCATGCTGAGTGGCTACAGCCAAGTTTGCCCACACATTTTGAGCGCTCGCAGTGCGGAGGTTGACTGAGGCTCTCTCACTTAAACCGCATCCTGCCTTTAATTAATAATAACGGCCCTGACCCAACAAGTGATTTAGAGACGACACCTCTTCATCGACTAACATTTGGTCAGCCTTAGAGGGGCCTGCCCTACTCTCTGACATTTAATCTCCTATATAATAATAAATGGTCATTTGGATACATTGATTTTTTATTTTTTTTTCATATAGAGGTATCACAGAGGAGTTACATTTACTCTTTTAGTTGAGTTACTTGAGGGATTTAGTCAGTGCCAGCCTCCTTATCAAAATGTGCCACTTGGGCTCAACTATAGTGTGAGGATTCACATCTCACATCCTGCAATCACTTCCATTAACTGTGTCTATTGTCTTTGTAAAATAGAGTTAATAAGGTGGAAAAAAATAAAACACAATAAAGGGCTAAATAACCTTAGCCATAAGCACAGGACATTAGCATTGGACAGGGGTTTGGGGGTCCTCCTCCTGAATATCTTCAAATGCTAGTTTTTCCTGTTGAATATTATAAATTTGATCCGGTTGGCTAAAGTCCAATGCAAAATTGTCATTTGCAATAATCGCAATTTTGCAATACATTTCTAGTTGTTCTTGTACTGTACTTTTGTCTATTTGATTACTTTCTCTACCTGTGTCTGTGCTCTACCCATTCATTTGTTTTATGGGGGGGAAATAACTCCCTATTATTTTATCTTATTGTATTTGACAAATAAAGGATGTAAATTTCCAATACTGTTACCAATATTTTTTCTTCTCTAACCATCTTAGATTTGCTGTGAGTCACTGAGTGATTTGGAATACAGTAGATTTTACAAAAAGTGTCCTTGGTCATATTTTTGGGCATAAGCACAACATGTAAAATACACTTGCTAAGCCCTGTGGTTGTTGTTGTTGAGACCTTGATTTCTATATGCCCAGCAGACATCTTTCTAGTCTTAACCATGAATTCTCTTGTATGAAAAAAATATGAATACATTTTTGGCACTATGCACTATTCCAGTTTCTGTATTTATATTTTTGGTGAGCTGCAGAAAGGATTTTTTCCGTATGCCTCAACAGCTGCCGCCTGGTGTTTTCCTCTCATTTTTATCTGCGAGGCTGCGTTAGAGGGCCCTCATTTCAGATTTCCCATGTGTGCCCTCCACTCTAATGTTCATGAGTGTATCGCGCGCATTGCTTAACTGTTTGCAAATTTCATCTGGAATATTTATCCCTTTTAGATGCATTCAGGCGCACCTGTATACATTTGTCCACAGCCAAAAACTGTTGCATCACAAACCCACTGTCTCTGAATCCTTTTTGACGACACCGCTATTTTACCTTAATCGACTCTCATCATAATCACTGAGGCTCCATAATTCAGCTGAAATTGATGGCTTCAGACACCATGAAAAGTGCTTATCGTGTACGTCTGCTTGCTGTCACGAAGCATGATTTGTCATCCAAAGTGAAATCAAAGGAGAGGATTGAGTGCACCCTATTCCCCATCTGTCCACATCGCGCTTTGAAGGCTGATGATCATTTTCTGTAAACGGGTTGAAGAAAATAAACTTGTGAATCTCGGCTTGTTGACATATTAGTCAGCAAATTTACTATTACAAATTGCAGTTTCGCTTCGATAGATGCTGCAGTTCATTTTGCTGTGTAATTGTGAGTAGAACGAAATAGAAATAATGAATGTAATATGATAAATGGCTTGCAAGTTGAAAGATGATTTCCCCCCCCCACATTAACTTGTGTACAGTGCGGTTATGATCTCTCAAAGCAGTGTCTGTTTCTCTACTGTGTCAGATTCCCTATTCTGTTTATATTAATGAACCCAATATTGGCCTAAATGTCTCCAAGTATTAGCCCAGTTACTAACTTCTCACTCTCCATGTAGGGATGGGCTCTAGTGGCCAGAACTTCATCAAAGCTGAATAAAATATTGACTCATTATTAAGTGTACTTATAATGTGTAAAATGTGTAAAGTCTAATAATGTTTTTGGATATTTGTGAGTTCAGAAATTAGCTTGAAGTCATCTGAACGTTCCACCTTTTCCTGATTACGTTCAGCGAGAGCAGAGACAGATTGATAATGTCAATCACACTTCTGCCAGATTAGGAAAGAGCAATAAAAGACTGACCAGAAGATTTATGAACAATATTTTTTTAGCCTTTTATGTTTATTCATTCAACATTATTTAGCTTGCTACATGATGGGCTGCAACAATTAATCGAATAATCGTGACTAGTCAACTATATTAATATATATATATTGTAATCGCATTTTCATTATTGTTATCTGGACTATACAGACTCTAAAACACACAGACCTTTTAATAACAAAGACAATGGCAATATTAAATCAAAATGTCAAAAAATAATAAAAACAAAGTATTTGCTACTTTATTCGCTAATAGTATCTTTCTTGAAGCCTTCAAACACGTCACCATATTTCAACCTTTATTTTGGTCAATAATGTTTTTTAAAATACTCAAAATAAAGGTTTTACTGGTCGACTATTAAAATAATCTTTAGTCACAGCACTACTTGCAACTGGAGCTTGAAATTTAAACCCCAGATTACCAAACTTCATTGTGCATCCTTTGCCTATGTCTTTCTTTATGTGTGCAGACTCACAATAAAACAAAGCCATTTTTATCACAAAGAAAAAGTGTTTACAGGGCAATTAAATATCGGTTGGAATTCTGCCAGTTTGAGCATTTTACACTACATTATTTTATTGCGCGATGACCTTTATTTCCGATATTATAGTGCATTGCATAGCAGTATTCTATAGCATTCAGCTCACTCAGCGTATGGAACACTGCTGTGAACTTACAATAATACCCAAAATAAAAGCACCCTCTTTGTTTAAAAATGTTTTTGTTCTTTTCCCTGACTCAAACTGCTGCACTCTGCAACACAAAGCCTGGCCAGTTCTGCACAAACACAGATACTTAAAGTCATATTCCAGAGCTCGGCGAAAATTTTCACTTGTTTTTGTTCTTCACTTTTTTCATTACTTTTCATTATAAAGTTTGAGGCCAACTGTTGTAGCGCCAATGGCAAAACACCAAAATATATGAGTTCTTTCCCACACTTTCGAAGCAGCTAAGATACAAGAAGCTATAACCCACCGAAGTAATGCGTTGTCATTTTGAATCCAATTTGCCAAGCCAAAACTTTTTGTATTATTGTACGAGATTAGGCAAATTCTAACAAAAACAAGTATCAGAGGATAGTTACATAATAGATAAATTGTGCTTTTGGCCATCACACTTTCGCGACAAGAATGTTCCAGGTTCAACTCGCCATGGTCGTTTTGTGTACATTTTTTATTTTTCTCCTCATGTCTGGGTAGGTTTCCTCCAGGTACACTAGTTTCCACCCTGCTTCACTTTTCTGAAAAAGCTGTTCTAAAGTGTTGGTAGCTCAGTTGGTAGAGTGCTTGTAAGTCAGCAGTTCAAGTACCGCTTCTGGCATAAAAATTTTTTGGCAGAGCAGGCAGATCCACAAACCCACAGGTTGGCATTTCGATCCCAGCTTCCACAATTGATTTCTGAATGCCGTTGTTGTGTTCATCAGAATCAGAAAAGGTTTATTGCCATTGTCAGTGAATAGAATTCACAAACATAGGAACTTGTTTTGTCATTTATATGCAACATAAAACACTGATCAATAATAAAAACAACATATATGAAATCAAAAAGGCATGCATTAAGAAACAATTTCAGATTACTATAGTATGAAATAAAAATAGGCTTACTATGTACACAGAATTTACAGTTAAATTTACAGTTGTGAGTACAGAAAGTGACAGTGCAGTGAGTGATTGATTGAATTGTAGTTAAAGTGACAGGTGCTAAGAAGTGTTCATGAGTCCAACAACAGAGGGAAAGAAACGATTCTTGTGGCGGGAGGTTCTGGTCTGGATGGACCGTAGCCTCCTGCCTGAGGAGAGTGGCTCAAATAGTCCATGTCCAGGGTGAGAAGGGTCAGCTGTGATCCGACCTGCTCGTCCCAGAGCCCTGGAGACGTACAGGTCCTGCAGAGATGGAAGTCTGCAGCCATATCACTTCTACAGCAGAACGCACAATGCGCTGTAGTCTCTGTTTGTCCCTGGCTGTGGCTCCAGCGTACCACACGGTGATGGAGAGGTGAGGATGGACTCAATGATGGCCTAGTAAAACTGTACCATCATCTACGCTGGCAGCTTGGCTTTCCTCAGCTGCCGCAGTAAGTACATCCTTTGCTGGGTCTTCTTGATGAGGGAGCTGATGGAGGTTTCCACTTGAGGTCCTGGGCCATGGGTGGTGCCAAGGAAGCGGAAGGAGTCCACGGTGGTGATCGGGGAGTCTGTCATGATGAGGGGGGGCTGGGGGCTGTGACTTGAGCCCGATGAGGGTGGTGTGTCAACAAACTTGATCAGTTTTACGGAGTCGTGGCTGGAGGTGCAGGGAGAAGAGCAGTGGAGAAAGTACACAGCCCTGTGGAGATCTGTTCTGATAGTCTGAGATGTTCTTCTGACAGCACGCACTGCCTCCGATCCGTCAGGAAGTCAGTGATCTACCTGCAGGTGGAGTCAGGCACGTTGGACTGAGGAGAGCTTGTCCTGGAGCAGAGCAGGGAGGATGGTGTTGAATGCAGAGCTGAAGTCCACAAACAGGATCCTGGCATAGGTTCCCGGGGAGTCCAGATGCTGCAGGATGAAGTGGAGTGATAGGTTTGATGGCGTTGTCTACAGACTGTTGGCTCTGTAGGCAAACTACAGGGGTCCAGCAAGGGAGGAGCTGAAGGACTTGAGGTGGGGCAAGGCCAGGCGCTCAAATGACTTCATGACTGCAGACGTCAGCGCCACAGCCCTATAGTCATTAAGTCCAGTGATCCTGGGCTTCTTGGGGACCGGAACAATGATGGACAACTTGAAGCAGGCTGGGACGTGGCATGACACCAGGGAGGTGTTAAAAATGTCGGTGAAGACGGGGGACAGCTCTCCTGCGCAGTGTCTTAAGTGGCTGAAGAGACGCCGCTCTGGTCCAGCAGCTTTTCGGGGGTTGGATTTCCAAATATAGTCTGGTTACATCATTACATCCTGAACTGAAGCTGTGGGGGTGGGCGGTGGGGGAGACCAGGGTTGGGTTGGCAGAGGTGGCCACCCTGGGGGAGGGGTGGTCACTTCAAACCTGGAGTAGAAGTGTTTAAGTTTGCTCAGACAGTTTTCGTTTGTCTGCAGCACGGGGGGCTCGGGGCTTATGATTAGTGAGAAGCCGGAGCCCCCTCCACATGGAGGCGGTTGTTGTCAGAGAACTGCTGCTTCTATGCGTATTGTACTGTGATCTAGATTTCAATACCGCTTTGCTAAATCCATACTTCGCATCTTGTTAGCCCTCTCTGTCACCAGCTCTGTGGCGCTGCCTCTCCTCTGCTGCTTAACTGCTCAGCTTTGGTGTGAACCAGGTCATTATTAAAGTGACTTTGGTGTATGTTGGTATAATGCTGTCCTCACAGAATCGAATGTATCACGTCACAGTGTCCGTGTGCTCATCCAAACTGTCTGTGGCAGCTCTGAAAACCTCCAGTCTGTAATGTCCAAACACGCAATTTGGCTCCTCCGCTTGCCTCATTGGTCCACTTCTTAGATTTCCTCACTGCAGGTTTTGAGAGCTTGAGCCTCTGTCTGTACGTGGGGATCAGGTGAACCATGGCGTGAATCTGAAAAGCCGAGAGCGTGGAATGTGTTTGCTGACGTTGTGTAACAGTGATCCAGCGTGTTCTGCTCTCTGGTCGGACTTGGTAGTATCGTGCTGAGATTCCCTTGTTAAAATCGCCCAGAATATACACAAAGGTCCGCTCCACACTCAGAATCTGGTCCGCGAGCGCGTGCTGTGCTTCATTTATTAATGCAACCACTGTGTGCGCTCGGTGGGATGTAAACAACAGCCAGAATGAATGAAGCGAACTCACGTGGAGAGTAGAATGGTTTGTAGTTAATGAACAGATATTCCAGATCAGGAGAACAGTGCTTGGAGATCACAGTCATATCCGATGACCAGGCGTTGTTGTTGTTGTAAAAGCACACACTAGTGTATGAATGTATGTGAACGTGAACGTGAGTGGTACTCTTGTACTGAGTACCATTTAAAGCTGTGATAGTAGTAAAAAAACAAAAACAAAAAAAAAACATGCATGTAAATAGCAATGTGAACAGGTTTTGTGAGCGCTACAAATATGTTTGATTTTAATTCTCACATTCCTCCTTTCAAAAATTTAAAATCAGTCACCCCCGCTTTTGCCTCCAACCAAATACCTTCAAATCCACCAGTGATTGTAATTGTGCAAATTCCTCTTGTCTAAACGGCTTAACTTTCCTTCACCCTCTCACAAGTCTTTGAGGGACTTCCATAGAGGGCCTGGTGTGCTAGCATGATCCAGATTTTGACCAGCAATCCCCAACACATCCGGTCCAACCTAGTCGATAATCAGTCTGGTGGGAGCAGCCAGTGGCTGTGATATGAGGGCTAGCACCAATAAGACACTGGTGGATTGAAGACAGGTATGGGGCAAGAGAGTGCACGAGCCCACACGCACACACAGTCCCATTGACCACAGATGGAGGAATTTTTACATGGCCGACTGCCCAGCTTGAGGTCTCCCTGTGTCTTCCCCGCTGCCATATGGGCTATTGAGAAGGGTGAGATAAAATGGAATAAATGGCATTTGCATGATAATGAGTCTCTTTAGTTATGCCGTCTGATTTCACTGGCTTTAGATCTCCGTGGTGATGCATGCAGTGTTGTATATTTGTTCTTTAAAAAATTACGGTCAGGGATTTTAAGCTTTCGTCGCTATCTGTATCACACAGGGGGACCACAGTTTTAGCAATTATGCTTTTGAAACGCCGAGTTCCTTTTGCATATTCCTTTGGTGTGCCAATTTAAATATTCCCACTGATGTAAATGAGTGAGAATGAGATGTACAGGAGAAGGTGTGGAACATGTGCCTAATGGGGCTTGCTGGTCCTAGCTCTACCAACCACCGGCTATGAATAAAAATGAACCATGGAAAACTGAGAGTGCCCTAGCTGCCATTGTCTTCCATTCAAAAGTGATAAGAAAAATAGAGATTTTTTTTTGCAGTTATGGTTGTGATTTTATTTCGGTGGATGGTCATGTTACCCCAGGTGGAGGCAATGGAGCAGTGTGATTGGCAGTTTCAAAGACCGTTTCTTTTCTGAAGATGAAAAATGATGAAAGGTATCATTTGAGTCTTTTCGGAGACCCACAGCACATTGTGTTTCACCAGTACTTGACTGGCCATTAGCATTTGCTGTTACTCCTCTTCATCGTGAATTTGTATCATGTGAAAATGGCTCAAGGTTTTAGGTGTTTTGTTTTTTTAACCAATCCAGTAGTGTTTGGTTCATAGTATATGGCTTTCAAGTTTAAAAAAAGTAGACCCTTGTCGAGAGATGTTTGACTTTTTGTTAAAAAAAAAATTAATTCTGCTAACAAGAACTGACAAAAGAACAAATAAGCAAAGGCAAATATATTGTAATGCTCATTCAAGTGGCAGTGGTTAGATACATTTTGATTAAAAAAAGAGCTTTGATATCTGATATAAAAACTCAGGAATATAATCATGTTTTTATTCCGTGTATGATCATTTTATTTGTAGAGCACTATTGCAAACATATATGAGCTATTAAAAGTGTAATGACATTGTTTTCATTTTATTTACCTGCCACAGTGAACTACAGACGAGTATAAATTCCATATCTAACATCAGTGGGAATTAGCCAGCCTTAATTAAGATTATTTACCTGTGTGAAAGACAATTAGTGTTATCCTAAACTGCATTGTCCTGGTTGATTACAGTTCATTATCTTAGCACAGATTAATATTATTATTATTTCAGCTGCGACTCTGTGTTTGCATGGACACATCGATTTTCTCGATAGTCTACATTTGCCAGGACACCAAGAGGAGTAAACATAGTGAAAATAAATACTAGTTCACTAAACTTATGAAACTAATGAATTGCTAATTGATACTGATAAAGTATAATGAACCCTGATTTTCACATTTGTAAAATATATTTTTTTGTAATATATAATCATGACTATTAACATAATCATTGACTATTTGAATAATTGTCGGCGTAATCCCTCATTTGTCCAGGAGTGTTCCATTGTAGAATTATAGAAAAAGATTCAGTTGTGAATCTTTTCACTCAGATGAGTCCCAGATGATATTTTCTACTATTTGAATAATTGTTAATTGTTTGGTGGACAATTCAGACAAAAACAACAAACACACATACCGAAAGATGTTTTTTATTTAAAAAACAAACAACAAAAAGAAGTTATAAAAATTTGTGATTTTTCCTCAAAAATACACTATTTATAAATACTCACTATTTAGAAGCCTTTATTCAACACATTTTACCTTTTATCTGGTTAAAAATGTATACTAAAAAGAAAAATTGCTATAATGGTTTAATTAGTAAAATAATCGAAAATGATAATGTTGGACTACTAAAATTATTGTTAACTGCAGCCCTATTGTACAACATTCACCATCATATTAGATAGATTTATCTTATTTTATAATACAATCAGTGGACAATTCAGTGGACATAAACACAGAAATACATGTCTGTATAAATCAATAAACACAAACCTGTCTTTAAAATCCGCACCTGTGCTTATGATTCGTGCAGTGATCCTGTGTTGGTGCCAGGGCTCTGTAGCAGCACGGGACAGGCCACCAGCTGGACCAGGACAGGTCTGAGAAGTGGCAGCTTTTTGGATGCCACTGTTGAAAAAGTCCTTACAAGTGCTCCCCCGAGGCTGGTTGTCATGAGTAATACAAGCATAATCCCGAGCGCTTTGTTGCACACACATTATGCTTGGCGCGCATCAGCTGAGGCCGCTTCTGTCATTCTCCCTCAAATGTTTGTTGTAATTTTATTCCCAAAGCAAATAGGTCACTGGAAGAGCCTAAGTGGAGCAGAATTAAAGCCTCCAACCTGGATTAGGCTGTGACACTATGGACAATGTGTGATTATGGGGCGCCTTCCTAATGGCTTTCTGGCACAGTGACTTCAAAATGTCACTGCTTTATGCCTTTGATTGTGTGCACATTTCTTTTGGCCAATTTAAAGGAAAAAATGCACTTGCGCTCGTGTGGACACTAACAATGCTCGCTTCTCGGTTTTTCAAATGAGTCCAGACAGGTCAGACTGAAGAGAAAAGAATATATCAGAGTGCACACCATTAACTCAAGCAAATGATGGAACGGGCTTATAGTCTTTTAGAAGACATTATTATTGTGTGGCTGGGATTGCAGTCACATGTGAAATCAAGACGCGAGCCTCAACAGAAGTGTCATTATCCCAGTAAATCTAGCGCGTTGCATTTAATTTCATCCTAGCGTGTTTTTACAATAATGGTGATTTCTGTGCAGTTTCATCATTTTGTCCATCTGGATCCCAACACTTTGATAATGAAACAACTAGTGTTTTTTGACAGAACATGGTCTGTTGCTTGAATTTTAAAGGGAAAATATTACGCAAAAGCGCTTAACTACGTTCTAACATTGTTCCCTCATCAAAAACATACATGGAGAAGCATTTAGCTAGTTTGATGAATCCTGGTAAGAAAATCTTCTCTCCTCCCGAGCGGCGAAAACACTCCCTTCTGAATCTCGGCGATAACTGACGTTTTCTCAATCTTTGACATAGCTCAGAGAATCTTCTTTGCCGTGTTTTAAGTTCGTAAGTCATCGCCGAAATATTTCATTTTTGCCGTCAAACCACAATCATTGCAACCGCGTGCCTAAACCAGGAAGTTGGCAAACAGCTGTATTACCAAATAGTGTTGATTTTCATTGTATAATTCCTGCTGTAGCCAGTCGATGGAGCCAAAGTGCAGTTACTCTGGCATCTTCCAATGCTGTGGAAAGTTTTTTTTTTTTTTTTTAATAAAAAACGTTTTATTACATGAAATGCCAACATAAAAAGGTACTCAAGACGATGTTTAAAGGCCAATGAAAATCTCTATTTTATATGACAATGATGATGTTTACACCTGCTTTAAATCTTTGTTATTCCTGGTTCACTCCCTGTTTGAATCTAATGGATATATACACAGTTAAATGATATATGATCAGCAACAGGAAGCAAAACAGTAGACCATAAAACGGATCTAAATGCAAAATATTTGAAGTTTTTAAACAAAAAACTGTTTAGAATATTTACATTAAATTACATTAAAATTGTTCATTAAATTACATTTATACTATAGTATACAATACAGTATAAATGTATTTGAGTTTCATAAAAAGTAGAGTTTGTGGTCTGTAGATAAATGAAAAACTATTTTGGGCTCAAAATATCGTAAAACTAGGCTCTGATATCAATTACATATTAGTTGTTTAGAATATATGTGTTTAAAAACTTTTAGGGGTCAACAGATTTAGCATATTTACTCTAGGTTCACACCGTTTTTATCCTATTATAGATTATATCACTAATCCATGTATGTTGGAAGAGTTAAAATAAGAATTTAAGAGCATTTTCTTTGCCATTAACTGATTTTCTGTGCAGTGCTGTATGCTCACGTTTTATCCACACTCTTCCAACATGCATGAAAACCCAGATGAGTGTTCTGAATTATCGCTTCAGAAAAAAGTACATGCATATAAGCACACATTACACTCCATAAATGATGCTTTTAAAACCACGCCGCCGCAGTAATGTCCGGTTTTAGCACTAAGCTTGTAAAATGAATGAGCCAGTCGGTATAAGCCAGTGTCTCTAAGCTGTAGATGGGCTCACGTATTTCTCTAACACACATGGATGGTTCTCTCTACTTGAGGCAAAAAGAAAAAAAATTGAATAGCACATCACCCACTCTTGCCACACCAGCGAGTTCCAAGTGAGGACCGTGCTGAAGCGGCAGGTTTGGAGGTGGTGGTGTGTGCTGGAACATCAGACAACTTCACAAAAGTACAGGAGAAATAATTGGCTATGTGTTTCTCGCAGCTTCAGACTGTATAGATGCTTTGTTCATTTGAGTCTAATGGCAGGTCCATGGGGCAGAGGCCGCAAGGTAATTATCAAGTCAGATAAAGAAAATGGTGCTTTTGAACGTTACTGCCTTCATCCAGACGTGTCTCGTGTGATATGCGTTACAATTACCGTTACAATTCGGTGAACTATCTGTCAAAAGGCACTATTATGTGTTTTCATTCTATTTCAGTTTAAATCGATGTATCTCGGACAAATCTCCAACAATGGAAACAGTAGATGGATACCAATGGAATGTACTTTTGGCTGCAGCAACAAACAAAAAAACCAAGAAGATGGATGACTGGGACTGGACTAAAATAACATTGGACATTTATAAAAATGGAAAGACTGACTTTCTTTGTAGTATTACTCTTTTAGTTGTATAATTTTTTCTCTCTGTGTCTTTCTCTGTCTTTGTTTTTATTTAGTTTTCATTTTGAACTGTATAAAAAAAGAACAACCTACACTATATTTTGCAATTAAATAACATGTCATTTACATAAACAAATACTCACCGAGGTAGAGATATTTCTCACTAGACCACACAGATGTGAAAAATACCTCAATATATTTATAAAGCCATTTTTTATGAACATTTTAGTTATATTTCTGACATGTCTAATATTGTTTTCTTTATTCATGCATTTGACTACCTGTTATTGGTGTTAATATGCGTACTTACCTGACTAATCACCATTTTGTTTACCAAGCACGAGAACACTTGTCATGTCTCTGGCAGGTCATCGTCACGATGAATCTGGGAGGGGTCGTCTGTCTGGAGGCTAGCTACTGGTCCAGCATCTTGATTCGGCATCACATAGTTTCCCCAGGGGTCGTCTCTCCATCATAGTGTGCAGGGCCGGAGCGCTGCTGAACCTCCCTCTAACTAGTGTTCTGCCCTGCCATGATGGATGGCACTTGAGGGACCGCAATGGAACTGTACGCCTCCGACATGCATTTCCTTATTTTTCTGAGTCACTGGGGGACTGAGCTGCTCCTGCTTTAAGGCTTTCTCGCAGTCAGCTGAGGATGCCCCAGAAGTCACTGCTGTTCTAGGCCCCCACCAGGCCAAGTCTACTCCAAAATGAACAAAATGGACTGTGGTAGAGAAGTTTTCAAATGGCAATATCCGCTCAGTGAAAAGATCGATTCTTAATTTGCTGCATCACATTAACGTGCCGTTTTTGTGCTGTCGATATCGCACAAGCCTAAAGCAAAATCTACATTTCTAGATGTTGTCTTTCTTAACCTCATGGCCATTGTGAGTGTCTGGCATTTAAAATAACTTCATCTAGGAAGAATCCTAAGCAAACGTTTTGGATTGTCATGTGCAATTTGAACACAATTGGCATACTTCTGGACTAGCCGGGTGTCAAGAAAGTGCATTATATTCAGACAGGAGGCATACAAATATTTAAACGGAATTAAAGAATGACAAAAACCGTTATCATAGCAAGGTTTTTGAACAGCACTTTCCTCTATCCACATTTCTGAAGATATCTAGCCTTCAGAATTCATTCACTATACTTCTCAAAAGAAAATGCATGCAAGGTTCCTGCTGTGACTGATCTATGGCTGTAGAAAAGTGCATGACAAGAGGCCTTAAGTGGGCGAGTGCGAGTCAGCAGAAAAAGTTGGTCTGATGTGCACTAGGATCACCTATGTTCTTTTTACAACACTTCGTCTCTATCGAAAATACAGCTTTTACTTTTTAGTGCACTTCCTCCACTGTCTCATTTAATTAAAGAGACTTCTTTTGCTGTCTATTTTCTTTGACTTGTCAATCTTGCTGCTTTTTTCTCTCCGCTAGAGGACTGTGTTACCTAGTCTACCTCCCCATACCAATGTGTTTACTTTCCCTTCGGCTGACTCGCTCGCAGACGGCCATGTCGCTTGCTAGACCCCTACGCTTGTCAGTCATCTTGATGAGCTATCTCCTTTGAAACAATGTCTTGCCCGGAGACACTGTTCCCCATCATATTCGCAGCCACCGCAGGCAGTGTAAACAAACAGATGGCAAGTGCAGCAGCCACTTTTTAGAGAAATGCAATTCTGATATTTACTCCTGTCTTGCTTGGTTTTATTGCTATCTCTCGCTCATTGCTGCCGTTGACCCCATGTCCAAATTGCAGCTGGAACCAGACACACAGAGAAGCGGCTTTTAGGGGGGGGGAAACGGTCAATTTTATTTTATGGCAATAGACAGAACTAGAGTGCTTCAGAGTGACCTAATTTAACCATGCGCTTCATAAAAATTGAATGCTATTATCATAATGTAGTGCACGCCCTGGTCATTTATGTTATTTGAATGTGATCAAACATTTATGACTGTTAGTGCTTTTTTAATACACACATGGCACTAATAAAACATCTAGGTGTGGCCAGCAAAAATGTTTTTTTTACATCTTCAGTATACTGGTTTTTACACTACTGACTACAGTGTGTTGCTCACGGCATGAATAAGCCCACACAACCTTAAAAAGAAGGTTATGTACAATTTTTGTTCAACATTTCCTAAACATGACATAACTGTGTCCACAAATGCGCACCAAATATAGTTTTTTTTTTCTTACAGAAAACATTGTCACGTCGATTTCTTCTTATAGCTAAAAGTTATTTATGTGTTGGTTCGAAAGTGAAAATTATTTCTTGGCTCTCAAAACTATTATCCATTTAACCCAGACTGCACTCACAAGACTACAATGGCCAGGAAAATCATTCAAAAACTACTATTTATGCTGAAAAGTACAAGGAATGTGTATTTATGTGTAAAAAGACAGCTTAAAATTATGATTCACTCCCAAATTTTTCAGCAAACGCCTCTTATAATTTAAATGAAATTATCAGTCGTCTAATATGCATTTGATTCAACTTAACAACTACAGGCCAATACCCCTTCACTCTCAAGACTATTATCTAATCAAAAGGCTGTGTGAGCCTTACATAAGCCTTGCACTTTGTGTTGCCAGTTGGTTTAAACCTAAAAAGACTATCTCTGATCTAAATCCTCAAAACCCCAGAACCTGTAGCTTATCCATATACTGAACATGAGAAAAGCCATGAACGTATGTGTCCTCTATATGCAGGTTAAGACACTGGCAACCTGGTTCAGTTGTGATTATTGTTTTTTTCGTTTTTAAACCAATAAGAATCCAAGCTACATATTTTACCTTTCTTATATGCATTTAGAAACATATTCAGTTAGCCCAGCGAAAAGTGTAATCAATGTTCTCAATAGCAAAGAAAATGGTTTTTTTCAAGGTTGCTGTACTACATTGGTTTATTGCACTTACCTTACCTATTTTTTTATTCATATGTCCTTGCGTTGTATTGCTTGTTGACTTTGTGGATGTATGTCTGCAAAACTTCCAACTCTAACATATTTCTGGGTTCAATCACATCACATGACATGACCCGTACTGAACTCAATGACTCACTGAATTCCAGAACATTTCTTTATGTTATCATCACATTTCAATACAACAAATGGTAAACAGTAACTTGGACTTTAGCTGGTCTAAAGTGTACAGTATTTCTCCACACTGGTGATGGACGGTGATCTGTATTTTCCAATGGGAAAATGTTAAATGTCTATAGCATCTATAGCACCATCACAAGGAAGCGTTTAACTATTGTCTGTAACGCGGATCGAACCCCTACTTTTTTGTCTCGTAGTGATAAAACGATTATTACCCAGGTGTGTAAATAAAAAATAAGGTACTAACAAAACCAATCACAGTATGGCATTGTGTAATAATCTTGGGCAATGATTCCAATTTCCCTGCTTGCGTGTAAACCACTTTGTAATTGCGTTCGGCCCTATTATTCCACTTTCAACCTCCCAGTCGAACGGCATGAGTATTGACCTTCGTGGATAGTAGCGAGTCCATTGTAAAAGTCAATGCGTGGTGGTGCGATTGCAGATCAGTTAGTATTGGCGAGGGAGAGGGCACCATGCTGCTCTAAGAAGCTCGCACGATGCCCCCCCGCTGCCCTCAGTGCCCAGCGCCTCTCTTTATGTCCATATTTAGAGCAGCAAATGTACACTCAGCCTTTGATAATTACATACTCACTCACACTTCCGTACTCCTTGTGACGTCTTTCCCAACCCTTTCTCCTCCTAATAAAGCATTGTCATGATTGTGAGAAGAAGTCAGTGTTTTTTTCTTTTTCCTCCAATTCTTTACAAAAGGTAATTTTTCTGTTTCATCATGGTTTGAATTATCTCGCGTTCTCGTTGCATTGTTCGACAGGAGAACATGCAGCGTAATTTGGAGTGAATTGTCACTTACATAGACAAGATGGAGAATTAATTGTATGTTTTTACTGTATGTGTTGTTTCAATCTGCCTATGGGGACTCAAAGACCATGTCTTTGCGTACGCCAATGGTATAGTAATTGTGTAAATTAGTATACAGTACATATGTGGTGGTAATTCTTTCTGAGTGTCCTGGATTGAGATCATTCCACTTGGAACTGAACTACAATAATGTGTAATGACTTAAGAAATACTTAACTCAACTGCATTTGCCAGATTAGGGGTGTGCAATATTGACAAAATGTATACCTCAATATGTTTTTGCATTATCTCAATACCAGTATTCAGACAATATTTTAACAGTGCATCAGGAATGTGCTAAAATGTGTCTGTAAACGTATGGCACAAAACATGAATGGACCTTTAATTAAAGCATTATGTTGATTTTCTTGTTCACTATTCGAATTTGAAATTCCTGCTTGTCAAATTACATTTTAAATTGCAAACGTGCATAAAGCTTTTTTGGGGGGGTGGAAGATATTTATAATTAACCTAAAAATGACCATTATTGTGGCAGCATTTTGTGCGTTTCCGGTTGCATTTGCCTGGAATGCACCCAAACTGCAGTGCTGTTTCCAATGTGATTAGGTGAAAGCCTGACCACTGCGAGATATGATGATGTTACGATGTACTGATAAAAGTTGTCTGCAGTAACCATCGCCCTGGGCTAAAACCACGCTGCACACAAACCGCAGTTTTGTGGTGGAGAGCACGACTACAAAAGGTGCCACAATCAACCTCTCGTTACTCTCAGATGCAGGTGCGGAGGCTAATTAAGTAGCTAACGCTAACGCTCTGAGGCAGAGGGGCCTGTATGACGCCACATGTGCAGATCAAACACAGAATTTGCAGAGATTATGTTCTGATTGACAGGGTAGACAAAACAATGGATCAGGCAAGGCATCTGCTTGAGTTGTTTTGCATTTTTGAGATACTTCATTCATTTCTAATCAAGAACTATTTTAAATTACATTGTAGAATAAACTATTCTAATATTTTTGGTAGAAAACATCTGTATTGAACTAGTAATAATTCTTAAATGGCACTACTTAATTCCTATATGGTTATAAGTAAGTAAGTAATATTTATTCATATAGCGGTTTCCACAGATAAAAATCACAAAGTACTTCACACCAAATTACGCAACAATAAGTAAAATAGAACAAACCAAAAGCTTTTCTAAACATA
Source organism: Chaenogobius annularis (assembly GCA_015082035.1). NCBI lineage: Eukaryota > Metazoa > Chordata > Actinopteri > Gobiiformes > Gobiidae > Chaenogobius > Chaenogobius annularis. Next base: position 530,787 of record BJKM01000005.1, read on the forward strand.
TGTGTCTTCAGCTGCTTTTTTAAACAAGCAACAGAGTCCCCTCCTCCCTTTTATCAAAAGATTATGATCAAACACATAACATTGACAAAACCCTTTATTTTTCATATGTACATCAGATGTAAGTTCACAAGTATTCACTTAAAGCATTATAATTTGTCAAAAAGTGCAGAAAAGCTGTTAAAGTCAGTTGAAGAGCACTTTTATCGTTCCCCTTGGTGTAATTAAGCTTCTGCATTTTTACAAAGAAAGCCTCTCTCTCCAAGATTAGTACGGGGGCGACAAATAAGTTACTGCAGGCTGAATGTCCATTACTGTAAGTGTCTCTCTGTGAGCAAAAAAACAAATTACAAAAATACATACAGTGGAAAAAGACAGAAGAAACCTGCAGGTATGAGGCCACAGAAGTCGGCAGCACCGTTGTAAAGAGGAGCAGAGTGCAAATGTAAAAGCCTAAAGCACACGGCAATCTTCAAAGGCTGCAACCAATAAAGGCGCTTGGAGACAAGAGAAGTTAAAAGGACACTGGGCGTGTGCGACAGGAATAGACGAGTGACTCCTCCACTAAATGTCACTGCCTAATCAGACTAGGGTTGTGTGATAAAACAGCTCATCTAATTATTGTGACAGTATTTGTGCATACCTAAAAAAAAAGTTATATATATTTTGGGTGTCTGCGGCGTTCAACCTCGGAGCTGTCAACAAGCATTAAGTGTGAAGTATTTTTATCAGACACGAGCCACAAAGGAGACAGGAGTCAATGGCGGTGTTTAGCTTGTGTTTTTTGTAAAGCAGAAGTGTCAAGTGGAAAATGATAAAATGGATTATTGGTTTCAGTGTGATTTTTGATTGCTAGATTTAAATTGATTTGACTTTCTTTTTTTTTTTAAGCTTCCTTTCACCACAAAGCATTTTAGAAAATAATTCAGACATTGTATTCTCCGTGCTAGTTATGCTGAATTGAGAGAACTGCCTCAGGAAGGTTGCCCACTAGCATAAAGCACATGTCAAATCAATATTTAAAAAAGGAAAAATGCTTGCAGAAGGCAGCTTATGAAAATAAATTGGCAACTTAAGGCCATTATTACATTCAAAGCGCAACATTTGGAAGGTTCAAATCTTATGCACGGGTGTTAAAGGGGACATATTCTGCCAAATCAACTTGTGTGCTTAACCTTGTTACAACAGTGTTTCCTCATCGTTAGTTTACTCACAGTTGTATTTTTGATTGATTCCTGTATGTTTCAGTTAATCCTGTATTGTCCTACAATAAACCTGTTTCTATTACAGGTCATTTTAGATCAATATTGCCGTTTACAATGAACAAAATGTAAAATGATGATCTAATTATGTTATAGTTCAATACTCAGGAACTGAAGAACAGCATGATTGTCTCCTTTGAATGATATCAGATATTTTATTTGATGAGAAAAAAAGAATAATTTAAGTTTGGTTCCTGCAAGCTCACAATAATTACTGTTCATCTTGATAAGTAGCGTGTTGTATGTGTGTTTCTGCATGTGTCTGCATGTTGAAAACAAAGCTCTTTTGTATAGACTGATGACTAGCCTTTCCCTTCTCTATGTTTGACCTGTGCAGAATTCACAATGAAGCCAGCCTAATGAAACCAGCAGCACTATTGAGTGTCCAGTCACAACCCACACCACAGGGATTTACTCTACATTTCTTTGAGGCGTTTTCAATTAAATTACACAGAATGGAAAATGTAAGCCTTCCCATTTCAATTGTACAAGTGTGGAATGTGCCTTATAAGATACAGTAATGATATATCACATTAGTTTGGTTTCTGCACTATCACTTGTTAACTTAATAAGATGTCTATGCATTTATTCAATAGTTCAATATGTATTTGACATATAGACTTTACATGTTTCAGATAATGATTATATTAATTTAATATAATAATAACAAAAATACAATTTTGTATTTTACATTGATAAATACATTAGCAATTTTAAAATGTATTTTCAAAATTGTATTAAATCGTTGGTGCAAAGTGGTTGTAATATTGAAATAGCTACTTATACATTAATGTCAAATACTGTTCCATTATGTCCATACCTTGTACTACAATGTGTTCAACTCTACTAAGTCTTTATATGTTAAATTATTTACATATAAATTTGCTAAGGGACAGAATTTTTGAAGCTGTTTACATTACTTAGAGCAATAATTCAAAGTATACTTTGACGCATGTTGAAATGAGTAGTGGTTGTAGTTGTAATTTCTTGTGTTTGGTGTATTAGTACAAGATTGTAGCACATTACCGCAACGTACCATCACGTTAGCTGTAGCCATATCTTGTAGCACCATTTATTCAACCAGACAAGTGTGATTAAGTGTATGTAGGTGTTAAATAATTCACTTTTACATTAGCTATAGGGACAATAAATATTCCACTGTTCATTTCCCATTACCTGCAATTCAAATGGATAAATTTAGTCTGCAGCGTCTTACCTCCTCAACTCCCAGTCCACATTTAAGTGAGTCCCTGAAGCCCACCCTGCATGAATACAAGATTGAACTGTGCATATAATGTTGTTTATCATCCACGCTGAGTGTTCTAATAAAAGATTTAAGTTGAACGATGCAGGCGTCATTTCCTCTCAGCAGGAAGTTATCTTGACAAACAATGGCTCTGCTGACAATAATCCCTATATTTAATATAATATATGTAAAAATCTATAGGGCCGTTTATTACTCCGTGATATCACTTTGCATATAAATGAAATAAATCAAAAAGGTACAACTTATAATAAATATTTTTTGGTTTCTTGCTTTTTTACCCCCCTTTTGTTGGCAGCCAATTCAGATCAATATTGTGTTTTCAAGGTTCAGAATGCAATTTACAGTCAGTAATTGGCCCAGCAAACAAAACGTAATGTTGCGTGGATCTACAATGGCATTTGAGCAGCACCTCTGAGTTGTGATTACACAAGTTACAAAGTCCAATTTCCACTGAAAACAGTGGGACAAGATGTAAAACAAATACACAACCCAAACATTTCTTTCTCAAGTTGGAGATCTGGAATTAAGTTGGTTCACCAATAACTATCTCCGAACTGCAATACAAGTTCGCCAGACCAACCAGAACCTTCTACAGTCTGGTGAAATACAGAAGGAGCTGGAATTGTAGCATAAAGGGCATCAAAAAAACTCTCTTAACTTGGGTCCCGCTATATGCGCTAATTTGTAGCACGTGTCTCTCAAATTTTTTGATAGACTTCTCCTCTGAATATCCTTGTAACATTCATAACAAAATATATAACTTTGTTCAGACACAAACAGGCCATGCATTTCTCTGATTGGTTAGTTCACGTCACTCGAAATCCATTGTAAAGTATTGTCAAATCGTGTCGTCTTGGCTGGTCAGGCAAACTTCAAGTATCAGCGCATTAATGCAAGTATTCATAACCAGGTACTAGTAGGTGCTTTTTATTGAAGTAAGGAAGTGGTGACAACAGACCCTTCAAACGTCACCACAGGGACTTACAAAGACATTTAATAAGGTCAAAATTGTATTTAGTTTGGTTTTAAAGAAACTACTATAATTGTGTGTGTGGAATTGCATTCTATTGTAAAATAATATTATTAAAAATATTATGATTATGGTTTTGAACTTAGTATTGAGTATTGTTACGTATCCTCATACCTAATCATTTGAAATGTCAGTAAGTGACATCAAGAATTGCTGAATAAAAACAATACTTAAAATCATTGGATTCCATTTTTACACTATCCCAGTTTTTTTTTCTCCAAATTGCACCTGTCTTGTATGTGTGTGCTAGTTTGACTCGCTCCACACATCAGCCGGATACCAACTGCTCAATTGGAGTAGCCTGTTGCATTGCGTGATCCGTCAGTTTGGTGTAATAAGGCATTGTCGAAAATGCTCTGGCTATACAAGTCAGGCTTTACAAATAAAAGCAAGCCGAGACAAAATGGTGGGCTGGGATTGAACTGACAAGAAGGTATATGTAGGCTCTTCCTTCCCCCGACCAGCTCCCCCGGCCTGTGTCAGCACGCATACATCTCCACGCTCTGCACTTTGACGCGCTCGCCATTAACATCAATACTAATTCTGGACCTCACATCACTCTAGGCCGGACAACTGGAGGGAGAATTGATTAACTTGCTCTCACCAAAACAGTTAAGAGCTCACAATTAGAGACCCAGGGTAGCTCTCCCTCGGGTTTCACATCCCACATCCGCTGGCCGCTATTGTCTTTTAATTAAAGAGAAGGGTTTACTAAGAATAGTGTAATCCGCCTTCAAAGAAAAAAAAAAAATAATAATTGTATTTAGAAGTCTTGGTTGCTGGCTATGGACTTGTTATTGGGTGTTTAATCCTTGATATTCCCCACCACCTAAATGTTTCTAATGAACTCTTTCTCATTTGCTAGTTCTGCAAATTTAATTACTATATGAAGTCATTTCCGATAAGTCATCAGTCCTGCCGTTAATAATAAAGGCTAAGGGTTATAAAATGATCTTGTTAAATGAATATGGTCGGTAATACATAATTGATATGACTTATTGATGGAATAGATTATGCTACTAGGAACAGGAACTCTTTCCTGGGGTGCATTGATTGAAGAAATTAACATCTTTGTGTAGCTGCAATCTTTGTTACCATATAGTTAAACATAGTAATAATACTAAAGTGAAATGGCTCCTTCACTGATCTCTTGTGATGGGGTTAGTATCTCTATCATTGCTGTACCCAAGTTTTTGCTTCCCTGGAATGTTCCACAGTAGGCATTAAGTTTATCAATCTTACCTTTATTAAATTACAGGTGTTTTTATTGCTCAAAAATGCAGTGAAAAATTATAATTCTTCAAGCTTGGGTACCTGACTTCTTCTCTAGTAATTAGTACATTGTGTGAAGACTTTATTGTATTATAGTATTATAGAGGTTGTTGTCAAAAATCTTCCTACCCGGTTCGTGAAAATCAGGTACTTCCGCTTTAACTGGCCTCTCCACAGATTTGACCTGTCACTGTGGGGCATTCTTGGCAAAGCATCAATTTCTCTGTAGAGACAAGCAGGCGCCGTACCCTCCACACGAAAAGTTGCATAGTGAACATTTGAATATTGCTCAGAATACAGTATGGGACTTGACTTTTTACTAATACATGGAAAAAAAGAGCAGAATTTCAGAACATGCTGAGAGAAGTGAAAATGAATCTCCAAAGACAACATGTTTTCAACTATTTGTAGACGAACACGAGACATTGCATTGGGTGGTCCCAGTTTGCCAATATTTCTCTGCTCATTATCACATGTTATTTTTGACTTGATGTATATATTTAGGCAGATGACACGTTTGGTCTCAACATGTCTTCATCTTTACCGTGGCATGCCCTAGGAATGGATTGTGAAGGCTAATTAACCTTTATAAAGTTGTCTAATTTTATTATTAATAAACTTGCTCTGTTACGTGTCTGTGTACAAATACTGCACGATGAGCACATTCCAATTATCTCCCAAATAATGCAAAAAAAAGTGAATGGTTAAGTCTACCTCTCATGTCACTTTGTGTACAGCATAAGTGACAAAACCCGCAAGCATACACATTCTAATTTTACTTGTGAGACGTGGAAACAGTCTGGGGTTATAAACTCCACCATTGTTTCTTTTGTATTCTGTTACAATGAGCAAGGAGAATGTGCATGTCAACACTGTTTTTGTTTGTGTGCATTGTAGCCGGTTTGCCTTTTTAAAAATGCACCCCACTGGAGAACAAAAAAAGCAGTTTTTATTATTTTTATTTTTTTGCTAACAGTGAGGAACTGTTCAGAGCACCTGTACAACAAGACTTGGCATGTCGCAGCTAAAGAAATACAAAACCCTGTTTTTTCTTGTTTTTTCTTTTGGGAAATGCCAACCACAGAATACATTCACACAACTGATAGCCAGCACCAGCCATGATTGCTTGGCGGTGAGATGTCTCCTCTTGTTCATTTTGTTGCTGGGAACTTTTGCAGTAATTTCTCCACATAAACTGTCTGCTGATACTGCAGAAATATCATTAATATGACTCTCCCAAAATGCTGTAGCGAGCTCGAGTTTTCTTCCCTCCCTCTATGAGCTGTTGGGTCTCTCATATTTGTCCGCCATCGATCATAGCGCTATGGCACACGACTGCCGCTGGGTAAAGGCAGCATTTGCAATCAAACAGAGAGGAGCGGTGTGAAATCTCAGGATGAGGCAGCTTCCACCCCCAAGCCCACGGGCGGGGGATCAGACGATGTGGAAGCCTGCCTCAGACACCCCCTTCGCCCCCCACTGGCTCCCTGATGCAAGCCACATGCAAACCGGGCCCCTCACATGTCTATGTCAGCCGCGAGGTTAAGGCTCGGCGTGCACCCTGGCTCTGTGAGTGCGTTGTGTTATGCGGTGGAGATACTTTGAGGAGATTCAGCAAGAGTCACCTGCACTTCACCAGGTGGTAGCAGGTAGAAAGTAGAAATATGTTTTTTCTTTACATAGTGATATTGCTTTAAGCAGGCAGATGGGACTGACCCGGTACAAAGCAGGGGAAGCGACAGGTGCAATCCATCTCCCAAGTGTGGAGGAAAAGAATTCAGTATAAAGCACATAGGAAAATGTCACAGAGTCAGTGCTCTTTGAAAAAACAAATCGCACTCTTTGAATCAAAGCAGCCAATTTCAGCCAGCTCTCGCCCCCACAGAATTTAACACATAACTTTAAAAAGAGTTGATGATGATGATGATAATAATGATAATAATTATACCGTGGTTTTAAAAAGTGCCTTGCAAGTGCTTTATTCATTTAGAACAACCTCGTTGGTGGTAAGATACTTCTTTTGCCGCTTTGTAGTAGACTGACGAACGCCGATATGGGCCCCTCGGTTCACCACCAATCTTTCACGCTCACCACATTTGCGCTTATCTAGGTTTGCCAAAAGTGTGGAATAAGTATCATTGTAGTTTTTTTTATTAGCAAATACAATTTCAAAGTTTTGGTGCTAATGCTAAATTACTAGACGCAGTCCCCGCTCACATATTTTCTTCTTTTACCTGCTGTAGACTGGGCCAAGAGTGGAGCCAAAGACAAATTGAGTTCCGTTGTTTAGGGCTCTCGGAGATTGCTGTGCATGTAAACAACGGTTTGGAGTCGTCCGAGCGGGGTTTGAACCGCTGCTCACTGATTTAGATGAAGGTGGGATGGCATTTAAAAGACAGGTGGTTACACTTTCTATCTACACCTATTTCAGACTACACTAAACACAAAAACCATCCTTCATCCATATTATAATGGTTAAAAATGAACTGAGCATATTGTGCTTTTACTTTGCTGAGAGCACCCGGGTCCAGTTCTCGTTGTGATGACCCACATTTTCACTAAGCATTCACACAATAGGTATTTTAGATTGAGACCTTTCAAAGGAAGCAAAAGTTCCATGTTTAGAATTTAAACTACAACATCTCAAATGAAAAGGGGTCATTTTAATGTTGTCCATAGTATAAAACCTTGATGACATATTCACTGACCCAATATACTGAAAAAGGAGAAAATCAGCAGGTGTGATCCATCTTCCAACTGTAGTGGAAAAGAATTCGACCGCACAAAGAGGGGAGGAAAAAAAATGTCATTGAGTCAGTGCTTCTCAAAACCAAATCACAAGCTCTCTAAATCCAAGCAGCCCGTTCCAGCCACTGGCATAATAGTTCCGCGCTTTGCCCATCTGTTCTCCATTGTCCACCTTGACTTACCACCCATGACATACAAGCCTATAAAGTCGAAAGGGTTTGTTCCGAGACCCTGAGAAGATTTATTTCAGGTATAGACGCAAGAAAAGAAGAAGAAAAAAGAGAAATACCAATTTTCCCAGGGTGCCTTTGGCCGCTCTCTCACCCTGCCTGGTTGACTCATGTGCACGGTTGTGTCCACCAAATAATCAAATAACGGTGATTTAAGTTTCAGTCAAGAGTGGGAGTGTGAACTGTTTTGTCAAGCAAAGCAAGGGGGTACTACAGCTACCAAAACTCAGCAATATGATTATGTATGTTTTGATTTTCGGAAAAAAATCGCAACCTGCAACATTCCATTATTGCATGTTTAAAGCCACATTTTTCTAATCGCAGAAGGACAAAGTGTGCAATACCTACCCTTCGGCCCATTGTTAAATTCACTTAAATTAATTTTGAAGGCGTGCACGGTTTTAGAATGCATTTTTAAAAAATGTGTATATTTACAATATATATGGGGGAATGTGAAATGAACTAACTTACAAGAATAAAGTTGAATACCCTAACGTTTTCATGGATTTCAGGGAAAACACTATATACTAATCCTAGAGATGATTTACAGATTTTTATCTGTAAAACTTGGTATAATAATGCAGCAGCGTCTCGAGAGTAGAATGAGCCAAAAACTAATTTGGTCAAAACAAAACTTTGTTCTTTATGCTATGAAGCCGACTAAATAATACCTTGTGAGTTGTTGATGAATAAGCAATGGCAACAAAACAATGCGTTGAAGGTTTTTCAGTGTGAATCTAATGTTTTCCAATTTCCCATGTTAGAGCATTCATAAATAAAAGCAAAGAAATGTCAATAGACCCCTAACAGACAAGGTAATAACCTAGTTTAATAGCTGGCATTCGTGTAGCCGTGTTCTCTTCCCTGATGTGCAGCGTTCGCCTTGGCACTGCTGGAAGAAAATGGGGAGACTTTGGCAAGCATCATGTGGTATTTAGCTGTCATGGCTAATTTTCAGGGCCTTGATGATGATGAGCACGGCTTTCCAATGTGCTTTAATTCCTGTCACCGGCATGTGCTATCGTTTTACGTTTGCTGTTTTCTTTTGGTTTGGCATCTCATTAAATCAGGCTCGATGGCGTTTCTCTAAAAACACAGCCAACTTGGAGTCAATTATCCAGCTGACAGTCAAACGCGGTTAGGGCAACCTTTGTTTGTCTTTCATCTTATTCTGAGGAGTAATGGAAGTGTAAGAGAACTTGTCAGACCATCTAAATATGGCGAGGGTGTAACAAAATGACCAAACATCACAAGCACTGACTGACATGCTTTTCAGTTCGATGAAAAGAGCTGAGAAATCTTACCAAGGCGGTGTGCACGGACTGGACCTTTAGTTCGTGTTTCGTCGCAGTAATACAAAAATAATGCTTGCCCCAACGTAGATGACGAGTTCAAAAATGTATTTAGAATCATTTTCTGTTGGTGTGTACCGTTTCCAATTTCCACGCTTCACATTCTGCAAGTCGAATTTATATTTATTGCAGACTAGATTATTCCCATGTAACAAGATAAAATATTATATAAAGATGCAAATGGTATCCACGACGGTATCGTTTCACAATGGTGTGCGTAATTCTTACTTTGTTATTTAAAACAAAGTCACAACACAGATGACCGCTTTTAACACAATTAATGTATAGTGTTAATGAGCTTGTTCTATACTGCGCACAAATTGAATGTGAACCAAACACATTTATTGCCTAGGGTCGAAGTTGACAGTATACACTTAAAACTCCTAAAGAATATATTCAGCACTATACGGAACGCCGTGCCCAAAGTAATCTTCATTCTCAAATGTTACCTGAGGGGCTGCATAAATAACAGCAGAATATGTTATTATGTAAACTATGTATTATGCATTAGCCCTGAGCACATATAGTGGTTGTTTGGTAGTGGTATTGTCTTTGAACGCTTCACTGAACACATTTGTAAATGTTCCTGTTTGGTATTTTTGTGTAAAATTGCAGTTAGATTGCAGTATTACGGTAAAGTATAGATTTAGTCTCGGAGCTCCTCTCTGTAATTCAACCACAAAACTCGCTCCTGTGGATTTTCTAATGGCGTTTCAAATACATAAAGAAAGAGACATGGCAAGTTGTTGCATGTAAAGTGTTTTAGAAACTCAAAGATACCTTTTTCTCCCTTTTTCCCAATAGACTCATTTTGGGTTGTGAAAGCTATGCAGAATTTTACACTAGGCCGCTTTGGTGTGGCATAAACCTCCTGGAAGCTGTGGAGAGGTTTTAATCAAGTGTGAAATCCTTTTGGAGGAGATGCCTACTCTCCCCAAGCTGCTCCCCCAACTCTTTCCTTCAACTTCCTTTGTAGCCATTGCACTGCACTGATGCATACATGCCGAGTTGTTAGTTTGGTAGCAGAGAAGGAGAGGTTTCCAATTCGAATGCATGAGATGGTGGGCCCTCTTGGTTTGCTTCCAGTCTGGCAAAGACGCGCAAGTGCAGATGACACTGGGACACTCTGAAATGTGAATAAGATTATAATGTAATCAAAGGTTCAAACTTACATATCGCTACAAAATACCCCTGCTGTTTGTAAGACATTATACAACACTTACATTTTTTGTCGCCCAACTTTTCTGTAGTCCTTTTATTTTAAACCCCTGATAATGACTACAGTGTAAGACATTATTATGAGTAGTAGCAGTATTTAATATATCATTTTGAAAGTAAATATATTGATATGAAAATCAGAAATGCATGTTTCGTTGAGATTTACAGATTTTTTTTATTGAATTGGGATTATAAAGCATTCATTTCAAACAAGGACATTGGCCTGGTTAACACAAAAAGGAATTTGCCCTCTTCAGCATAACGGTATAATTAGGCTTGAAAACCACAAAGCACGGCTCAATTGTTAAGTTAATGCATGTAATAGCCATAAACATCTACCAATTTGGAATTGCAGGAGAAGCGAGATTATCGCTGACAATAGGCGGGCATGTATTGTGTGGTAAATATGATCTAATGGACAATAGGACACATTGTTCAGGGATAATCCATTAGAAATAGATATTGTACACATCGAACACATGGTAAGCAGTATAAGATGGTTAGCAGAAAGCCTGTCCTCCGATTGATTGAAGATTCTGTGGGTCCGATCTGTTTTTTTGAGCTCTGACATTTTGTGGGATAATTATCTCCTCTGGTCACTGAGTACAATACTGATGGTACGTCTCATAGGCTTACTGTCAAGCTGGCATTTCCCTCACTAGCTGTGAACTTGCCTCTTGCTGTCTGTTACATATGGCATTCCCAACAGTTGCATCAGTCTTCTCTTACTGAACTTCTCTGTGGATACATTTGTCCCCTGTACATGATGTCCTTTAGCCACAAAACTTGACAGATGTGCTTGTGTGTGACGGGGCTGCTGTAATGCATTTATCACAGCAATTGCAACGTTACAAAACTCTGCTTGTTATCTGCTGCTCTTTTAACTTGTCTTTGACTACAGCCTCAAGTCTGAAAGATAAACTGATGTGTCGATTCCATTCACTCTGCGATGTATCTCGGATTTGTCTGCAGGTGCCCTGTTTGTGAGGTGCCAACAATCTTTCACTGCTAACAAAACACCTAAAAGTTTTTTCGAGAGTAATGTTGAGAGACAAACCTAATTTGGAGCAAATGTGGTAAAATTAGGTCACTATGTCATGGGCCCATTTATTTAATTAGGCGCAGTTGAATAAAAAAGTGGATACAAATCAAGGACAGGGAACTCATTTCAGTACTGTCAATCAATAACTCATTCAATGCTGCTTTTGCCCAAAGGGATACATGGTTCACTTTGTGAGCAGTCTCTTCATTTGGGATGTGTTTTCTTAATCTAAGTCACTGTGCTGTCACATATTTGAGGCATAGAATTGATATGAAGTTGGAAATAGCACTTTACCAAAAGCTGTGACATATTTGAAACATGCAGACAAACTGCTGTTGGATACTACTCAATCACACGCTGGATGCATCACATCAGCGAGTGGACAACTACACACAGAGTCGCTCATTACACAGCGCATAGCAACTGCTACATAGCAACTGCTGCCGACTGCTTAGCAACAGCTGCAAAGACCTCCAGGAGGGGGGTGGGATTCATGGGGTGTTTCAGATAACGCCATTTCTGTTCAAAAATGTGTTTTAAAAGATGTTGCTTCCTTTTCTAATAGCTGTCTCTTGTCACCCACAGATATCCGCTCCATCCCAGACGTGGCAATGACTGGAAACTGTACGACTGAGTGCAGCGAGCTGGGTCACTCGGACGCCTGCTGGATGCCCGGGCACCCCTCCCCCATGCGCAAGACCAGGAACCCACCCAAACTCTCCACCTTCGTGCCTTACCAGGAGAGAGGGAGCCTAGGTCGCCTGGCCAACGGCAGCGCCAGGCAGGGGTGCGACGAGCAGCGGCCTCGCCTGCCCCCGTCCCGTAGTGCCTATTCCAGCAGCGGCGGCGCCCCGGAGCCGGGCTCTGACTGCCCGCTGGAGGAGATGCCCCTGAGCGTCGCCACAGAGTTCCCGCCCACTTCTCCTACCACTCACACGCCCAAACGAGAAATCTACCTGTAGACCTGCACAAGTCAACAAGTTCAACCTAGTCCACACGCAAAAGCCAATGCCCTTTTTGTCATGACAACAGGCTGTGACTCATTCCATCACCGGCATGGACACTTGTTTTGTCATCCTTCTCCTTTCTAAATTATTAATTTATTAGAATATTTATTCATCACATGCAATTGACCATTTATTTATACAACTCTTCAAACTGATTTTATTCCGAATGGAAAAAATGCAGAGTGGTAAAAATTGCAACTTTAGCGGTAACTAATTAATGTCGTAGTTAGCCGAGTCCCATTATGTGAAGTGATCTCTCGAATATGGAAGTTGTGATCAGTGCTCTTGTGCCATTATTAGATAGACAGCCACAAACACCCGAAGGCGTAACGTAACTAAACAATCAAACAGAACGGTCTTATCTTAATGTACAGTGCTGTAAATACATTTGAATGGTGTGTTCTACATATATTTTGTCTGGCATAAGCTGAAAAAGATTGCCTCAGACTTAGCATATTTAAGCTTTTCTTTGCTGCTGCTGTTTTCAAACTTGACTGAAAGCGTCTCCGCCGGTGGAGTTCAATCCCGTGGGAAGGCATTTATCCGCTCCTCACAGCCGCACACACAAACACACACCTGTGACCCCCCACAATCACAGTCGAATGGCCTTTACCTGTGCTCCCCATAGTGCCCCCGCTGCCGCCGCTGCCGGGGAACTGCATTAGAAGTGACAGAGCGCTCACCGACTCTGTGCAGCACTGTGACCTAAAGCCTTCATCATTTGAAACGGCTGATTCGGCCACGCTACTACCCCGGGACTCACAACAGAACAAACACACAGTACTTTACAAGATGGTTTCGAGATTAGCTTTTCAGTTCAAATATCCTCCCGCTAATGGACTCATAACAGTGCAAAAGCTCTCCTCAGTGGCGACAATCAGACATAGTGAAACTCGCAATCCTTTTCTCCACGCCTCAAATTCCTTTTCGCTTTCAACAACAAGACCTTGTCAAGGGGGAATAAATATTTGATGAGATATTTAGATGAGGTCTGAAAAGAGCACTTGATTACTGAAAGTCTCTGCTCAAAATAATTTGAATTATTATCATAGTGTTTATCCACACAGAATCCATTTTCTTACCTGGCAATTTCTTAATTGGCTCATATGGAATTCACTGCGCAAACAGCAAGTCAGACTAGACGTAAACAAATTGATTTCAAACCTAAAGGTCAACCAACAAACCTATTTAGAAAGTAATTATCTTCACTGATATCAATAATTAAAGAGCAACTTGTAAGTTTAACAACCACTTTACATTTTTTTTTTTTTTTTAAATAACTAATCAGTGAACGTGGAAAGACGTAAATAGCACTTGGAGAGATGATTGGGATTTGGAAAGAAAAAGTGTAATACAAACAATAAATGAATACATGCTACACATACATAACAGGGCAGCTCGTCGCAGGGTTAACACAGAGACATAGACACACAGACAACCATTCACTCTCACATCCATTCACTCGGGCCAATTGACTTAACATATGCATGTGTTTGGACGGTGGGAGGAAGCCGGAGAGAACCCGCGGTAACACAGGAAGGACATGCAGACTCCACCCAGAGAGCTCGTGTGATGTTGGTCTGTTTTTAAAGATGCTTTGTTCCTATGCCGTTGTAATATGGAACTGGGCTTTTCTGATGTAAAAACTACAAACTAAAATGAGAACAAGCTTTGGCGAGGACAACACGTAGAGAGCAGCAGGTGTCAGCTTAGCTAACACAACATGCACTCTTTTCACGTTGTTTTTTTCCCCACTAGTTGTAAAAAGCTGACTGTCTATTATTGGGGGGGGGAAATGTTTTGTACTTGCCAAAATTTAGATTTTTGTAACTCACCTGCTCACCCCATTTTGTGGTACTTACAAGTTGCACTTTTTTTTTTATAGAGAAAGTCTGTTACTAGTACGTTCTACTAAGGACAACATGTTTAATAAGGCGAAAGGCATTTTTGTTCCAGTGAAACATGAAAAATAGGCCATGCCCATGGGCTTCATTAATCTTTAAAAAGAGTTTCCTCGTAAATCTGAAGGATATGTGTGAAGGACACTATGTATTAGTCACTAATTGGATGTTAATGGTGACTACACAAGCCTCCCCTACAACATGGTTGAGCTGGCCACAGTCTTTGATTTTAACATTGATTTGATTAGATTCGTAGATACCTTTCACCTCCTCAGAGTATTTCCATAGTGAGATTGGGTCTGACTGAGGGTGGAGGAGCCAAGAATGGACATTTCCTAATTAGGGTGAGTAATGAGTCCTGAGCTAGGCCATGTGTGAGCACACCCCCAGGACAAGGCGACCACTGGATAATGCAAATCCACCCACGGAGCCACAATCAGTTAAAAGGGGTATTTTTATCTGCACTTACCTCATCAGGCCGCCATTGAAAAGAGCATTTCGAATAATTAAAGTGCAAACATATGGAAATCACTGGACATGGCTGTGATTAAATAAGGTGGGCGATTATCCAGCCTTGAGGGGGAGCGAGCACATTATGCCGTTTTCAAAGCCATTTAGCAACTGAAATAAAATTCAAACAACAGCCATGATACACTGTGATTAAGTCCCCACGGCTCCCCTTGAGCGACCCCAGTGTGAGGCGCCGCAGACGGGCCCTGAGCAGCGGGTGGGACCACTGACCTGGAAGTAACCACAAGTGAGAGCCACGAGTGATAAGCCAGCGTCACATAGCCTCAACTTCCATCTATTCACACCCATTCAGATCCGCTTACTCCTGCTGTTCTGGGGGTGAAATCCCAACCCTGACGCCAGCCTACGTATACTGCTTCAGTGAATCTGGAATGTATCGTCATTTACTTTCTGTCAATTATTTGTGCAATTAAACAAAGGCTTTGGACAAAATTATTTAAAACAAGATGGGGCCTTTACTCCTCCTGTTTTTATGTCTTTTTTGGTCTCAAAGAGTTGGACTTTTCATGTTGCCAGCCGTTAACAACCTCCTAATTCTCCCTATAGAACAATACAAATGGACCTTCTTTTGAACTCATGCTAAATGGACTCTCTACGACACAGAAACACAGAAAGACTCATGAAACACCTAAACTCACTCAAAAGTACCTTGAGTAATGTTTAATTTGTACTTAACATTGATTTAATGTTGAATTCACTTGAGTATATTTTGCCTATGTGGTGCGTATTGTATGGTGATCATTTCTGTGGACAGATGGATAAAAATAGAGAAATTGGCAAAAGAGGGGGGGTTTTGTTACCGATCTTAGCAAAAGTGGTTGTGTGAAAATACAAATCTGTTACTGGTGTTGTGTACATAGATTTCCACACAGCCCTAAAGTCTGCTGTCAGAGGCAGGCAGCGATTTTAGCATGAATTCCAAAGATAATTGGTAGAAGCTGTTTACGCCTTTTTTCTTTTCACTTTGTTTGGTCTATTTTCAAAAAGGCCCTAAAAACGGACTGAAATTAATTGCAACATTTCACCTTTTTTCACAGTTCATCTAGAACAAAGACAATTGCCTTGAAAATACGTCTTTGCAAGAGAGAATCTAGTTGTTATCCTAACTGTTGGTATATTTATATAGGATAAAAAATGCTTGTGATGCCATGTTTTTGTACAGTTTTATGTACATACAAGTGACGCTTTCTAAAAGTTATGAGAAAAGCCGATGGCATATAAAAATTGTAACATGTTTTTTTTTTCTTGAGCTGTGCACATCTTGCCTTGGTTTGGATTGACCTTTGCTGAGTCAGTGTGAATGTGGCCGTTCTATGCCTGCACTGTAGTCATTCACGGGCCCCACCTCCTGAGGACTTTTTTTATGTTGATCGTGAACAGTGGATCGTCTCTTTCTCTTTACCAGTTTGTTCCAAATCTCCTGTGTTTCGGCTTTGTTCTGTTTTTCGCATGTTGACAAAAATCTCTTGTAATACTGTAAGTCCTCATGAACTTTGTAATAAAATCACTTCAGGGAAAAAAAATCTTTTATTTCTTCTTGAAAGGTAAACATGGACTGGATTGTTACTTTTTCATAAGATGTTTTTGTTCTTGGAGCTATATTGTTTCTCAATCTAGGATCCTCATTAAGATGTTCTGCTCCTTCTTGTTATAGTGAAACTTAATTCCCAAGTCAGGATGTGAGCACATTTTGAAAAAAGGAGGATGTAATTTTAGCACACAGAGTGGGAGAGTCCCAGGACCTTAAGTTCACCACTTCAACTAGCAAAACAACCTGCCAGAAGTGGTCTCTGCTGTGCACTTAACATATTTCTCTAAAACACGGATGAGTTGCCCGGAGCTACACACTTTGTCCTAGACTTTACAAGCACAAGTCTTGTATTGGTAATTCCTGAACGTCTTTGTGTCTGATAGAAGCAGACTCTTTCAACTGGACAATGTGCTACGGTTGAGAGCGTCCAATGAAAGAAAAACACACCCCATGTCTGGGTGTTCACGGTCTGTTACTTCTACTATGTTTGATTATTAGAACATTAGCACAAAAGTTAATTGAGTTAATCATTTTAGCACAGATACTGTATTATTATTTAATCAAGTGGGAACCACTGGAATGTAACGTATGTGATTAAGCAAATTTAAGCCTGTTTCACAAACAATCTCTATCATCAAGTAGTGGGGCATTAACAGTAGGGCACTGTCCCTTGAATGAATGCATGCCTGCCTGATGCATTCTCAAAAGAAACATGCTTAAATAGGTGAAAACAGGAAGCCACCATATAAATGCATACATTATTTGGATGAATGAGCATCTCTGTGCTCGAGTGGTCAGCACAGTCACCTCACAGTAAGGTTGAGTTTGAACCCTTAGGCTATCCACGGGTCTGGATATGTGGATATTTTTTGGCTTTCATCCATATTCCCAGGTCACCCTTGTAAAATATAGGTCTCAATCTCAATGGGTTCTTACCTGGTTAAATAAAGGTTAATAAACTAAGTAAATACAATTTTTTGGGGGGATCATAGGTTAATTAGGAACTCTAGCCCAAAATTTAATTCGAGACACTGAAGCCAAAACCTTTTTGTTCAATCTGCACTTAAAAATATGTTTTATTATTTAAATTGATCAACTTCCAGCAATAGATTTGAACCCTAACCCATTGTAAATTGTGCAGAGGAGAAGCAAAGCATCAGCAGCGCAAAGTTTCAACAAACTGACTTAGCTACTGCTCTGTTCATATTTATAATGATTAGACGTTAATTAGAAATGCATTTACCAAGCATGCTTGCCCATCCATAGAAGTCACTGCGCGTTCAATCACCAAAAAATATGGCAAAATTAAAAAATGTTGACACCAATTTTAAATACAATCTGGTTTACTCAAACTAAATAAGATATATAAAACCTCCTCTGTACTTTGTCAACAAAATGGAGACATTTTTACACATACTATTCCCTATATATTTGTGTGTACACTCCGTTCCAAATTATTATGCAAATTATATTTTTCTCTGATTTTGCCAATTCGTCAATATAAATGACTGAAGTCTCACGTCTCTTGGACTCCATTCACAGCACTCATCAACGGAGGTGTCAGCTGTACATCCCTCGAAAGAAAAACACTGAACACACATGTTCAATGAAATAATTCCCAAGATTATTAAAAGCAACTTTCACACTGCCTCCTTCTCTCCAATCAATTATCTTGTTCATTATGTATTGTTCATTATAGAAGAAGCCATTGTCGATAAGTGTGTATTTCTTCCTAACAACAATGGCCCAATGATCTTGGACTCTTTTCACCCAAGGAAACTAATTAAAAGCTGAAAAATTGGCATAAACAGGGCCAGACTAATCTCACGTCTCAGGCATTAATCTTAGACCACTCCCCGGATCCCCCAAGATCATAATGAGAAGTTCATAATATGTGAAATCAAGCCAGCTTTGGTAGTTGGCTTTACAAACTGTTCCTGTCTAATGTGCTGTGAGTGCGCCAACCTTCAGCCAGGTGTATCTAGGTGATCAAACATGCTGAACAAGTCCGGAGGCAAACCACACTCGAGGTATAACCCACTCTACAAGGTGATAACAGCAACAATGTCTCTTGTATAAGCCTGCTAATCTTCATTCATTAAGCCCATCGTGCTCCGTCATAGCTGCCAGTGCAAATTATGCTCTCCAATTTCACTGCTCTACAGCTTTGTTAAATAAAGATTTTGCTGTCAATAATCTTGCCTCTTTCGTTGCACATTATCTCAGCAAACACTAGCAGGAAAATGACATTTTGTATGAAAACATGTCCTATCACTGTTAATTGGACAACACAGGTGTTAAAGATCACGTTCTTTTTCCAGCTTGCTAAATGAATTCTTCCCTGCACCACATGCGGTTCAGAATTAGGTCCAGTCATTACAGATCCGGTAGTTTATCACTACATAAACATTAGCATTAGCGAGCGTTTCTCAGTGCCTACACTGTGAGAATGCTGTTCCACATCTTAGTTGTCGGCTGGTGAGAATTCTTCATCTTTATTGTGTTCAGGTTGAAGGTCAGTGCGAGGCTTGCAATACAGTAGTGATAGGGAAGTAAATTTGAGACTGTGGGCTAATTGTGTGAGCTGTCAACACGTACAATTACAGTCTCGAATCATTAAAGCCCTGGAGCAGGCTTAAGGCCCGAGTTCTCATTTACACACATGACCACGCAGGCTTCCAGCATCTCTGGAGGATGCAATATGAACAAATCTACTGCACAAGAAGTGGTATACAAAATGGATACAAATGTGCTAACTAGCATTGTATTAATACAATTAATAATTAGTCACTTTCAACATTGTAGGGAGTACAAAACATGTCATTTTTTGTAAAAAAAAAATATAACAAAAGTTTCGTGTGGGTGAAGAGAAATTATTTGTCTTATCTTAGTCTCATAGTGATAATGAAAAAAAAACAGATACATTGCACATTGACAACAACAGAGGTGAAGGAGCTTTTTCCTTTCCCCTTCCTTTTCACTTCTGCCGTGGCGGGGGCAGGCGTGGTCAGTCTGATGTATCTACCAAATCTGTCACACTGGCCACGCCTGGAAACAGCAGATAAGAGACACGTCAGGTAACACCTCTGACAAAGGCGGAAGGGTCTTTCAGAACGGTCACAAACTTGAGGAACAGTAACATGTTAGACCACGGGAATGAAAGAAAATTAAAGATTTCACTGTTGTTTAGTCATTTGATATAGTGACATCCCAATTTGTGACTAATTGAAAAACAGTTGGCTAATGTTAGCTTGTAGCTGTGATATTATTAGAGAGATACTTTTTTTAACAGCATAAATTCAGTTTGTTCTGGCCATGTTGTATTAAAAAGCTTTCTTTTTGCCTATCCTTATTTCAGAGTTGGTGAGTTCTTTCTCATCGACTGTTGTTGTGTCATTGAGCAACATAAATCATCCTATTCCTCAATCACAATATGTAGCCACATCACGAATCGCTTTGAATGCATCTTACATGTTGTTTGCTCTCACAGTATATCAACATTCAGCATAACCCATGAGCTCAACCATCCTTTTGTGACGAAGCAGAAGAGGATGAGACAGCTTCAGTGAAGAGTTGAAAATAAGGCCAAGAGCTCCACTAATCTGGACCACAGCCGCTCCCACAGGTCACTCCTGTGGACTTTTGGAGACCTTGTGGCCCACCCCATGTCCAGCCTCAATGCGAGTGCACCCTGACCTACAGCTCACACGTCAGTGCGCCTGGCCGAATATGTTTTGACAAGACTTTATCATCCCTGACAGGGTAATAGACAAAAGCTGCCATAGCACGCGTGTTTGTTGCACAGCTGCGGAGAGATCTGCCCTGTTGCCTTCGCTTACCTTTTCAGTGTGATTCAAGTGGACTGTCCTGGAACGTAAGATGGAGTCAAAACACTTTTAGGTGAAGACTGGACCAGGCCGTGTCTCTGGACCGGTCTGACAGGTGGAGAGACAGCACAACTTTTTCCATTGTCTAACTGAGAGCTGGCGATTTTAGACTGACTGAGGAGCAACAAAGCAGGTTCAATGGTTTTCCTGAACCAACAAGTTAGACCTAGAAAGTTGAAACAAATTTGAAAATAGTATGTGATTTAGTCCAGTGCAGGCCTGCTGCTTTCCACCTTGTGCTGCTACCCTTCATTCACAGGTAACCCTAACATTTTCTTTTATGTATTTATTTAATTGAACAATGTACACTTACATTAAGCATACAAATAGAGATCGTTTTACCAGACATAATATAAATAATTTGTTGAACACTGAATTTTAAAAAAATTATTTGCTTAAATTCATGCGCAGGA
Organism: Chaenogobius annularis; assembly: GCA_015082035.1. Taxonomy (NCBI): domain Eukaryota; kingdom Metazoa; phylum Chordata; class Actinopteri; order Gobiiformes; family Gobiidae; genus Chaenogobius; species Chaenogobius annularis. The sequence continues at coordinate 551,475 of BJKM01000005.1, forward strand.
TTTGTCCACAGGATTATCTTCATTCAAAACATTTTATAATCAGGTTGTTTTTGTTACTCAAATGTACTTGTGATGACATGTTCCTTGGAAAACTGAAATTTGTGGATTTCACTTATTCTTTAACAGAGCACTGAGCCAGGAATCTATAGAAGCAGACAGGGTACTTTTAAGGGAGACCTTGAAGTGTCTGAGGCTGAGGACAGAGTAAAGTAAGCGACATTTCTCAAGCCATTGTCTAAAGTTTACAAAAAGAAGAAATCCTTTTTTTTACTTTTCTAAATAAAATATAGCTAGATAAAAATGTTGAATGTTTTAATCAGTTCAGATGGAGGACAGTGGTAATTAGACATATGAACCATAAACCAGGTCAAAAAATCTGCAATCTGACAGCGAATTCTGCCATACAATTCTGAGAACGTGTTTGTGGCGGCAGAAACCATAGCCAAACCAAAGTAGGAAGTAGGAACCATCCTGTGAAAAATATCTGCCTCCAGTTCTGTTTTAAACTATAAGGATTCCACAATGTTGAGATGTAACGTGAATGCAACCAATTGGGTTTTAAATCATTCAAAGCCTTTGTGATAACCCCTCCCCCTTCCATCGAGACTCATTTTGGCTGAGCCTGTGCCGCAGCAGCTGCATCACCAGTGGCTCAGAGTTTTACTCAGTCAACAGTCAACGTTTATATCCATCTTCAAGAAACACATGAACCTAAAGTTAGTGTAGATTGATTTGGTTAACTCTGAGTAAACAGCCGGACTTAAGTAACAGGCCATCCTCTCACCTTGTGACTATGACTCATCACAACAACTGTTGGGCAGCTGATTCTGTCATACAGACATGGGGGAAATTCTGATCAGAGTGAAATCCTTTGCACACATGGTTGACATGTGTCATATATTTTCTCCACATTAATTAATGTTTACTTCTGAATGCAGATTTTCATATTTATTATACTTACATATGGACTTATATTATTGATACTAAAGGAATCATGGCATACTTAAAATGGAGATGAGTCTGTCGTGTAACATGCAGTTATGCTTTAACAGATTTGTGGAATTGCAGGCCTTGTCAGGTTGGACTTTTGCTAATATTTTCAGAAAAGGTCATTGATGGTTCAAGTGAAAAAATTCCTTTTGGTATAAATCTAGCGTTCCCTTCTCACTGCAGGAATTTTTTTATTCTCTTTGATTTTCTATGTCCCTGCATGGTGAGGTTTGTCTGTATCATAAATGAAGAGTTGGAATCATGCTAGAGTTAAAATGTCTGCGCCCATGAAGTTGTCTGTCAGTTAGTGAAGAAACGACAGAGTACTTGGTATGTGGATGGTAAAGCACTTAAGGTTTAATGCCAAGCTCTGTGTTAATGATTCTGTAGAGTGTGACCCTGACGTTAGAACGAACAGTGCATCCTCACTAAAAGGCTGTGACTTGGAACAGCCTAAACATTGATTGGCTGGAATTCCTTGGTGTTTTGTAGCTAAAAGGAACTCGCATGAGTGAATCTCTAGAGTTGATCAACTCAGATAGCATGCTTAACAGGCTGCTAATTTTAGCCTGCAGTGCTAGCCATGGAGCGGGAGATAACCAATATCATCAATATCAAGTAAGCTTAAAGCTGGACTAAGTGAGCGGACATGCTGTACAGTGTGTGCCACTGGCTGCTGCCACACAACCAGAGCTCAGCTGGAGCTATTAGCGATCCAAAGACTAGCACATTTACTGTCTGGAAGGACAAGACTGAAAGGTTAGAAGAATAAGCAGCACTTAATGAGCTTTGTCAGAAATACAATAATATTTCCATGACACCCCCAGTCCATAGGTTTGCTAAAAGGATTACCATGCATACAGTGATCTCTGTGACACTGCTTGAATTGTTAGTCGTGCCTTAACACTTCTACTCTCCTATGAATTTTAACTGAGGGTGAGGGGCTCCATTTTCTAATTTATTAGTCTATTACACTAGCTCAGGATTTCACTTCAGCGCTGTAGTGAGCGATGACATAACTGGCACCTCCAAAACCTATTTGCTGCAGAACATTCCTCGGGTGGCAGACTTCTCAGAACCTGAGCGCTCCACGTCCATTCATTATTAATGTCGGCCTGTTGTGGAGGTCCTCTTTGTTGAAGATGGGCTGTCTCTGTATCTGGCTATTGCTACGTTCTGACTCATACAGCACTTTGGCAATGCAACAACACTCGTACGGCATGTTTACATATTTTTGGGTTTTCTGGTTTGTCTTTCTTTCGTAAAGTTGTATCAGAAAAAATTGCTTTCTTAATTTTTTATAACTACAGTGGTCCCTCACTATAACGCGCTTCACCTTTCGCGGCCTCGCGTTTCACAGATTTTTTGTGTGATGTGCTTTTTTTTTTTTTTTACGTGGACTGTTGTCAATCAATCTCCTCCTTACGTGCTCTTTTACAGTAGCAACAGAATGCGTTCAGCTTGCCAAATTATCGCTGGCAGTGTGACTGGAATGCTGTATGTTTGTAAGTTTTCTCTAACCCGAACCCACAATGTCGACAAAACGTTCTGCACCGACGAAGTGTATAAAGTGTGTAGAGGGGGGTTTTGCAACTTAAACATTTATAATAATTGTAAAAAAAATCATGCTGACTACTTCGCGGATTTGCTTAGTGCGGGTTATTTTTAGAAATGTAACTCCTGTATAAACAAGGGACCACTGTAATCTGCATTCTACAGCACAACAAACTATTTGTAACAAGAAGTATACAGATTATAGCGAAGGTGAGATGGAGTCTTTATTTGCTGAACTTATGTTGTTTAAACTTACCAATAGGAGGTCTAGTCGCAAGTTTGTATTCATTTCTAATATGGGCAGAGTTAGCCTGCAGCAGGGGAAACTGGCCAGTTCATGGCCTCTCTGTGTCCCCTGCCCATGACACACAGTGTGTTCACTTTGCGTTTGCCCACTGCTCCATCTGGGGCCCGATTGATGATCATATTAAGAGAAGAGGCCGTCTAACTGTTACTTCTTCCACTGACATACGGTTTGTTGTGGAACACAGCAAAGGGAGACCTTAACCCTGTAGTCCACAAGGCTAGAACAGCTTGTCCAGTCATTATGTATAGATATTTATTTGTACACAGAAACATCCACATGTGTGAATATGCCTTTTATAATGATACATATTGTTGCTGATTACAGTAGTGCTTTCATTCCCTCACACGCACACTCCACTGAACAGCTGTAAATGTAGGAAGAATAAATATTGTCCTATGAATTCAGAGAGCCTATCTTCCTCTGCCTCCAGTCTCTTGTATATTGTTATCAAACTTCTTGAGTCTGTGAGTATAATTATAGCCCGCACAAGGTCAAAACTGAAAGTTTGTTCCTCTAAACACTCAAGGGATCTGAAGCACGCCCCTTTAGCGTAGTTTTTTTGTTTCATTTCATCCATTACTGACCGTTAAGCTAATGCAAGACTTCGGCTACGCTCCGGTTCGCTTTATGTTCTCCTGCTGGGCATAGCGTGTCCTACTTGGAACACATGACACTCTAACCGTAAAACAAAGGGATGTGATTGTTTAATGAATTAACATTACAAATATAATGCAATGTGCACAGGACCGCAGCCTGCTCCAGATCTGAAATTAGTGCAGAGGACTTTAGAGTGGAGCTTATAGCAATCCACACATTCTGGACGCCTTCTGTTGGATGGCACACATGTATATGCAAAAGACTCAGGGAAACTGCCATATAGAGAGTCCGCTTTTAGCTTTTCAACTGGCTAAGTCACCAGTAATTGATGGACTGCAAATTGGTACAGATCCTGTACTCTGTATTAAGCAAGAGACTGAAACGATTTTGATTTTTAAAAAACAATACATTTAAAAAAAGCACACCATACACAGATTACTATGTCTTGTAACATTCTAGTTAATTAATAAATATAATTAATATACAGAACTCAATATTGCAGTATTGTATGAAGGCCCCCTGGGGACAGGGGGAGAAGTATTTATGATTTGTGTCCTTGAATGACGATATAATTTCCACCAAATAGTATTCATTTCTTTTAAATGAGTCCTGTAGACTACGAACTGGGCAGAGATAGCAGTGGAAAACATATTTTAGGTTGTATAATTGGCTTAAATGAACTTGAATGTATAGAAAAATGTCATTCAATCATACCAAATATGTAGCCTATTAGTCTAAGCCTATAATAGTTGCGCGATGTGCATGTGTATAGCACTGAGCTTGTTACCCAACGCACGTAGGCGTCGACACATTTCAACACATGTACAGCACAGAAAAGTCTGTCATCTTAAACTAATGAGAGTGCATTTTAGGACAATTGTAGCTGAATGAAGCTGAGATTTCACGTAAAGGGGCCAGGCCCTGTACTATGTGTGTGTGCATAAAAGAACAGCATGAACTCAAATGTGCATCTGACTGAAACAACAATTGTCTTTATTTCCCACGAGTTAGCATGCATAAACATGTTCAGTAGGGCACACACTTTGCCTTGTTTTGTCACACGTGACATTGCGCAGATACAATAGAATGTTGCCTCATCACATGCAAACGTCAAATGCTTGCTCGTTGTTTGTTTAGCATTAGCATTATAGTGGCTTAAATGTACAGATAAAAGCATATTTCTCAATATTATATTTGTAGCCTATATACAAACCTATCTAAAAAATGTAAATGAAAAAGGCAATCTTGGGTGTCAAGAGGTGACCAATTAGAAAGAGTGGGTTGCCAAAAAATATATATTAAGAACCACTGGTTTACAGGCCTTGCTTAGCAGAGTGCAAACGTCTTCAGAATCAGAAAAGGTTTATTGCAATTGTTAATGAACAAAATTCACATAGGAACTTGCGCTGGTGATAAGCTGCACCATACAACGATGAACAATAATAAAAACAAGCATGCAATTTAAATTTGCAATAAGATAAAAATAGGCTTACTACGTACACAACATTTACAGGTAAATATATAGATGTAGTGCAAAAAGTGAACAGTGCAGTGAGTAATTGATTAAATTGTATTAAAGTGGCAGGTGACGTACAGGTCTTAGGCCCATCCCAGTTAAGTTTCAATGGGCCATTAGCAGGAGGTCCTGCCTGTGGCAGGGCTTTCACAGAGTAGGATATAAACAGGAGTTCTCGACTTGTTTCACTGATTGAGAATGACTCTTGGATGAGAGTCGAAACATTTGTTTTTTCTAAAACAGAGTCCAGATGACTACAACTGAATCTTTTTTCTACAATGGAACACTCCTGGACGAATGAGGGATTACACCGACAGGTCTTATAACCCTAACAACTGTACTGTATTAATTGGAATGATTTGGCTGAATTGTGAAAACCTTCTCTCCCCTGTCCCCAGTGGGCTTCCGTAGTATTGGTTAGTTAACTGCATTCCCCTTTTTACAACACATTTTTGTAACTAGCAGATATGGAAAAATTAAGACCAAAAATGTCCTCTCTGTAAACAACCATTAAGTAACCATTTTAGTTTGATTTATCATTAAAACATTTTTTTTAAAAGAACTTCAGTTGCATGGTATTGAAACATAAAGGATATTTTGAAATGGTATGAAATGGTGCTGTGTTAATGAATCTAAATGCACAACTGATCTGTGGATTCTTGTTCAATTCTAAAGGAAATGTTTGAACGCGCTCTCTCTTGGAGTCACTTTAATCTAGTGCACTTGTAGCTGAGAAGTGGTGGACTCCAATCTCATTTGCCATCAGGTTTTGCGGATAAATGCTTCTCTGGTGGTTAAGCCTTAGCCACAGGTTTACCTGGTGTGTTATTCTCCTTAATGTTGCAACATTTCCACAATAAATATATCTATTAGTGTATAGATATTCATTATTGAGCTGCAGGAGGCACTGCAGAGACACTGCTCCCCTGTAGCCCTTTCCTCAAGATGAAAACACACTCGGCTAGGCTGCTGTTGCCTTGGAAACCTGGTCACTCTCACTCTTTACCCACACTCTCAGCACTCGCTTCATTAAGTGCATTGCTGCTGGCAATTAGAATAAAACCAGCGGCAGGACTGGCTGTCTTGAAATGCAGTCTCCAATTAAATACTTTGAAACAGCAATGTTTCTCCAAACTATCTGTATATACTAAAGCATGCACCTGGGAGCTGTGCACTCTGCTGCTACAGCAATGGACAACTTCACAGTCGGCGTGTTTGAGTCGCGTGAATACAAATGTACAGCGGGATCAGACGCTGCCTTGTTACTCTGATGCTTTTTTATGCCTGCCCTCACTCAAATAAGCAAAACAGCAGCAGCTCAGATACTGTCGTCACGGTGACTTCACACGGACTAGAGCGATGCCTGTGTGTCTGTCCCAGTCCTTGTGTTCCAACAGACAAGTCTAAATCATTGATAAGCAGTGCAACACACAGGGGCAAAACGCACCATTTTGAAGTGTCGTTAACTTTGATTATGTGGCAATGTGTTCCCACATTAAAGTTGATGGTGTACGTATAAGTTAATCATCATCTGCTATAAGAGAGCTGGAGTTTAGCTCCACGGTGAACTGAATGTTGAGCTGTAGGTAAAAGACAGCACTGCAGAGTGCTGCTTTATGGCTGTGCTGAGAGCCTCACCCTTTTATTTCAGCTGAGCCTGTGAAGCCCGGTATCACTCATTTAACAGTCTATTACCTCCCACCTGAGCACACTCCGTCATTACTGAATTACATACAAGCTACCCAGTTGCATCCACACAGGACCGACACAGTTCAAATGTGACTGCCTTTGATTTCCCTTACATTTTCAGCTACACCAAACAGGCACCGCATATCAGTCGACCGTGACAAGCTGTTTTATGTGTGGATCTCTGACCTTTGGACCAGCTGTACTTATTCTAAAAGTGTCATGTTTGATCTCTATCCGAGCAGCCCACAGTCATCACATTCAGGTGCATCCACTGGACCAGGACTCAAAATAGAAGAAAATACATCTCTGAGTCAATATCTGCACTTCAATAAATCATTGTCTAAATAAAACCAGCAGCAGAGAGACTTTCAAAATTAATTCACATGATGAGACGTGCGGAGCCACTGAGATTGAGTACTTGTAATGGTGCCACAGCAGCGAGCGAAGTGGAGGATGCATTTTAGTGCTCTGTGATTGATCAACCAAGAAGGAGGTTTTGTAAGGATAAGGTTAAAAGGTTAAGCCATTTGTTTAACCAGTAACTTCAACTATATTGGACTTTTCGCAGTGAAATTTTAGGAAAAATTAGAAATATGCAGTTCAATTTTAAGAACTAATGCTGAATATTTATATATATTTATATTTATATCTTCAGACATTTTGAGAAGGATTTAGACAAAAGTGTCAAAAGTGGTCAAAACTACACCATACTACAATAGCTACATTTTAATAATGTCTGAGAAGTTCTCCATAATGTGATGTTTTTCTGTCAAAGAAAGCAATTGTATTTATTTTTTAGATAACCTGATATAATTGCATTTATGTATCTCACACAAAACAGTTCTTTTTGCCATAGCATCAATGTAATTATAATTGGTGCAATGTTAACTGTGTTGTCGCTGTAATTTGTTTGCTCTTTTCTCTAACAATGGCAGACATTTGACTAGACTAGGGATGTGGATGTTTCTAACATGAGTGGAGCGCCAGGTGGCGCGGGGTAATTGTAGGTGTAATAATTGAAGATGGCCAGCAGCTGGTAGTGGCGCTGTTTGGCAGGCTGTGTTGAGCAAGAGATGAGCAGAACAGGTGAACGCCGCTTACAACAAGCCCCTTGTTCCCTGCTCATGTAGAGAGCCACTCATGTCTCCAGGCAACATAGTGAAAAGAGAAGAACTAACGCCTCTTTGAATATTGATACAAAATTGAAGATACTCTTGAGTTTAAACCAACTAGCCTCATTAACATAATCACCCTGAAAGAGACGGAAACCCAAATATCAGCGGCAGTGTTCTGTCCAAACACAATTCAGGCGGCCCAATGTAAACCAGCCACATCCTCAGAGCATATACTATCCATATGGATTAAATCAGACTCGAATTGTGCTCCTCTCAACAGCGGAGCGCTGGCCAAAAACAGGGCTCACTTTACCATGCCTTTACATACCGCTGTTAAGGATACTTCTAATGCTTTCCATTAACATCTTTAAACCTGATAAACATGACATTCAAGTAGTAATCTAATAACTCAACATTGCAGGTCCAAATGGAATTAAAACATTTGGTAAGATGCATTCGGCACACTCCAATGTCTTCACTTGTTCCAAACTACATTAGCAGTTTCTTCCAGCCATTAGACGCCTAAGCTGCACATTTACAATATGTGCTGAGGCGTTCTAACTAATAACAGCTCTCACCATCAGAGGTCAGCGTGGGTCTTGCTTTGCTCATCAAGTGTCCACTTAAATTTACAGTTACATAAGGAGCTGGGGCTTCTGTCATTGCTTCTCTAGATGCACATCTGCAGAAAGAAATGCAGCTTTGATGTTGGTTTGCGTCAGGGTTAATTGTAGGCTTATCAGAGTTGAGTTGATCATATCAAATCTACATTAAAACAGCTCTGTTCATATCACCTGACCAAAGAATAAAGTACTGTATGTGTTTTGGTGAGGATTTAGGTATAATAAGAAAATAAACAAATGATTATTTTAACCAGATTATTCAGTGTTGTGTAGTAATGCTCAAGGAAACGTATTTTTGCTTGTGGTAAAGGACTGTCTATACTAGATGTAGGGAAGTTAAATTCACATCGATATGGCTATTGTGTTGTGACATTCCTTAATGTCATAATTACCAAAAAATATACATTACCTTTTATTTGCCATCTTGACTTTTGATGGACACCTTGCCCCAAATGAACTGCAATGTTGCAGAATTGTAGAAAAAGATTCAGTTGTAGTCATCTGGACTCTGTTTTAGAAAAATAAAAAAATTCGACTCTCATCCAAGAGAATGACTCTGTGGAAACGAGTGAATGAGTGGAAACGTTTTATTTTTCTAAAACAGAGTCCAGATGACTACAACTGAATCTTTTTCTACAATGGAACACTCCTGGACGAACAACGAAATGTTGCAGAATGTTTACCCAACTTCTCATACAGCCCACTGGCTCTATCTGGGAAAGTGTGCGTGTTCCCTGCACCTGTGAATACTACAACTTTCACCCACAGTCTAGAAAGCTCCATATCATTAGGCGTGACTGAATCCTTTTTGTGGTAGTAGGCTCGGCGTGTGTATATGTCTTAATTTAACTGATTGGAACTTTGCTGGCGAGGGTCTGCCACCTGCTTGTCTCCATGGAGATTGTATTGCTAAGCTTGGGCTGATGTACATCATGGCATTCAATTTGTATTATATATATATATATATATATATATATATATAAATAAATATATAAATGTATTTATTTTTTGTGTGATTAGGAAACAATTTCAATTCAAATCATTTCAATTCTATTTCAAATCAATTTATTTTTGTAACGGACAAAATCACAACAGCGGTTGCCTTGCAGTCTTAAATCTTAAATCTAAACATCTCAAATCGAAACTTCTCCTGTAGTAAATAAATATATAGAAACAACCCAAATTATATTTTGGACATTTACATTTTATATTAGATCTGGATGAAAATTGGCCTACATTTTTTTTTACTTAAACTTGAATAAACTGTGCTACCTAGTTTTCGAGTGTTAGGGCACATATGCCAGGCTCTATGTCCTGCTGGCCACAATCCCGTAGGTTTGAATCCCGGCTCTGAAAGTTTCCTTCCTATTATTGCTATTATTACAGTGTATTCATATAATGCTTCTCCACCTTCAAGGCACTCAAACGTTACCAGGAAAATGTTGGTGAAGTGTCTTGCCTAAGGACACAATGACAGTTCCTCTAGCCCTCCCACCATGGCACCTGGTGTTCCAGTGGTCTCCCATCCAAGTACTGACCAGGCCCTGTCCAGTTTACCTTCCGAGAGCTGACGAGCTTGGGCATTGGCAAGCAGGTATGGCATGTCCTCCTTTCACTCATCCCCATTTCACTGAAACTGTCCTGTCTAATAAACCCTGTGGGCCAAAAATATCCTTGAATAAATCAGGCTTCGAATTATATATAAACATATCCTTCTGTATGATCTGTTAAACTCTTGTTAAATACAAGATTAGAACGTTTGGTGTGTGTAGGTTCTAATCTAAGAGATGATTTTTGTCTCACTTTAAGAGCAGGAAGTAGATTTGAATGTATAAAATCACATGCAAATAGCAAATAAATGTCCAGCGTTTATGTAACATAATAAGTTGCCCAAATAAATCGAGTAATAAAAGCAAAGAACCAAACAAATAAATGAACCCTAATAGAGTCAAATACAAAAGCATCAGTTTAGGTCAAAATCAAACCTTTTTGTGCTCTACATCTAATGATACAATATTTTGTATTATTATTTTTTTATTTTATCCTACCCTCCATTGACAGTGGCAATAAACCTTTTCTGATTCTGATTTAAGGCCTATAAGAAGCAGGAGTTTGTTATAGCACCTAGAGGTGCAAGCAGCTTGTTCTTGACGCATCGGCCAAGCAGAACTTTGTTCTTGTAGAGCTGACGGCTTAGAGTTTCAATGTGTGCGTGCCTAAAAGATAAAATCATTTCAGCCATTTTGATTTTAACTACAGATAATCTCCATAGCAATAACAGCAAACGCTGTTCTAGCTCATTGGGGCGGAGCTTGAGTGGTTCAGCAGCAAAACTTCTGATGAGCCCATAAGAAGTTTATTTCTTGTTTTTGCAGCTCTAGGGACAATAACAAATGAGTGGAGTCAATCCCAGAGAAATAATGAGAAGGTCCAACATTTGTGGGTTTCTATTTTGGATATTTCTTTAAAAAATAGTAAATCTCCCATAGTGTTACACGGGCCCTTGTCCACCATCTGAGATTATGACATTATCAAATTCTAGAATGTGAACACAACCTATTTGGTCAAACAACTGATGAAGTATGAATTGGCATTTCATTGATTGCCAGAAAGCCAGAAATGTCGCTGGAAGTCTTTGGGATGATAGCGTTTTAGCTGTGTGAGAGCAGTCGATCCAGTTGTTGTCTGATGGTGGGACCAGCACACAAAGTACACTGACACTGGCAGCAAGTATAACTTTTTGTGGCTCGATGACTGCCTGCAAAACTTTCTCAAACATATACAATGCAACATGTTCAGAAAAGCAATCCAATATAGCCTTTGAAAGGCTGTAGTGACACGTGTTTGATTTTTCACTTTCCAGGCGTATGTATTCCAACCAGTGATTCCGTCGGCTTCAAAAGAAAACCTCAATCGATGTCCGTGTTTCCACTCGGTGGCACTTGGGTGGTCCAAGGTGCACAACACAACCTTGTACCTCTCACACACCACTGTGTACATAGACAAGTCAATAAACAGTTACTCCAGACACTGGGCTGTTTGTCAAGTGCAATTACAGCAACAAAAACATTTTTCCAGCTTCATGTGGGCCAATGTACTGTGGGAAGGAAAGAGAACGTAACTGATTGGGATGGATATGTGGAGTATAACTAAGTTATACAAGACGGGGAACAAAAACCTCAGAATTAGATCTTCACAAAGACGAGGGCAGACAGAGGCCATGAAATATGCATGTCTGTCCTAGACCAGAAGGAAGGAAAGGAACACTACACCCAAGGACTCGAAAGGGGTAAATAGAAAGCAGGCATGCTAAAAAGGCTATAAGATCGACAGCTCATAATAGAAGGGGGAGAAATGTCACATTGGATTGTGATTTTTCATTAAGCAGAGAGCAGATCAGCGTGACACATTCACAGTCATGTGTAGAACAGAGGACGGCTCAGCAGATGAAATGTTAAAGATGTCGATGAGTGAACACTGTAGAGCCTCAGGCATACAGTCTGCTGCTGGAGATAGTCCTGATGATCCTATCTCTCAGAACACAGCTTACAATTAAAAATTCTGTCTAATTATACTGAGCTTTGCTGGAGAGTTACTCACCCTCACACTATCAAAATGACCTACTGCATGTCAGACCAGATCCCTCGCTTCCAACTTTGAATCAAGTTTTAGATTTTGTTTGCATAATAGCGAAAACATTTTTTCAAGTTTTTGTGAAAACGGAAGAAACACTTTTCATCAATTAATGATTTATATTATGGTTTTATCATTAAGGCCCAACGTCACTGGGATAGGCTCGAGTCACCCGCGACTCCTAACGGGAACAAGCAGTAGAAAATGAATGAATTCATGTTTTTTTGTTTTTTTGATTCTACCGTCATGGAGAGACAGTTACTTTGACAATTGATTCTCATTGGAGACCAAACTTCTGTACGGCCTGAATAGTTAAATAAACTACAAAAACTCAATAAACAATTTATTCTAAATATCGAAACACAAGCAATGAATTTAAAGAGCTTTTGCTGTTGTAACAAAGATTACACTTTACAGCGAGCCCAAACTGAAGATTAAAAAGCTGTTTTAAAGAAAACTGAAGGATTTTCAACAGAGAAAAAAAAATCATGATCTGAAAAAAGGCAAAAATTGCCACAAAATCTAGCATTTTTTAAAGCTGTACGTGGCCTGTTAGCTAAACACAAGCAGTTTGTTTTTACATTGCGCTCTTGGGAAAAATAATTTCTGGACTGTGGAGGATTTTTTGCTGCAGTTCCAATTGACTGGCCACGGCAGGTATGAGCTAGCAATACCCACGAACGCCTACTGCCGTCCCACACACAGGCCAAGCCCCCCAAACGTTTATCCAATCCGTAATGACCTGAACCTCACAAAACAATGCATTTATCACAGTAGTAACAATGACAGGAACTTTTAACGAGATGACTTTTTAACATTAGGGTTGCCAAAATAGGTTTATAACAGCGGTGATATTGGCCTGTAGGCGGGGTGGTTAAGCCAGCCTAATTCTATACAGCAAAGCGTACTTTCCTCATTATTGCACCTGCAGTAACAGTAGCAGCAGTGTGGCTGACAAGGCTGCCTTGCCATGGACATGTGCAGCGGGAAAAATTCAGTCCACACATCTCAAAGGTATACTACGTTTTTTAAAAGTCTTCACTTTGGATAGCGTTTTTGTAAAACTCAGTTTTATGACGTTAAAAAAAGTGTGTGTGGGGACAGAAAATGCAATTTCAGGAAACTATTTGTTTATAAAACTATCTGTGTAAGTGTAGCCGGGGCCTGATGAGCTTTATAGGGCAGTTTGGAATTATGTGCTGCAATTCATTGTTTAACTGCCAAATCGTGGATTTGTTGTTTGTCCTAGTTTCTAGTTCATTGCTCCGTAATTACTGGACCTATCCACATGAAACAAAAACTGGCACAAATTTAAACACCTTCTTTTTCAGTATAAATAAAGAAAGGTGAAATATGTTTTTGACAATCTCCTAAGAAAGTAGTGCTATTATTCAACCATAAAAGTGTGATTGTTGAAAGGACTTTAAAACATAAGATTAATGTAACAAATTAGTGGAGTCAATCTCAGACAAATAATGAGAAGGTCCAACGTTTGTGGATTTTCTTTCAAAAAAAGTGTTACACGGGCCCTTGTCCACCATCTGAGATTATGACATTATCAAATTCTAGAATGTGAACACAACCTATTTGGCCAAACCACTGCTGTAAGCAGTTATGCTATAAGGCTGTAGAATTGTAAGAAACGAATCAAAATAAAACTGACTGCCTAGCCAAATAATTCTACAAAAAAATCTACTTTGCATCCCTCCCCGGTAACCCATTAACAAAGTATTATTCGTATAATGTAAAAATTGCCTCTTTCACACAGAGGCACTTCTGAAGTACTAGGAAAGATTCCCAGCAGCATGAGAGGTTTCACTTTTTACAAATGAATCTCATATTTACACCTTTTTTACACATGAATCTAGTTAGTGTTGAGTATATCAGATGGATTGGGGTGAGAAACTGCAGGAGTCAAATAAACGTTTGCATTTATAATTGCATGTAACTAAAGGGCAACTATGAAACAAAAATGAGGTTTTACAAAAATAATTCACCAAAACAATAGGTTGATTATAAAAATAACAGCACCTGGCACATCATTTACGTTAGCGTGCCACTACATTTCATGATGTTATTGCTTTACCTGGAATCAGGAGCGAAACTCTCAGTTTGGTCTAAGGGGGGTCAAAAAATGGATGAAAAAAACCCAACGCCTTTAACGTTTTCAATGGCGTTGTAAAAATACAACTACATTGTTAATATGATTAATATTAGAATGTAAGTATTTGCCTTTTAAACAGTCAAAATGCATTCAGAAATCAGTTTATTTACAAGTAAAGTGCAATCATGTTTGAGCAAAATAAACAGGATAACAATATGAAAATATTCAACAATTAATTGGTGTTACCAACTCCAATGATCACATACATTAACACACTCTTATGTATGTAACCCTATTTTCTCTCTTTTTTTTTTGGTTTATCAAAGGGTTCTATCTTAACAGAACACAAAACAATGATATAACTAAAAACAACTGATCAGCCTGAGTCTACACAAAAGAGCCAAATATCTTTTTCCTGTTGTCACTGGACAACAACAAACAAACTCCTGGCATACAACCTTTCTTTGTGCACATTACAAACTATAATGCTGTTCAGTCGCTCCTGGGCCATGGTCGCACGGAGCCAAGTGTCTCACCTTCTCAGTGACTGATAAAGAGCGTTGTGGATAAAGAGCGTTGCGTTGTGAAATTTGTGTCAATGTTTTGCGTAAAATTATAAAAGGACATAGACAAGTTTGTAACGTATTAAATCACATAGACTGTATATTGGCTGTCAGTCATTATTAGCATTAATGTTTAATAGTTACATAAATCAGCGCACACAAGGAGCACAGCGGTGAAACTTATTCAGCGTTTTGGTGATATGAACTGGGACCTTTTATCCGTGCGTCTTTTCGTCATGTTTGGACATTGCTGTAATCATGATACAGACTTGTTTATTATTACAGAGAAATGGGGAAGTGTATGAGTAAAACTGAAGTCCTGAATGATGCTTATGAGTAGCTAGACTATGCTGGGCTTGACTAAATGCAGGTGCCGGTTCAAGAGAACATTTCCTGTAAACAAATGTAGCGCTGCAGAAGCACGTGAGGCGGCAGTGCACGTCACCAAGCAACAAACTTCACCAATGTGTCACAACTGAAGGGGTAGATTGGTTCTCGCCGTGCTCTGGGACCTCTGCGGCAAAGCGGCCAGTTTACTTTCAAAGTCTATGTAGACGCGCAACCTGCGAATCCAGCGTTTTTGCGGTGCGAATCCTGTGTTTTGAGCGGCGGACGCAGCGCGACTTGGGCGTTTGAGCGGCCGCTCTGGCCGCTCTGGCCGCCAGAGCTGCAGAAAAGTTGGACAAAGATGAACTTTTCTGCGGCAGACGCGGCGCAGCAACCAATCAGAGATTACGCTCCAATGACGTACCTGCGTACTACCCGAAGGCAGTGACATACGTATGCACTACCAGGAAGAGGGACCAAAACAAACCCCGGACCTATAAAAAAATCATCCAGACGCAGCTCTTGGAGCAAATAATGATATTCACTAAACTCTGCTCACCTCTGAAGTATCTGTGGGACCCAGACAAGCCGCCGAGTTGGTTGCCTTCATTTTTGGACTTTGTAAAGTAAATACACTAAGCCATTCTCTTAACCTGAACTGCCTTAGGACACAACTCCTCCACTGCGCACGTGCTTTCGCCACCTCGGCCGCGCGTCTGCTGCGGAGAGTTACTTTTTTGGCCGTGTGTTTGAGGCGGCCAGGTGGCGTGGCCAGGGCGGCTGCCTTCAAATATACAGACGGCCAATTTCTGCGGCCAGCGCAAATTTGGCCACCACGGTGTGAACGCGCCTTTAAACTTTCAGACTTATTTAATAAGAGTGAGTGGTTTGTGTGAATAGTAATCATATACAGTTTTTAACACTTCTATTTAAAGGTTGTGCGAGGGAAGGGGGGGACACTGTGAGGGGAGAGGGGGACAGCAGTCAGCAAGGTGATTCCCGCCTATGCCTGGAATGTTCCATTGCATATATTTCTTTATTTGAAAGAAAATCATGCAGTTGTTCTTGCTTTGTACATTATTGTATGTGTTTGCAATTGAATGTAGGCGTTGTCATTTTAATAAACCTGATTTTATATAAAAAAAAAAGATTCTCTAGCATAGGCTTTGTGAATAATTCTTACTGTTATAAATGGCTTAATAGTGGTTAAATATGTTTCCCCCATACTTCTAAACAATACTTTAAATGTGGTCAAATTAATGTGCAGTACAATAGCCTCTATATTTATTTCTACAATTTCTTCATTCACTATTCTAGTCATACCCTTTAAATTATTTACAGAGAAAAACAATTGCTGTCGACAAAAAGAACACATTTGAGTTATTACATGTGATTTTATTGCAAACATATATAAATAAAAAAGAAAAGCATTCACTTCTGTGAGAGGGGTTGCCTCTCCACTGTTTAGACCTGAAACTGTAACATTCCAGGCAAGCAGGTGATTGACACTCCATCAGAAAAAGTTACATAGTGCATTTTAAACAAAATATATATTTAGCCCGCTGACAGTTCCTTGTCATTTGATAGAGCCTTTAAAACATGAGTTCATTCAAGAGTATATTTTTTCATTTTCCATTGTGCCTTGTGTTAGCTTTCTAAGTGCAGAGTTCACCACCCAATAATCTGACACTTAAAACTAATCACCTGCCTGGTCCTATCCCTCAGCCTTTCAAGCGCCTCTGGGTGATGGAATAATTGGTTATTCTTCCCTCTCATCCGTACGGAGGATGTTGTACTTCTTGGTTTTGTGTTTCCCTGTTTGAGTTGTGAGCTTCGCCTTTCCTTTTGTTTCCTGTTTTTGGGAGAATGTTGTTTGGCGTTTGAATCTTGCTTGAAAACAGAAACACCCAGCAACATTTAGCAGTTGCCTGTGCAGAATGGTGAGAGCCAACTGTCACCAGAGCAGATCCAAACAATTGATTAGCTCATTATTGTAGCTCCACATTTTCTCTATGTGAGCCTTTATGTTGTTTGCAGCCTATTATATCACCGAGGGATGTATTATGGAATTAATTTGCACCACTTTCAGAACTAGTCAAGGGGAAGAGTTTAAATGCTGCTGATTTTGTTCCAAGAGTTTAACTTTAGGCAACAGCGTGTTCTCAATGCAAGGCTAAATGTGTCTAAATTTAACAATTCAGCATTTTACTGACCACAACCCAAAGCGTATCGACTAGGCTTGTGCTGAGATACTCTTTCAGGCTAGGATCAATACTAGATAGCAGCATGGTTATCCATTGTCATGGCAGATTTATTCACAAGCTTTCATGTACTATTTGTTTACTTATAGCAATACAGTGCATGCCAGTGTTTCTAAAGTTTTTCCAAACCATAGTATTGGGATGGGAGTGTGAATACCATGTATTGATATTTACTGGCTCAATACTAATTTGGAAATCAATACTGTTTTATTATATATTATATATATTATATTTATTTCAAGCCAAGTATCAACAGTGGTGATGGCGGTGTCTGTTAGACTTTCCTGAAGTCTACGATAATCTCCACTATCATCTGAGAATTGAATTCCAGGTTGTTGCCACTTCACCAGGACACAACACTTCACTTCCTTCCTGTAATAAGCAGACGAATTGCTCTCCAAGATCAGCTCAATGAAGGCGGTGTCATCTACTTTACGGCGTTGTGGCTGGAGGTTTAGCAGTTGGTGTACAGCGATAAGAGCAGGGAAGAAAGTACACACGCCTGTGGACACCTGTGCTAATCTAAGACCTTTTCCCCAGTTTTACATGCCGCATTCGGACCATATAAATTTGCCTGATTAATCTCAGTAGGTTCCAAATGGTGCATTTCTCCTCCAGCTTCTCGTAACTACCCTCAGAGAAGGGTTCCTATGAGTTGCTTTTTACAGCAGCTTTGAGGAATAGGCTTGCACTATGTCTGTCCAACTGTAAATTTTGTGTATATACTCAAAATTAATAATTTTTATTTTATTAATACATTCTCAAATTGATTTTATTTTTTTCATTTCATTTTGTTTATACAGGTAAAACCCAATGAGTAAAGTTCTCTTATTTGATTCCATGGATACCTGTTAAACATAATAAACAACAATTCACTGCACAGAGGATACTAAACACAAATAAAACATCAATAAAATGAACCAATCAAATACAATTTTAAAAGGCATAAAATCGAGTAATGGGTTTTGTTCCTCAGGGAAGGAGCAATTTTGTGTGTGTATATATATATATATATATATATATATATATATATATATATATATATACACATACATACATACATACATACATACATACATACATACATACATACATACATACATACATACATACATACATACTTTTTCTGTTTCAGATTCTGAATATCCTTTTACAGGGACAACTTATACAACATATTAAAAAAATAATATATACATCACATTTTATGTTGAACCTGGAAGCTGGCATTGGATTGTTGTTGAATGTGCTATCTAGACACCATCTATTGACTGGCTTCTCTCTAACTACATCCTTTTGATGAGATTAACCTTTTACTGAATTGCATCCACACTAAAATCCCTTATTTTATACCCCCACTCAGCACCACACTGTATCGTTTATTCAGATCTAGACCCCCAGCAGATGTCCCGTGTTCCCTGGAGTGACAAAGACTAACCTTTCAGGAAGAACTGACCCATCCCCTGCGGAGGGACCAGTGTAGTCTCCCACCCCAGTCTTTTAAAGAGGCCGGCGAAAGGGCAGTACGGGGATATGCACACAGCTCACAGATGTCAACTCCTCCGAGCTTCGCCTCTTCACCGCTTGATAATTGGTTGTCTATCTCTCCTGTGATCCCACTTTAGTTCCAGCTCTACGGCCTCAGTTCTGGCTTGTTTGGGTTGACATGTGTAGCCGGCTGTATACTTGTGCTGCTATGATCAGAAACATATTTTCAATGCTTTTGTCTATGCTTTATGCCTGGCCTCAAGGATATTCTGTTGCTCTTGCCAGTTTTCTTGTATTGTTTTTTTTTTTTAATTATTATCATTATTAATTGGCTTCACACCAATTTATTGCAGTGGCAGCATGGTGGTTTGAAGATAAATCCTCAGATGAAGAAACAAATGTTGGGAGCTTTAAAGGGGATGTGATGAGGAAACTGTTGGCAGACACTAGTGGACCCGACAAAAGCAGTCACAGAGAGAGAAACAGATGTTTTAAAATAACAACATGGCCAAAAGCGTTATCAACTCAATATGGCAGACACGGATACAATATTTAGAACAGCAATATGGGCAATAGCTGTACAAACAGTTACATCAAAGCAGTGGGTTTGTGATACACTGGAGAAAAAAATTCACAGTAATACATTTTTCAAAAGTGGAACCATCAGTTATGAGACAAGCATAAATGTATGTGTGAATCCAGGGCTGTAGTGTAACAATGACATTGTGTTACATTATTTGAATATACTACTGTTTATTACTACAGAATTACTACTATATATTGTAGTATATATTATTATATATAAATTGGAGTTTAAAAAAAATATATGTTGATTGTTCAACATTTCAAAATACGATTTTCATGTTGTGTTGCAACTCCAAATTGTCTTTTCATAAACTCTTAAGATTATTTCTCTAAAGGAATTCCAGCGTTTGACCGCAACAACTGAAATGCTTCTGGATTGTTCTGACAAAAAGCAAAGAATAAAGTTGAATTTTCTTCTGCTTCTTAGAATTTGGCTTGAAACAAAGTTTATCCAATTTGGGGCCACAGGGACTGTCTTGCTCTGCACATTATTGTAAGTGTTTGCAATTGAATTTGATTTTGTGATTTTAATAAACCTGATCTACATGTAAATGTAGTGTTTTCTAGCATAGACTTTGTGAACAGCTCTTATTGCTTTTTTATGTTATTAATGGCTTAAATGTGTTTTTCCTCATACTTCTAAATTGTGGCGCACCGATATGGGAATTTTTTGGCCGATACCGATGTTTTTGGAAACGCTTGGGTCGATAACGGGTCGATATTAGGCCGTTATTTTTATACTTTGTTTTGTAATTTTGTATTCTTTTTTTTAACAAAGAAATATTGCTGCATTTATTTAAGGATCAAATCTATTTTAAAATGTTGAGTTAGAACATATAATACCCTTTATTTGGGGAAAAAGTTTGAAAAATAAACAGTTTTATTTAGCTCTAGATATAGATGGGCTATATGCTCTAATAAATGAATAAAATTAGCCTTCATACTGTGCCAGTCAGTGAATTTCTTTGTTTATTTAGATTACTTCTCAGATTAAAGTGTCATCCACAAAAAACAAAACAAATTGAAGTTATTGTTACTTTCCCATAACATAACTAAACTCATCTTATATGCTTTACTTAACCTTGGCCTACACCCACATGTGGTTGTGTGCCCTGTCCCCTATGCTACGCTTTCATAACAACAAGGCCAATACAACCATCTCCCTTCATCTTAACAACACATGCCCTTAAGTATACAGCCGGCACTGACAAGTTCAAATATGTCGTTGGCTGAGAATATAAAGATGTATTTTCTCTATTGCGAAGGGTCACAAAATGAGGTTGAGTGCCCCCTCCTGCGATCATGGCGGGGGTGACTCTGCTCCATCAACATACACACACAGACAGCTGTGCAGTGAATATGGATGTCTATGATGTCTGTGGAGAGGAAGATATGAGGTTGGTATGGCAGCGTTACCTCCGGGCTCGTCTCAGGATCCTGTCAGAAATACAAACCTATGCCTAATCAGAGCTGGAAGTGCGTCCTATTTCGAAGTCTCTCCAAAGAGCTAAACTGCTGGCCCTGTATGAGAAAGAATTATTGACTATATCTAATATTTGCTGCTATTAAAAAACCTAGTCTCCAAATCGCCATGGAGAAAGACTTTAATGTTTATTTACACAAATTGATTGATATGACTTCTAAAATGGCATCCAGGGAGATTGAAGACTTGATCTGTTCTTTCTAAAATCATTAACCTATTCTATTGACTTCCTGCAAACTATTAAAACACAATTTCGGAGAGAGAAGTCCCCAAGCAGAGGAAGCACTTGTTTTGAATTGTCTAGTGATAACGTTCTGGATTCCTAATGCATGATTCAGCTCTTAGACTGTAGGTGTAAAATATTCATCCTATCTGCAAGCGGCCCAGGGTCCAGCAGCGACATCCTTTTTACATGAGATTGGAGGTCTGACGGCACTTTTGGGCAGATAGAGGTTTGATAAGAGGGAAAATCACTTGATCCTGACATGGCTTATGTTCCCAGACTGCCCCTATCAACATAACAGGCTTCAACTTTAACTTGTGGGCATGTACAGGCTACATTTGTTTACATGGGTGTAAACAGCTGCAGAGGAGAATGTATTTATACATTCAATACCCTCCGTCTACTTTTCTGTTTGAGTTTTTGACCTGTACAGAATGTCAATACCGAAATATTTAGAGGTGGCACAAATGTGGATGATACAACCTTGATTTGGGTCAATGGAAAAATGTTTGTAATTACAAAGGTAATACATGAATTCTTAAAAATACAAGTACACAGTTTGTATATCATATTTTTTTCCAGCAGGTTTTTGTGAAAGGTCATATTGGCCATAGCACAGTTTTATCTCAAAGTTATATGGAAAAAGTGCTATATATAAGGAGACATATTATGCAAAATCAGCTCGAATGAGCTTCTAACCTTGTTATAAAGGTATTTCCTCATCATTAGTTTACTCATTTGTATTTTGATTGATTGAGTCATCCTGTATTGTCCTGCAGCTGAGGCTCAAGTGCTTCGAAAATTCTTGTTTCCATCTACCCCACCCACATCCTTCTATTTACCAGTAGTTGTGATTATTTGAAAAGTGAAGACTCTGAGGCATGCATGTCAAAAATAAAAAAATCTGCTGTCTGTTATGGTGAAATATCACTATGAAGAGGCGAGGCTTATAAATTCTGCAGTTTTGAACAGGAAATAAATAGACCTGCTTCTATTACCCAGCTGTTTTAAAAACAATATTACAGTTTACAATGAACAAAATGTAAAATGATATACCAATAGTTCAGTAAGTAACTGTAAGTAACTGAAAAAAACATCAATTTTCTCCTTTAATATCTTAATGCCTACGCAATAGACACTTATTTTTAATTTTAAAAAATGACAAACACCGCAAATTATACTAGATAACCGCTAATAAATGCTTTTAATTTCCCAAGTCTACAAATTGACATCCCTGTGGGCCACGAGCCACTCAAAAGATGAACAAGCGCGAACACCAAGACATCTTCAGCCTTTTATAACTGCAAGGCTCAAGTGTCTACGTTCATCTATCTGTATTGTAGACATAATTTGAGAGAACAATGCAATTCATCAGCCGTTTCTGCTTGTCAGTGGATGTCCAGCACCCAGGCTGCTGAACTTGTATGATCAATGTCTTGGTCATCGATGGATGTCCAGATTAGCGCTGGACCCAGTGGCTATGATATCACCCTCATTAATGCGTCATTAAGGCTTTGGCATGGCTTGTGATTTATTACATTCCAGCAGTTCTCTCTGGAGGGATAATAGACTATTCCTATAAATCTGAAAAGGAATATTTTGATTAACAATTACAGACTGCTAGCATGTATTGTATGTCTGCTTCGTCATGTATTCTCCTCATTGAACTAGTCACAATGCTGTACAATAGATGCTACTGTGCAGAGACAGCCCAATTCAGCACAGTATAATTCCAGTTGACAAAACGTGTTCTCATAATCTATCCCTCAAAAACTGCAGACTTCGTCCAATCACTGGCCCTATCTTACAATGTTCTAGGTCAGGGGTATAAGCTCTATTGTACCGGGAATACTAATAGTAAATATTCCTTTTCCTAACTGCTTCATTAGCATTGCACAAAGTTTTGTATAATGGCCCACTAACCTGAATGTCTTTGTGGCAAATCTCTGAATATGCCTTGCCACCAGTTCCAGTTCATGCCAGAATGTTTACACTACCATTTGAGGTTGTCTTTTGTCTGATCCTCCTGATTAATCAAAGACAAAGCAGAGAACAGAAACTGTTTCACACTAAATAATATCAGTCGGTGTAACTATTTTAAGCATTTTATTTTTATATTTAGGCTCCGGTTTTTAATGGAAAAATGTTTTTGATGATTTCTGTCTGGGATTAACCTCAGAATATTACAAAATCAAGATGGTTTTGTCAAATGATGGCAAAGCAAGGCAAGTTTATTTGTAGAGCACAATTCGTACACAAGGCAATTCAAAGTGCTTCACACAACAGGAAAAAAATGCATTAAAATCGCAAAGACATGACAGAAATCACAAAACAGTTTAAAACATAAAAGGGAAGAGTGCAAAGAAAATCATTTCAGTCAGATGCACAGCTAAACACATTTTTTTTTTTTATCTTAGATTTGAACATTGCTAGAGTAGAGGCCTGTCTCACATCTGTTCTAGATTTTAGCTGCATAAAACTGAAACACAGATTCCCCATGTTTAGTGAAATGTCACTTAGTAACAAGTGAGTAGCACCAATGCCTAATTTAAAGGCAATTACTATTGTATTTTTACCTTTATTATAATGTTTTATGTGTTTTAGTTTTACTACCGCACTAGTTATTTTTATTTATTTTATCTACAAAAATATTTACATAGCTACCCTGATAATGTACATTGCTTCTTAAATTTGTTTCAAAGACTTTGCCGAATTAGCAGTTGGATTTAATGTCAGTTAATCATTCAAAACAAATTATGGTATTTCACATTTGGCATCCAGTTGTCTCGATTTTTTTTATCAGAATCAGAAAAAGGTTTATTACCATAGTTAGTGAATAAGAAAAAGATTCACACACTAGGGAACTTTTTTTGGTGATAAGTGCAACATGAAACAACAATATCTTAGCAAAAACGAATGAATACATAAATACATACAATAATAATAATCATAATCATAATGACGTGGTCACATTCTCAAAACAAATTGAAGCGGACTCGGTGCAACTGAGAAAAAGTTGCAACAATCGTCCTTCTCTGAGCGGGTCCGGTTCACGTTCACAGTACACTTACATCACTCGAACCAGGTTTCCAGAAAGACGCATCTCCCCCCCGCCTATAGAGGCGCTGTGTACGACAGCCAAAGGGAAAGGGGAGGGAGAGACCCGGAGCTTCATCCCCGTAACGCCATGCGTAAGTGCGTAACGCCGACAAATTTGTAGCGGAACTTTAGCGCACTGATGTAATATATTAGCGCTGTTGGCTTTTGCGGATTTCCCCCACAATTTGCTCCCCAGTTGCGGATCAGTGTGAGCTGCAACCTGGGTGTCGGAGCGGGGATATGTGTTTTCACGTCAGGAGGACAGGTGAGTACGAGGCTGGATCAGGATGCCATGGCCAGGGGTGTCCAAACTATGGCCCGGGGGGCAAATGCGGCCCTCAGACCAATTTTTGTTGGCCCTCAGGCTTGACCCAAACAACAAAAAGTGGTACTTTTTACTGTAAAATTGTAAAAGTTTGTTGAGGCTCATCAAAACTATGTCAAACGCAAAATTTCGAATAATTCACTTCATTGTCGGGTTGTCTGTGGCCCTCTGCTCCGTATAAGTTCAAAATGGGGCCCTCGGTGAAAAAAGTTTGGACACCCCCGGGCCTAGGGTAAAGAAAATGTGACAACAATCTCTACTGTTTTAGAAACACAGGCTCTGAAACGTTTGATATCATCACATTTACCTGTACAGCTTACTACTGGCTGAATATGGGCCACTTTTCTCATGTTAAACCGGTTTAAGCGTTATTTTTTGTTTGGTTCAATTTAGCTTTAAAACAGTGTTATTTTTGTAGATAATCACCTGAAATGATGATTCTTGCGTGATCATGAGTAATTATAATTAAATCAGTCTTTGATCTGCTCCTGTTAAGGCTGATGCATGCTTCTCCGTCAAATCACATCTCCCATGTGATTGGTTGATCCATACGGACTATAGGGAAAACTTAGAAAAATGGTTTAGAAGTGCTGAGGTCTGGCACAGACATTTTTACACACAAGCCTAAAGTGATAGTTTATTGTACCAGTGTATATATATATATATATATATATATAAATGCAAAATAAAACCGTTTAATACCCACAACGTGTCTGGAGCCTGATTAGCTCTGCAGAAGCTCCAATGGTTCAGTTCTGCGTGAGCCCATAGCACGTGACTGCTGCGAGGCTGACGGAGAAGCATAAACTAGCCTTTACTTTCACGTATTTGTCCCGTTATTTCACACAGGAGTTTGATCCTGAGCCTCACGTGTCGCAGCGTGGCTCACTTCATGGTTATTTCCTGGTTTTGTGCTGCTCTGGTTTATTTGTTTTCCCAATTCAGACGAATTGAGCCAGAGTTTGATTCAATCGGACCGAGACCGACCGTTCCAAGCGGACAAGAGTGCCCGCTACTTTGGTCCGGATCAGAGTTTGATTGCGCATTCACAATTACCCAAATGATCCCAACCAGCCAGGCGAGCTGATTCGGATCAAAAGTGTGAGTAATCGCTTTCTTAATGTATTGGGATAAACACAGTAGCTCAGAATCCACTATTGGGTGCAACTTTAACTGCACCTGTACTTAATCGCTACAGTTTTTGGTTAAGTTTTTACACTCAACATAAAATAGTTTGCATGATGTATGATCATCTCTGATAAGGTTCAACTGTCACAAGAAATTACAAAATACATTTTTCATAACGCATGTTCAGTTGGTGGAACTCGAAATACCTCCAGCGTAATATCGCTTCACAAGGTCATTACCGAGACGTGTTAAGGTACAAATTGCGGCGCCCCTGTATCCTCGATATTACCCTGACAAGAGACCAGTGTGTTAATGAAACAGACAAAGGAACAAATGGCGCGCTATCTTGAACGCTGCCTGTAGCGATTTAAAGAGAATGCGCCGTCCATCTCCACCACTCACTTCCCTGTATGGTTGTAATGAAAGTCTCTCATTCTTGCCATTCTTCCACTTTGACATTCCTAATTAGACTTCACAAGCTTTCACCGTCTATCCTGCCTAATTAAAGCTCTTTCATTCTTCCCCTCACCTCGCCTTGTCAAATTGAGGTCTTATTCTCACCTTTTTTTTTTTTTTTTACCAGCAAATACGTCTTTGTCTCTTTGTCTATTTGGCAAATGGAATATCACTGCTTTTTTCACGTTCTGTTTTCGCCCACAATGCACCTCTCACCTTAGTTCCCAGCCAACAGGGTTTTGTACTTGTTTACTTCCTCCCAGAAAAGTCTAAAGCTGCTTTTGGAACACAGTCGTTAGATCCGTAAGATGTGCCTCTCACAACATCCCACTTTTCTTCTTCCTCTATGGCTGCTCGAGATTTTTTTGGTTGCGTCTCTCTCTGGAGGCCCCTCTTTTGTTGGTCTAGACATATGGGACGCAAAGCTGTTCAATGAGCAGCGCATCAAATCTTATCTCCTCCATAGTCTCCCCCTGTTTTACAGTCTGCACCACGGCACAGCCAATACAAAATGCAGGGTTCTTTTTATGAAGCACAATTCTCAGATATGTGCAACGTTTCAATTTGCCCACCTCTGAATAACTTCTTTTTTTTTGTTATTAGTGATTCGTTTTTTTAAAAGAACCCATGGAATAAATGTGTCAACCTCATGAGACAGAACTGAATATATTTTGAGGTATTTGTGCAAAAATTGTCGTCCTTCCGCGCTGTTAAAATTGATCATTATATACAGTTTATATCGCTGTGTTGATGCATAAAAGGGTTTTTGGAAACTATCAATAAAAGCTGTCAAAAAGACGCAAATGAATGATCAAGGCCTCATGATGAAATGTCTTCTTTTAATCTTGCCTCAGATTTTAGCTGTCAAATGTAATTTCGTGATAACTTGTTTACTCTCTCAAAATACTTTGACTGTGTGAGCTGTTCTAAAAATATTGTACTGTTAGAGATTGTTTTGTAAGGTATCAAACTAACGGTAATCTTTAGTAGTAGTTTTGGACTATTGAAATGGTAACTAGGGTACACAAAAGAAATGGTAAAACCCAGATGCTTTGGTATGTCAGCTTTATATCAGCTTTATATTTTAATAATAAAAACAAAAAAAAGAACTAAAGAAAAAGAAAAAAAGAGACAAAGAGGAAAAAGGAGAAAGATATAAAGAAAGAGATAAAATGAAAGGAAGTAAAGGGAAGGAAAGAAATAGAATGAAAAACAGTGAGAAATTGAGAGAAAAGAGCAAAAAGAGAAGGACCGAAATAAAGAGCGATTATAAAGAAAAGAGAAGTAAGTAAAAGAAAGGATGGCTTCTTTAGTCAACCTTTGTTATTTCAAACTCCTCAGTAAACACTTAACTTAAACTGAACACCTTGTAGCTTCAGAAAAACTGTCTTAGGAGAAGTGAATTGTTTCCTTAAGTCCGTTGCCTATGGCCTGGATGTGACGTCAGCCTGGTCCCTGTGCCCTTCCCACTCATCCTTCTGAAGCTTCTCCCAGTGTCTCACCTGCCCAGCTGCCAATAAGAGCAGATTTAAAGCTAACTGCCCTCCCAGCGGACGCGGCGCAGTTTTAAGACAACTCGTTTTGCTGCTGACTAATGAGCCCGACTTAAGTTCCCGCTTATGTATTTGGGCTGCACGTCTCTCCCAAAGATAGCATAAAGCCTGCAAAACTTTCTTCAAGTCCTCAGAGGTGCTTTTAATGGTATTTCTCTGAGTTCTCTAAGAGACCGGATCTGAACAGTTGGGGATAGCGCTTGCCAAAAATCCGAGTGGCAGGCAGGCGCTATCAGTTTTAGGAAACGGTTGATTACAAGTATTTTCGGAGATGGAAGTTTTGTCGGCGTGGTTACAAAATCCGACAGCTATAACTCATTACACAGACTTTAAGCAAAAGCAGGAAGCGGTGAATTGCGCGTTTAGTGGAGAATTTAACACAATACCTGCTGTTGTTGACAAGGATTACAGCTCACTTGTTTCTTTATCCTGACTCAAAGTTTGGAGCAAAAGACTTTTAAATGCAAACGCGCGCTGAAAGTTGGGGATATTTAACATGAGTTTTAGCATATGGAGCCGAAGTGAAACAAGTTCCTGCATCAGTTAAATTTTAATGTGCATTTCATCACAAAGAATATGATTTCTTAGTCGTGTCGCATCAGATTCATTGTTCCTTTGCTGAAGCTCATTACAGGTCAGCCGTACTCAGCATTAATGCGTTCATCTCACTGCGTGGATATGTATTAAACATGCCAGAATCCATGAAGGCACTCGGATACAGTCCATGAAAAACTGCAGAGGGATGGCTCTCATTAAGATCTGCCCATATTTTACGTGACAGCGCTTGACTCTCTGCTCCTCCGCTTTATTTGTACTCTGCAGGGACGTAGTTACAGGCGGGGCAGGCAGAGCACAAATAAATTGGATTATAAAGATTAAATATGTTTCAAATTGTGCAGATTCAAATTGAAAGTACGATTTGGCAACGCTTTCGTATTGTCCTTTCATTACGTTATATGCTCGTTTCATTGACTGATCAAATCTAATGTTTTGTTTTGGGTTTTTTTTATTGTGTTTGCATGGTAACTAAAATATAATTAAAGTACATTGAATTATAACATGGGTCAATCATCCTTTTTATATTTTATTCATAGCAAACCACAATATTAATCTGAAACGGGAAAACAGGATATTTCTGAGCACACGAGCCTCAGTTTAAATATGATATGTATATGCAATATAGCATTACTCAAACATGCAGGAATCAATTAAAATACACCTTTGAGTAAACGAATGATGAAGAAATGCACTCGGAACAAGGTTAAAAGCTCATTAAAGCTGATTTTGCATAATATGTCCCCTTTTGTAAGAATTTTTACATGAAATTTTTATATTAAGTGTTTGTACTGAGTTTATACTCCCACATACTGCCAAAAGACGGCCTTTGAATAACAATATGCGTAATGTATTAGACACAAAGAGTGGAATTTTGTAATTTAGTAACACGCCAGAGGAGACGCAAAGCAATAGGCACTGGCTCGGATAGATTTTTGTTGCATATTGACGCTCAAATAGGCTTGAATATACAAAGACGTGTTGGTTCAAGAACAAGTAAGACTTTTCAAACTTTTATTCAAAACTTGAATCACTCCAGTGACCTTATAACCTAAAAAATAGCACCCTTTCACTAAACGCACACAGAAGTAATATTTTCTGCCATCTGCCGGAGTTGGGAGGTTATATTGCGAGAACACCACATACTGTAGACATTCAGGCTTAAAGAACTGCATTCTTATAACCTGAATGTACACCAATTACTGAACCGTGCTATATTTAAACTGGACGCCGACTCAGAAACCGTATCCAAGCACTCGCGTAAAAAGCCAGATTGGTCGTCAACATGAGTTCATACAGTAAATGCAGAGTGGTGTCTTTTAATCAACAAATTGCACACAACATACTGTAAAGTCTACCTTTTTACTGTTTAATTAATAAATTGAAAAGTGGAATAGTGAAAGTGTCAATTCACCCTTAACAAATACGACACATTTCACTTTCATAACGAGACACTTTTTCACGCTCCACTACACCTGAGTTCCCCCCTCTCCTGCTCTTTTAAGAGACGGACGCCGTTTCTTTCTCTCTTTCTCTCTCTCTCGCTCTCTCTCTCTTTGGCCATCGCACAGTCAGGGAGATTTGACAAGCATGGCAGGTTTCTCCTACTCAGCCACGAAATGGATGATGAGAAAGCGGCAACTTCTGAAGCCAATTACTCAAGTTTTGGCTGTTTCCTTTCATTCTCTCACGCACACAATATGAAACACCTTCCTGCCGTCTAATACATTGTTATCTGCAAGAGTTTTGCTATGTTTTTTTTACATCATTCATTTGCTTTATTTTGCCGTTTATTCTGATCTGTGTACGGGTAGAAAATAGTGCTGTTCTTTTTTCCTTTTTTTTTTTCTTCTTTCTTTTTCTCTTTTTTAATATACAGCAGCTTTCAGGACTGCTGGAGTGAGCCAATGGGGAACATTTACTCATTCTTTGCACTGTTTGGATAAGACTTAGGATACTGGTGACAAATCAAATGCATGTCTGTGGGAGTGTGCGAGAACGACCCTACAGCCAATCATGCAAAGCGCAACAGCTCCTCTGCTAAAATGAGATTCATACCCAGCGTGGAGAGTGAAGAGTTTTGTGGAGAAAGTAGCAATGCTGAATATATGTGTAAATATTATAGGAAATATCCCTGTGGAAGATACTAGCTGGGCAGTATTTCTTGTAAATGTGTCAAAAGTCCAGCGTTGATTGATTGAAAACTATCGAAAGTCGGTGTTTATTTTTGTGTCGCTAAGTTACTTTTAGTTGATTCCTATTTGTCAGATTATGTAATACTATAATCGAGCAAAATAGATACTTGAATGCTCCTGTTCTTCATATGAATTCAAACGTTAACCGTAATTCATCAAGGAAACGTCACCATTTTACACATTTGATTTGGAAAACAATTTTGATTGCTCTGGAACTTTGATTTAAAAGCAATGCATTTTGAATGATTAATGATATTTGCTAAATCATTTATTAACATGGTCTGTACACAAATTTGTGTGATTTAGTATTCAACTGTAGGGAATATGCACATATTATCGAAAAAATGAATACATTAAAAAAATGTGCCACTTGACATTATCCGAACGTGCCATTACAATCATACTGTAGCGCTGCCGAGGAATAGCTTCATTGAAAAGATAAAGGAACCTTTTATTTGTCTCACAATTCCAGTGTTGCAACGCACAGTTCAATACATGCGTGCGATTAAAAAAACAAGATAAATAACAGTTGCTAGGTCAATAGTCGTTTGTCCAAACTCAAAATGTAATCCCAATATTCACCTCATTCCGTCCCGCCCTCTTTTTTTTTTTTTTTTACCTCTTTCTGCTACTGATTTGCGTTCCTATTGTTTTGGCATTTCCGGTACTGCGGGAGACGCTAAGTGGAGAACGAGGGAAAAGTCTTGTGGCTAAAATATGATTTCTTTTTGTTCACGTGCACAAACAACAACTTAACGCTGCACCGCTTCTCTGAGCGACTTGAAAACGGCTTTGTGTCTGAGTAGAACTTATCGGCAGCTCTATCTAACAGGATAACAGCAGAAGTTAGGGCGGCGTCAGTGGCAACTTCCATAATCGCGGGCTGCGGTGGTGTCCTTGAGCAAGACACTTGGGCTTTTGTACGTTGCGTTATGTCACTTTTGTCTGTTATGCTATATAACGAAACTCTCCTTAAGCTGTCCTTGGCTAATGAGCTGTTGCGTGACTCTTTATTATAACTGGAAGCTCATATTGTAAGCTACTTGAAGCAATAGACAAAGCAGACAGTCTTTTGAATACATTATTGATTGTGGCTTTGGAACGTCACAAACATTTTCGAGTCAAGCTTTTCACTCGCCCACCGCCAATTAAAATACTGACTATTTCCATTTCAACTTTTCAAACTTCCATTAGATTATATAAAACAAGACTAGTCCGTAGGCTTGACATCATGGTCAATGCTACATCCTGTGTCAGTAGATACTCTGGACATTTTAAAACCATTATGTGCTTTTTACCTTGGAGTGTGAATAAGAGTAATGATGTCTGCAGGGTCCGTGGCTCTGTCAGAGGGCTGTTGGAAATGGCCTCTTTTGCATTCTCGTTGTGTGTGTTGTTTAACTAGCCAGAGGGAAGGCAGGCAGCAGAGATGGGTTTTGAAGTTCAGAGCAGGTTGCATATCATTCGTCTCTGTCTCATGCAGCGCTTTCTCTCACAGTGCCTGGCTCTCGATCTCTCGTCGCCTTCTGTGGGGGTAGTTAAGAAAATTATAGCACCGTCTCAAACAAATTGCTCATGTCAAAATGCACTCGAGATAAAAAGTTTTTAGGCATAGAGGAGCGGAGATGGCTGTTTGCTGAGTGGTGCCATATTGTGGTGTTTTCTTCTATTTGCATGCATAAAAGGGCTGTCCAACAAAGCTCAGATTCACCACTATTATATGGGCAAACTACTCAGAAGCCATTAGTTTGTTCAATAAAGAATATTTACCATATTACTGTGATGAAGCCTATAGTGGCTGCTATTCTTGTTGGATGTGTGATCATGCATACCTGGTGAAAGATAAACGCATAAACAACTATGTAAAATCAGTTTTGCAGATTTATTTTGAATCCTGTTTTACAAGTTCATTGAGTCAAAGCAATATTGAACTTTGTGTTGACTTGACTAATTGGTACTTCAAGGGGTGTAACTTTGTTGTGTCCTGCGGTGTGATTCGTCTTTGTAGCAAATTATAAAAAGGATTTTCAGAAACAAATTAGTGTAAGTCTTCACAAGGATTACATCATTTTGGGTTTACAGCAACTCTTTTAAGTCGAGATATTTTTACATGTGCTGTAAAGTGACATCACCCCAAATTTTCACCCTGTTACACTGACTGCCGAGCACAGCGGTCGCGGATTTGGTTAACCGCTCAGCTCTGTGGAAAGAATCTGCTAAAAGTCTATCTTTGCCGGAGACCGCAGCGGTCTGGCGTAGCTTCCAGGTCATTAGAAGAGTGTTCTCACGTGAAACCAGGTGAATCTGCGTGGCATTCATCAAAAACAGACTGCAGTGGCCTGGAGTTTGTGTACCAGGGAATCTGCATGTACCCTTGCGGGTCCTGAACCACACCAGCACCTGAGTCAGTGTACACCAGGCTTTTCCATTCAAAGTTTTTCAGAAAATGTTTATTTGACAAAAGTTCAAATGCGATGATTATTTCTTTTGACCTGTAGCTTAAATGACAGATGTCTTTTTAAATCTGTGATTTTTCATAGGATACCCTTTGGTTTACAGCGTTAAAAATCTAATATCATTTTTAGATTTAAAATGGAGATAAATGTGTAATTTTAGTAAAGAATGTAGCCTATACTTTTCTTTATACCAACACCTTAACTGTCTCTGACGCAAGTAAAGTTTGTGATTTTTGTCAATAAATTCAAAGAAATGAGGGATAACTTGATTCTAAAACACATTATTTTTCAGGGAATAATTGTGGGAAAAAGCGATGATGCCAGAAATGGACCTCAGCTATCGTACCCCAATACAGCTTTAAGGCCAGAAACACTATTTTAAACCTAAACATGAAATGCTACAATGATGTTAAGTAAGGTAATAGTAGTAATAGTAATAGTAATAGTAATAATAATAATAATAATAATAATAATAATAATAATAATAATAATAATAATAATAATAATAATAATAATAATAATAATAATAATAATCATACAATGTTATTTTCATTATTTTAAAAATGTACAGGTATCAAATGTACAAGTTTTCAATTTCAAACTGTTTATTTAAATTAATGCAAAGTAAACAAGTATAACTATATCAAATTGAACACCATTTAATGAGCTGTATTTATTACATTTGACAAAAGACAAGACTCATTTATTGACAAAAATGGACTTCATGCTTTGGCAATAGCATTTAAAGGTTATGGCATTGGCTCCAGCAAAGTCTCTCGTTCAGTAACATAATGTCATCCTTTCAACTTCAAATAAAAGATGAGGTAACTGGTCTCCGTGGGACTGACCTCACTGTGAATAGGGGAATAAACTGGGGGGGAAAAAACCCAAAAATCAATAGCACATACAAGGGCAAATAAAGCGAACAAAATCACAATATTAAGCTATGTGTCAAGTAGCAACCGTTATTGTACATCATATTTAATGATTTTTCAGTCTCCTTTATTAACTTATTAGATGTATTGGACTTATTAAACATATATCTTCAGTACTTCTATACAACGCACTGGCACTATATTTTCACACATCGAACTGAGAATACCATTTGTTTTTGTTAAGATGATTGATTTATTTTACATACCACACTGCAATGGAATATGTCTTTGGCTTGATCTGTTTGATAAAGGTTGTGCTTAAAACTCTATGTGGAAAAAAAGCCAGTGTGAAATATGTTACTGCAGACACTGAAAAATGTATCAAATATCTAATCCTTATTGCATTTTAATGTGGCTCTATTGCCTTGTCTAACTCGCACAAAAAACGATTTAACCGTTTAACGTTTTGAAGTTGCGTTGATTGATATTCATGTTGGAAATTGCATTCCTTGATTTTATCTTCAAGGCGTTTCAAAAGGCGCGTATAAGAAAGCGCATAAAAACTTAAGTTGTGCTCTAATTAATTTAATTCTGTATGTGATTTTAACACATTTAGACCCATTTTCCTGGGATCCAGAATACACACGTGCCGTGTCGCACCTCGAGCCAAACTCTGTCAGAGCCGTGCAATCAGATTTGTTTATTTCCATGACAGATATGAAACAGATGAGCTCATTGGTCACCTTAAATTTACAACAAAATCAAACTCCTCTCACCTCAGGTTGATGCCTCGCTCATTGATCCTACAGAAATATATGTAGTATTTCAGTGCCTGTGATATTTTTGTCCTTTTTTCCTTGTAAGCAGCCATGTTTGTTTTGATGGGGATGGGCCTGTCCTCTCCCTGATTGGCTAACCTATAGCTGGGCGGTATGACCAAAATTTTATATTGCGGTATTTTTCAAAATTATATTGGTGTCACAGTATTTGATGTTTTTGTTTTTTTTCATGACTAGGTGTTAACCCCATTTCCTAATAATTTAGAGAATAATGAATGCAGTAAATTGGCTTAGAATGACCCGACTAGTATTAAGCCAGGTTTGAATGGTCCAGAAAATGCGAAAATGCTGCTGAGGGGACAGACGGTGGCACTCATAATTGAAGCCATATTTCTCAACAGTACTAAGCGGCACCATGTCTTTGGCTAAGTGGTGAGTAATAGCGTTGGTAATATCGTTCCACCTTTTGCTTTTCTTGTCGTAGGCAGTCCCTTCAGCAAACGCGCCTTTCACTGACGACTGTTTCGCGTTTTGTATTGCAGTACCAACGTTACCTGCAGATGTGGAAGAGGATGCAGATCTTACTTTCATGCATTCTTCATATTCCATGACATGTTTGTGGCGGAGGTGGTGAAGCAAATTCCTTGTGTTGCCCGACTTTAGCCCGACAACATTTACAGATAACAGTTGTTTGATCAGCGTCCGATTTTTTTAAATCCTTTTTTTTTAAGTACTTCCACACAACCGACACGGCTCCTCTTTTCGATACGAGTTCCTCAGTGTCTGTGACATTTTGTTCACCGCTCAACACACACACTTCTACAGTTTATGCACCGCCAGAGAACCGCTCTCATGCAGCCGCTTGCAGCTTGTTTGGTGTCACTGCAAAACAGTCCCCCTCTCAAACAATGTACAGCGGCACAACGATCCGCCCCTGTGTGTTCCTGACGTACGCACACACTCACCGGTATTGGGGTTTATGAAAAATTCATATCATTAGAAAAACAAAAAACAAAACAAAAAACACCGGTATAAACTGTATGCCGCCCAGCCCTAGGCTAACCCACCTGTCAATCACACCAGTCTGAATGTAAGGAGATGAAACGGTTGACCAGGCTATCAATTTATAGAAATGCAGCAAGACTGGACTTTCCAAGCGACCAGTTCGTCAGCCAATATCATTGTTTATTTATTAACTGGGTTCATTTGCTCAGGGTCTACTTTCCTTTAGGTACTGCTTTTTTGTATAGTTTTGAGAAAATATTGACAACCAAAATAATCTACACATACAATTAAAACGCAACTGTACAATTTGAATGTCTCCAATGATTAG
Organism: Chaenogobius annularis; assembly: GCA_015082035.1. Lineage (NCBI taxonomy): Eukaryota > Metazoa > Chordata > Actinopteri > Gobiiformes > Gobiidae > Chaenogobius > Chaenogobius annularis. The sequence continues at coordinate 587,284 of BJKM01000005.1, forward strand.
ATTAAGATTACCAAATTGCCCCAGATATAATATATGCTTAAATACATTCTGATCTGTACTCCACTTTTTCCTCCGAAGCCTATTATTTCAGGATTATGTTTTCATGCATGTATTCTTACAGAATACAACAGGGTATTGCACTATGTTACTCTCCCAATTAGTGTGTAGAAACATAAACACAAGGTTAACTAAAACCGTGGCTAATGTATGAATTGCACACACAATAATAACACTGTATCTCTTTGGAATCAAACAGTGAATACAATTTTAATTTTGAAGTGATGCCGAAGATCACTTTACATCAATGGGGTTTTCACCAGCAATTAAAAGCCTATGCCCCTTGCTTTGGAATAATTGAATAAACATTGATTGCATTGCATTGTCTTGCATCTGAACCAATTTAATTTATAATTCTCAGACAAACAGAGCTAATTGACCTACTGCGTTCGTTTATTTATCAATCTATTAACATGTTGTGCTATTGTTTGTTTTGTTTGTTTTTCTGCCCCGGGGAAAGCACTGTATCGGATATGAACTGGCATTGTTGACCAAGATGCAGAATAATCTCGGAGGAAATGATCAAATATGTATTCCCTGAGCCTGTGGAATATTCATGGTGATGTATTAGTCCGTTTGTGGCATTTGCCCATTGGTGCAGTTATTTAGCCGCAGTTGGATGGCCAGTGGCTTTGCTCTGGAGCCTAACCTTTCAGGAGGATGCTCTCCTAATCATGTGTGTGACCTTTGCTCAGACTGACAGTTAGAGCAGGGAATATTTAAACCGGATTATTCTGTCTTTATTTGCACCCTAGTATTTCATCATTCACAACTTTTTGACTGTTGCCCTTCTAGTTTCGATTGCAGCTACCTGACTGTGATTGCACAAACAAAGGTAAACATACCTGCGGTTGTCCATGGAACTCGTGAGGAGATTTCTTAAACTCATTATAAATGATGTGTCTCTATGATTGCAATATGAAGACAATGCCTTGCTCTGTGCTGTGAATGCTTTAGTTTCACACACCAGATCAGACCTGACATTACCTGTTCATTGGTTGTCATGTTACAATGATTAATTATTCGTGACATTTTACTTTTCAAAATATATATTACAATCCTATTTTATATTGTATATAATTAATAATTTTGCCCTTTGGGAAGCTTGTGTATATACGTTGGAATATCATTGGCATTTAAAGAGACTTGAAATCAGACCACATTGCCCATTTAAAATTAAACATATTGTTATCGGATTGATATTGCAATACTTACCATAGTAATTGGCATCAGATCGAAACTGGCATTCCCATCTTTATTTTGATGAAGCGAGTTATACTCAATCAAACACGTCTGCCTTTAGGACACCATGTCTGCTCTACAAATCTACATATATCATGTTGGGATTTTTTTGTTGTTCAACTTGGAGATCTGGGATCACTTTATTCATGACATTCGCTGAAACCCTGAAAAGCAAATATATTTACACCTGAACAAAGATGGGGGAAGTAATGCACACTTTGTTCAATGTGAACAAGACATGCAGTAAAGGCAGATCTCATTTATTTTCCTAAAGTTTTTCAGTTTTATGAGATTGTGGATATTAAATACTACATATGCGATTGTGCACATGCATTTTATCATGCACTTGTGTCCTTCCCGCTCAAGTGCAACTATCTGGCTATGATTGCACATCCAAAAACAAAGGTAAACATAAATGGTGTCAGTGAAAAACACCTAAACACCTCCACTTGTCAGTCAGTGAGACCTGAGGAGATTTTTAAAGCTCATCACGGGGAAAAGGTAGTTGTTTACCCAAATAAAAGATGGGGAGCGCTGGTGCGGCAGCCTCAAGGCGGAGTGGTGCCATTGTGTGTGTGAGATGAAAGGGCCAGACGCGCTCGCCTCAAGAGATTCACACTTGGCCCTCGGTGGGCTGTTCCGCTTCTAATTAATTCCACTCTGTGCGCCGGTATTTCCAGAAAAAACTCCAGCAAATGGAGTTGTTAAACTTCTAAAAACTTCCTTTTGCAACATCAAGGTATATAAAACCTCAAACAGATAAAAAATTAAATATATATCCACATTAGTTAGAATTCACATTCAAGGTTATATTTACTGTAATTTTAAGGTCCTTTGTTTGACTTATTTATTTTTGTTCAGGTAAATGCTCTTCACAATATGCAGTGCAATGTAAAAGTGGCTATTTTAGAAAATGATAGGAATGGAGCTCATCACCGATGCATTTTAAAAGGCATTTTGTTGATTGATTATAATACAGAAGCAAAAGTTAGGGTGGCCTTTTTTGTCCAATCAGGTGCACATGTGGAAACAGCTGGCTGTGCTATTCCAGACGGTTGTTTGAGGTTCATGGTTGGAAACTTTTCTCTTAAATCTATTAACAGCATTTTCACATTTAAAACAAAGGTAGTGACTTGAACCAGGCGAAAACGAAATTGGGGAAATATATCTCCCCCCTCTATTGTGGATGGGACCACCATTCAGACTAGTCCAAACCTTTAGACTAGACTATAGCATTCATCCATTGACCCAAAGGTCAGTTGTTTGAACCCTGGATGTACCAGAGCGTCCTGTTGCTGCAGGGAAAAACACTTCCTGCGTTTCCTCCAGTGCACGTCTGCTTACACTGGTGGTGTTGGAGTGCCCAATGGGGGTTAAGCACTATATAAATGTGACCTTTTTTATTAAACCACCCAGCTGCACTTTGCCCTTTTAGTTAACAAAAGTACTTCAACTTTACTCAACAAATTTAGTAATATGCTGCAGGAACACTGGGTTTACTTCAGAAAAGTATGTAACAGAGTGACATCCAAACTCTCTGGCTTGTACAATCTCTCTTCTGCATGCCGGTTAGTTTAAACGGTCTCTTGCATATTCATGAACTAGACTTGTGTCCTTCCTCTGGTGCGTTCAGGCATTTGGGACTCTGCTAAAAAGCCCAGTTACATCAGCCAGAACAGAGTCTCCTCTCCTTTCATCCTCTCCTGCCTCAGAAACATTTCTTTTGGAGCCCGTGAAACCCTCAATTTCCTTACACACGAATCTGAGCATCGTAGCAGAATGAGATTTTTCATGTCTCTTTGAGGCTGCATGAAGAAATGTTATTCTCGCTGTCTCACCCCCTCTCTGCTTGTTTTAGGTTCTGGAAGAGCATAGAAAACATGTCACTGCCTGGTTTTACATGGCATTTAGAACATTTTTTTGCAAATGCTTTTGCAATAGAAAATGTTGTGTAAATATGTGACAGGTCTTACAATTTGCAGCCAGGGTTTGCTTTTTGGGGAATGTTTATAAAATGGGTTATTGCTGTTCAGCTGTCAAAGAAGATGATTATACGGTTTAAAGGACGATCAAAGTAACATAACTAAGTAATATTCATGACCACCACCACAGCATATATTCATCTAAATGAGAGGAGGGGAGAAAAGCGATAAGTACGACTGAAACGATTAATAGCGTAAATAAAGTAATTCAATTACAAAAAAACTTCGATTATTATTGGATTGCCTCGAATGATTTGTTTAATTTACATATTGAATTAAAACTGCATAGATCTGTGGCGCACACGGAGCACATGGAAGGACTTGTGGTTGGTTCTTATTTTAAGTTATGTGACGTAAAACACTAATTCATAGTTTCTGTAACCGTTTTCAAACAGTCTCATGACAATTTGGACGGTTGAAGTGAAATGTTGCTGTTTTGGAGACAATTTGGTGTAATTATGAATAAAATGTGTTATTTGTTTATTACTATGGAACTATCACTTTTATTTAAAAAAAAAAAAAAAAAAAAGGTAAATGGTTTACAGAATGTAAAAAATATATGAACTGATTACTTGATTACTAAAATAATCAATAGCAGCAGCCGTAGGGACGAGATTAGACACACGACAGTACAAAATTGGAACCACCATTCTGTAAATGAAACTGATTTTCAACATGCAATGAATGTATAGCAATTTGTCCATATATCTTTGTAAAGTTTGTTTTGGTTAGTTGTGATTTCCCATAATGGAACTGCCCAAAGCAGTGTCAGCTTAAGCCTTCAGAGATAAATTGACTGATGACCAAGAAAATCTGGCTCAAATGTACAGTGCATCCGGAATGTATTCGCACCTCTTCACTTTTTCCACATTTTGTTATGTTACAGTCTTATTCCAAAAAGGATTAAAATCATTATTTGCCTCAAAATACCCCACAATAAAATGCAACTTATAAAAAATAAGAAACCCAAAAAAAAGCACATGTAAATACCTATTCAGTGTTTGCCATGACGCTCAAAATTGAGCTCAGGTACATCATATTTCCGCTGATCATCCTCGAGACGCTTCTACAACTTGACTGGAGTCCACCTGTAGTAAATTCAGATTAGGCATGATTTGGAAAAGCACACACCTGTCTATATAAGGTCCCACAGTTCTCAGTGTCAGAGCACAAACCAAGAAGTCCAAGGAATTGTCTGTAGACCTCCGAGACAGAATTGTATCAAGGCACAGATCAGGGGAAGGTACAGAAACATTTTTGGAGCTTTGAAGGTTCCTATGAGCACAGTGGGATCCACCATCCACCAAGACTCTTCCTAGAGCTGGGCCAGGGTCTTAGTCAGGGAGGTGACCAAGAACCTGATGGTCACTCTGACAGATCTCCAGCGTCTGTGGAGGGAGGAGAACCTTCCAGCAGAACAACCATCTCCGCAGCACTCCACCAATCAGGCCTGTGGTAGAATGGCCAGACGGAAGCCGCTCCTCAGTAAAAGGCACATGACGACTCGGAGGTTGCAAAAAGGAACCTGAAGGACTCTGAGACTATGAGAAACAGAAGTCTCTGATCTGATGTAACAAGGATTGAACTCTTGAATAGCGCCGCTCATCACCTGGCCACTACTATCCCTATTGTGAAGCATGGTGGTGGCAGCATCATGCTCTGGGGATGATTTTCAGCGGCAGGAACTGGGAGACTAGTCAGGATCAACAGAAAGATGAATGCATCAGTATACAGAGACGGCTCCAGAGAACTCTGAACCTCAGCCTGAGGCAATGGCTCATCTTCCAACAAGACAACAACCCTAAGCACACAGCCAGGATAATAAAGGAGGGGCTACAAGAAAACCAGCCAGAGACCCGGACTTGAACCCGATTGGAAAATGGCAGTGAACCGACGCTCACGCAGACCAAACTTATTGAGGTATAGAGCTTCTGCAAAGACAAATTGAAAAAACTGTCCATAGAGGTGTAGCAAGCTTATAGCATTTTACTCAAAAAGTCTTGGCTGTAATTAGTGCCAAAGGAGCTTCAACAAAGTATTGAGCAAAAGCTGTGAATATGTTCATGTTCTTTTTTTTAATTTTTTAATACATTACAAAGAATTCAAACAGCCTTCTTTCACATAGTCATTATGGGTATATTTTTGTAGAATTTTGAAACAATAATTGATTTAATCAATTTTGGAATGTGGAAAAAGTAAGATGCACTGTATACAGTATCGTTTTCCTGCTGTCACAGACTGGCTTGAAAGCATTATTAGAAACTACATTTAGAGCAATTCCACACTAGATTAAAGTCAGAATCAGATGATATCCACTATTGGGATTATCTCTTTTGTTTTTATCACAATACTACAATTCCGTTTAAACTTGGCCAGACACATTTACGCAATCAACAGCCATTGTCTGTTATTTTTGATCTGTAAGATATGCACTGGAACTCAAAAAGATTATATATGAAATTAGGGCTGCAACGATTACTCGAGTAAATCGAATAATTCGATTAACAAAAAAGCTTCGATTATTATTTTTATTGCTTCGATGATTCGTTTAATTTACATATTTAATTAAAAACACGTGAATCTGTGGCGCGCGGAGCGCACGGAACGACTTTGTGGCGCTTTTGTTTTCACACGGAGCTTGTTCCGCTCTGACGAAGGTGCAACAGGAAGAGAGCGGCGCGTTTTAAAGAGTTTTAAAGAGTTTTGATGAGTGAAAGAGCCATGGATCTACTATAATAATCCAGAGCTGCAAACTCGAAACACCGCATATAGCTCGCCCTACCCCACCCGCGCCTCCCACTCAACAACTCTGCTTCCCAGTCACAGTCGTACTTTTTTAAACAGCCAATGCACATGGAAACAGCGCTGAGGAGCGCGGTTATGTTAGAATAATCTGTTGTGAAACAGAAAGTCCGAGACGCGGAGGCCAAAGTCACACGGAGACAAAACGGCCAAAACGCAAAATGCTCAAAACGCCAGGACCACTGGTCCCACCCAACATAACGTTTAACAAATGTCTTATTTTAAGTGATGTGACAGAGCTACTGTAACTGTTTACAGTCTATGACAAGTTAAATGAAGTCCTTTTATATATATTCTTTATATACAAACAGAACAGTTTGGACTGAAGTGAAAATGTTGCTGTTTTGGGGACAAATTTATATGAAATTAAGAATATTTTTTTTTAATTTTAAGCAGAAATTCCTTATTTTGTATTTGTTTGTTACTATGAACTATAACGTTTATCTAAAAACTGTATTAAAAATGCGTTTAAATGGTTTACTGAATGTACAAAAAAATTAACCGATTACTCGATTAATCGAAGAAAATAATCGATAGATTACTCGATTACTAAAATAATCGATAGCTGCAGCCCATATAGAAATTATGATGAACTAAATGTGTTCTGTTATGTTACATTTATTATATATATTGAAAAGCCACATATCCATTTTTGACATAGTCTGTAATTCCACAAATGAGTGATTCCTCCTTCCACATAATGAGGGCAAACCACGCTGACAACGCTGACCTTAGCAAAATGTGTATTGGCTAAATGCGTCTCCCTGTGTGCCTCCGATCTGAGCAGGTCATGTGACCTGTGCCTGCATGAAGCAGGAGGAGGGTAAGTAAGGCACAGAAGACCATGGCAGCTGAACACATTTCAGTACTGCAAGTGGCACATGGGAAATATACAGCACCAGCAGGAGGAGGAATTATGACACTGTCAAAATATTTAAATACTGATATATAGTGATTTGGTGAAAACCTCATATTGCAGGCTGGCCGCTTGCCAGTGGTGTAGTGGTTTAAGGTATTGCACATGGGTTGCCACCACCTGCAGTATGTCATAGCCCGACAACAAATACAAAGTTAAACAAACTAACCGGTTTCATGGATGATCTCGACAACAAAGGCAAAGATGTGTATGAGGGTTTGACCTGAATATGTGTGAATGTGTTGTGTTGTATGATGTGTTGTAAAGAAAGAAGAAGGGAAAAAAAGAGTAGCGCATGCAGGTGACCGGTCTGAAAACACTTGGGTGCAGGAATCACAGGGATCACAGGGGTGCACTAAACTCCACCCACACAAAAACATAATAATATTGCCACACGGCAACAACATGAGGCCCTGACAAGTAGTAGTGTGGATATTAGGTGCCTGAAAAGTAGTAGTAGTAGTAGTAGTAGTAGTGCGGATATGAGGGGCCTGAAAAGCTCTAGTGACAGCTGCAGTACAGTATTGTAAATAAAGTGCATGAGACAGTCTGACAGCTGTGGCTCTTTAGTTTGCACTGTGCTCCTCTACGCACCAGGGACAAGTATTTCACTCGGATCGCCCCAAACAGACTGACACCACACTATTGTCTGTATGATGGCTTCTGTTACACTCTACCTCTGGAGAAAAGGGATTTCCAGTGTGTCAGCAAAACCGCACAATATCTTATAGCATCTCGCTGAACTGCAAATTGTATCATATAAATATTTCTATGTCAGATACAGGCCTTATCCTCTTTAGTTGTCAGAGCTTATACTGTGGTTGGTGTATGGTCTCAAATGTACTTTCGTTGCCTGCTTTTATTTGTGTCATTTTGAAATGATGTTGTAGAAGGACAAGTATCTTCTTAGAGTCTTGCATTATGTTTTGGAATGAACTTGGGGTCAGCAGACATTTTGTTTTCCACAAGTGCAAATAAAATTGTGCAGGATATTTAAGGCCCCACATACTGTATGCCCACAGTCAGAATTTTAAGCCACCAATGTTTACTGTGGTAAGATTAAAGAAGATTAAAATGAAATAATTTAAATGTAAACGAAAAGAACATGTGCCCGTGGTCTAAAAACAGCAGCACATATGCAGGCTCCGTAGTGTCATGACAGTGAATCCAGGCTCCTGCACAATTTGTTAAATGTCCTCCCTGCTCTTCTCCTCCATTTCAAGCTATACTGGCCATTTCAATAAAACCTACAGTCCAAAAAATCCTTTAACAAAAAAAGAAAAGATCATTCAGAAGTGAAACAGAATAGGTCAAAGTTTTTGTTATGTTATTACTTAATTATTTGACATGAAATATGTATACAAACAAAGCTGTCAAAAATATAAATCAGTCAAACTTTATTTACAAAGCACTTTTCATACATGACGTATGTAAGACAAAATGTAAGCAAAGTTTACGGTGCATTAAAAACATGTATGCATTTGTCTCATTCAAATATCTATCGTCATCTAACAATTCCTGGTGACACAAAAGGAGTTCTTGATGCCGAGTCAAATGGTCCAGACAGACCTACTTGATGTACATTGTTTTGACAACTATATTGCTTGACTTTCTTTCCTTGTTCTGATGAAATTGCAATAAAACCATTCAGCTTGTAACATTGGATCTGGTCCAAATTCTACTCTACAAAGCCACCACATTTTGAAAAATGTTGCTCGTTTTAGAAGCAGTGTCTCTACAGTTTGTTAGTTTACATCAGAGTTTGCTTGGCCACGTTCGCACCATCTTTAACCAAGCAGACTTTGAAGCTAACCACGCTGTAGTTTGTTTTAATCAGACATGGCACCACTTTTAGACAATCGTTTGGTTTGGTCAGTTGCTGTACTGAGATTACTGAGGCTATAGATCTTTGTTCAGTTTGGAAAGTAAAAATGGTGTGTGGTAAAATCTAAGCCCATTGGTGAGCTTGGTTTATTATATTTTGTCATATTTTTTATAAACGGCTGTTCAAATTCCAAATAATCTAACACATCCTTGTTTGATTGTGGTTGTTCAAATATGAAAATCAAGCTAAACTCTGCTCTGCTCTAAATGAGTTTTGATTGGATTTGAAGTGCAATATATTTTTCCTTGAGAAACGACTTTGAGCAGAGATTTGATGTGCTATTGTTGGAAAGAAAGTATTTCTTTGTCTTTTGGGAAAGATTTTCAGCACATTTCTCCCAAGCACCTGTCTTTCTGTTTCATTGTGTGTGGCTCAAAGCATTCCTAACAAATGAATAAACTTCAAATTTTGCAAAATGTAACTCTTAAAAAAAAAAAAAAAAAAAAAAAAAAAAAAATCTAAAATCATAGCCAGATTTGTTTGTTCAGTGAAGAGACTGCACAAAACATTCTATTCAATAAAAAGTTTAGAAAAAGAAAAAAAAGCAATTCTAATACAAGTTTTTTGTCTGCTCCAATGTAAAATGGGGATATTGCTGTTTCTTGGGTCACACTTTAAGACACTTCCAAAAAATGAAATGCTTCAGCAAAAATCAGATATCTGGAGTCAACACCGCTGACTCTGTGACCTCATGTCAACATGCATTACTGTTCACACCCAACACAGATGTGATCTAGTGGTCAGAGCTATATGCCCTCGCTCAGAAACAATCTCTCAGGATGTGCACGGCTGACCACTTAAGATCCAATCAATCATAATGTACTTGATGAGCTTTGTACAAAGGTGAAGTTACAGTATTGTCCTAAAAAGTTTGTAGGCACATTTGTATGGACGGAGCCGTTTTACATATTGTGCAATTTTATGCCATTTTTCTTCACTCTCAACCCAACATGGAACAAAGAAAAAGCTGGACAGGGACTTGACATTAGTTTCACTAACCAAAAACATGCGCTTCGTCTTGATCCAATTTGATTCCCTACGCCTTGGTCTCTGTATGTTCTTTTACTATATCACACAATATTTCCACGTGATGCTCTTTTCTATGAAATAAACTGTCTTACCTCCAAAACCCTGCTTGGAATGCTATGCTAAGCGACTCCAATGCTGATATCTACTTGGCCACACCGCTCTGCTCTTCTTAATCACTGTGGTTTGTTGGTTTTGGCCTGGAGGCAGGCACAAACATGTTGCCGGGGGAAGCGGCTACTTTCCACTGTAATGTATTTACTGTCTAATTTGTGTCTCAGCAAGGGCCCATATATCCTGTTTAGGGAGTGACACCTCTCCTCCTCCACTTTATGTTGCGGCGCAGGCATTTTTGATGGCGACTCCAACATGCTGGGCTGATGGATGAGCTTGTCAGCGCTGGCCCCCGTGATGCCAGCGCTCCAGCAGAAAGCACACGTACACTGCAGCTAAATCACACGCGGCAGCCATGCCACCAAAAACAGTTTACTATCTTATTTAACACCTGGGATAATCTGCCGTGAGGAGAGCCACTTTTAGGATAGAGATAGCGACATTTTTTAATCTGAATTTTACCGTTTTGTCTGTAGGGACACTGTAAAGTCAACAACATGGTAGTGAAGCTGTGTATTATTGTGTTTAACCCGAATGAATGCTGGTGTATGCATGTATGCGCACACACACCCTGCTTCACTCCTCAGTGTAGTTAGATTAGCCTTTATTCACAATAGGGAAATTTGTCCTCTGTATTTTACCCATCCTTCAATGAGGCTGGGCATCTCCTCGGGTGCAGTGGTCACTGCAGTGCAGCTCCCGGGGACCCATCTCCAGATCTTGAGCTCAGCTTGATCAGGACTACCTTCACTGACCCAGCAGGGTAAGTCTGCTCTCTCTTGTCGTGGCCTTTTGTTTCCCCATGAATCACTTTTACATGTTATTTTGACACCTCAGATTATTGTATTTCAATAAACAACAACAAAATGTAATATGGATAATAGAAGCTTTCATTGTTCAGATGACTACCTTTTAAAACGTTTTATATGATCACTCCTGGACGATTGAGTGGTTACATTGACCTGTAATTCGAGTATAACGTGAACGAACCTATGTGTTTTTAACATCTCCTACAGATCAGCCTTTTTGAGGATGTTGTCCTGAAATATTGTTATGTTTCTCTTCAACCTATGTTTTGTGTACAGTGTAAGCTTTTGGCAAGTTGTAATTTTACTATTTTAAACTACATATTGTATCTCACTGATCTGATTCAATGTATTTAATAAAGATATGTGTGTTTATTTTAAATTCAGTAAGAGGACCACACCTCCTCCCCACTACTCTCCATTTGTTCATCGGCTTCAAGTGCTCTGTCCTAGATGAACTAACATAAACATAATAGAAGTAGATAAACTAGACTTGTAATTCATTATTTCCTTGCAATAATGGTGCCATTGTAAATGACTTTGAAAATCAAAAGTAAAGTTAAAAAGTAGTAAATGATTTGTTTTTGTCGAATACACTGCTCAAAATTTTATAAAATTATATTAAAAAGATGCAGTTAAAGTATTGATATTTTTTCATGAGAATAGGGCTGGGGGATGAAAATTGAACGTGAGCAGGATCTGCTCGTTTGATGAAATCCTCGTATTGGTCAGCCTCCATCATATTCTGAGTGAGTGACAGCTGGATTTAACCAATTACAGTAAAGTGGGAAGGTTTTATTTATCTCTTAAAGGCAATAGGAAAGGGACATTGTACATGATTTGTGATCAAATCTAAATTGTGATCTAGCTCCAAAAAAATCGTGATTTTATCCTTTTATCGTATCACCCGCCACAAGATGAGAATCGATACTTAATGATATTTCAATCAGTATCTATATCAATATTTGGTATCAATCTGGCCGTCACTACATTGCATCCTTTCCCTGTCCTGACAGTTCCTTCCCCCAAAAAACATGCCCAAGACTGAGCTCACTGTCAACAACAATTTACCTTGTTTGTTAGACGTACTATTTCTTGCGCAGTTTAAAATCTACCTGCTGCATGTGTGTGTACGCTGCTCCACATTGTAGCGTCAGCTGTCTGCACACTCTGATTCCTAGAGGCACTTGTTCTCTATTGATGACAGCTGTTTCAAAGACTTCAATTTAGGAGTGTTCAAACTTGAATTCCCAAACCACAAACTGATACATCTCCTAGTTTATTTTTGGGTGTTATTTGCAATAATATTTAATCGGCATCATTCATTGTTTAGATAAAGCTCAAGGCCATTCTTTATCACTGACTATGCATCACTAAGGCATTGTATATTGGTATTCATAACTTGTTGCTGTAAGATGAAAATAGTATATTCCGCACTAACCTGAGGCGAGTGTACAGAAAAGAACACACAGGCTCCTCCCAGTTGGAGGCAACAAAGGAGACAGCCATATTTTATTCACAAAGCAGACTGACCCTAGAAGTGATTTGGCAAACATTACTTGAGCCCCTGCCCTTCTTCTGAGCTCACCGAGGTGTGTGTTGTGTCTATACGGATGTACCAAGCATGTAAACTAAATTAGCAGTTTTGTTGCCTTTTTTTTTTTTTTTTTTAGGTCAAAGCTCGAATGTGATTGGCTGCAGACTTCCATCTCTGCAGGACCTGGACGTCTCCAGGACTCGTGACGAGCAGGTTGGATCACTGCTGACTCATCTCACCCTGGACATGGACTATTTGAGCCACTCCCCTCAGAGTGGAGGCTACGGTCCATCCGGACCAGAACCTCCGCCACAAGTACAGTTTCTTGCCCTCTGCCGTTGGACTCATGAACACTTTAAAACACCTCCTACTTTAACAATAATTTAATCAACAACCACTCATTGCACTGTTCACTTTCTGCACTACATCTGCACTACATCTGTAAATGTTACTGTCAGTTTTGTGTAAGTCGTATTTTTATCTTATTAGTACATTTTTATTATTCTTTTTTAATGCATGCTTTATTTGATATGTCTTGCTTTTATTATTGTTCATTGTTGTATGTAGCAACAAATCACAAAAGCAAGTTCTTAGCCAGTGAATTCTGTTTACTGACAATGACAATAAACCTTTTCTGATTCTGAATTGATTGAACGCCACATATACAAACAATTTTATTAAATGATTGTGTGTATCATTGCCACTTTTAACCATGTATTTAGATCTAAATGGCAAAACAGTGAGGAAAGTAAGTATTTGAATATCCTACAATTTTGCAAGTTCTCCCACTTAGAAATGGAGGGGTCTGAAATGTTCAGTGTCGGTGCATTTCCACTGTGAGAGACAGATATAAAAAATTAAAATAAAAACTTTTCGGAGGAAAACACCTACGATGAAAATTTCAGACCTTTCCCATAATTTCTAAGGGGGAAAACTTGCGAAATGTTGAAATACTTACTTTCCTCACTGTATGTGAAATTTACACGGCTCAACATTTGGATGACAAAGACCATCTAATATATATTGCATTTCTGAATGTTTATCAGTGAAAGTTTATGAAAAATGTTATTTCAAAATTATTCAGTTGTTGCTCAACCAAGTTTGTAATATCCTCACTTGCTAACTTTTCCATCATCAATGATCACAAAGCTACATATGTGACAAAACTTTCACAAACCCATTATCCTTTTCAATAATAGTGAATGCATGTTATCGCTTTTTATCACCCATGCATTACAGATTGCTTTCTTCAGGGGGCTTCTATCAGTGTTCCCTCTAAGCTGTGCGTGTGTGCAATTGCGCACTGCTCCAAAGCTCTCCGCGCACAGAAAATATTCACAGCACACAAAATAAAAATCCAACTTGAATTGAAAATAAACTAAACCCATAAAAATGTATGCATACACGGTGTTGTGGAAAAACGTTAAGTAATAATGATCAAGAAATGGAGTAAAAACAATAGAACAGAATTTGTCTTTTCTCAAAAGTGAATGGTTTAATTCTGCTGTACAATCAGATTTAGAGCTGCAACGATTACTCGAGTAAATCGAATAATTAGATTACAAAAAAGCTTTTATTATTTCATTGCCTCGATGATTTGTTTAATTTACATAGTTAATCAAAAACACGTGAATCTGTGGCACGCGGAGCGCACGGAACGACTTGTGACGCTTTTGTTTCACACGGAGCTTGTTCCGCTCTGATGAAGGCGCAACAGGAAGAGAGCGGCGCGTTTTAAACTCACGAGTGCGACTGGAAGAGTTTTGATGAGTGAAAGAGCCATGGATCTATTATAATAATCCCGAACTGCAACTCTAAACACCGCATCTAGCTCCGCCCACCCCAGCCCCCGCGCCTTCGACACGCTACCGCGGACCCCCGCTCTCCCCACACTCAACAACTCTGCTTCCCAGTCACAGTCGTACTTTTAAACAGCCAATGCACGTGGAAACAGCGCGGAGGACCGCGGTTATGTTAGAATAATCTGTTGTGAAACAGAAAGTCCGAGATGCGGAGGCTAAAGTCACACGGAGCCAAAACGGCAAAAGGCAAAATGCACAGCTCTAAACGCCAGGACCACTGGTCCCACCCAACAAAGTTTTACAAATGTCTTATTTTAAGTGACAGTGCTACTGTAACTGTTTACAGTCTATGACAAGTTAATTAAATCCTTTATATATATTCTTTAGATACAGAAACAGTTTGGACTGAAGTGAAATGTTGCTGTTTTGGGGACAAATTCATATGAAATTAAGAAATAAATGTGTTATTTTAAGCAGAAATTCCTTATTTTTGACTTGTTTATTACTATGAATTATAACTTTTTATCTAAAAAATGATTTAATATGTGTTTAAATGGTTTACTGAATGTACAAAAAAAATTACTCGATTAATCGAAGAAAAGAATCGATAGATTACTCGATTACTAAAATAATCGATAGCTGCAGCCCTAATCAGAATTGATCTCCGTAACCGGCTCCCGAGAGAGCAGGCACCGGGTCCCTTCCCGTCTCAAGGGCCCCACATAAAGGAATCCTGTGTGCTTTATAGACTACAGGTTGAACAAATCACATGACATATCTACTTGAACATTATTGGCCCGATGAGGAACAAAAGGGTAGAAAGTTGTTGATTGAAGTTACATTCTGATCGTCTGGAGAGGGACAATGCCCTGGCAAAGGCGAGGTGTTGCAAAGAGGCCCATCCCGGACCCCTGAAGGAAAACCATACAGAGGTGTGAAAGCCCAAAACTAGGCAGGAAGTCCTAGGGCTTTGATCAAAAGGAGACGTAGCAGACATGTAGAATTCAGGAATACACAAACGGCACAATCAGGCTCGGATTGGAGATGGAAAGTCTACAATGTCACGAAACACAAGGTCAAAATGATATTTTTCCATAACACCGGCAAGGATGGACTGGCATACGGGGATTTTCTCGGTGAGCTGATGGGTAAATGAGCTGTTGAGGGTCGGGCTGCATCGGCCCATGCCTTAGCTGTGTTGGCCCTGTCTGTGGCGGACGGGTCAAATGCTGCAGGATCAGGCGGATTTGCATGGCCTCAAACGGCAGCGCCTCTGTCTCTGAGAGCAGTGCGGGCCGCTGCAGAGACGAGTGGTTGTACGGGGCGCAGTGTGTGTGGGAGCCCGTGACCACTCGCTGAGACAGCGTACGGAGCACGAGAGGAGGAGAGCTCTGCATCAGGTGGATGTATTATCCCAGGACACGTTGACCATGTGAGTAAAACAACGTGGTGAAAGAATGAGGCTGAGTGTTTTTTTAGTGTTGAAGATCGAAGATGAAGTACGATGATATAAACTAATCTTTCTTTCATTTATCTAGTTAAAGAGTTTGTTATTGCCTCAGAAAGTACTTGGTTACATGCTGTACTAAAAAAAATGGGCGCTGATCATGAAATTAATACAAAAATCTATATAAACCAATATTCAGCTCTATTTACATAACAAACCTATTGAATCAAGCTGACATCATATAGTAGGATAACATCATAACTGAGTCTTTAAAATGAATAGATAACATACAACAACGTACATGGAATTACCCCTATTTTCGGATTCTTTTTTTGTGTGTTTGCTCAGACACATGAGAAATTAGAGGGAACCTTGGGTTCTATTATATTTTCTAATGTAAAGAAACACAATCAACATAATCTATTGTTGAGGCAGCGGCCAAGGCCATTCATCTCTGCCTATACTGTACTCCTCCACATCAATTGCATTGTCTTTGCTTTCATAACAAAAGCCTGTGCACTGACCTGAGGCAAGTGAATGCAGCGTGGCTGGGTCGTCCTAGTTGGGGGCAATAACTGCAGCAATCATATATATTATTCACAAACCAGCCTGACCAAGTCTGATAAGTGCATGCAAGCGCCCCACAGAAAATAATATAACTATAGTTAAAAAAACAACACTGCTATTGATTTGTTTCTCTTGTCAACCAATTAAATGCAGGTTTATTTGAAATATGAAATCATGTTCAATTTATACTTGGACTAAACGGAGTAATCACATCAGATAATTAAATATGGATTTCTTTGGGCTTTTTGAGCCCACATATCGACCATAGTTAAATTAGCAAGAATTCTGAATGTTGCTTGAATTTCCTGCAAAGACATTGTGTTAATGTTATTTATACTCTGTTTAGGTATCTCTTCATTGCGTTATTACTTACAGCTTATTGTCTATTAGTTGTTTCAATACCAAACGTGCATACTGCAGTAAGGATTTGCCACTTGGAAGAAATGACTTTAAGTGCTAGCTTGTCCCATAACATGTCGGATTGCTCCTCACTGTAACGTGAGCCCTAATAGCTTATTGACTGACATCCTATCTGAAAGCCAAAGTGCATTAATGCCACCTCAAACGTAAAGCTTAATTTGTTGACCCACTATCTTAACACTACGCGGGTATAAGCATTTTGCAACTTGGCAGGTTCCAAACAAATTGTCAGCGTACAAAAGGCACCCCTGATGTGCACTAAGCCCTGACAGCTGACAGGTAAATTGCAAAATATTACTCACAGAACCATCAACACGTTTTTATGCAGCGCCTGGAGTTCCAATGTGAGTCAGTGACCAAACGCGTAATGTCTGAAATTTATGCTGCTCATAATGGAGCTACTGGTTTGGACAAAGCGATAGCTGTTAAGGCTTCATATTCTGTAGGCCAGAATGTAAAGAAAGTTACACATTACCTCCATTACCTCCGGTTCTTCAGAAACTAAGGCGAAAGATAAAAAGATTCTGTATTTTGTGAAAAGATGAGCCATGTTAAGGCATACATTAAAATGTTAGATAGCCATGTATTCGTTAATATCTTCTGGATTTAGAGATACTTTTTCAAGCAATTCAAACAAGTTTTTGTGCTAAGAATGTGCAGTTTTAGTTCCTCTCATATGACATTTAAACATTTATCATTTATCAGATTTAAAGTTATCTGAGGAAGTTTACTGAGGTGTTATAAGAGATGAGTGAAACATGAACACTATAACTAAGATCGAAATGAAATTATTCTCTTTTTCACATGCCTTTTTTCTGTTGTTAATTAATATTTTGGCTTGCAAAAATGGTTCTCCAGCTATAATTAGAAATATAACATACCTTGTGCCAAAATCTGCTCAAATCAACTTAATTACTCGAACCCTGACTCATAAATACATTCCCAGATCATATAATTTCACTATTAAAAGTACTTTGTCAGCTAAGCTTCAGGTTATGGATCACTCTGTCAAGAACAAACAGCAGAATTTCCCAGGCCCAGTGAATGCTGCAGCTGATTTCTGATGCTGTATATACACAGCAGTTCTGACCCTGAAAATGTGTCTGGGAGATTTTATGACATCCACAAAAAGATTTGCCAGTTTTGCTGACTGCGGGTCATACACTGTCGCTGGTGCATAACATATTCCCCCTCTTCACTTCTGCTAATATATACTGGCTGTACACATCGACTGGAGCAGTGAGAGGGAACCAGTGTTTGGTAAAGTCGAATGACACATTAGGAAATACACAGGGGCTGCATAAGGTTATAGGCATCAACCTGCAAATACAGAAATATTTCACAATAGGGTATATTGGTCCTGACAAGATTTCCAGCTCTGTCTCTGCTGTCCTGATAAAACTTTACAAAACAATAGGCGCTGGATCAACTTTTCTTAAGCAATAATTCAGTAGTGTCTGCCTGCTGTGTCTTTGGGCCTCTCTGTGGGGTCTTGTCTGCTTTGACTGCTACACAGAGAAAAGGGATAGCTTGATTCATGAGAGATGCTAGTTTATTTATTAGCCAAGGTGGGAGGCATGTCACACACTGATTTGTGACCAGTGTAATGTTTCTTGCTACTGTTGATTTGTAGACTTTTAGGCCAGCAAAAGCAAGCTAGTAACAGGTACAGAAGACTTGTTTAGAATGGTCAGAAACGACCCAAAGAACTTTCAACCTGGAGGGATAAACTTATACTTAAACTTGCAATGGTGCACATTGCGATGAATTAAACAGTATATTGTTTAGGAGCTTACACAATGGCTGTGATGAAGAAGAGAAAATGATGAAGATGATTCATCATCTAATCATGACGAATCAATAAAAATAATTGTAATCGGATTCAGCCAGGATGATGGCCGCTTAAGCTTAGTCAGGTCTGTCGGGCTGCGGTCAAATCCATTGTCGTTCACCAGGGGAGACTCGATATTTCCACATGGGAACAGACATTCAGTATATGAAGCTTTGCTGCTTATTTCAGGAACATGTCTAAGAAACTGAAGAACAACAGCACAGAGAACGAGCGAGCTAGCGAATGCAACACCTAAACTAGCGAGCCACACCACAGCGCCACCCCTTCCTCCGCTCACTCTAGCTCCAGGCCAGGTGCCACACCGGAGGCGACCAGGAGCAAGATAGATCTAGTGATTATGTAGGGCAATAACTTAAAAGATTACAAAGTCAGTAGAGGCAAAGATAGATTTGGAAATGTGTGATTTGAAATCCAAGACTAGCGAACTGGACAACCGAGCCACAACAGCCGAAAATGTTATCTCTAATTTGAAAAGACACAGGGCCATATTTTGCCCCCGGAGGTAGCGTTAACTTTAGCCTTTTCCAGGGGGAGGGGCCAGGGCGCAATTTTGCTACCTTGCCAACCTTAGCGCTGGCTTGAAGACTTGGCCGCTGGAGGCTAGAGTGGGATGGTGCCAGTCCATATAGGGTGATGCATGTCCGCGCTCTAAATTCAGTTCCTTGATTGGCTCGTTTCTCTGTGAATATGTAACTGATTGTAATAAAACAAGAAACGGTCTGAATCTTAAAATCCGGAGAACACGTCTCTATTTCTCCACAATCTGTGGGTGAACTTGTTTATCTGCTTCCTGCACATCTGACCAATTAGAAAAAGTAGTCCAGTTTCACGCAGACTGGGACAAGGATTTTGGTTGAATGTGAATGTGATTCGCAAATAGACGTTCCTCTCTGAGCTGAGCACGTGAGTCTGTCTGGTCCAGACTGCGCAGTAACAGGTGTCCAACGCGGGAGGTGGAGGAGTCTCGTCCATTTGAGGATAGTAACACGACTCCAGTGCACTAGTTTTGAAGTTTATTAGTTACGATTCTTGCTTTACTCCACCTCATATTTTGGCATTATCACGCCTCTTATTTAGAATTCCATGCCCTGCGCCGTCATCAATTGCGCCGACTTCAAGCTGTGATGCAATGAGCTCTGCTGCGCCCACGTTAACACTACCTCCGGGAGCAAAATATGGCCCACAGTCTCTACCCTGCAAGCCAAGGTGGCAGACTTTACAAACCAGGTACCTGTCTTGAGTGGAAGACCTGGAGAATCGTAATCGCAGAGGTAACCTGCAGATTGTTGGTATTTCAGAGGACACTGATAGGAAAGATGTGGTCAAGTTTATGGAGACTTGGATCGCCGAATATCTAAAATTTCCAACAAACGTTGTGAAAATAAAGCTTGACCATGCACATTGCTCCCCGGCTCCAAGACCTGTCATCAACCATGTCATGGCTGCATCTCTGAACTCTGTCCTCTGCAAGTTTTAAACACACAGATAAAGATGGAAGGATTCGTACTGGTCAATGGAACTATTAAGGGGAGTGTGCTTACTTTGATGTATATGCTCCACCAGGAAGCGACCTCACTTTCTATACTAAAGTTATAGATCTGATTTACAAATCACATTGAGGGAACCCTTGTCTGTGGCAGCGACTGGAACTTATATGTTCAGCCGGCATTAGATGCCTCAAACTCACAAAGTATAAAGTCAAATATGAATCCTAATGTGTGCCTATATACACATTTTTCCAACCCACATAAGAAATATACTAGAATATACTTTTGTTTTCAACAAAGCTAGGTCAAAAATTACAAATAGATGTTTAGGTAAAGTGATCATGCCCCTATTTATTCCACTTCAGATCTGGAACAAAAACAAAAAAACACTCTTCGGAGATTTATTGCTTGTCTACTCAATGACCTCCAATTTATAAAAAATATGTAAAATGATGTTGAGACTTCTGTGGAGGAAAATGACAATGAAGAAGATTCTCCACACTATTTCTGGGATGAAGCTAAGGCAGTTTTGAGGAGCAGGGTAATTGCTGTTGCCTCGACCAAAGAGAAACAAAGGCAGAAAAACGAAAAGATTCACTGCACAAATTAAAGCCGTCGAAAGCTAAACATGCTGAAAACAAGGATCCTCAAATGCTACAGGAAATTGATAAGATAGGAGGTGAGATGTCAAAATTCTCAAAACTATTATCTTGGAAGATTTGAAAACAATAGGCAGAGAGAAAACATTTTAATATATGAGATGGGCAGGATAATGTAATTTTAAATAAACAAGACCAAATACATTCATCGTTTGAATCCGTCTACAAAAATGTTTTCACCAAAATATCGAGAAACAAAGAAGAAGAAATAAAATTCTTACCTGCCATGACTGAAGAGCAAAAAATAAAAAGGTGCTGAAATAACAGCTGAAAGAGCTATTAAAAGAGAACTATAAATGTCCAGGGAGTGATGGGTTCACTTCAGAGTGGTATAAAGCTCTAAAAGACACACTTACTCGCCTGCATTTCCTTTTGGTTTTATGTCAGCTGCCCATCCTGATATAAACTTTTCTGTCCAATTTATTTATATATATATATTTTGAAACAACCACAATTCTAAAAACTTTATTAAAGAGAACCTCATTGCTTTACATTAGATGCTAATCTTTGGCATACTTACAGTTTGCGTTTCAAGCAATAAAACAACTCTTTGTGGTAGTAAATAAAGGTGTATATGAACAATTCCCTGTAGAAGCAGTCAAACGGATTTAATTAAACGTTTTTGCTTGTATTTAATAGTCGATAAACACTTCATTTTATGTGTCCCCGTGCAATTCCCTAACAATAAGTTGAGGTTAAATGCATCTGCAGTCGGGCTTCATTTCCTTTTTTATTAAAACGCCAAGTTCTGGTTTAAATAAATCATGTCTCGTCTGAATGTTGTCCTCACCAAAATGACCCTAATTTTAAAAGTGCCAAGATGATATAAGAATTTCAATGTATTTGTCGCTTTTTGGGTAGCACAAGTATTATGCAGTTAGATATATATGTTTGAGCAAATCAAATGGAGCGGTTTATAGTTATTGAATCTGACACAGAATTTGACTTGCTGAGTTTCCTATCGTTCTACATTTGTTTGAAATGGAAGGGTTATGGTGTCTCCAGTCAATTGTCAGGGAATTTGTTGTTGTTGTTTTTTTTTAATATACAAGTGGTTAATGGCGGACTGGAATTGTCAATGG
Organism: Chaenogobius annularis; assembly: GCA_015082035.1. Classification (NCBI taxonomy): domain Eukaryota; kingdom Metazoa; phylum Chordata; class Actinopteri; order Gobiiformes; family Gobiidae; genus Chaenogobius; species Chaenogobius annularis. Next base: position 608,967 of record BJKM01000005.1, read on the forward strand.
CTTCCCTCTTCTTAAAAGCAAGTGTAATCTTCAGAGGAGCCAAAAGTGGAGGATGCTTTGTAATGTTTTAATATTTCTTCTTTTTTTAAAAAGATATATATACTGTATATTTAAATGTAGTTATTATATGGAAGAGCATTTGTTTAATCTATTTATAATTTTTAATGCTTTTTAACACCTGAAAAAGCTTGTTTGATTGTCAGTCACTGAATTTTGCTGTGTGATGTGTTTCCTCGGTGTAAAAAAATTAAATGAAAAATCCACCTTTTAAAATATTCACTGCATAGACTTTCATGCCCCTAAGTATACATTTGGAGTCTAAAATTTGCAGTGAATTTAGCAGAGCAAGACATTAGCGGTTAATCCATGTGACTCTTGACAACTGGAATCTTTGCTGTGAAATTTTTCAATGGAAAATTTAATCTGTTGAATTTGAAGGCTTGAAAATGTATGTTTTGTATAATTAAAAGATTAAGAAAAATTAAGCCGCAGATATTTAGAATACAAACGAGTCAAACATGCTTTTTCAGGGTAAAAATATCTGCGTTAAAAATTCGCCAGTATTCATTATTATTATTTTTTTTTTTAAGCAAGGATAACTTCTTAAAAAACTCCCTTCTACGCATTTCAATTTGAGATCCTGGAGGCAATTTGGGATCCTTTCGCTCGACTGGAGACGTCAGGATGACAAAATGTAGTGCATCCGTGTAAAAACTTGACCGCGTGAAGCCGCATCACTCAGTCAAATGGCGGAGCTCGCGAGGCTACAGCACCGCATCCTGATGAAAACAAAGTGGATATGATAAGGGGATGTGTGCTTATAGCTGTACATACAACCAGAGGAAACATTTGATCTACAGTGTGATCTAAGTGAGAAATTAGTCTAATTAGGTCCGCTGCACGGAGCGGGTGCCCGTAGATACCCGGTTCAATTTACAACCGGCGTACATATATTACACTACCATGTAGTATATGTGTAAATATCTCATGTTACAATGTGGGCACCTGCGGCCCGTATATAAGTACAATTTCTTTTTTCTTTGTACATTTTGTTGGCTTTTATTCAAGAGTGCTCTATAGCCCGAAAAGTAAGGTAATACTTTTATGGAACCACCTTTCTCTGAAATTACAGAACCTGTTGCGGTGCTCTCAGTTCTGGGGCAGCTCCGTCATATCGGCCCTTATGTTTTGTGTTTGTCGTTATCCTGCTGAAGGTGAACCTTCGCCCCACTCTCAAATCTTTTGCAGACGTCAACCGGTTTTCTTCAGAGATTGCCCTGTATTTGGCTCCATCCATCTTCCCATCAAGCAAGCAGTGGGGATAATATGTTCAGAGTCATGTGCCGCCACTCAAAGTTAGTCTGATCAGACCAGAGCACCCTCTTCAACATATTTGCTCTGTTCCCACCATGGCTTCTGGCAAACTACAAACAGGACTTCTTATGGCTGTTTTTCAGCAATGGCTTCTTCTTGCCACTCTTCCATAAAGGGCAGTTTTGTTTAGTGCACGACTACTGCCGAGCTGTGTATCTCTGCAGCTCCTCCAGAGTTAGCATGGGCCTCTTGGTTGCATCTCTGATCAGTGCTCTCCTTGTTCGACTTGGACAGCCAGGTTTTGGTAGATTTGTAGTTGTGCTATCCTCTTTCCATTTCCAAATGATGGATTGAATAGTGCTCTGTGAGATATTCAATGCTTGCGAAATAATCTTAATTTAAACTTTTCCACAACTTTATCCCTTTCTGGTGTGTTATTTGGACTTAGTGTTTGCTCCCCAACCTTCTCTTGAGAAACTTTTGTGGCCTTCAAAGAACAGCTGCATTTATACTGAGATTAGATTACACACAAGTGGACTCTATTGAATCATTAGGTCAACATTAAATCTTTCAGCAATCATCAGGCAAATTCTGAAAGCAATTGCATTCAGGGAAAAGAAGCTGTGTACTTTTGCATGCTGCACTTTTCAGTTAAAAACGAAATCTGGAAATGATGTATAATTTTCCTTCCACTTCACAATTGTGTGCCGCTCTTGTGTTACTCTTTCACAAAAAATTCCAATACAATTTAAGTTTGTATTCGTGACGCGACAAAGAAAGCCACTGTGTAGTGTATTGTAAAAGCATCTATTCAGGTGAAAATGGGTCCATTGTGTGCTTTCTGCAACTAATTATAGAGCATTTTTTTTCTCCATGAAGCAGGAATTGCACTGTTAACATGCTAGTCATTGTTAGCTTTACCATGACGTAAAAACTCGCTCCGGCCTCAGAGATGTACATATAGACTGCTATGTAGAGTTTAAAAATGAACTAGTTTTATATATATATATATATATATATATATATATATATATATATATATATATATATATATATATATATATATATATATATATATATATATATATATATATATATATATATATATATATATATATATATATATACACCCTGAATTAAAATATTTCTAGTTCAGGTAAAGCTAAGATAAAAACCTTTTTGTTTGTACCAGAATGGGGAAGTTAACTGAAAATACAAGAAATGTATCCGCAGAATAAGATTGTATCGAAATAAAATATGACTATTGGAGCAACAGTAATATATCACAATCAATCTTCACCATTTATTATTCATTCACTCACCAGTGTATGCTTTTTCAAATAGAGCAGGGCTATTCAACTTAATCTTCCCGAGGGCCGGGTGTGCACAACACGCCACTATAACAAAAATTTGGGTCACACAAAATATCCCTAACACTGTTTCAATAAATTGAGTTAATACAATTAAATACCTACTGATGGATTCGATTTTTGTGAGTAATAAAAACAAAATGCCCTACCAACATTGCGTTGGAAAATTGCCCAACCAGAACTGAATTAAACCAGAATTAAACTAGAACTAGACTTGTAACAACCAGGTCTGAACCTAGACTCAAAACGGGTCCAAAGCAGAATTAAACAAGGACTAAACCAGGTCTAAACAAGCGCTAACACAGAACATAACCAGAAAATAAGATTTATATATATATATATATATATAAAAATTAGGAGATGGGTTGTGGGCCAGAATAAATCGATTGGAGGGCCTGATTTGGCCAATGGGCCTGATGTTGAATAGCCCTGAAGTAGAGTGTCCAAACTGGAGAAGGAGACTCAAACCATAAACCTTTTGTGTACAACTGCGTTACCCTGTAATTCTTGTTTTTCTTTGGGTAAAGGTCAAAATGAGATTTCTACAACTGTATCAGACCTGATTTACACAAAGGCTTCAGAGATAAGTTTGAGAGAGCTTCCACTTCCCTGAAATATTGGTAGAAAATTGTTTCCCAAATGAGGCATTCTTCTGGTGGTACCAGGGGGGAACTTTTAGTTCAATTTATCTGCTTTTAGTCAGCCTTTAAATTGAAGTCCTGCTTTAAAGCCATGCAGGCCTCATTATTTAGTCATCACTTAGTCCAGGCTTGGTCCTCATTTAGACACAGTGGTTGAAAGTAACAAGTTCAGAACTAAAACGGCAGGATTCAAGTATAATGTTTAGGTATCTATTTTAGCAGGTATCTATACTTTCTGCTCCACTACATACAAGTGCTTTCTGTATTGTTTTAGAGTATAGAACATTGATTGACATTCTGTGTACAGGTTTTAGTTAAAGTCTCTCCTTTGAACAAACAGAAATATACTTATATATAAAAGCGTAGAAACACTGAGAAATATTAAATATTTAAACATCAACAAGATCTCAACATTTTACTCTTTAATAGTTAATGAAAACCTGTGCAGAATACTTTTATATACTTTTTACTTTAAAAGTTCCCTTTTAAACATGTACTTATACTTAAATAGATTTTTATGTGATACTTCCTTTTACTTGAGTATATTTTAGTGTTTGTATTTTACTTTAGCAACAAACTTGACTAACTACTACCACCACTGGCCAGATTTAGTCTAGTCCTGAGTGACATTAAAACCCTTGATGGGAAGTAGTTGAGATTCACTGGTGTAGAACATTTACCCCTGACCAGTTACTACTACTACTACTACTACTACTACTACTACTACTACTACTACTACTACTACTACTACTACTACTACTACTACTACTACTACTACTACTACTACTACTACTACTACTACTACTACTACTACTACTACTACTACTACTACTACTACTACTACTACTACTACTACTACTACTACTACTACTACTACTACTACTACTACTACTACTACTACTACTACTACTACTACTACTACTACTACTACTACTACTACTACTACTACTGTGGCTTTAAAGAAGTTGCAGCTTTGATAATCTCTCTGTGACCTTTGGAAAAGCTTATTAAGATGTGAGAAAACTATTAAAGACCAAAAACAGACAGACTGTGTTTCACTGGTGATTAATTGCTAAGGATCACTAAAACACATATCCAATCTCCTAAGCAAATGTGCACTTTGTTTTGGCTATTGACTTTGTGCCATTGTGTACGCTTTGAATGTTATATGAAGTTGTATGCGCCCAATGGTGCAGACAAATACTTGTTACACATATTGATGTTTTTAGTCAAAAGGGGGCATTTGGATGAGAAGAACTGACACTTTCGTATTGATCCAGCCATTACAACACTCCACAAGGTTCATCACTGGAAAAAAAACAGTATTCCCTCTGACATTTACACCTCAGCGTCGGCTTCTTTCTCTCCTATAGAGCTGGGGATAAAAGTTTCATGTGTTGTAAACATGTTATTCAATATGGATAATTTTAATTCCCAGTTTTATAGAGTGACATCATGCATAATAATATGAATGCTGTTCTGCTCTGATATGTTTTCATCCTAGACTGGGTCTCAATGGGTTTTCACCTCGTCAAATAAAGGTTATGAAATTAATAGATACATCCTTTCTACAAAAATAGTTAAGAGGCTAGATATAAAATTGCAATTAGATTTTTATACCTTACATTTTTGTTGTATTGGTTCTTATTCAAATTTGTACCTTTTATTATCGGGTAGTTTTTTTGTTTTTTGTTTTGTTTTTACAATATTAGTAGAAAATATAGATCAGGGCTATTCAATTATATTTTCCATGGTGCCAGATTTATCGGAGGGCTATTGTCTGGGGGCTGGACTACAAAACTTCACCAACATTTTATTATTTATAGCCAATATCCACAAACAACTCGCAATGGTACTATTCAACAGGAGTCAGACTTGAACTAGAGCAGATCATTGCAGCAGATTTAGAACTAGATGTAGTCCTGAACCAAGACTAAAACATTTGGAGGTCACATCAAGCTTAAACAACATCTTGAACAGGACTAGACCACAGAATCTGAACCAGGATTTTGAGGTTTTAAATATAAATGGCATGACAACATCCGATTAAATTGATGTTAAAAGCATTGTAAAGTGGTCCTGAATAACTGCGCTAACATACTGCACGATAGATGGACGCAGCTTAGTAAGTAATGTGGTCTGCTTACAGCTAACTATAGCATCTCTGCTGCTGTTCACTGTATGCCAGAAATGACACCTTTGCCAGGCTTCTTTTTAATTTTGTCCGGTCCATGGCCCAATTTACCATGATGGGCCAGACCATATTGCTTTGTGGTCTGGATTTGGCCCACGGGCCACCAATTGAATAGCCCTGATATTATATATTGCAAACCTTTTTATAATTGTATTTACACCCTTTCAAGACTGAGCACAAGTGAATCTGGTTTAAATCAGAAATCAAAATGTAGCTCATGTTACATCAGCACCTTGAGAAAAAGTCCATTGAAGTATATACTGTATGGACTTCTTGTGGTACTCATTTTGGGCCACTCCCTTTTACATCTAAGCTCTGAATGCCTGAACCAGGGAGCTAAACCCCATGAGTTGGCTTGAGTTGTCTGTTCTCTGCTTCCATTAAAGGATCCTGGTGTGTTGTATCATTCATGACACAGTACAGTCATAAATTGGCCATTTCTACCCCTGTTACCAAACTAGATACCCCCTTCTACCGTCACTTCCTCTCCCTCTCCCCTTTCAGCTCCTACATCACATACACATCAAAGTCATCTCCCAGCAGTGCTCCACAGTAATGATTGCCCCATATTTCTACTGCTTTAAATTTGAACATTTCTCCTTGAATTGTAGGTGTTCTTTCATGTCTCTAATCTAATCAGGGATGAAAAAGGTTATTAAATCTGCAATGTGCAATTACCTATATTACTGTGATATCTGTGGATGAGGGTCTCTTCTTTCAAAGTAGAGTGTAGGTTACAAGCCAGAGCCCAGATGAGGAAAGAAAAAAAAAATCACATTGAGAAAATACAAGAAGGGAGTTTGTTACAGCACTTAGGCTTCATGCTAGCAGGCTAAATGCAGAGCTGCAGACCTCAATTCACAATGTGCCTTTTTCCAGCTCATATGCCGACTATTTGGAGAGGCATGATGAGCTGCAGTTATACATGAATTCTCTCCATACTGTCTGACTATATGGGTCTTCGGGTCATTTAAGCACTCGGGAGGCAGTGCGCAAAAGCTGCACAGCCATTTTTTGGTAAGAAATGTGATACTGTTATGGCAAGTTAAACTGGAGATCAGCACATTTACAAGTCCAAATAAACCGTCAAATTGTGATATCCAGATGGTCGATGGATCTTTTCAAATAGATTTCCTTTGCGGTACAGACAAACACGAGCGGTGGTGCAATTGCATCCAGTGACTTTTGGTTTGTTACATGTTATGCTTTGTTTCCCCATGCTTTTTTAAAATACATGTTGTCTTAGGTTTACAATTTTACTGACATAAACTAAATGATGAATGAAGACTGACATCATAGTGTAAAATGGTACAACTATTAGCAGTGGGAACACTGGTAACAGCTTGAGTTGGTTTGTCATCTCCTTTTTAAATAAGATCTTGAACTCAGTTTACGTTTGGCTTATGCACATTATACGTTTTAACAACAGTACTTAGTGTGGTTAAGTGGATATACTGTACAGTATATTCTATTCGTCTTACACATTACAAACAAACCCCTCACCAGAATTCCCCACTCCCTTTTCCCAGCCTTATATATAGGCACTGTTCTAATCTATATTACAACTCCTCTCTGGTGCACTTGCTGAAAAGTTGTATAACCGCCATTTAATGTTAATTCAAACATCTCAGAGGAATTATGTTTCTGTATACAAGGAAAGCTTGCTGCACACTAGCTTAATGTTCTCTACCCAAAGGAAGTCAGTAGTGCACACTGACAACAATATTATCCTAGTCAATCGCAAGACACAGGTAGTCATTCTTTCGTTTGGCCACTGAGGTCATCATATAAGTGTATGATGGTAATATTGGTGGTGACCGATCAAACGGGGCATTGGCACATGCATATTGGCCGCCACCTTTTCGTCAGCCAGTCCCAGGCCAGCTGTGTTCTGTGTTTGTTGTAGTCCTTCCTCCTTCTTCTCCCCCTCCTCGTTCTCCACTCAGTTAAATCCCTTGTGAGGAAGTCAAACACTCCCATTTCTTTTCTGCCACACACCACTGTTTGTGCTCTTCCCACGTACTTCCACTCCAACCTCTCTCACTGCTTTGACATCAGGTATTCTTGGATATTCCTCACCGAAGGGTATCTCCGGCGGTGCAAATGTGGTCATTACAGCTTTAACTAGCCTACTGCCTTACAGCAAGTGTTTACGTGATAGATGTCAAAAGTGGACAGGCCTGACTTCAGTCCTGACATGTTTAATGTTTAACAACACTGCCTTTATCCTTCAGATTTGCAGTGTGTGTCACATTAAGCATATACTGAATGGCTCGTTAAAGTCCTTGAGAATACATGCACTTTGAATGTTCTCTTTTTAAACAGTATAGCAGGCAGGTTGGTGCATGTATGGTGGGCGAGTGGCCTATCTACAATATTTGTTTATTTTAACGCTATCTGGCCCTTATCATGAAAATTCTGCGTGGCTGCTGAATGTTTGTGGACGCGACCACCCGGTGGAAGAAGCTGCGCTCATTCAGAACTCAAGGGTTTTGAGCATTTTGGTTACAGGAAGACCATTGTGACTATGGTTCAAAAACGACAAAAGAAACCGACTAAGTGCCAATTGGACAGTGAAGCTCTGATATTTATCCTGTTTGTTATTATTGGGAGGCGTTCATCAATGCCCTGGCCCCAGTGGCGATACGAACAAAGGCGCTTGCGGTGGCACTTGTGATGCTTTTCCGGCTCAAGTTGTGGATGCAAGTGCACCGAGTACTGCCTCAAAAAGGGACAAAGTGGAAAACCTGCCAGGCTATAGCATATTCAGCAGGAACAGGGGAACTGGAAAAGGAAGTGGATTATGGTTCTGGGTTAAAGACAATTTACAATTCAAACAAATGTACAAGGAAACCTGCATGTAGAAATCAAATGGTTTGCCTTAACTGTAACTTTGTCACATCAAACGTCATTTATATTAGTAGGTATTTATAGGCCACCCTGAGCAGATGAAAATGTTTACCTTTTATTTAAAGAAATTTGACACACTTCAGAAAGAAGTGATGGTACTGGGGGATTTTAATGTGAACTGGACAGACAAAAACAAGGAAAATGTTGAGGAAATAACAGAATCTCTTATAACAACAAACATACACAAATTGACTGAATATTTTCAAATAAACCTGATAGAGTAACCAAAAGCTATCATTTTACACAGGGATTTAAAACAGGGGAGTCTAAAAACTAAACCAGAGTGCCGAAATGCCGTATCCACAACGTTTTTGTGAATTGCCCGTTGCCCCGTCTCAAACTCTACTCAACAATGTATTCGACAAACTCCTTCAACAACAAAAATGGCACCGTACAGCAGACTGTGATTACCTCATTATGGGTTTTGCAGCTAAATTTGTTTCTGCTTCTCTGCCACCTGGAAAGGCGGCATTTTTGTTTTGTTTGTGTATAACCCACGTTCCGTTTTCAGCTAATACTTTTCAACAGTGCCACCAAGGAACCTGGCATATGTATTACAATGTTTTTAGGGGTCTTGTGTCCACAAAATTGAAAGAAACGGTTCCATGTTTACAGAAAATGTTATAGAAAATATCAGTTTTGTCTCCTTGTGGATGTGGCCTTAGTCGCTTACACTTGGCAGTTGGCTGTTTTGCAGGTATTGTTTTTGTCATGTTACTCTTATGTTTGAATGAGATGACATGAGGTTTGACCATGGCCTTGTTCAGGCACATTGATACGTGCACATAGAAGTCTGTGTGGATAACTAAGTGCCATAATGTGGTGTATTCTACGCAAAGCCACAGCATTTCTATTGAAAAAAAGCGGATGGCGGACACTCCCCCAAAGTTACGATGTGCACAGTTAGCATATATTTAAGGACAGTGGGCTGTACAAACCAATCGTACCTTGAACAAAAAGTGGAATATTTTTTATAATAGCACTCCTACAAATTGACCATTGTTATAATATTTCCAACACTTTTAAGTAATCATGCTATAATGTGGGTTGTGTAGCAGATCCAAGCGTTCGAAGGAGACCTCTGGTCCTATATCCAAGGTAAGATGTAAGCCTTGTTTCCAAGTCATGGGCTGTGGGAATGTGGCTGTTTCGGGACAAATCCAGCAGCACTAACTTAATGGTCACCCAAGTTATTCCAGTTAAGCACATCTAAGTTATAAAAAGAACCCATCACTTTGCCCATCTTACTACACCATAAGTAAGTCCTTTGGGTCTGTCGCTCTGACAATATAGGGTTCCCCGAGTGCAAAGTGCCATTTTTTTCCCTCTTACTTTGAAACTTTGGAACATCTTGACCATATTAAAATGTAAGCATGTGATAAAAAATGCCCACTGTGTGTTTTAGTCACTTAGAGCTCATGAAATATTTCCTAGAGTGCAATGAAGCGACCAAATGAGGCAAGTGGATGACTTCTTTCAGCCCTGGCCGCAGCTCTGCCAACCGACAGCCCATCCACAGGCGCCTGAGCACAGGGAGAAGAGCAGTAATGGAGTGATTAGGATAGAGGTGAGTCTCAAGGCCTCCCACCACAGTCTACATCCTGGCATCGGACCACTACAGAGCCATCCGCTATTACCACAGAGGCAGTCATTATGGTGTGGTCTTTATCACAGAATGTAATAAATATCTTCTAACACTGCTATCTAAAGCAAAACAAAGTGTGCGGGGAATTGCAGGTACACTCAATAATAAAGATGTAGTGCCCAAGACTTACATTTTGGATGTAGTTTAGGAGCCACAAAGCCCCCAAAACGCATTAACCTTCATCTGTAATCTGGGCCCAATCAACAATGCCCCTAAACCTTTTGTGCGTACAAATGGCTGTAAATTCCAAAGGTACATAATAAATGGCAAAAACTTCATGCGGTTGTATTTTTTGAAAGATGCACGTACAATTCTTTGAAAGTTAATTAAGATAGTTTTTTTGGCAAACTTTTCACTAAATAAATTAATTGCTAGATTTTACATTGAACTCAATATCTTTCTTGGCATTTAATGAACACACAGAACATAATTATTTAAGAATAATTGATTTCACCACAAGCAATGAAAGTAATTACGCAAAATGTAAAGTTAATCCTGATTTCCCTGAAAATGCCCAATTATTATTATTTTTTAAATATTTTATTGAATATAATTTTTTAGCAGAGGCCATATTTCTTAGTATGTTGTAGCCTGATCACAGACAGCTATCGACCAACGGCAGCTCTAAATTCATCTTCAATTTGTCGTAAACACTTAAAGCCAGAAGTATCATCCTAGGTTACTTGAATGGCATAGCATGTGACTCTTGGCTCAAATTGCTTTTCAGACTAAAATATGGCAATTCGCTAGCATTGAGCTATATTTGTCAGCCCCTGATCATTTCTCAAGCCTCTACCAAACACCAAAACGCCAAATGTTCCAAGTTTAACAGGCATTATCCAGAATTAAAACTCAGAACATTTTACAACCCGAGTCGTGAACCTTGAGCGATGAAAGACGGATATATTTAAAATCTTTTAATCCCAAACATTCTGGGCTGCAGTGTAAACGCAGGACGGGGGGATAAGGCTGCTCCGTCCATCTGGGTTCAAAGATCCACAACAGCTGTGTATGGAAATCCATCGTTTGTGCTAGATACTGTGGGAGATTAAGAGTGCAGCATTAGTGACATGAATGTAGGATTCAAGAAAGTCTGCATCACTCTGTATAAACTCTAAGTCTCTCCTTGTTCAGAATTTAGAATTTCCAAGGAAAGTAAATTAACTCCAAGTTTACCATTTATTGGGCCATTGGGTAATCAGTTAGCACAAATTATCCCAGAATCTAAAAATATTAAATAAATTCTACTTTTCATAATCCACTTTATTGTTGTAATTGTATGGAAATAGCAGTTGCCTAAGGTCCATATGTGGATAGTGTTTTTTTTTTAATCACATTTGTTCTTGTTTATGTGTCAAGTTAAATCGAGTTATGGAATTCAGCAAATTAAACAATTAAATGGTAGTATGCATTTTCTTAGCATTTAGAAATGTTCTTCCATACTTTGTGCAATATGTTAATATAAATTAAAAATAGAAATCATTATTATGATAAAGCGGCTGGATCTAGCTCATACTCCATCATTGCCAGACCATAGACAGACCTTTGTGTAAATAAAAAAAAAGTTTCAAAATATTCAACATTTTTTGCAAACTACTGTATGTATATGACATTTTTGAATAGAGATCAGAGGAAGCTTGCCTTAATGGAACATAATAGATGGATAGTTCAGTCAGACTGCTTAGTCAAAATAAAGCTATATAGCTTCTCAGTCATAATTGTATTGTTTCTGTTTTTCATCATACCTCTTTATCTGACCTCACCTTCAACATGGTGTGCACACAGGAGTCGCCAATTATAGCCTACGCTGACAAAAGTCAGGAAATGTCTGTTTTTAAACCCCTAACAAATGTTTTGTTTTTGTTTTTCTGAAAAGTTTGGATTTACTATTTAGTATTTTCCTTGTTAGTGTCAGCTTTTGCCCTCCCACAATTGCAGACACACCAGTTTAAGCTGGGTAATGATGTCTATGACTGTATAGAAACTTGCTGTTGAGTTTTGTAAAAAAAAAAAAAGAAAAATAAATAAACTTTGTAGAATAGAAGTATTTAGTGTTTACCTTATGTGCTTATGGTATCAATAAAAAGAAAACCATACTGGTGTCATGGGGCTTGACCAATGACCTGAAGACACCTGAAGAATTTTTTTTCCTAATTTATTTAAAAACAAAAACAAATCTAAAATTTGTATTTTAGACTGAAAAGGAGATTGATATGAAAGAAAATGTTCGGTGATACAGATCTCTGGCTTTTACTGGTATCACGTTTTCTTGTGCAAATGGCAGGTGAGTTGTTCATTGTTTGAAGTGGCGCGGCACTGCAGAAGCTGTCGACAGCACTTTCATATAATAATAGCTGGAGGAAGAGCACAAGTGGATGTGAGGTGCCTCACATGCCTTTGTCCATTGTGCTCATGGTCCTCCCCTACAGGCCTGAGTCTGCCATGTGGCACGCACTACACAGCTCTGCTAACTCAGTGACTGAGACACTTTCATGAGCATCCAAATGTTCCTAGAGAGGAAATCACTTCTTTACTGTTGTTTCCCCAAACATGGCTTTTGTTTGTGTGTGTACAAAGGCGGAAGTGCTGATACGGCCCACAGAGGATAAATGGAATAAAACAGCAGTCTCATAAAAAGACGCGGTCTGAGGCAGGCGGGGGGCACCATGGCACTGTCGAATAATAATAAAACTGTGCCAGAAAGCCTTGCTGCTCTCACTGTGGCAAATCTGGAAAAAAGAACTAATAGACGAATGATCTTCCCTCTGTCATCAACTAGTGCTGAATGCCCCAGAGCCAGGCATTAAACATGGTGAAAGTGTTCAGCGCTCTTCTGTAGTACATGAGCAGCACTGCTCCCAGCTATGAGTGGGTACACAAAGCGTACTTTGCCCCACAGCTATTGCTGCAAATAGGAACATATTTTAGTAAACATGCCCTGTGAAATCAGGATAAGAACCTACTGTATTGAGCCCTCGCTGCTGTGACAATGGAGTCAGTCAAATCCTATCTCAAATGTTGAATGGCTCTATGTTCAGAAAGCACTTACTTTATCTAACCTTTGTCTGTAGATACGCAACTTTTATAAGTCAAGTGACATTTCAACACTATTTTGTCAGATTTGTCACACTGTCATGCTTTGATCTGACACTAACTATTTGTCAAGCCTTAAAGGAGTTTTGTCAGTGTTATCCTAATCATTGTGTCCATATTTATTCTCCAACAACATTTTTACTCTTGCCTCTTGTCAAATCTTCCTATTAACATTTATCTGTTTACTGTAATGAATTTCATTCAACAAACACCTATATTGTGTCCCAGTCTAACCTGGTGAAGTGTGGTGCTTGGTGCAGATGACAGTGTATGTAAGGGCAGCATAGTTAACCCTCTTGTAAATTTGGTCGACATGCCGACATGTTGAGCTCAGCAGGAAGTAGCTGGCTCATTGCAGCCTCCATAACGCTGCCTGCTATAATGAATGATACTTGTAGTGTTTTCTTATGAGTTAGTTTCGCTGTGGACGCATATTTGCAGAGTAGAATCTGCAGCGGGGTGGGTGGAGGAGGAAACTGGGCTAATTGTTTGAGAGCATGTTATATCATCACAGAGTAATAATTGACGCAATTAGCAAGAACGCACAAGCTTCTCCTCAGAAAATAGGGGTACATTTGACAATGGGGCAGACAGATTGTTTTGTTGCTTAATGGCTGCAGTTTGAAATCCTATCATATCTCCTCTGCTCTGGCGCGGGTGGAGATAAGGAGTCTCGAGCGGTCTGTAATGTTTGTCGGCTGCAATTAAGTGGAGGTGAAGATTATAGTAGATTTCCAATATGTACGCCATGAAAAATTCATATCCTGACCTCTGCCCAAACCAATAGCCCCTGGTTTGGCGCATGTGTCGTGTACTTCTCCATCAGGACGTGCGATAATCTTCCCAGCTGGTATTTGTCGTTGATGCATCGTCATGGCAACTGACGCATACAGTACAGTATTAAATGTACTTTTCAGGATGGAGCACCGTGTTAAAGGATTTGATAGTGGTATTGGAAGAAGCGTGACATAAAGGCCTTAATATGATATGGACTGTCAATATAGAGGTAATCATAAATATGTCAAAGATCCACTCTAAGCTTTTATATAGGCCATTGCCACTGCGGCGTCTGGGGATTTATTGTTTGAATTGAATAGAATAGTTCATTAATATGTTGTTATGCCTTTGTATTAGTCTATCATATATCATATCAGTGAGATATTAAATTAATGAATAGATATTATGATTTTTTTTCTGGTATTTAATGGTAATCTATGACATATAGATCAGAATTTTACATGTTGTTCATTATATTTTGACTTAATTTACATAGTTTTTATTTTTGAAAAATGATAAAGCAACATTTTTGTTTTATATGGGAAATGTTCTGACAATTACAGGATATTTTATATTTTAAACATGTATAAATCAATATGTTATGCCTTTGTATTAGTCTATCATATATCATATCAGTGAGATATGAATATATGTTGTTTTATTATTGCTCAGTGTTTTATGTTGCACCTTAATGCCGAGACAAGTTCCTATGTTTGTGAATTTTGTTCATTGGCAATGGCAATAAACTCTTTCTGATGGTGTGTGTGTGTGTGTGTGTATATGTGTGTATATATATATATATATATATATATGAGAGAGAGCATGGTAAAAAAGTTAATTTAGCATAGAAGTCCAATTTAAATCACCAACTTCCTTTGATAATTAATTTAAGGCTTAAGATACAATACTGTAAGCTGACATGGTAAATTTGCAAATGCAGGATTACAGTAAGAGGGTGTTATAAAACATGCCCAAAAATACACCGAACTGAGCATCAAGAGTACCTGCATTTTCCTCATTATACTGGACACATTTTATGACAAAACTCTTTCTGGAAATCTTGAATGCAGCTCTGAGACCAGAATAGGTTTTAGGTTTTGATAGGTTTCTCATTAATGTCATATCTGTACTCTGCATACATCAGTGGTGAAAAGTGCAGCATTCATTTTTAGACCATTAACAACATACAGAACATCTCAGACTCCTCACACATAGCACAGGCTGTCAGTCACACAGCCTGAGGTCTCTGTCAAATCAACTGCCAAACAGTTGTGAGCAAACGATGTATTATCATTTTTTGCTGTTCATTTGATTAGCAAATGAGTTGTATGTAAAGTTGCACTATGGTTTATTTTCTGGTAAGGGTTCTGCCATATGCTTGTCTTTGTGGGGATGTCATCTCTTTGCTGAATGTGCAACACTAACAAATTCACCTTGATTTGATTCAATTACAGGTGTTTCTATGCACAAAATAGAAAACATGAATTCTGATTGTGAGTGGGCATCTTCACAGTTCTGATCTTTATCTTGACACTTTACCTGTTTGTCTCCATAGAGATGTTATTACTTTACCTGGAGTGACCCACAGTATGGCATTGAACTTATCTGGCATTTTATTGAATTACAGGCGTCTTTATTGCTCAGAAATACCTCGAAAACAGGTATTCTTATCGTGGCCTAGTCCCGCCACCTTTTCGCCTCCACAAAGATGCACTTTGCCATACTTTGGAACTATCCAGGCAAACAAATTACATTTCCTTGGAGACAACAGACGACAGACCCTCTGCCAGAAAAGTTATATAAGGCTCCTTTAACATGAAGCTAACAACAGTCAGACCTGCTTCACTGTAATAGCACATGACAACTGGACTAAATTAACTTGTAACAATTAGCAATCATTAGCATTATGTATAATTTTTGCACACACTTATGCTGCAGGGGTGTCAAAAATCAATGTTAATGCAGTAGAATATCGATGGAAGGTCACATAGCCTAATGATTACATCCTGACATGAAGCATGTTCTGTGTGTCAAGGATTCAGTACGTCGTCTCCACGTACTTATATCACCACTACAGACTAATGAAGACCTAACAGCCATACCCACATTACTGCAACTCCATCAGATGTCACGTATTCATCCAGTATTGTTCATCTTATATCACTGGCAATATATTTTCTCCATTTAAAGGCACGCCAACATTGAAATAAAATATAAAGATGCTAAATTCTAACTTGAAATCAGATTTGTACTATAAATGTGTCCTGTTGTGGCCTGCATTTGAGACACATGCTAAGAAATGTTCTGTTTTCACCTATCCCCTATCTCCTTGCCTGGCCAGTCAAGAATAAACACTTGTCCAATATTTTACGAAGATGTGAGTTTGTTCACCAGCGTTATCTCCCCGAGATAAAGTTGAGCGCAAAATGACAGGTGGATTAGCCAATCAAGGACATAGAACAAAGACTGTTAATCTGAGCTAAGAGAAGTTTACTTTAGTTTAGTAGAATCAGTCCGGATTCCTCGGCTAAGTACTTACTTGTGATTCAATTTGGACTCTGGTCATACATGTATGTAGTTTTCAAAAATGCATGAAACTATTTTTCAACAATAAAAACACCAGTGAAATTCCAGTGGAGTTGTTTGTATTATTAAACAATTTTAGATACATTTTTCAGTTAAAATGAACAAAATGTGAAATCATGACCTACATATGCATATTATGAAATCACTTTTCTTTTGTACTCGTCCCAGAACTCGTCCTAGAACTGCATTGCATAGACAGGGCAACACTCCATGTACTGTCAATAAAACATGCTATCGCCAACATATATACGTAAACTTGCGTACATAGTAATGCGTATTTTTATTTTTATTTTATACTACAGCAATTTTAAATTGTTTCTTAATGCATGCCCTTTTGTTTGATTGAATATATGTTGTTTTATTATTGCTCCGTGTTTTGTGTTGCACCTTAATGCAGAGACCAGTTCCTATGTTTGTGAAGTTTGTTCATTGACAATGGCAATAAACCCATTTCTGATATATCTTATAGTTTGAATAGATCAATTGCATGTTATTGCCCGAAAAAACTAAATTCCATGCTTTGCTTCCCTCAAACTTTAATTAATGTATTTTTTAAAATAGCACTCTAAAGCACTCATAACTAATGAGTAGCTAATAACTAGTATCTTTAAATATGAACAGCAAAGTTCCCCCATGATTACACATTAGTGGCTGGAAGAACAAAAGCACGCGCTGCTTCCCAGTTAATCCATTAAACATCCATCAGCCTCAGACAGGAGCCACCTCTCCACTCTGGACAGGCCAATGAGAGGCGCTGACTGTGGAGGCTCCTGCTATTAACAGAATTAACTCCAGCCAGCAACACAGCTCAGGGAGAACACACCAATTCCATTATCGCGGCTGGACCCAGGCCATTCTGCCACAGCCAAAGTGCTAGGAGCGCGGAGCACAGCAAAGCCTTTGTACAGACACACAACATGAAGCAACTCTCAAATGCACTCCGCCAAACGCTGTCCGACTGAAATATTCATCTAGCTGGAAAACCACATTTAAATCTGAGAAAAAAGACCTGTTAAAAAGGTACAAATATTTAATTAGTTTGGAGTTTTACAGAGAATTGGGTGAACTACAGTGAACCTTTACAACACATCCCAAAACATTTTAAATATATTTATATGGGATTTTTCCAGTTTGCTGTGGAATATCTTTGTTGCAAAATCTCAAAGGCAGTAATGTTTTTAAATAGGTTTGCGTCCACGTGACTTCACAACCTTCTAGGATGCCTTTAGTTCCAAATTGAGTTGGAGACAAATCAAAATTTGTGGTAATATCTCATTATTGGCTCAGTTTTAAACTATAGGAATTCAAGAATGTTGTGATGTCTTGTGAACACAACCAATTTAATATAACATTTATTTTGCTTATGTATTTGTATTTCTAATTTCAAACATATTTAAAAAGAAGCATGCATTCTCCTTGGAGGGACGAGGCAAAAGTGCGTCATCGAGTGTGCGGCTGGCCCCACAGGAGGGAAATAATTGCTGTGCTTTGTATTGACTTTAAACAGCATCAATCTTTGTTCATCATTTAAGTCTTCAGAAAGGGTCTAACAGTTTAAGTCTGAGATTGTTGACTGTCATCAGCATCACATTTTCAAAAATCACTTTTGATGGAAAATATGTTGTGAAATCAGTTAGGTGGTTTTCAGCAAATATTAATTGGACTACATATTACAGTCTCCAGCCGAACATGTGCTTTGACTGCCTCTACTGCAGGGGTGGGCAGTTATTTTTCCTCTGAGGGCCATATTGGAATCCAGGCGAGTGGCGGAGGGCCGGCCCGCGATCATTGGTGTAAAACATTCTTATCATTATAAGCACTTTTCTGTAAAATACTGGCTACTAAATCTATTATTCATTCATTTCATGTCATCTTTATTAAAGACACAAGTGCAGACACATGTTACAACATGTTAAAAATAAAAGAAACTAAGAGTAAAACACATGATCCTTGGAGCCACAAGTGCAGACACTAAAACAATAAAACAAACAGAGTAACAATTATTTTTAAAACTTAAGGAGGGCTGGATTAAAACGGGCCGCAAATGCCCAGGCGTGCTCTACAGTCTGGTCTTTCATGGGAAGTGAATGTAGATGGACGTACACTCTGAAAACTGGATAAGTGGTCAAGTCCAATTTAAACCAGTTATAACCCAGGTAAATACATGGTTACTAATGTTTTCCCGCCTAAAACTCTTATTCCCAACTCTCCTTGAACACACCACCCTTTTCATACTCCCTGTGAATATATCTAGCACCTAAGGCTAGAGACGGCAGCGAAACAAGGAGGGTGATCGAACAAGATACACAATAATTTAAACAATCTAAAAACATGTACAATGTACTTTAAACAAGTCATAACTTATGTTTTCTGTACTTTACACAACCTTAGAGTGTAGATTAGAGTAGATCAGAGCTCAGAGTGTTTGTTTTCTTGGAAACTGCGGTAACTAACTGAAATGTAATAAGATAGCAGCTAATCTTTTGCTAATTGTACATATGATAACTCTCTATTGTATTGAAAAGCTATAACCAGTCGGGAGTACTGAACCAAAAGAGTGCAAAATTGATGTGAAGCACTCTTACAAATGCACTTAAAATGTTCAAATATGCACTTTTATTTGAATTAACATTTTATTCTTTGCTTATTAAGTGCTTTGTCATTTCCTTTTTTGGTCATAAGTAAACATTTGTTAAAAACTTGCTATGATAAAACATGTTAAAAAAGCCTTAAAAAGGTGGACAAATACTTTTGTTTTGTGTAGAAGCTACTGTGGAGAATTTTATTTTTATTGTTCTGGACTGCATATGCAGACTGGTTTTTAGTGGTCACGGAATGAATTTTGGTGTTATATGCTGAGAACTCTGTGAAAACTTCTGATCACTATATATTTTGTTTCAAAAGGAAAAGACGTTCTCAAATCTTTCAAATCAGGATGCACTGAAAGACATTTCAATACTTTTCTTTTCAAAAGAGCTCTACACCATTGTCATTTGGACTGGTTTGCTGTGCCATGGTTCAATTGTAATAAATCTGCGGCTGGTACACTATAAATTCTCTCTCATTTATACTACTACTCCAGAACCTAGAATACACAGTAAGATATGACATGTAAAGGTTACTCTTTTTAATAATTTTTTTATATGTTATAAAGTTGTGTGTTGGTTACGTACATTTTTCTATTCTCCTGTACGTTTTATTTCCAAGTAAAGGTTACATGCGTCACTGTTTTCATTTAATACATTTTAAAACATTTCTCTCATTTCATCTTACAGTACAATAAGATCAAATGTATACAGTGCAATAATAAAAAACAATGTTCCTTGCATAAAGATATTTATTTTTGTAAATGACCAGTTTGTCTAACAATACTGTTTTAGTCCAAATCAATAAACAAATGATCAGACTTGAGGATCACGCACCAGAGTCTATAGGGAAAATCAACTCAGACAAGCTTGTGTTTAAGTGCAGGTAGTTACTGTGTTATTCCAGTCTAGTGGTATTTTTAGACTTGGTCCAGAGCAAAGATGAGATCCAACTCCTTGTGCCTGTGGAGAGTCTTCATCAGAAGTAATGTCCGCACAGCAGCAGCAGCAGACGAGAGGCTGGAGGTCCAGGGCTCTCCAGACAGTGACCAGAGAGATCTTCTCCTGAACAATCACAAAGAAACCACTTAAAAAAAACACTTAACTATACAGTTACTGAACCATTGCAATTACGGCTACAAAGTTTTAGTGCTAGCGCTAAATGACGATATGTCCCTAAACGTCTCTCAGTCCCCACTTGCTCCCGATTGGTTCTTTAAGCTGCATGTAGACTGGGACAAGAGATGGGACTAAGACGGGCAAAGACAAAGTGAGTTTGATTGTTTAGCGACCTTGTTCAGTTCTTTGTGCATGTAAATATAGTGAGTGTGACAGTTAACATACTGCTTTTAGCTTGATTATTTGTTTTCCGTCAGTGCCCAAGCTTTAATTTACAGCTTTTTTGTGTGGTGGTGTTTTTTTGTTTTTGTTTTTCATGCACCAAAAATTCCAAATGATTCAAATGCTTAGTTACACAACTGTAACAAAGCAACTATCCAACAGTCCATATCTACTGTATTTTCGGGGTAAATCATATTTTGGTTATTATTCCGCAGTGTCAGTCACGAGGAGCCCTGCAGGAACATGAGATGAGAATCCTCTCCATTTCTCCCAACCAGACAGGGGTGGGTTTGTTTGTCAGCCTGGAAAAGCACAACACCGACACCTCACAGTGTAATTATTTTGATTATACTTCAGACAGGTTGTGTGGATCATGGCAAAGGTTATTCTTGATCAGGAGGATAATTTCTTCTGTTAAATTATGCTCTTGCCTTGAGATATGGTAAACAGGGATTTGATTGTAATTAGTTTAACATTTTTAATCTAAACATCCTCGATCACAATTACAACCCACTTCTATAGGGTTAGAGGCCAAAGTTCCATCAGTACTTGTGTATCTATTGTTTGAATGTGTTACTACCCTAGATTTGTTTCAAAATCATTCCCGGGTGCTTTACGTTTCCGTAGGCTCACTTTGGAAGGAAACTGGACTGTCCGAAAGTTTCTCCACTGACATGTGTGAACCGTCCCGGCCTGTTTAAGGGGTCTGAAGGAAGCTGTGAGTCAGGGCTTGGCAATTAATTTGATATCGACAGATCAAGATCGACTGAAATTGACTGAAACTATTTGGCACAGGTTTTTTAATCGAGAGGTCCACAGTCGATCCTCTGTCAGTAAAAACAAACAAACATGTGGTTTTGAGCAGAGGTCAGAAATTTGAATATTATTTGTGTTAAATGGCACAGGTTAAAAGTCTGCATAGTTTATGTTCATGAAATCATGACTAGAAGCTAGTTTTACTTTGGAAAAACCAAATAAAATGGATACATATGATATATATATATACATATTTATTCATATCGCCGAGCCCTACCGTGAGTTGTACTAGCTGACTCGCCTTTTTGGCTCCTCGATCGCTTCAGTGCAAGGTGATGGGACAAGAAAGAATGCAGAAAAACAGAACGTATAAATAAGATATACGGTAAATAAAAAGTTATAATTTCTCCCCAAATGCGGACTTGATCTTGTGATAAACTGCTGTGTTTCCAGTGATGACAACTTTGTTTGTTTAGCTGACAAACTTCAGCTGCCTCCTGTTTATCGACGCACAACACTCGCATCAAAGTATTATATTCCCACTGTATAATGCCTCTAACTCTATCCAAACTCAACGCATTTCATAAAACGACGTGAAAATGTAGCTAGATGTGCAGAGACAATAAATGAATGCATTAAAAGCTGACTATAAACTGGAAATAGTTTCCTGTTTACTCTAGTCGTGGTCTCCCAGTGCCACAAACTTGGAACTACCAAACATCTTTTTGTGAATTGTTGAGATCAGTCTTATGAAGAAAAAGTATAATTCGGCTACGATTTAGGTCGCGTTCCAAATACAAATTGATTCTGATCCGGTTCAAATGGGGACCACATTTGTAACATTGTCTGAGCTGGTCCGGTTCACGTTCACAATACACTTTTAACCATTGAACCAAATGTCCAGAAAGGTGCCTCTCCCCCTCGCCTGCAGAGGCGCTGTGTACAATATCAGCCAAAGGAATTACTGGGAAATGTGAAGGAGAGACCCGGAGCTCTTTCTGATCCGCGTCAAATAAACAAACTTGGGAGACTTTAACGCAGTTTGGATTCATTCTTTGGCTTTATGGATTTGCCCCACATGTGCGGCTCAGTGTGACAGGTGAGGACGAGGCTGGCTGAATGCCCTGGATCACTCAGAATGCCTAAGGTAAAGAAAATGTGATAGAAAAGGCTCTGAAAGCTTTGACATCATCACATTCACCGGTACATCTTAAGATTGGCTGAATATAGGCCACTTTTCCCATTCTAAAGCCAGGTTAATCTGGTTCCATTCAGCTTCAAGATCATTTTATTTTTGTAAGATAATCACTGGAAACTCTTTTTTTGCATGATCATCGGCAATTATAATTTTTCTGCGTGTCGCTTGTTTGTTTGTTTTGATCCTCAGCCTCACGTGTCTCAGCGTGGCTCACTTCCTGGTCATTTCCTGGTTTTGTTCACAATTCAGACGAATCGGGCTAGAGTTCGATTCATTCGGACCAAGACCGACCATGGGGGTGCACGGTGGCAGAGCGGTTAGACCTCTCGCCTCCCTAGAAGGAAATCATGGGTTCGACTCCTGGGCGAACATTACATCACATGATTTCTCTGGGTGGAGTCTGCATGTCCTCCCCGTGTTACCGTGGGTTCTCTCCGGGTTCTCCGGCTTCCTCCCACCGTCCAAAGACATGCATGATGCATGTGGTTAGGTAAATTGGCAACTGTAAAATTGGCCCTAGTGAATGAGGTGAGAGTGAATGGTTGTCTTGTGTGTCTCTGTCTCTGTGTTAACCCTGCGACGAGTTGGCCACTGTCCAGGGTGTACCGCCTAAGGCCCAAAGGCACTGGGATAGGCTCCAGTCACCCGCGACCCCTAACGGAACAAGCGGTAGAAAATGGATGGATTGTTCTTAAATGTGTGATAATATGTGTTAACGTGAAAAACTATACATATTGAGAATGCAATATGTCAACTATATGTTCAGCAAATAAAGAAAAATAAATGTCTTTATTCAGCACTGATTTCTAAATAAACTTCTTCAGATTAACACAAGACTCTGTAGCTTCAACTAAACCTCATATGGCTACAATAGTACAATTCCACTGGTCATATTTAGCCTTGTAAACCAAGACTCCTATTCACATATTCACAAAGAGTCTGCGTTGTCTCTGCCCACGCCGGCTGATCTGCTGCAATCGAAATTGTTTATAGGCTGCTTACGACTTTGGTATTGTTTCAAACATTATATTCCGCATGTTGTTGTTTTTTTTATTTAATTGACATGTGATAACCCATAAGATGTTCTACAAATCAAAGGCTGTGTAAACATATGGCAATGACGCATCCTGTCATTTCCATATGAAGAGTGCGTAAAACAAGAATTATTGACAGAAGAAGCTAAAACAGAACAACAATCAAATATGCAGTAAACTAAAAGTAGTTTACTTATATATATACTTATACTTACTTATATATATTATATATATATATATATATATATATATATATATATATATATATATATATATATGATTTTTTTGGTACGGTCTTACTTTTACTTCTCTACATTTGAGAGCAGTTATCTGTACTTTCGACTCCGCAATTTTTTTTTTTTTACAAGGAATGAAAAGTAAAAAGTACGTTCTGTGTGGTTTGAGGGATTATTTTTTACCAGCTTCGCTTTGTGCCAACAAAAATATACATAAAAAAAGAAACTGATTGACAGGACAGTTTTGCTTTTTATTTTATTTATAAAGACCACATTTTCCTGTTTAAAAGTCTTCAGAAATCTGTGCGAAATACTTAATAATAAACATTCAGTACTACTACTTTTACTTAAGTAGTTTTGTATATATGATACTTTTACTATAGTCATTTTTTTGCTCCTGTATCTGTACTTTTACTTTTAAAAACTGAGGACTTCTTCCACCACAGCAAATACTGTTTAAAATACATTTTCCAATTCTCATCAGAAAAGTCAATTCCAAGCATTTAATACAGTATTAACAATGCCAGCTTCCAATGACTATCGCTGTGTTTGTGTTTTCACTGCATCCTTGAGCAGCAATAGCCCTTTTCTCTAAGTCTACACCCCATCATGTTGATAATGGCCACATTTATGGACAGTCTCTTACCTGGCACGGCATGGCTAATGGAATCCGCTGTGCACTTTAAAGTTTGCCATTTCCCAGACAAATGGCTTACTCCACACTCTGCATAACCCGTCTATTGTGTCTGTTGTACCGCGCAACACGCTATTAGCATAATTTAATAAGTAAAATTTATGTTAGGGTTTTAATGCGGGAATTATAACAAATATAGAGGTGTTTACGTTTGGCTGTGCTTTAGCTGATAATAGTAGATTACAATGAGATGGAGGAGAGAGTGGTGGAGCCCTGAGGCGAGGAAAGACAGAAAAGGAGACCTGGTGAGAAATGTGATCCAGCCCTTTAATACAGCATTATCACATAGAATCTATCATTAGTATTTGACGATTTGCCCCGTGGCTATACAAGATCAGCGGTGCAAGACTGTAACTTGCTAACACGGCGAACCACATTCCAGCAATACCCCAATCTGCTCATTCGAAAAAAGTCAAATGTACCTTGTTTACAATATTGCACTTCTTGATACAAATTAGTCGGTGTTCTTTGACACTGATGCAGCGTGAAAACTGAAAGAACAGCTTTGAAAAAATAAATAAAAAATCTTCACTTCCTTTCCAACGCGGCAAAAGCAACACAACAAATTTGCACCTCTCACTGTTTGTCGATGCAGGCATCAAAGGGAAAAATGGGAGGAAGTATAGAGTTGCTCGAGACTCCACACTGTGAAACCACATTGTTATTTCATAGGCACACTGGTGACATTTCTTGCTACATACATGGGTAATTCATAACAAGAGCCAGATCAAAACAATAGAGTAAATAGTCAGAGGACGGTATTGAGCTTGTCAAAGCGTCCCACGGGAGGAGCAGGGAAAGGCGCACACAAGCGCTTTGTACATAAAGTAAGTGACCAGGTAGAATATAATATGAGACAACACGAGCAGAGAGTGTGTACTGGAGGACTGGAGGAAGTACAGCTGGAATAAATTGTGACAAAAGGAAGTTCTGTTTAAGTACTTTGAATGTATTTACATGTATTGTAAGGTATGTGAAAGGTAACAGCCATGTAAATACAGCATTTATTGATCCAAATTAGTGATGCAGATGTCAGATCTCTGTCCGATACGATATTCACATCGATACACTTGCTGCGATCCGATTAGTTTAAGATTCATTTCTTACAAACAACAATGTGATCCGATTTGAACCAACCCCAAATCACGATGCATCACAGTTCATACAACATTATTTTTTTTACGTTTTCTTTTACTAACACAGTTGAGTCTGATGCTGTGCCTTTATAAACATAGGGGGGCAATGCTGAATTTGGCTCCATTTGGAGTAAATTGCCTGTTTAAAAATGGCCTTCTTAAAATAGCCCAGTTATTTGTTATGTTTGTATAATATGACTCATTCACAGTACAGGGCATCTCTCTCAGTAACAGACATTAGGTGAGGTTTGAGCCCACTGTTTATAAAGGCGATGTTGTTTCCCCATATTATTTATGCTTGAGGCCTGTAAAAAGAAGAGAAGCCTGAGAGCGCATGGCTACTTAATGTGCATGTAAACTACTTAATGTGCATGTAAACTACTTAATGTGCATGTAAACTACCGCACTAGTGATGCGCGGCTGTGTTTTGACGCACAGGTTGAGTTGGGAGGGACAAGAAATTCTCAATTCATTACGGGGCAGGTTTGGACGGGTTATAAATGCTGACCGCGTCTCGTACATTTTCGCTCCGCCTGTAACATTGTGTTTTGCTGCATATCGATTCACTTCCTGGTTCGGCTCGTTTCTCTGTGAATATGTGACTGATTGTAATAAAACACGAAGCTTTATATAGCTTACTACTCTCCTCTCCGCAATCTCAACTGAGCTGTCTGTGATAATAATCTCCATAGCAACGGCGTGGAAACAGCTGTTAGGAATCACGGGGGGCGCGGTGCTTCTGTTGAAGTATAAATGCCAGAGCCGAAACGTAATGTTCTTGTTCTCGCAGCCCAATAGATAAACGAACAAACTTATTGCTTCTTATGGAGTATGAATTAGCCTTTTAAGCTCTTTGCGCTTCATTGGACCTGTTACTGCGCAATGTGGGCCAGACTGGACCTGTAGACTCATGTGCTCAGCTTCGAGAGGAACATCTATTTGGAAAATGTTGAATAAATCCTCACTGTCACATCACAATCACACTGTCACACCCAGAGACAGACTGACAGCCCAACACGAGATCCGCACATAAGATCAGACTGAGCTGACCACAGTGTGTGGTCCGTGTTCGCGCCCTCTGGACCCCGCGGCATCCCATCGAGCACTCAGGTCCGGTTAAATTGGCACTAGCCCATCTTGAGAACATACTCCGCGTTGTGCGAAACAAATACAGCTGAATTAAATAAAGAAACAACGCTCCGAGAATGCATTTCAATATTTTATTTATTTTATTTTTTAAATTTTGGGAAGTCATTGAAAAACAGGAAATCAACTCGTTTTATTGCTCACTTCTTTCCTTGCCTGTATATGAGGCCATGACAAACATCTCCCACACAGGTGATGCTGTCATTGGTTCAAACACTATCACCATATATGGACTGGCACCATCCCACTCCAGCCTCCAGCGGCCAAGTCGAGCCTCTTTATGCCAGCGCTAAGGTCGGCAAGATAGCAAAATAGCACCCTGGTCCCGCCCCCTGGAAAAGGCTAACGTTAACCCTACCTCCGGGGGCAAAATACGGCCCTAACTCTGTATTTCAACTGCTCTGGGTGTCAGCAATAGCATTAGCAGCATTAGAGGTGGATAAATCTAGGTAAATTGAGAAAACAACAGAAAGTCCAATGCGCTGTAATTTTGCCACTTGAAGTGCATCTATGTATCGCTTTTCCACCGCCACACTTGTATTGCGCAGGCCGTTGTGTCGATGCAGATCGGTTAATCCTCCCATCACTAATCCCCATACACAAGCAGAACAACAAAATGCTATGATTAAATAATTAAACAATGTAATGTTTAGCTAAATAATTGTGGGGCATAGAAACAGACACAGAGAAAGAAAGGGTTTGCAACACTGACAAATCCTACACCATTTAAGAAAAACAATTGCAGAACAAAGTAAGAAAAATGCAGTCAACGTGTATCGGTGGGAAATCTGGGGAGCGGTGAAACGAGGACTGTCATCTTGTCCACAGGAGAATCAAGATTACTCAAACATGCATGAGTGGTTATATGCATAAGCAATTATAGCACGGTTAAAAGTCGCTAAAAGTTGATTTTGCATGCTAATTTTAGTCTCAAATTTTGTGCTGGTGGTTAAATTTGGATGAGGTCTGAGATGTACCATACGGCCAGTACATTCAACAACTAAATCTTGAAATCAATTCTAAAGCAAACGGGAAGCCGGTGCAAAGACGCAAGGATTGGTGTGATGGCTCATGTTTTTTGGTTCCTGTTAAAAATCGTTCTGGACTGACGGGAAAATGTGTTTTGAGAAATGCAGATGAAAATTGTATGTGAAATCATTGATTTGTTTGACAAATTTTAAATTGCCGTCTAAGGTAATGCCAAAGTTGATTACTGTGTTTTTTTTAAGGGTCCAAAGTCAACAAGGGAGAAACAAATTTGACCACAGTCTATTGAGCAACCAAGCCTTGGCCTCACCTGAACATTTTTGGCATATCATTTTTACAGTCACTGGCATAGAAATTATATGATTTTTCATCATGCCAAGCGGGTGGAAGCACAAGACAAAAAATATAGTGCAAAAATAGATATTGCGCTGTAAACCCTGTGTAAAACCACCCCAATCCTACCAGAAAAAACTGTATTCACACAAATGATATCCAAAGCTCTTGAGATGGAAAGGTACGGTGAAGTAAAGCAATTAGTTCAGTTTGTTTATTTAGCACAAGTGACCCATGTGAACTTTAATCATGACATTGAACGCGGCAATTATGTCTGAGAAACATCGCAGTGGTGATGAAAGCTAAGAGTTTATTTAATGAGGCGTCTCTCTTACTGTGACTCTCAAGGTCCCACAAGCTGCACTTCATTATATGTCCTTAAAATGGTTTCAAATCAGTGAAGATGGTTTGCATTGTATGTTCCTTCTGCAATAAAGAAAACCAGCTCTTATGGGGGCCGCTATGGAACTCATTTACAGTAATGTATGGCACCATTTAATGACCGTATGAAATGACCATATTGTAATTACACAGGTTGGCCAACAGAACTGAATAAAATGTTGATACAATCTGAAAGACTTGACAAAAAAGAGAAAACATTTAAATTCTAATCTTGGACAAGTATGATGGAATAAGGATCAGGAAGTTGGTCAAATAGACCGGGAAGCAAAATGCCCAATTTAACTCATTTGTGTCTCAACATTTATTTGACTATAGGACCTACAGGAGCGTAAGCTGTTTGAATATCTCTCGATTTAACACAGTCATTATTTTTGCACATACTGTAAAAGTGAATTGTTTTTAAGAAGCGCACATTCATACCTCGTGTCATTTTTTGTTGCCTACATTTTCGACAGTTATTTAAAAAAATGCACTAAAAAGCAATGTTGATGTTCTGGCAATGTAAAACACCTTTTATGAATGACCATGTTGATCAATAGTTTATCCTCATGGTACATCTACAAGTTTCACCACATCATAATTAGTTGGTTTATGTATTTACTTTTATTCAAAAGAAATCAAAAGTTAATAATACTTTTAGCATTTAGTCATATACTATTTCAGCATTTGAGAAAACTGTGCGGAAACTTATGGACTATTGACTTTTGACTTTACAATATCTTATTTACAGCAACAATTGGTGCAGAAAATGCTTCGGTTTTGGTATTGTTTTGGTCTTTGTTGCTCTCAAATTTTTTAAGCATTGCTCCCATTTAGATGACCCATTTTATCAAATATTTTTGTTTCAACTTGTACAGTTATTTATTCTTTCTCTCTTATTACACACTGTAAACTTTACTTCTACTTCTTTCTTTGACCCAGTAACTGAAATTAAATCCAGGAGATGTTTACCTCCTAATTCTTGTGGCTGTCCAAGTGCGCTGAGCACATCCAGCGCTGGCTCATTTGATTCATGATTAATTCCTGTGAATGTGGCTGAACAACCTCATTTTTTGGAGCGGGCCCAGGCAGAGCTCAAGTAATTCCCCAAGGCCGGCAGAAAATAATGGTGTTTGTCTCGATTGCTCGTTTTGTGTTAGGGACGTTGACTGCAGACTTGTGCGTAACGGGTAGAACACTCCATGCGTCCAGACATTGATCTATTTGCAGTTTCAGCCGACTTGAGTTCACCATTCAAAGTAATGTATTGCGCTAGTTAGTGATTTACTGCTGCTAATTCTATTAAAATGTGCCAGAGCTCTATGCTGTTAATAGCAATTAGTAATACGCTTGAGAGCAAAATAAGTACCAAAATGCAGAAATGGGAAGTTAGTTAAAGGTTCACTATGTAACTTTTTTGGTGGGAGGGGGATCTGCAAACACTTGACTCTAATGATTTGGCTAGAATGTTGCTTTCTAAGGCATTACGCGTATCTATCTATAAGCAGGTGCCACCACCAGACCAAGTTGCATGTCAGATGTTTAGAGGCTGTTGTGTCTTTTCTTTCTTTTTTTTAGCACTAAAACCACCAAACCTGGCCAGATGAATTCTTGCAATATTTTGTGAGTTCACCCACTCTTGCGAATCGATCTAGGCTGACTCCCGCTGTTGGCCGTTGGGTCCCAAAACACCAGTTGTTCAGACCAATCACAGAGCACCATTGGAGTTTGGGCGGAAGCCAAGGCTGAAGTGTCCAAAATCACCTAAACAACCAAACTATTTTAGCAGAAATACAGACTATTTTGTTTTTAAAAACAAGCACATAGAAGCACTTTGTGCATTTGTAGAGGGAATGATGTCTATGCTTCTCGTAGGATTTAATACAAGTTTGATTTCTCTGCTTTTTCTGCTGTTGTGACACTGTTCAATTAAGTTCAACTTTTGTCATGCCATTACGTCTTGGTGTATAATTTCAGAATACTATACACACAGGTTTTGGTGGCATACCCTCCACCAGAAATGTGCCATAGTGCACCTTTAATGTATTGTTACTCAAAGTTGTTATGTATTATGTTATGTTATATGTTCAGTCAGAAGTTGCCTATGCTGTTATTGTGGCTATAGCATACTGCTAACTGCAGCTGTGTGAAATTAGTGTTATTACTACTAAATAGTTGAGTGTGTAGTACCACAACAATTACTAACCAAGACTAATGTCATTTTGAGTATGTATGTTTAAATTGCTCATCAGCAGACATGACAGTTATGTGACATTTTTGGCAGCGGTCTCTTAGCGCGAGTACCCTCATGTGGCTCTGGGGAATGTCCAATCACAGCGTCGGAGTCCCAGCCCTCCGAAATGCCACACTTTGATTGCGATGAAAGCTGGAGTGGCCGACACATCTCGACAAAGCCTGCCTAACTAGGGGGAACCCTCGCCTATGTTATCTTTCAACAACTAAACGATTGGTTGATAAAACATTATAAATTGTCCCCTTTCCCTATTATCCTTTATCCATTAATGTCACATATGTTCATTAACACATTTTTAACTTTTGACTATTTGTAAACCTAATATGGGCTCTAGTCCTCCTCTTCACACACGCAGTTGGGTCTACTGATTTGGCTGTGCACACAACGCTTATTGAAAAACTATTAGGAGAAACCTTTATGAGTACAAGGTTAAAACATTTCTTGTAAGACAGTTGTTAAAATGAAACACATTTTCTCCCTAAGCAAACCACTTTCCCATTTTTGTCTTGTAAATTACTTCAAACATGCTCATTTCCACAGTGCGATTGCAATCACCAGATGTCATCATACCAAATCTGCACACTGAGTTTCTTCCAGAACCATAACAGTTGTCCATCCCCCTGCATGTAACAAATGGAGAATGGTTGGGACAATGTTCCTTCTGCTATAGAACATTTGGTAAAAGTAGGACTTGGCGTTGGAAATGCAGAGGAAATTGTATTGCACAGACTTTGTTCTGCAAATGCAATAGTTCTGATTTCCTTGTTTGGTCAAATAGTTTAATATCTGGTACCAAATTAAATATTTTTGTGACATGGTAAACTAGTATATTAATAAAAAAATCGAACATCAGGTTCACTCGATTTTAAAGATGATTGTAGCTTTTCTGGTGGAGGGTCTTTCACCTGCCTGTCTCCATGGAGATGTTATTTCTTTGCCTGAAATGTTCTACAGCAGAAGTGCCCACACTTTTTCAGCATGCAAGCTACTTTTAGATTCGGCAAAGCCCGAAGATCTACCTATAGATTTATATTACTTATTTTAATAAACAGCTATAGAAACACAATATAGGCCTAATAATATTTTATCATGTATGACGTACAATATAAAGCAGGGAAGAGAAAATCTGTTTATTGACCCATTCATACAGATGACTATTTTGAAAATAAAATAATAACTAGACTAAATAACAGATGGTTGAGCTTAGAGTCACCTCACTTGAAGCTCTTTCTAACTATAATATTAGTTATTATAATAAGACAAACTTCATGGTAACGCTGAGAGGAGGGGCTTGAGACATTGAGAAAGTCAGCTTTCCTTTGGGTCGCGTCAATAACAAACTGCTCTGTGAAGGACAGAAACAGCGTGAACAGGTAGTGTCTCCTCTTCTTGCTCCTTGGCCTGACTCCCTCTCCTCTCTCGCCTCCCTCATGTGAGTGTTCTACGTTTCTGCTGTTGTCGGCTCGCGCTGGGCGGCAGCGATGTGCTCCTCTCAAAACTCACTGAGAAAGCGGGCAAAATAACAACTGTAGACTCCTCGCGCTGATTGTAACTCATGGTTTACTCGCGTTTTTCGGGACCTCCATGTGCGCACCATGTGATACACTCGCGCAGCGTGTGAATATACTGTATCGCCAGCCAATAAACTTTGCTTTGGTATCGACTGGCATTGCCTCCGAGATCGACTGCCACTGCCTCCGAGATCGACTGGTAGATGGAGATCGACGTAATGGGCACCCCTGTTCTACAATATAGCATACTGGATAATTTATGCTCCATTTGAGTACATAAACAACTATGTGCATTCCAAGTGTGGTCACCATAGCTTGATTTATGCTTCCAAAAGTTTCTAATGTCAGGTCTGTGTTCTGGTAAATGACCACCAGAGGGCCTGTAAAGTCAGTTAGAGAATTGGCCCTGAAGAACAAGTGCCCCAAGAAAAACTGGCATTGTCCACTGCAGTTTGTAGATCACAGTTGTTGGAGAGGCAAATCAGCTCACAAGATTGTTATTTTTTTGCATATAACATCTATAAATGCAAGATACATTTCGCATACCCCCACCAGAAAAGTTACATGCATTTGAACATAACGGTAGCCATTGTTGTAGTATATATATAGATAGATCCCGATACATTTTCTCCGCGCTTCTCAGTTGTCTTTGTATCTAGGTCAACAGTTTCAGTGCAGCTTTTGCAGGAGGATTTGTAAGGTAGGGTAAGCCAATCGTCTGTCAGGGTGGTTTGAGGCCAGTAACAGCACTCAGGACAAAAGTTTCCTCTGTGTCCAGCAGCCCGGGCATCACAGTGTCCCTCTTCTGTGTCCTGCATCACAGCCAGCATCCACAGAGAGCCAGATGAACTCCAGAGACTCTGGAAAACTCTCTTCTAAGCCTCACTCTTACTTCTCGCTCTAGGTTCAGTTGGTGATTTGTTGGGCCATTTTCTCAAAGTAGTTCCTCTAGAAGGTGTTCTGCCAGGTCGATTTGGTGTAAAATATTTGTACACTGAGGTAAAAATAGATGTAAGGTTAAAGTAGTAACTATAATTTGTATTAACTAATAGTAGTAATCTTGTCACTATTAGTAGTTGTTTGTTGTCAGTGAATAGTAGGTAGCCTACTATAATCCTCCCTGCTCTGCTCCAGGACAAGCTCTCCCAGCTCAACGTGCCAGACTCCACCTGCAGGTGGATCACTGACTTCCTGACGGATCAGAGGCAGTGCGTGCGGCTGGGGAAGAATGTCTCAGACACTCGGACTATCAGCACAGGAGCTCCCCTGGGCTGTGTACTTTCTCCTCTGCTCTTCTCCCTGTACACAAACTGCTGCACCTCCAGACACTACTCCGTAAAACTGATCAAGTTTGCGGACAGCACCACCCTCATCAGACTCTGGGATCAGTCTGTCTACAGGAGGGAGGTGGACCGGCTGGTGTCCTGGTGCAGCGGTAACAACCTGGAAAAGCCAAGCTGCCAGCGCAGATGATGGTACGACTATCATTGAGTCCATCCTCACCTCCTCCATCACTGTGTGGTACGCTGGAGCCACAGCCAGGGACAAACAGAGACTACAGCGCATCGTGCGCTCTGCTGAGAAGGTGATTGGCTGCAGACTTCCATCTCTGCAGGAACTGTACGTCTCCAGGGCTCTGGGACGAGCAGGTAGGATCACAGCTGACCCTTCTCACCCTGGACATGGTCTATTTGAACCACTCCCCTCAGGCAGGAGGCTACGGTCGATCCGGATCAGAACCTCCCGCCACAAGAATAGTTTCTTTCCCTCTGCCGTTGGACTCATGAACACCTCTAAACACCTGCCACTTTAACTGCAACTATTCATCACTCACTGCACTTTCAGTGTAGTCACTTTCTGCACTACAACTGTAAACTTAACTGTAATCTTGTGTACATAGAAATGCCTATTTTTAGTTTGATTTTATACTACAGTAATTTTACATTGTTTCTTAATGCATGCCCTTTTTGATTGAATATATGTTGTTTTTATTATTAATCAGTGTTTTATGTTGCACCTTAATGCCGAGACAAGTTCCTATGTTTGTGAATTTTGTTCATTGACAATGGCAATAAACCCATTCTGATAATAAGCCAGTAGAAATCGTTCCAAAGGGTGATAAAGCAACAACAAATATTATAGAGGTATCAGCAGCAATAGTAACACTTATAATGTTTTGACTTTATTTTCTTTAGTGCGGTTAGATGATGATTATCTCCTTATAAAACACCCTCTTTAATGATTGCCCCACTCCTTGTTACATGTGTCCCTGTTGCAGAAGTGCTAATGTGAGTGTGAGATTGCGTCGTCCCATGTGCAGTTTTGGGGCGTCTCTCTTCAGTGTACACAGCTCTTTAAATGAGCCCTGGGAGATCGGCGTCTATGATCTGTGATGTCACATTGATGTAGTGCCTGCAGCGCTTCTGCTTCTTCAATGGACAGGAAACTGACTCTGTGCATTTTTAACAGTTATTTATCAAGCCTCCCAGCACATTGTACAGTGTGATTGTCCCTGCTGTCTTCATTGCCGCATTGGAATGTCAAGCCGTAATGTGCCTCTGATCCATGAACATTAACATCATCATGTTCTGAGGGTAGTTTGACTTAGCCCAAATACTTCATGGTAGGTGAAAAAGCATATCTTGTTGATGATGCCAATTTACCTGATCTCGTAAAGTAAGCAAGGCCAGGTCTGGTTAATACTGTTGGGAAAATCTGCATCAGTGGCTCTAGTGCAAAACTGTAGTCGTGTCCTTAGGCAACACACTTGACCAACATTGCCTAGTGTGAATGGTGTGGCCACACTTGGCAGGCAGCTGTGGCTACAGTAGAAGCTTGCAATCACTGAGTAGGAAATTGATAACGTTTTGACTATTTGATTATTTGTGTCCTGCTGAGAGTTCCTACCACCACAGATCTGGCTTTGGTGTTCCACATCCTGCTGATCTCAATCTCAAGATCTTAACTTGCTGAGCTTCTCAGCCTCTTTTACCATTACATTTTGGTCAAGCAGGCCCAGCAACATCCTTTATCAGGCAGTGTTTGTCCTTCTTGTTGCAGGGTATTGATGCGCTGGTCGAGGTTTTTTCCAACCCGCGGATTACGCAATTTTGGCATTCTCTGAACCACTCCAGCCCACACCGCACAATGGAATCTATGTTTTAACCCACTCTGCCCGCGTTAAAAAGTTTTAACGCAAACTTGATTTTGACTGGGAGTTCACATCTTTCCATCGCATCCTCTCTCTCTCTTTCCCACTCGCTCACTCTTAATGCAGCAGAGGAGATCAAAATGTGATCTAATTACTGTCCCGGGGACAGTGATGACAGCACATGTTTTCTACATGTTAAGCTTCAAAATGCTGCGGGTTTTATTACAAACTCAAATGATTGAGAAACGAGTCTAATGAGGAACTGAATTTAGATGTAACTAAATGCGCGGCTGTGCGATACCGCGGGCAGCATTTTATAATCCGCAGCGCACCACGATTAAATTATAATTTCTTGGACCGCCCCAACCGCCCCAACCTGACCTGCGGGTCAAGAGACCTGCGCATCACTATTGTGGGCCACTATATCAGGACGATTTGCAAAAATGGTACGATCTGTGTGTCCTGCCATGTCCCATACAATGGTCACGCCGTTGATATTGACGGTTTGTGGGACATGCTCACGCCACTTCTTAGACATTTCATCACCTAAATGAAGATTGACCAGTGAATATAGCTGGCTATTTTGTTGTGGCTGTTCATACGCCGAGTCGGGCGAGTATTGTGCATCCAGCAACTATGTGGCTGATTGTTATAATTCATATTGTTGGTGGTTGTTATTGTTTTGCTCTTAAGTCTGACATGATTTGAATCTGTTTTGGACTATAATTTGTTGACCATTACCATCCCTGGTTGTTGCCTTCTAGGTTCTAGATTGACATTTTAGTTATGGATGCTGTTGGCTAACATGCTAATCGATAAAATTTGGTGCTAATTGGATTTGTAAATGTTATAAAAAAACATGCATTTAGTGTCAATGCAATGTCTTGTTCAATTTATAGCAAATCCAATAGCGTTGTAGTTTTTATTTATTCAGAAATATATATATGTATTTCTGAATAATATACTCTTGAATTTTAACAGTTTAGCTTCTCATTTGCAATCATATCCACCTTGTGATTCAAAGACCTCTCTGCAGTCGGCCTTGTATCGTCTCCTGGCTCTGACTCAGTCAGACTCAATCTGCATTCAACCTTACCTGTGAGTGATATCAGTTCAGCAGTAAACCACACATCAAACAAACGCCTGCTTATGTCACACGTTTTATTTTTGTCCTTTTTCAAATCAATTATGTATTAAGTCTACTTCTGCTTGTGCAGAAGTAGTACTGCTGATTTGGGCAAAACACAACCATTCAAAGTAATTTCACATTTAGGGGTTGACCAGTTTAAGAAAAAAATCGGCTATAGAGGGTACCCAAGGGCAAACCAAATTTATTTAAATTCCAGGCCTCGAGCTACATTTTGCCAGTTAAATAGGTTTCTGGAGTCCAATAAGGCTGGGCTGATTTACCTATAAAAGCTTTGAAATTATCTGCTCGGCATGAGAAAAAAAGCTTAATGTCACAGTTTTTTTTTTTTCAATGCTCTTTTGTGGATCCAAAGGTTAAAGGCGCTTCAACCAAGAGGAAAAATGCTCTTCCATGCATTTATTTATGCTAGCTGTTATGGCTTTTTCAAGTGTCCCTACAGAGCTGTGTGCACTTCTGACGCACTCCCCCTCCTGGGTCTATGTAAGGCCGCTTGTAGCTCTCGGAATCTCTGAGCACTCCCGATTCTGCCTGGGGAATGACTCCCTCTGAAAAACACCTACATGGAAATGCAATTAAAAGGATTCGGTCTTGCGAGTAGTTTCTAAAAAGGAGGAGGGACAGTGGGACATTGCAAGTGGGTGGATGGGAGGAAAGAAGGATTGTGGAAAATACGGAAGGGGTTGATGGGGCAGGAGGCGCACCATCAAAAGCACTCATCTTCAATTCATCAGCGCAGCACTCTGTCTTAATCTTAGTGTTTGTCTCTGGATGATTCCAGTTTGAGAACGCAATGACTATTTATAGGGAACTGCCACAATACGCAAGGAAGTCAACACTAAATAGATACATTTAATTAAGTTGATTTATCTTTTCATCCATATGGAATATCTGAAAGATTTGGCAGTTTTGTTCAATTTTAAAAAATGCACAACGGTGTGATTTTTTTTTTTTTTAGATAAAGATTGAGAAAAAAGCGAGAGAAGTTTATTATGGACAAAGCTGTACAGATGTCACTTTACAGCCAATTGCTTGTTTAAGAAGGTCAATAAAAATCTTTGCTATTACAGCAAAGACACAAAGTGATTCATCTTTATTATGGAAAAGTGAAATGATTTGATGTAAATTATGCAAATTAGTTCTTGTCAGAATAGCCTCTCCAATTTAACCACTTTTAGAGCATGTACAGTATGCTTTCCCAAAAGCTTACTAAAGGCAATACAAAAGGATTGTGGAACCATTGGCAAGATCTCAAAGGTTAAGACCAAGTCTGGACATGTAAGTGAAAGGTTAACCCTTTAAAATTCCAACATCCTTGAACTTTTCTTAATTTATTCCTTTTTGTCAACCATCGGATAAAAGGGGCAGTAACTAACTTATTTTCTGTCAAATCAACCATTCTGTAAAGAATCAGTTTGTACTCCAGAGTTTGTCAAAAGTATTGAAAATGTAATACAAATCAACTAGTTTTGACCTCATTCTGCCCCTCCCACATTTTCCTCTTTTTGTCACGGATCAGCACTTATGTTGTAATGGCACTTCAGGTCGAGCGGAAACTATGTTCACTTAAGTGGAGAATGAGTAAAAAGTCTCACCGCTAAAATATGCTATAAAGTAGATTGATTTGTCTAAATGTCCAACGTTCATGTGACCAACAAACCAACAAGGCACCGATTCTGAAAACGGCTTTTTAGTCCGGCTAGACCTTATTTTCTCTCAAGGTCGGCAGTCCTACGTTAACTAATACAACTGGAAGAAGGATTACATCATATGGCGATTGGCATTGGTGATTTGGGGGGTCTTGATGATTCCCATTTGAATCAATAAATATATCCAAACAGCATCTTTACTCTCCATAATATTTACAAAAATAAGAAAAACACAGGATTTGAAATCTGATTTTCCTCTGTGCATAGCTGCTACCATCAGAGGCCAAAACTACAGAGTCTTAGCTTCACATAGAGCCCAGCCATTTGTTTATACTCCAAAGGCTAAAAGTGCTTCAATTTTGATTGGGTAATGATAAATGAATTACTCTATATTATTACTGTCCCGAAAGAATTTATCCTCTGCATTTGACCCATATTTTAATGCCACGGGGGCGGCCTGTCAGGAGCAGTGCAGTGCCTGGGGACCCATCTCCAGATCTTGAGCTATAGGCTTTGTCAGGCCAAGCTGGCGGTGCCTAGAGAATACGATCAGGTCATGCTTTTAGTTAAATTTTAATATTTTTGCTAAAATAAGGAGCAATCTCTGGCTCACTATATGAAGTTATCAAGCCCTAACCATCTCTTCATTATTTTCTATCCTGTTTGGCCCGACTGTTTTAAATTAGATGGCACAAAGTGTTCCCATCCCGTATCTGATGTTAGAAACAAAACATTCCAGCCTGAGTGTGACAGACCGAACCATTAGCACCTCCATTTTTAGAGCCCACTCCCTGCTCGCGTGGCCGCCTTGTCTCGCTGAAACATACACTTTCATTTGCCAGATCACAACCACAGATCTGTGCCAGCCCGGTTTGATTGTGCATTTTTGGATTGATCAGTGAAAGTGATGATCCTTTTCTGCTGAGACGACCTACAAAAGAGGCTTGTTTTCAAGTTTGAGGCCGCAACAATAATTAGAAACAGATCGGTGCACCAAGAGGCAGTAAAATTGTCCATCACGGTGAAGAAAATGGAACGCGTTTTATTTTCGGTTTTTTTTCTCGGTTTTGGTATTTGTCCTTCTTGGAATAATTGTTATTTTAAAAAAGCTTTTCGGAAAATCTTTGTAGCATTCAACTAAAACAAAATGAGGACACTTTTCAAGGAAACAAAGACAAAAACAGTTATAAGACATTTCTTATGTTTATAGGATACTCATAGTTGAAGGCCTGTGTATAAATAATCAATCAATCACAATAGTGTTGCATACTGGTCTTTTGTATTTGGGTACAACACTTTCCGGTACAAGAGTTTAGACACTGTTCATTCCATTTCAGTTAAAAAGTAATAATAATACGTTTTAAAAACTTCTTACCCACTGTCCTTGATCCTATTGTAGTTGTAATTTGAAGTTGTTTTCATTTATACTTCATTGAATGTCAGATTATTTTTGTTAAAAAGGTCTCACTACCTTAAGAACCTCCACTTAGCGAAAGGTAGCGAGGGAACCAGCAGAAGGCGAGCCAAATGTTTAATTGCACAAATGTTTCTGTAAAGGATTAGACCGTCTCCTAAGAATTCTTGGAAGGACATTTCCACCATGTGTGTTTGAGCCTTGCTTTCATAGCCTCCCTCCTGAGTATCATATCACATACTATATTTTCAGCATATTAAAACTAATCCTGATTTTTGAGAATGTGGCCAATTACTGAATCTCACAGCTATCAACCTTAGCCTCCCACTTGAGAAAGATCATTATTAAGTTACTTCCCATGGTTACTATGCCCACTGCACTTACCCATGTGATCAGCAACAGTGCCCAGGACACAATGGGGGTCCACCAAAATATGTGGTCATCTTACCTTCCAAATAACTAAACAGGGACAGCTCCATCAATTTTTTATTTTTTTTTAAACACACTGATGTCTGTGTTCCAGAGTACAACCCAAAAATATATATATATTTTTTGACATTGCATGGTGGCAGAGTGGTTAGGGGTTCATGGGCCATACCAACATCACACGATCTCTGTGGGTGGAGTCTGCAAGTCCTTCCTGTCTTTCCTGTGTTACAGTTACTCTCCAGCTTCTCCGGCTTCCCCGCGATGAACAGGCCTCAGTCCAGGGTGTACCTTATGTACATTTTTAGTACAAATTCCTCGTAACGTTTTATGAATGAGACTTGACCTGTAAAGTCACCTGGTTTCATCACCTTGCTTGTCTGAAATAGGTATAATGCCATACTGTGGAACATTCCAGGCAAAGCTCCATGGAGACAAGCATGCGTTGTACCCTTCTCCAGAACAATTACATTGAGCACCTTTTTATAATAATGTATTTCTCTATTATGTTTATAGGTACCCATGAATAAGCTCTGGGACCTCCAATCTCACCATTTCACTTATTTGCAAAGACAAAAATATGAAATTAAAAAGATTTTTATGGTCCATTTACCTGGGTCTTGGGAAACATGAAGGTTTAGGTTTTAGATGCTGTATACATCCTGAAGCATTTAACATATGACAGTAATGGATGTATGGATTAGCATTAGCGATTAGCGATTATGGCTGGGAGAATCAAATGTCATGATACAATAGGAAAATAAAGCAGCAGCATTCGCAGTACTGGAACATATTTTTCTGATTCATTAAAATGTGTGTATTACTCATAAGAAGTAAATGGAGTTATTATCTTTGGACCTATATTGTACATTTTCTATATGTTAACTCATTGATCTATTTTCCCACACAGACATAACAGTCCCAGATTCCCACAGATTGTAAATGTGTCTAACCAGAGAAAGCTGTCCAGGTAAATAAAACAACACTTTTGCATCATCCCACAATGAATATTGTTACACTGTTTTGCCACTCTCACAATGTGTTTTTGTCTCTAACACCTGTGGAGAGCCTGTGGAACTACAGTATTATTTTGTTGTAAATGTGTCTCGGCTAACATCAAGTCTATAATAAGTTGTTTCCAAACTATCTATTTACAAGGTTGGTCGCTGCAAAAAAGTAATCATCTACTCATTTTTATCTTAAAACAGACACTATCAAGACAAAGAATTTTATTCAGGATTAAACTTTGACATCACAATGAAGGACTAGCTTGAAACATTGAAGGTGCAACATGTAACTTTTTCTGTCCAATAGTCTGCCATCTGCTTGTTCCCGAGATAGATAAGTTTGATGCCTTAGTGGAACATTCTAGGCAAAGCAATACCATCTCCATGGAGACAAGCAGGTGATGCCACTTGGTCAAGTGCAGGTCAGTTCTGTGGTGTGGCAACCTCACTTAGTTTTAAGTTTTTTAAGGTCTTGGCAATGATTGAATAAGTGAAAGATAAATAAATGAATGCCAATTAATTGCAATTGTATTTATTCAACTATTGCAATGGGAATTTGATATGCAATATGTTTAAAATGTACGATTTGGTTCAAAGTGCATACGTAAACAACATCAGGAGTAATATTATTTGAAAGAAGACCAAGCTTCTTCATGAAAAAGACAGGATATTTTGTTCTTTATACAGGACATTCTATGAGGGATTGCACCGACACAGGACATTCTATCATAATTTAAGAATTTGCAATATGATAACTAAGGCAACTCAAATTGCAATTTCGATTCAAATGCAATGTATGAGAAAAGTTACATCGTGACCTTTAAAGAAGACACATGCGAAGAAGAAGGGATGGAGTGGCTGATTTGGCTGGTGGTTCTGCTGCTGCGGAGAGGGGACCAGGAGGGTTCAAAGAGACTAGAAAAACTGAATGCGTTTGGAGATTACTGAAGGGGAGAAGGCTGTGACGGTCCACGGAAGAAGTATGGGAAAAAAATACCTTTTCAAATGAGACTTTTTGATGATGTCGTTCTGCATCTGCATAGTGAGGATTCCTTCCAACCAACAAAACAATATTGATTTGGCTCTTTACCTCATGTCAATTACTATTTTTTACATCCAAATAAAAATGACTGGTTCTTTTTTTTTTATATATAATTTTTTGGCTCTGAGGCTTCATCAGACAGGAAAGGTGAGCGTGAAATGGGTGAGAGAGAAGGGAGGACATGAAGCACATTGTCAGCATCAGGAATCGAACTCAGCTGCACTTAACCACTCGACCGCTGGGCAGCACAGATTTCTAATAATTGCAGACTAAATCCTCTCATCGCACCATGCTTAACATTGATTCTACTTTTCGGACACATTTTATTATCTAAAAGCACCACTTAATTTGCACATGAATAATCCCCTGAACATATATGGATGCACAGTGGGCTAAAACCTGCAACTGCTGCTCATTCACTCTACTGCAATACCATGCACCGCTTTTCTTACAAGATCATAGTCAAATCTGCAAATCTTGTAAATAATTTAGATATGGACTAGATTATTACAGTGCAGTGTGACCAGTGCTTCTACGTTGTGTTGATTTGTGCAATTTGTAGTGCATTAAAAAAAACACAGCAGTACAGAACAACTGTACTGTACGTGTGATGTGCAGCTTTTTCTCAGCCAAGCCGTAGCTACGGGGAGAAGACTTTGGACAGTTAGAATTGCTCCGCATATTTTCACGTCAATCAGTTCAAACAAAGCAGCAACACCAGGGTAAACGTCAATAAAACAACAATACTCTATAATCAGTGCTATTCAGCTTAAAAAAGAATAGCCCTAAACATGTTTTAATTTTTTTTAAACTATAGAGTTCTAGAATGATCCATGTATTCTGTTTTGTTTTGCTTTTTTCTGCAAATGTAGTGAGTCTTATGTTGTGGAACTCCGAGTTTAATAGCTTTTCTATTTTTTACCTACAGTAAGTCTAAACCCTTTTGGTCGTGATTCTTTTGTTGCTCTGTACATCCAAGCTGTAAATTATAGTGAATTCTATACTAAACACCAAGTATAACATTTAACAAAACACTTTGGTGTAGTAATACAATAACGATTGAGAACAGTTATATTGTGGCAATAAAACCTTTTCAGATTCTTATTCTGGTTTTCATGTACTCTTCATATAACTATGTCTAACGTTTACAGATTTGTATGATGCAATTGTCTCTAATCATTGTTTTAGAAGACCACTGATCTAGGACATGAGGGATTTGAACTCTACCCCATTTGATTCTAAGTCTTACATGTCTTTTACAGAATGCGCCAAACCGATCTGGACACTTACCAGTGAAATGGTGCAATACTCTGCAAGTGTCTAAATGAAACTGGGACCTCAGCTTGAGCCACACTTTGTCAGCTCCAATGAAGGATTACTGACCACATCATGTGTTACCAGACGTCCAGGACCCTCTTACTAATGTGCAAGTGCTGCTCACTGCACCATGTACGTCCAACATGCTGTTTTGTAAAAAGGGTTAGGTAACTTATTCCCCAAACAGAGCGACTTTCCTCCTTTGAGGATACATGCGCAATTTGTTGCTTAGAAATGGCCCATTTTTGACTCAGACACACCGAGCTACTTCTGCTCTTCTTTTTCATGCTGCAAGAATTCAAAATGTTTTTTAAAAGTAACATATCTAAATGGGACACACAATATTATAAAAAAAAAATATCAACGTTGATTAGCTTTTAACCTTGTTATGCAACAAGGTTATGGATGTTGATTCTGTATTGTCCTGCAACTGAGACTCAAGTGCTCAGAAAAGTCCTGTCCTCGCTCACATCCTTGTACTTAGTTGCAATTATTTCACAAATGAAGACTCAGAGTGATACATACAGGGTAATAAATCACATAGACACTATTCAGAAACTTTTATGTTTTTAAATGACAATCCGCTGCTTGCTACAGTCGAATGTCACTATGAAGAGGCGGGGCTTATCAGTTTGGCAGTTTTGAAAAGGAAGCTGTTTAAAGTTAAAGTTAATGTATTTGTTTGAGACAGGGACAGTGCACAATATACATTAACCTTATCAGGAGAGATGCATTGTACCAGGATGTAGCTTAAGCTCATTTCCACCTGTCGTCCCTGGGCAGGCAGGCTGATGTTATTAAGTCTCACTGAAGGGAGGAGCCTATTTTTCATGTTTTTATTGGTAGGGGAAACCGGAGTACCAGGAGGAAACCTATGCAGGCACGGGGAGAACATGCAAACTCCACATAGAAAGAACCCATCGGGAATCAATCCCAGGACCTTCTTGCTATGTTTAAGATATATATTGAGCTTTACAATGAGCAAAATATAAAATAATGATATACTGGAAGGATGGGCCAAATGCACACATAAAGACTGTAATGTTAACTTTAGCTAAGTGGGACTCAAGAACTATTCTGGCTCCAAGACATGCTTATTTTAGTAATGTAACATTGACACATTCTTCTCCCTAAGAAAACTCTCAAATATTAAGTCATATGAAGTGAGACTCTTTCTATAGTACTGTATGCTGGGCTGAGTTGTTTCCTTGCATCATATTTCTTGACCACTGGCCAACTGTGCAAAATCAGTCCATCTCCAGCACTTATATCTGGTGTGAGTCTGTGCCCTCCAGTAACTGCTGCAAACCTTTACTGTACGTTTCCAAATCTGTATGTCACATTGATTTGTGGAATTTTGGCCCATTCCTTCCTCCTGAATGATTTTTCTCCTTTTAGGGATTGGCTTTGACCTACTTGCAGCAACTTTCACTGTACTAGCATGCAGGGTGTGAGCTGACCATTGAAAAACATTCAATATCAACAACAGTCTGGTCCAAGGCAAGTAATTATGTTCCTAGATAACATAAAACATTGTGGACTTACCCTTGGCCCTGGCCTGCTGTCCTATTGATCCAACAATGACGGAAGACTTCTCTATAATAATCTTTGTTTACATTTTATCCAACACTAATATAAATTGATTTATATGTGAA
Organism: Chaenogobius annularis; assembly: GCA_015082035.1. Lineage (NCBI taxonomy): Eukaryota > Metazoa > Chordata > Actinopteri > Gobiiformes > Gobiidae > Chaenogobius > Chaenogobius annularis. The sequence continues at coordinate 653,897 of BJKM01000005.1, forward strand.
TGAGGAACTGAATTGGACTCTAAAGGTCATAAGAATATTGATTTGTAGCATACGCTATCACACTTTGGTGCTTTTATAGTTAATCTTTGATCATTGAAGTCCAGTGCTGATAATGCAGCAATATGTGCGTTTTACCAGCTTTATTTTAGTCTCTAGACTGATTGGCTGGCCAAAAGATAAATGTGCAGCTCAAATAAAATTCAGGTATTATGATATAAAGGGAAGACATCAACAGGTTTATGTCATTGCCTCACTGTCACTTCAAGTCAGGCCAGTCAGCTTCTTGGCACTTAAAATGACCAACCTCCACCCCTTCCCACTCTGCACTAGTGGTAGTTAGCTGAAATGGACACTCTTTAGTGCCTTCATATCCTGTATTTTAAACTGACACACACAGATGACCATCGATGAGTGGGAGACCAGTCCTGTGTCCTCAATGAGAGCAGGATGTTGATTTGGTCTGGACTGGCCTTCATCTTTCATTCATTCATTTTGGTACGCTTACCCCTTATTCCTGTTAGGGATCACTGGTGACTGGAGCCCTTAGGCAGGGTTGACCCTGGACAGGGGCCAGCTCGTCACAGGGTTAACACAGAGATATAGACTCACGGACAACCATTCACTCTCACATTCTGTCACTAGGGCCAATTTATAATTGCCAATTGACCTAACACAAGCATGTCTTTGGACAGTGGGAGGAAGCCGGAGTACCCGGCGAGAACCTACGGTAACACGGGGAGGACTGAATGAAGCTTTGTGCTTTGTGAGAAACTGCTAAAAAGACCTTGAGATACTGCTATCATAACAAAGTTTCACTTGGTGTTTCCAGCTTTACCTTTCCCATGTGATGTCAAGACCTCTGTATCAAAACTGTAATCAGCACAGATTAGAAGATTGTAACTCTGCACCTGATGGATTTATGCCTTTCTCTTCTTTGCTGCAAAGATTTTTTAAATTAAACACCTTGGATTTCTACATTCCATTTTTTTTGTAGTTTCCATAACAAGACTCCACCCATAGAGATCATGTGATGTTGGACCGACTCAGGAATTTAACCCATGTTTTCCTTCTTGGTAGGCGAGAGCTCTAGCCGCCCTGCCACTGTGCACCCCGCCTTCATCTTTCCTCCTTCTAAATAGCAATATGCACAGATGCAGCAACCGTCACAGCAGGTCAACTCGTGGGGAAGAGTCTATTTTACACAGAGCAAAGGCTCAGTCACATTTTTGACATTTTATTGTAATCTGCCTCAATGTCTCAATGTATCACTGATCCATCAGGTGCACCTTTGTTCTTTTCCCTATGATCCCAGATGACTTGGGCAGTATTGGTTATACTAGCCCAAGATAGAGCCCAGCAGGAGCGACCGACTCCATTTTCGAATACTGGTGCCTTGTACTGTAATAATTATTTTTGTCATCCAATAGAGAGCTCTACACCACATGTCACCTTGACTTTGATTACTTACTCGGGGCGCTATTGTCAGCTAAGGTTGGGACATCAAATAGATATGAAATGTTCAAATGTTTTGCCACTGTCCAGATCATATATTTATGCCGATGTTTAAGGTCTTTTAGATGCCCATGTTGGACTTCAACTTGGACATCTGGTCTTACTGTTATACTAATACACACATATAATGCTGGGTCCTGTCAAGTAAAGCAAAAGATTGAATACAGGTCTTAATATCCGAGTAAACAAGGCAACACTGTGGTCATATGGCAGGTTTCTTGTTTATTTTTGCATTAATTGCTGTTATGATAAAAAATGTCATCCTCATCGTCGTCTCATACATTTTTTATCCGTATTTATAGATCACATTTCATACACAAAGTAATTCAAAGTGCTTCACATAACAGAAATGCATTAAAACCACAACACACTTTAAAAGAGAAGAGTGCAGATCTAGTCTTTAGTCTAGTAGAAGCCGGTCTTCAGGAAGACTGTTAGATTTTAGTAGCTCAGGGCTTCTGTGCAGTTCAGTGATCTTCCAGTACCAGCAACATTTTTATCGATGTCTTACATCAAGAACCTTATATGATCAGTAGAAGACCCCTGTAGTTTGTGCTGTGAATAAGCTACCGGTACTAGTTGTTTTGTTGATGAGTGAAAACCCCACTACCCAAAGATCTGGAGGCATGGCTAGGTGCTTCTGAGCTGATGCCGTGGCACTTGGACGTCTCAAGAGTCTCAAAATAAATAGAGTTCAAATCAATGACCTTATCAGCATTGTATACAAATGTGTTATAGGAAACCTCATCAATCAGTTTGCTTTATCTCCCTGAGTGACAGTGCCTATGACAATGACGGTGGTTTGAAAACTGAAAGAATGCTTTTTTTTTTTAATCTTGAGACATTTTCATACCTCATTCACGCCATAATTATTTCTCCCACTACTTCCCTTACCATTCATTCACTTAAAATTAATTAGTAAGAAGAAGACTGAAAACACAGACTAATGGCATGACATATACATAATGATTGTCATGCTAATTTTTAAATAATGCGCTTTATATTCAAATTTGATGCCATAATTGGCTGCCAAATATAAGGGACAAGAAGCAGTTTTGGATGTCCTGCTGTGAAGGGGCCTCTTTGTGTATAGCCTACATACACTGAATTTGCATCGCTAGCCATGCCTTTTACTGTAGATAAAAATAAGACTACACTATTTATTTTCTATTCTGTTTTTTTGCAAATTAGTTTTTTGGGCACTAATAGCAACTATATACAGACTGCTCACGATACTCAGTCGCTGTTTAGATGAAGGTTAAATCTTACTCTAAAAGCCATTATTTTTCCACAACAACATCAAAAGAAATGAAAGACGGTAATGAGCAATGAATCAATAGCGTGATCGACTGGGAGGCTGTTTCCGTCACACTACTCCTGTGTCATTTATTACACCTCCCCATTAGGCACTAACAAGAAACGACTCGGAAAAGCTTCTCTGCATAAGCATTCCTCGCACACCAAAAATGAGGCTGCTCTGCTTTTCTTTGCGTGTTTGCTCCTTATGATTCAAGTCTGTCCTTTTCTGCACACCGCGTCTTAACCCCAGGTTCACATTTGGTGTGCGGTAAATTACTATGGGTTCCCAATGCCGCTCTAATTGCTTAAGTTGCTAATTGGGCAGTGGAAACAACCCCCTTGATCTTCATTGGGGATTTCCACAATTTAAAAATAAAAAGCTTAAGAGATTTTTTTAAGACCGCCAGTAGACATCTGGATGGCCCTGCCCTGAAAGCATATTCATAATTAATCCACACAGTCTGGTGGAAGGTGCCCTCTTTTTGATAGAACGGTGTTTCTGCATTACCCTGTTAAATATGGAAGGATGTAAACTGGGCATGCGAGCACATGACATTTGAATAAAAGCATGCGGCTCATTAAATTTACAGTAAAGAAGCTTGATGGGTTTTCTCAGTCCACAGCTTTGAAGCAGTGGGCACACGGCCTTCAACAGAAGTGAACTAGACATTTTTTCACTCTTGTCAGCTTTTAGAATCCTGACTTCATTGTTTAGTTAGTAACAGATTGCTTTCCAATTAAAATGTATTGAATTAAAATTAGGATAAACAAACTTGAATCAAAATGTTTGAACACTGTTAAAAACTGTTTTGTTGGTAAATGTAAAAAATAACTTTTCATAGAATATTCACTGAAGGACCCACTGGACACTTGTGCCAAACCTTCTACAAAGTCTATCTTAAATGTGTTGGCTGTGCTAAAAATGTGTTGATTTGGTCCAATTTGTGTTCTCATGAGGCAGCTTGCCCTGTAACTCTGTGGAGGATCTAGTGAGAGCGCCGCTATTTCTCTAGAAACGTTTCTATCCACCCCCATTTTCTATTTTTACAGATTTTTTTTTAACACATTGTAATTTATTAAGCCCTTCAATCACAGTTTTTGTTTTGTATGTAATTGTATGTGATACTATGATAGCAATCTAGCTCTTAAAGTAAGTAAATTAAGGTTACTGGTTACCATAGACTGCATTGCATAGAAGTTCAAGCCTGAAATGACATTACTACCGGGCAGTTTTCATTCAGTTTTCTAGTTCATCTGGCACGTATTTGTGGAATTACTTCCTATACCAATTACAATAGTCTGTTAAACAAGTCTGAGTAAAGACTGCAATTTTCAACTAATCTAGACCTACTTTAGTTTAAGAAGTTCTAAGAAACTGGCAAGCATCTGCCACAACATAATTTGATTTTCTTCCATTTAATTTACATGTTTTATTTTTGCCTGCAGCAAATTTTTGTCACTAACCATTCACCCCCTGTAGGCTAAATGTCTCACAGTAGGGTTCGAAACTCTATTAAATGCACCATCTTGGGGAAAAATAAGGCATTTCTATTGATCAAAGGATCCAGATATGCAGTACTTACAGTAGTTTATTAGTATCAAATAAAAATGTCATATCATGTTTTGCTGTGCTTGTCTGGTTGGCTGTACTGAGGAAGTTGATGGTTGATTTGAATGTGTATGTGAAGGGAAGACAGTGCAGCTAATGTAGACAAGCTCTTTCCATTACTGCACCATCTGTTCCCTCCGCGTTAGCTCTCTGCCAGATGCACACAGGCCGCAGTCCCCGTCCCCTTGCACTGGGAAGACCTCATCCAGACAATTATTGTACCACAAAGATTCAACTGGCTGACCTGATCATATAGCCGGCTGTGCAACCTTTTGAATTAGATGCAATGAGTGTTTTCAAACGGGTAAAAGGGTCATTTAAAGGGGCAGGGGGGGGTGTATTTTATTGTGCTATAAATGTTCCTCAGATAATACTAAGGACAATCCAATAGGAGGATTTGGTTCATATTCATCATCCAATCTACTGAAAGAAAAAAGTGTATTCAAGGTAAAAATAAGTTTGTAATCATTATAAAGCTTTTTTCTCCCACAGAATTGGAGGATTTGTTACAGACAGCACAATACTCATACAGAAGTAAAAATGTTGTTGTTATGCAATGTTTTGTGGAATGGGAAAACAAAAGCTAATATAAATGATTGCTTCTCTATGACAATGCTCCCCATCAGAATGAAAATGTCTCCTATATTTGATTTCTACACATATGTTTACCAGATACTTAGTATTCAACGATAACATAATTAGATAATATACATTGTGTTTATTGTAAATGTGATCAAAAACTGCTTACTAATAGGGCTTCAGAGGAGTATTTCATTGAGCTCAGGATGGAACGTGAACATTTTTTACCATGAAAATCCGCCATGTTTGAAGCAACTGTGCAAAACGTCCACAAAGAATCATTAGCCAAAACAACGTAAAAAAAATAGAGTAAACAAGAGATCCGTGGAATAACCCGATAAATATCTGGGTCACTACTTGTTAATACATTTATCTCTCCACAGTGTCAGAATATGTTTTACTGAACTCCAAGTTTAGTATTTAGCATCTTAAAATCTACATTGGGTTAACATTGGGCTAACTCTATTCTATGATGTGTGATGTCAGAATCCCCAGCTAATACAGTCCGGAAAGCATTTCTCCCATAGAGCGCTATGTAAAAACAAGCCGCTCATGTTCGGCTAGAGGTCAGATTTTGGAGTGAATTTTGTCTATTTTGAGATCATGAACTTTTTCTTCAAAATCTCTCAGTTTTTAATATTTTTTTAATTTTAATATCTTTTTAATCTTTCTGCTCTGCTCTAGCAAACATTCAACAAGTTGATAAAATAACTAGCTTTTTGCGTCAACTTATTGTTGTAGCTAAGGCTATGTTCACGTTCCTAATGATTAGAAGGATGTGTTAAAAATACAGGCAGTCATTTAGTCTCATAATGAGCTAGTTTGTGCGCACTGGATGCAGATGAAGCAATGATGACCAGTGGCGTTAGCAGAGGAGCGTCCGTCTGGGCTCTGAGGTTTTATGAAGCTACAACAGCGATAAAGGAATAACAAGACTTTTACAGAAGAGTGAATCTGTGGCTGTTTTGGACCAACTCAACTTCAAGGAAATGTGGGACGTTTCTTTGGTGGTGTTGATCTGCATCTGGGACTGCAGGTGGTTGGTTTAAAGCAGGGCTGTTTTTAATGCAACGTTTGTGGCATCTGTTTGACCAGGGCGCTGTTATGAATATCTCATCATATGTGTGAATTTTGTGGAGTTAGAGCATTACACACCTGTAGTAGAGCTGTCATAGGATCTGCCACTCATTCAAATTGTTTCTTGAGCATAAATAATCAAATAAATGACAAGGCTCGGCTGCATAAATAGGAGTAGGACAAATTTGCAAAGAAACAAACATAGCCAACTCCGTTTGTACCTACAATGTGTCAAATACATGCCTTTATATAAAATATGAATGAACTATTTAAGCCTCGGCTTGTTTCACTCAAAAAAGAATAATCGTTAGGACTGAATATTGATGATCACCCCAAGTCTGCTTGCCTACTCATAAACGTCAACGCATGCTACTGGTCTGTACTGAAAATAAACATTCTGAAATTTTCTTAACAAAGTCCATTAGATTAAATGACAAATGAATTAAGCCTATTACTGACAGAACACATTTTAAATTACTCAAATTGGGGAATGTCAGACCTTTTCCCATACACATTCATAGACACAAAATTCTCTATCTCTCCCATATCATTTATACTTTGGGGAAAATGTTCAAAATTGGGACCGCTTACTGTTGACTCAATAAACAGACTTGTTCAAAGCGGTAACTTTTACTTCCATCACGTACGCTCACATGTCAATAACTCGTACAGACATCCCGTCGACCCCACCAACAAAACCTCGTACACAGGAAACATAACTTAACAAACTCCCCTTTTTTCTTTTTAGAAAAGTGCTTAAAGAATACAGCTTGTAAACATTACTTTTCAAGAAACATATAAACAATGAAATGCAAGATTTAGCCAAACACAATTGCAACAAAGTTAATTTATATTTTTAGTGTGCAAACACCTTCGCTGAGTGCCTTCAGAAGTCCAAGTGCTGATGCCCCTTTTTTGGTCAGCAGTTAGCCAGCTGCTCTTTGTGGCAGACCACATGACCTGCTGTATGGTCCAGAGTGTATCAGTTCTTTCATACTGCTGATCTCAAGGCTCAGTCTTTCTCTTGACAATTTTGTGGATTTAACTGCATCAAGAAGAGAATGATTGTCTGTGACACACACAATTGGGCACAGCTTTGGACGAACAGTCCCCGGTGGTAATTTCAGAGTAAAGAGTAAGAAAAACTGCACTATCAATCCCATCTGCAAGGGCCAAGAGTCTCTCCTGCCAATGTGCTCCGCACGACCCTCCGGATCCTCTTGGACTGCCAAATATGGGTGAGAACTTTCCATTTTCACCCATGAAGCATGATGAAATGTCCACCTTGTGTACCTCCATCTGAAAGGTTTCCCATAGAGGAATCACTTATACCACAAGTTTGATGGAGCTGTCTTCTCCCAGTACTGAAACCTCAACATGACATGTTCTGATTGACTTTTCTAATGAGTTTGTTCGCACAGTGCAGAGTCTGAACTGTAGCATGTTTTGGTGTTCGATGCCAGGATGGATATGCACACATAATGTCTGGCCTACTCTGTCTTGCTACCCACAATATTTGTCCAATCTTTGATTTAACATGTCCATTTCACAGTTTGTCAATGTTGCTTCAAGTTGTGTTGCTCTGGTAGGATCAATAGGAATTGTCTGCAGATTTTGAATGTATGTTTCTTTGTTGCACTTGTATCTCACCCTCCACAGAATGAACTTCCATTCCAATGTAGCTGAAGTCATTGTACTCTTCCCGTCCAACTTGAAACGCTGCTTTTAACTGAGGAATCACAGTCATGGAGAATACATTAGTTCCCCCCCAGATAAAGTCATCCACGTGAGAAGCAAGGATCCCCTTCACTTTACCACACTGATCGAGGCCAGAAAACACTGCTGGGTCCACCTTTGACACTTGAGCTTCCAACTGTTGCATGGTGTCTCTGACTCTATGATACCAGTACAAAGAAGCATCTGTTAGACCATAAACACATTTTTTAACTTCCATACAGCTCCTTTGCTTTGTGCTTCCTGTGGTGGACGAATGTAAATGTCTCTATCCAGTGTTTTTACCTTGCAAAAGGCTGCTTTGATGTCTATGGAGTTCAGCCGCCATTTGTTTTGACTTACAACGGCCATGATCATTTTCAAGGATTCTGTAGCGCATGTTAGGTGAGTCTTTTGGTAAGTTCTTGCGTGTTCAGCTCTTCAAACCCTCTTGCTACTAATCTAGCTTTAGCACAACCCTGCACCAGTTCTTTAAGCGTGCACACCCACCTTGTTGAGACACATTTCTGACCTTCATCTTTAACCTCATCAAAACGTCATTCTTTCTCCAGTTGGTGAGTTCTGCATGTTTTGCTGGCACAAAGACATCATCAGCGCATAAACAAATACTTCATCCCCACTGTTTGGTGCACTCATTCTCTGTTGGAATCACTTGAACACTGTCCATTATTCCAAGGTTGACTGACCGTGATGTGCCGGCTATTTCCTCTGGCTGGCTGAACTGCAAGTTGTACCAGTGTCTTAGTTGTCCAGTAGCTTTTCCTGCTCGACTAAGTATTTTTGCGGTTTTTGCTTCGACCACTTTCATTGTCAATATATTTCACCACTTGACCAATTTTTAGCTTAAGGCCTTCACAGGGAGGAACTAACCTGTGTTGTTTGAAGACTGCTCATGACTGCCACTTGTAGCTAGCTTGGCTGCATCAGGGGTTCAATGATCTCAGCATTAAGTGACTCAATCTCTGCTTGTGTTGCCTCTTCATTGTCACTTTCAATTTCACATAGATCTGCTGCTGGTGGTGCTGAAGATTTGTAAACTGTTTTTACTTCTGTTGTTGTTTTATTCACTTTAGTTTGAGGTTCAGTCACCTTCGTAGTCTAGACTGATGCACCCGTACATAGGATCCCCCATGTCTAACAAATACAACAGCCCCATCTTGTCCTATCACCACACCTGGACCTTTCCACTCATTACAGTCAACCCTTTTGTAGTAGACTCTGTCTCCTGTGATATACCTGTTGTACCGACGGGTTCAAACTCCACGATGTAGGTCCACCATGGCGACACTGCTCGCTCTGGTGACGCGATCAAACTCCGTGTACGCTTGCGTACTGCGCGTCTTTTTTCTTCTTTTAAAAACACAGAGTCTAATTTCGCCAAAAGAGCGGCCATACCGGTGTCAGCGTTCAATCGCCAGCGGGTATCTCCAGCGCACTTTCTCTCGCTCTTCCCGTTAGCGACAAGGTAACAGCTAGCGCTTGCTTCTTTTTGTCCAGATCGGTGACTAATCTCCAGATTTCAATCTCATTTTTCCAAGTTCATATGACGTCTTCTCGTCAAATGGCGGCGGAATCTTGTAGTTACCAGCAGCAGCCATCCTCTGCTACCTGTTGACTCAATAAACAGACTTGTTCAAAGCGGTAACTTTACTTCCATCACGTACGCTCACATGTCAATAACTCGTACAGACATCCCGTCGACCCCGGAAAATCCCCCAAAAACTCGCGTTACCAACAAAACCTCGTACACAGGAAAACATAACTTAACACTTACAACCTCACCTGCTGTGTATTCTAAAAATCTGCATCTAAATCGCTCATGGAAAACCTATACTTCAGATGAGTGATTCAAGATTTATTGAATAATCAAGAGAACAAAACTCTATTGCCCATATGGGGAGAGCCTTACTTTCTTTTTTTCTCAGATTCTATCCCTCTTCCTGCCATGTCCAGTCTCTGTCCTAAAAACAAATGAAAACAATAATCGTTTGGCCATTGATATGGCCAGAGAGATACATGTAAATTCATGGATATGAAATATTTTATTCCTGCTAATTCTCCTTGCTGAAGCCCTGAGTGGTAATAACATGTTCTTTCCGCTCGTTGTGCCAGACGAGCGACAGGAAGACTGTAGGCCATAATTATCCTGTTTGTTCAGAGGCCCACTGCTTTTATTATTTAAATCTCATAGGGCTGTTGAAAGGGCTGAGGGGTTCGCTCTCTCTCTTCTCTCTCTCTCTCTCTCTCTCTCTCCTCTCTCTCTCTCTCTCTCTCCCTCTCCCTCTCCCTCTCGTGTCTCTCTCTCTCTACCCCTTCCCCCGTTCTCCCCATGCTGGGTCAGAACAATGTTAATGCTTGTTGGCTTGTTTCAGGTCTCTGTTTCCTTGTTTTTATCCAGGGTGTCAAGGAGCAAAGCTGAACCTGAAAGTGCTAGCTGTAGATTGTTGTGTTGATGCAAAGAATGTACAAAAATAAACGTGGACATATTGCAACAAATAATGTAATGTGAAGCTAATGAGGAAGGATGGAGCGTGGGATTGACAGGCAGATGTCTCTCAGTGATGCGGCTGCTTTATCGGACTGCTGTTGTGAAGAAGGAGCTGAGTCCAAAAGGCAAAACTCTCGATTTACCAGTCAATCTGTGTTCCTTCCCTCACCTTATGGTCATGAGCTTTGCGTAATGACCTTAAGGACAAGATAGCGGATACAAGCTGTCAAAATGACTTTCCTCCGCAGGGTGATTGGGTGCTCCCTTAGCTCAGTCACACTGGAGGAGCTCGGAGTAGAGCCACTGCTCCTCCACGTCGAGAGAGCCAGCTGAGGGGCTCGGGCATCTGTTCCGGATGCCTCTTGGACACCTCCTGGGAGTTGTTCTGGGAATGTCCCACTGGAGACGGCCCAGGACACACTAGAGGGACTATGTATTCTCTGTGGCCTGAGAACATATGTGAGTGAAGTCTGGGCCTCCCCGGCCCCTAACAAACAGAAGAGAAAGTATGGCTGTACTGGAATTCTAGAATAACTGAAAATACTCACACACAAAAAAGAAAAAAAAAAAGATAGATAGATATATATATATATATATATATATATATATATATATATATATATATATATATATATATATATATATATATATATATATATATACACACATATATTGTTACTCTTTGCCAATTTCTACAAACATTTGAAAAAATTATAAATAAAAGCACATGTACGCAATACTTCCTGGATGCATTGTATAATTGTATGCTGCTACTGTTACCACCTTGTGGTTGAATATTACACTGGTTTACAGTCCTTTATAGAATAAATGTTTCTATTGACCCACAAATCCCTAAATAGTAGAGAGCTTAAGTATTTGAGGGACCTGCTAACTCCTGATCCCCATCGGCCCCTGAGATCAGCTGGTGCTGGTCTCTTGGCGGTTTCTAGAGTTCAGACCAAATATGGTGAAGCCTCATTTTCTTTCTATTCCTCCCAATTGTGGAATTCCTCTCCAGAAAATCCAGTTTTGAAATAAAGCCTAATAGTTTTAAAGCTAAATTAAATACTCATATTTTCAATATTTCTTATGATTAACTCATTGCAAGGTTACATTTCATTGACTTTAAAGTGTTTTTTGTCATAATTATTTATTCTTTGGAAACGTGTAAATTACATGAACTTTATATTTTTTATTTTATGTAAAGCACTTTGAGTTGTCTATGCGCATGAAAGATGCTTTACTAATAAACTTGACTTGACCTGTACTCCAGATGATGCTCCTATTATACATACCACTATCACCTCCAGCTGCTAAAGTAACTAAAGTTCATGACTTTGTTGCACTCTCTGTAGGTAAACTAGTTATACAGCTACTATTTACACACACATACACACACACACACACACACACACAGATGACCGGAAACTGGCTGAGCAACTCAACACCTCCGACTCCAGGTTCGAGGCCACCCCCCCTTCCCCACTGTGGACACCTACGTTTCCCCACTGTGGACCTATGTTTACGAACTGTGTTCAATGACAATAGCAATAAACCTTTTCTGATTTTATACACATTATTGTATATACCATTATACTATAAGGCTGCAAGCTTAATTTATACATGTTTTAATAATAGCAGTTGTATAGCAGTTAATAATTTAGTCCTCTCTCAAATGTTACTGGTCCTTGAATATAATCCTATGTAATCACAAAGACCATGCTTATCAGAAAAAATTGCTATTATTTTTTCATGGTTTTTTCACTGTTCTATACTTACCACAAACATCCTTTACTATACTTTATCTGCCACTACTTTTACTCTTGCTATAAGCTCTTCAGCTCTGCTTATTGCCTGCTCTGTGGAGCTCTGCAGAGATGGCTGAGTTTGCCTGCAGTCCTCCACATCATCAATCTTTGTGACCAGCCCGGTGCAATATTTATGATATTTTATGACCTAATAGACTGTTTCCACTTGTCAGTTAAATAATTTCATAACACAGTGTAATGCAAGCATAACCCTGAGCTGGACAAAAGTATCTTATAGATTCTTATATATTGCTGCAGTTGGTAAAGAGCTTTGTTCACACTACACCCTCAAACATGGCTCAGATTTAATTTGTTAAGAAAATGTTTTAGTGTGGACAAGATCAGTTGGTTTATATTACATTCTGCTCCTGTACGCTCTCATCCGTATTTACGTCACCATGGCTGCAGCGGACACAGTCAAATTAAAGTATCATGTAGTCAGTCAGACCTATTCACTTCCGAGTGGTGGAAAGGGTATGCATTCAATTTCATGCATTATCCATTCCGATATTGTAGATCTGGTATTATATATCCACAGAGCGACTGTCAATAAGCGACATCTCCACTACGACAAAAATAAAAGTTGATGAATCAGTGTGGAAAAAATATAAAAAGATTTGACATAGGACGCGATTGCACGTTCACCACATATAAATTGGGACAAAACCAGGACTAAACTTGAAACTAAACTTGCTAGTTCAGGGCTAATCAAGGATTGGAAGAGGACCAAAACAGGTCTACATATTCAGGAATAAACTGGGCCCAGTTTAGGACTAAATAATGACAAGTGTGAATGCACCTTTTTTCAGTTTGGTTTCGTTTTAAATAATGTGTCCTAACCTTGCACTTAGCTAGGCAGGTAGATAACCATTATCACAAAAACCACACCATCTTTCCTTTTAGCTGTTTTTTTATTGGATGCATGGCATGGATTTGATGAATAAAAGTTAAAACTGTAACACAGAATAGTGTATGAGCTGAAAACGTTTTCGGAGTAATAAAAGTACAATGTAATCACAAGACTCATTACAAACATGTACACAGTAAATGTGAATTAGCTAAAATGCTACAATGACAAATGACAACTTAACAACTCAAATGTACCAACATATAAATGATTAGTTCTAAGTGCACAGTCATAGATTGCATTATTTTTTACAAACATACTGGACACAGCGTGGTAGAAAGAACGTGACTTCGCGTCCGGTCTAGCGCTTAACAGGAAGCGAGAAATGGCACCACTTCTGGTTTACCAAAATAAAATGTAAATATATAGAACTTCTGACAAATAAAACAGAAAGGCATATAAATAAATCTGTTTGCAACATAAAATAATCTCTGGATGGCTCAAAATGAGCCAGAACGTACTGTTATGGCCTTTATCAATATGGGATTTAAGAACTTTGTGGCTTAGTGTAACCCTTGAACAGATTTAAATGAAATCGAACAGGATCCCATCCATTCCCTAATATCATTCAAACACATCAACAGCAGTACAGGGGACCAAGTTAGTTAGTGTGAGAACATCTCTACCATCTTAAAAGATTATGTGTAAAATGTAATTTATTATGGAGCATATAAGTAACAGTTTCTTCTTTCCAGATTTGTAGCCACAATGTATGATTTAAGGCCAATATATTTTATAGCAGCTGGTCTAATGGAAAGAAGTGCTCTCTTTTCTGTTTTTCTTCAGCACAAGGAGGCAGCCAAGGTTTCTTCACACAACAATTACCACCTCCGGATGCGTCCAACCCTTTCTGTGGACTTGTTACTGCGATTCTTTTGTTGTTTTTTGATGCCTTTTTATCTTATCTGAACCTTTTTCTGCTATTTCTGCATATACTAGGACTATACTATATAACACACACAAAGGTTAATCTCTTTAGCTGTCAGTCCAAGTGAGGCTTGTACAACAGGTTTTTAATGTCACCAAATAAAGGCCACCAAAAATGTGGCAGACATGGAATGGACAGCACTGATTAGACACACACTACATGTATCAGGATGGAAGAAAACTGTACTGTATAGAATTAAATACTTAAAAATAGATGTATTCAACAAAACAAGTAAATTATTCTTCGACAATACACTTGACACCTGTGATTTTTACAACTACTTGTGCTGCAACTATCGCCAGTAAAAATACAATGAATACCATTATTCAGTGTTGCGAAGTCTAAAAACATTTACCGAATGCCAATTTTTAGGGACTATATTCGGGTCCAGTTATTTCTTTCTGTTGGTGGTTTTCAAAATACAATTACTAAAATCCATGAAATACACTGCAGTACTTAATCATGAAATGTAGGATTTGAATTGCACAGCATTAGCAAGAACAAAAAGAAGACATTGCTCTTGCAGTGAGTGTCACTACTCAGTGATGTGGTAAATAAGTGCACAAGAAACAAGTTGCTTTTTTAATTTACATTTTGTTCTTTTACCCTATATCATAATGCAACTATTCCAGGTATTTAGAATACAGTACTCTGAGTATCCTTCACTGCTAGAAAGTTTGTGTTGTTTCTCAGTGTCTACTGTGTACAACAAGCTTCTACTACTATTATTTAAGTTACTACACTTACTGTGGTTACCACAGTTCTTACATTATTGCTTCTACCAGCAAATAGCAACTTCTACAAATTTTATATATACTTTATACCATATGATAAATAATACTATTGCTCATAATATATCCACAGTATATCCAAAAAAAATTGTGCTTTGGAAAATGTAACTATATTTGGTAAAGTTATTTCACCTCTGCAACTTGTCCAAATGTTTGACACTGGCTTATATATTTCTCCAGGCCATTCTATAGGCTGTTATCGCTGTATAAATGTGCCTCTCTGTGGAACAATGTTTGCCATGGACCATATCTTTCCTCACTACTTGTGTCAGCCCTCCCCTATACACTTAGAAGACTGCATTCAGCACCATAGACAGTTCCTATCCCAATGACACGCCACACCAGCATCGACTGAAATTATGAGAGAAGGATATGCCCGAGTCCTGGGGACAAGATATATTCTGGTGAAAGGAGAAGACAGGGTGTTGTGCTCTTACAGAAACACAGAAAAAAGCAGTGTGTTTTGGGATAGCCCCTGCCGAATTCTAGCTGCCATTCCTCACTCCCTTTGAGCTTCAACAATTCACCGCAGACTGGTTTATTGCCCTACAAAGGCAAAAAGCAGTAACTATTACTTCTGTCCTCGCTTTTCTTTCATCTGGTGTTTCCCAGCCCCTTTTCTCCTTTTTTTTACCCACTCTTCTGTTTATTAGTTTGCAACTTCTTTCCACGTAATTCAAATAAATAAACTTTTCACATGGCTGCTTTCCAGAGAAACTTCGTCCAGGAGAGAAACTTCGTAAAGGAGAGAAATAAATGTGTCTCTTTTTACTTAAAGATACAACATGCATAAACTAATGTTGCAGACTGGTAGTTAGAGTTTAGCATATTTTAGATTTGATATGAAAGTATTGTTATATGGTGCGTTGGACAAATAATCTTCTGATTAGTGGCTACATTTATGTAAAATAGACTTTCATGAGTTTATAACCATGTCACAACAGTGTTCCCTCAGCACTAGCTTACTCTGGGTGGTTATTTTCTTGAATGTTTGAGCAATTTTGTATTGTCCTGCATTTAAGGCTTGAATGCTCAGATTTTTGTTTTGTTTTTGTCTACCTCCAATCTCCACCCGCTGTTCTCTGCTGCCATTTTTACAAGTTCAGTCTCTGGGTACTTAATACTTGTGGGATTAAAAATGTATATCTATAGCCATTTTTCATGAAGGGTGAGGCAGGCCTGTGCCTGGTCTCCCCTCTTGTTTGCTTTGTACTTGGAAACACTGGCCCAATGTATTAGAACATCATAAACAATACATGGTGTTATAATGTACGCAGGTAATGTTTTATTGTTTCTGACCCAGCCAGAGATATATTGGCTAAATGTCTGGACAAATCAACATACAAAAAATGAAGTTCTATCCATCCATCTACTGGCTACCCCGTTTGACATTTAGAAAGACCTACCCATTTTAATGGCAAACAGAAACCCTCAAATATTTAGGTGTGGTTTTCCAGAAAACTTTGAGAGAAAACTATATGCCATTTTTTAAAAACTAATTCCATATTTCAGTCTAAGCCAATGGATTTACAAGGTATTTACAAATAAGAAGGTATTATAATCAAGAAATGAAACATAGTAACGATTATTATAACCCTTTGACTGAAATATTTTTCATTAAGGCAATCAGAACTTCTAAAGTATGTAGATGTAAATGGTTGTCCATGCCATTCATGCAATCTAGTAAATACCGGTACATTAAATTTATATGGGAAAAAGAGGGTAATTTTGTTTTGCTGGATGAGGAGTGGGGAAATGTGTTGATCACAAAATATCATCATGTCAAAGTCCCCACTACTCACATGCTGAATGCTGCAGAAATTGTGGTTGCCAGGAGAATCATCATTTTCTGGAGCTATCCTGTTGCACAAAAATATTGGACTGAAATTAACAAGGCACTGCAGTCATACTTTGTTTTGCCCTGCTTTTGATTGATTTTGTGTGTTTTGTGTTTTGTGTTTGTTTTTATTTATTTTCAATTTGAAATAAGTATATAATAATGATAACTAAAAAAAAAAAACCTACGACTCTGAAGAGGTGGGGCCTATCAGTTCAGCAGATGTGAAAAGGAAGTCAATGGAATCATTTCTATTATTTTACAATTGATAAAATGTATATAATGATCTACTAAATATCAAGAAAAAAAAGCATAATATGTCATCTTTATAATACATATATATTTGAAGAGGATAGTGCATATACACACACACGGACAATGTATAAACATTCCAGATCAAGCATGAAGCTAATTTCAAGACATAGTCCTCATCACTCCAAACCTAACTAATAAATAGCTGTGATCCTCACAATAAAGGGCAAAAACAT
Organism: Chaenogobius annularis; assembly: GCA_015082035.1. NCBI lineage: Eukaryota > Metazoa > Chordata > Actinopteri > Gobiiformes > Gobiidae > Chaenogobius > Chaenogobius annularis. Next base: position 670,954 of record BJKM01000005.1, read on the forward strand.
TACAATAAATAAGAATTTACAGAAATGTTCGATTTTAAATTATTATTTTTTTAATAAAAAAAATACAACGCTTCATACATGCATACATTACAGATTTGGTGACTACCCATTTTTAAGCTTAAGAGTACAATATATCTAAATATGAATCACCATCAATATTTACATTTGGTTATGTCAGACGGCTCATTTGAGTGCAGGTGAAAGCCTAAAGGCAGGTTTGAATGATTGATAATTGCATGTTTTTTATATGTACAAAGGCAAAACTATCCAACATTAGTAGATACACTTTCATTTAGCTTAGAATTGAGTTTAATAATATCAAGACCTAAACCCCTCTTCTGGAAATGTCACTTAAACACACACTCTTTAAGACACAAATGATCTGAACCAGCTTTGACTCATGCATTGGCACTTCATTCAAACATACTTTATATTCTCTTTATTATCTTATCATCTCAAACCATCTTCAAGTGTCCCCTTTTCTCTCTGTTGCCGTGGAAACATATGAGCTCCAAGCACTTCCCACGTGGTCAGCATTTGCATAGGATTTGGAGACACCTGCGCAAACTTTGAAGGGGAGAATATTTGATTTACTTTATTGGAGCAGGTAAATTTACAGTTTTTTGGGCCGTAAAAAAAATTCCGCTGACACTGCCATCTAGTTGTAGCTGGCAGCAGCGCATTAACAATATTTCACCGAGCTGTCACTGGCTGCGGATGTGGTCAGCAGCCGTATAGACTAAACGAAATATCAGATGAGGCGCTGCTCTGGCTTGATATATTTATGTGTAGCCAGTGCATTAGTCACGTTTCTGTCAAGTTCCAAAATACAATTAGCAGAAGAAAAGAAGAAAATAGATTTGCGATTACCATTTGAACAAAGGATGACTTTCTTATCATCTTCACCCTGGTCAGAGAAGCTGTCTCCAAAATGGTCTCACAGTTGAATTTACTGTCCTTAAAAGCTATTTGACAGTGGGCTGTAAATTAATTAGACATGTTTATAAGCAGCACATGAACCATGTCTGACCACATGCGTCAATGGAAAGAGACGTGAAAATATAAAGTTTTCTTTACATTGTGTCCATGGGGTTGCATTATAGTGTTTATTCATTTCATTCATTTATACGGGAAAAAGTAAACATCCAATAATCAAGTGTGATCCCAAAAAGTGTTTTGTAGAAGGTTATTTATTTTGCATCAAAAGACAGAAAACCAACATTCACAACAGGATCAGACATTAAACCCACACTCAAAAGCAGTTCATTCAGTGGCAATGCTCACGTCCACATCAAAATCTGATTAATATCTGTCATTTGGACATTTGAGATTAATAATGCAACGTGCAAATTGCAAAATCTGATATGAGTTATCAGAGGGCTCATGAGCAGAAAGAAATCGGATGATTTTGTTGATTTTAATACTATTTTAACTCAAACAATCTGGTCATAATTACATTTTTAGTGTGCATATCACTGCAGCCGAAGACTACAAGTGTGTCAAACAAAAAGAGTCATGCCTTTTTTTAAACAGGTATCAGCTGTTTGTCATCATTTCTGATCCTGGTGTAGATGTGGAAGTAGTTATTTTGTATCTAAAAGTAAAATCTGGTGGACTTGTCCTTTATATAGTTTATTACCCCCCCACACATCCAAGCAGATATCTATACTTTATATTCTTTCTTTATATTTATATAGATTATTTTTTTACAATGATAAATCGACTTTTTTAAATTTTCAATTCATAGTTTACTAATATAAATAGTTTCGTGTGTATTCACGGAGTAAAGTGTGATAGCTGTTGGACAAATTAAATTTAATTGTCATATATTTAATCCTAAAGTGATATTTTTACAGTATTTTAATCACCGATCTAAACTATTTCTACTTTTAAAATTACATTTACTTATTTAATTAATAAGGGAACATTCCCTGAGTGCTCCATGCATATTTTAGCACACATTTATATCAATAAGTTTCAATATTTTATTATTGTAGTCATTTATTGATATAGCTTGTTAATATGCTGTGTCTCCAATTAGCCAGTTTTTCAAAGGTCAAATGGTTAGAATAGCTGTGTTGCACATTTGAATAAATGATCCTGGCATGTTTGCATAATGACACAGCTGCATGTTAGGCTGCTATTCCTCAAACAGTGGAGGGGCATCTGGTAGAGCAGAGTCCATGCCTGTGCGAGTGGACCTATTGTCTTTTTAACACTAATCTGTGAGCAGAAGAAGGATATTAAAAATGCATAAGGAAATGCTACCAGGCATGGACCTATGAGCGATCATGCCAGTCTCTGTACTGTTACTGCATAGCAGGTAATACAGTATGTGTTTGGTTTGAAAAATACTTGTGTTGGGTTCATGAAACCAAAATCACTGGAAAAAGGTAGCCATAGAATTGAGCATGCTAATAAAGACAGCAATGTAATCTGAACAATCATTTTAGCCACTAGAATACGGTCAAACTATCTACTGGGTGACAAAAATGAATAGAAATTATTATTATTATTATTATTATTATTATTATTATTATTATTATTATTATTATTATTATTATTATTATTATTATTATTTTGTTATTATTTATAATAATGATATATTATTATATTAGTTTTAGTATCCCAATGACACTGTTGCAACTATATACTATATACTATATAAATAAAAAGTTTAAACTTTCAAATGGGGTGATGATGTCATCACTCTTCAGGGGCCACTCCTATTTTATATGATGGAATGTTGGTGATTTTAAACTGCTCCAGAGTTTTGAATGATCAGGGGCCTCATTTATAAAGCCTGGTACGCACAAAACGAAGCCTAAAATGTGCGTAGGCCTTTTTTCACACAAGTAGTGTGATCTATGGAAAAAATACTTGACATCAAAATGCCAGTGTTTTTATGGACAGAATTTCTAGGCGCAGACAGGGGTCGGAGGGTGTCCGGTTTGGGGACCACAGGATCTCATCTCTGCTGTTTGCAGATGATGTTGTCCTGATGGCTCCATCAAAACCCGGGACCTTGCAACATGAGCACTGGGACGGTTTTGCAGCCGAGTGTGAAGCAGCTGGGATGAGAATCAGCACCTCCAAATCTGAGGCCATGGTTCTCAACCGGAAAAAAGGTGGCTTGCCCTCTCCGGGTGGGTGGGGAGTCCTTGCCCCAAGTGGAGGAGTTCAAGTATCTCGGTGTCTTGTTCACAAGTGAGGGAAGGATGGAGCGTGAGATTGACAGGCGGATCGGTTTGCAGCGTCTGCAGTGATGCGGTCGCTGCATCGGACCGTTGTGGTGAAGAAGGAGCTGAGACGAAAGACAAAGCTCTCGATTTACCGGTCACTGTTCCTTCCCTCACCTATGGTCATGAGCTTTGGGTAATGACCGAAAGGACAAGGTTGCGGATACAAGCGGTCGAAATGAGTTTCCTCCGCAGGATGCCTGGGCGCTCCCTCAGAGATAGGGTAGGAGCTCAGTCACACGGGAGGAGCTCAATGTAGAGCTGCTGCTCCTCCACGTCGAGAGGAGCCAGCTGAGGTGGCTCGGGCATCTGTTCTGCCTCCTGGGCGCCTCCCTAGGGAGGTGTTTTCGGGCATGTCCACTGGGAGGATGGCCCCCGGGAAGACCCAGGACACGCTGGAGGGACTATGTCTCTCGGGCCTGGGAACGCCTCGGGATCCTCCCGGAGGAGTTGGAGGAAGTGTCTGGGGATAAGGAAGTCTGGGAGTCCCTGCTTAGACTGCTGCCCCCGCGACACGGCCCCGGATAAAGTGGAAGAAGATGGATGGATGGACGTCAAAATGTGCGGACTTCCACACAAACTCTGGAGCTTGCGTGGAAGTTTGGGAAGAGGTGGGAAGACATGAAATAGCGACACACATGGCAGCTTGGTCAAATGGGACCATCAACAAAAAAGTTAATTCAGTAAAACCAACAGTAATATGTACTTAACAATCTTTGTGAGGGCACGTACAATCAAATGGGTGACAGATCCTTCACTGCGCCCATCATGCACTCGCTTCATGCACGCAGACCAGTCACGTATTTTAAAGTTTTCTATCATTGCTCCTCTGTTCAGATGCCCTCCCTCAGTGTCACAGATCCTTAGTGCTCTCCCTTATCTGAGCCTCTGCCCCACTCTCCCTCGCTCTCCCCCGCTCACTCACCTGACGCACGGGGCTCTCGAAGTTCACGCTCCTCGTCAGACATCTCATGTCAAACAAGGATTTCATTCCGTGTCCTTTAGAGCTGTTGTTCATTCTGGTGGATTACTGTTGCATTATTACAGTTCCAGTTTAGATTGCGCAGTTTGCGCAGAGAGGATTATTACGCCGGGCAGTGTGGGCTACAGTCTGATCTGCACACATTCAGCACAATCAGGCTCATATTTGGACAGATTACTGATAGAAGGGAGCAGTCTTGTTACCATTGACCATCAAATTGCGTGTGGGTCCTGAGTTATTGTTTATTGTTTTTAATACGCTGCAACAGGCTGTGCCCTCAGATGAGCAGCGTCTTGTGAAGGTTTCTGTTTAAATACTTTACGGGCCTCCACCGCCGATTAGTGTCTCCACCTCCATCTCAGAGAATGTCCTCTTTTTTTGCCTTTTCTCATCAGTCTGTGACACCGCGTCTCACACTTATGAATATGCTAAATATGTTAATTTGGTGATTTGCACAGCCATATATGGTATATTAAGGGCTCAGGGCGGGTTCAGGGCAGAAACTCATGAGGAATTGGCGTAGCACAGAAGTACGGTGGGTTGGCATATATATATCTATATATATATATAAGAATCCAACCGAAGAATTCCTGTTATTCCAGTAAACAATAGCTTACTGTTTCCAAGAAAAAGGGACCATGGTTGAGTTGATCAGCTCTCACGGCTGTGTCGCCAGTGTCAGGTCTAACTTACTGTATCCATGACATTCTGCTGCAGACCTGCGGGTAACGCTGTCCTTTGATGAATGCTGAGGAGGCAGAGCTGGCCTCTCTTCCACTCTGCTGCCTGTGGTTTACAGTAGGCTGACTAACACACAACCACGATTTATGTGCACTTGTGATATGAACGAGCACTAAGACATCAAAATGTCACTGTGTCTGTCAGATGGTTCGTGACCTGGAAAATGTAGCACTATTTACAAATCGGAAGCAGCGGTGGCATCGGTCCACTCGTCAACAATATGCATGCTGCAATTATCGATCGCCCATATATTTGAATGTGATTAAGCCTTCTGCAAGTATTAGGTGTGTGGGCAGCGCAGTTGTCGTTTCTCATCTCACCGCACTCCATTGACTTGTGCTAAATTATTCAAGTGAGTGGTAAATCCGTTCATAGGCTAAATATCTGTGTTTTTACTCTTTAATAATGTATAGAAAGTCAAATATAAGCCCATTGAATGAAAAATGCCCCATTATTGGCCAGACGTCACATCTGACCGCACTATTAGGCTTCTAAGCACAAATGATCAATAATAATAAACATTCTATTGACTTCTATTGACTGCTTTTTGTCAATGTTTGATTTGCCACACATCTAAAAAAAAAACAATTAAAGGTGGTTTGAAGAAAAAGATTCAGTTGTAGTCATCTGGACTCGTTTCGACTCTCAACCAAGAGTCATTCTCAATCAGTGAAACAAGTCTGAGAACTCCTGTTTATATTCCACTCTGTGAAAGCCCTGCCCACAGGGCGGGACCTCCTGATAATGGCCCATTGAAACTTAACTGGGATGGGCCTATTGGTCCCTGACTTTTGGCTCCCTCTCCATGAGTGCCTGTTTAGCATCAGAATGCCCAGGGCGTCTCCAGGGTTTCAGCAAACCATTATAAACAACTGGAAGGTTGAATCTGAAACCTCCATTACGATTTAATGAAGGATTCTCTTTTTTAACAAAGATTGCCTCCTTAACTCCTCTTTCAAACCATCTTTTCTCCTGCTCAGAATCTCCACCTCACTGTCTTCAATACTGTCTTTCAATAGAGTGGTTTGTGGCTTTAAGATGAAGATGCACAGCGCTCTGGGGTCCTGAACTTGCGTGTCTTCTGTGCTGATAAAGCCTCTTGTGCAGTGGCTGTTTAGTCTCCCCTATGTAAAGTAACGCTCTTTACAGCTTTCTTCACTGCATTGGATAGAATGAACTACATTGTTCTGTTTCTGTGTAGGCATCTTGTCCTTAAGGTGAACCAGTTTTTGTCTTAAAGTATTGCCTGGTTTGAAATAAACAGGGACTTCGTTGCAGTTTTCCTGACAGTCCCGAGACATAAGGGATAGAGACACCCTTTCTTCTTGGTTCTTTTTCCCTTTTGTCCCTTTTGTCCTGCTTTTTGGTTCTCTTCACTTTGTTCAGAGCCCAAGTCGGGTATCCACAGGCTGAGAGAGCATTTCGGACGTGTTTTTCCTCTTTCCTCTTGCCCTCTGAGCTGGTGGGCACCGCTTGTGCTCTGTGTTGTAGTGTTCTGATCACTCCCAACTTGTGCTGTAGTGGGTGGTTAGAGCCAAAGAGCAGGTACTGATCTGTGTGTGTAGGTTTCCTATACACTTCTATCTGGAGCTTCCCGTCTTCTCCTCTGATAGTGGAACAATCAAGAAAGACCAAGCGGTTCTCATTAGCATCTTCTCTTGTAAACCTGATATGTGGGTCCACCGCATTGATGTGCTCTGAGAAGGCTTCCAGCTCTTGTTTCTTAATTGTCACAAAAGTGTCGTAGCGGTACCAAAGACTTGGAGCGATGCCTGAAAAGGAAGTCAGTTCCAAAATGCTCCATGTACAAGTTGGCCACTATGGGAGAGACGGGCGGACCCATGGCACAGCCGTGAATCTGTCTGTAAAAATGTCCCCGGAATTGAAAGGAAGTGTTGTTTCACTGATTGAGAATGACTCTTGGATGAGAGTCGGAACGTATCGTTTTTTCTAAAACAGAGGCCAGATGACTACAACTGAATCTTTTTCTACAATGGAAACCTCCTGGACGAATGAGGGATTACACCGACAATTAAAGGTGGTGTGTGTTGAACCAGGTGCTGAATGGACAGTTTTGAGTTGTACGTTTTTAATTTTGTGGCATATAATCATTGTTTAATCATATGTTACATTAGTTCACCATTTCCAGATAAATGGGTGGTTCTCCTAACTCTGTAGTCGCTCAAATGCAAATGAAATTGGATCACCTGGACATGCGGTAGGAAAAGGTTATTGTATTCTGTATTGTTAATGTCAATTGAAAAAAAATCATCAGTGATTAACAACCTCTTCTATTCTTCTATCATGCAATGAACAGAATACAACTAGAATACAAAACACTTTATTTATAGATCTAGATAATAATATGAATAAGCATTTACATATTTTTCTAGGTTTGTTGTCATTACGTAATCCCTCATTCTTGAATCGCCACCAAAAAACATTCCTCTCAGTTTTGGCCTATTCCTGACCTTTTCCAAAAATGTCATTGGAAAGGCACCAAAACACTGGCAGACAATATATTTCCCTTTGGTGGCGAGAGAAACTGACATTACTCATTTATCATTGTGGATTTTCTGAGGAAGATTTTTTATTAACATCTTTAATTTAGGGATACAGCTTTTTGACCTTAATGTCTATCACTAACCCTAGATAGGAGAGGTTTCTGCAACTGCAGCTCAAACTCTCTATTTTAGTCTGAGCCACACTTGCGGGAAACATGACAAATTATTTTTATTCAAAGCAATAATTCAATATAATCAGTGCCAGTGTTCTGTAACATTAAAGAGTGACAGATTCAAATATAATCTCACTAAAACAACACTTGGAAGTCATACTCAGAGTGCATCCAGCTCATTATGATTCATCTTTACATTAGCACTGCTTGCGCTGGCACTGTCAACAAAATTACATCTAAGTAATTACAGGCAGCTACTCATCTTTTTATCAACGTGTAAGCTCGTCTGCAGAGAAGCGTGTTCATGCCATTGTCTCCTCCAGGTTGGACTAGAGTACATGTTACACACGTCTCATGAGGAGCCTGCCAGCGCTGGTTTGTACACACTGGAGCTCTTAGACGTTCCTGCTTCCTGTTCACCTCTGCATTGAGTACAAGGTCCTGCTGCACAGCCACTGCTGTCTGCACGGTGATGCCACAGAACTGCTCACAGCACAAACCTCAGCCTGACCCTGGACGGACCAACCCTGTCTGTGCCCACCCAAGACACGGCTCCAGACCTGCCTGTGGAACGCCGGCCCGGCCTCAGACTGTGGACACTTTTAAGTGCAGGTGAATAGAAAAACATCTTTATATTGTTTATATACCAAATGTTCTACGTTCAAAATGACTCTTCTTAGTTTGTGTTATTCTGTAGGGTCTGTTACTACAAACACAGCAGGATATGAGTAGTTTGGGTAAACTGTAAATAGTTTTGATGAATGTAAATGGTCTGTAATTAAGAGGAGCAGGCTGTGCACAAAGTTGAAAAGAGACAAGGCACAGGTTATATTCATTCAAGAAACCCCTATGCCAGAAGAAGAGCGAGAAGAAGAGGAGAAATAACCCAAATCTCAAATTAGGTAAATTTTGAAATATTGGAGGAAAAGTGTGATAAACATGGCAGATATGTGGTTGTTAAAGGGAGGACTGATAATATCAGGATCTCCTTAATAAATGTATATGCACCTAGAAAAATGGTAATGTTTTTATATATAAATAAGGAATTATGTGTTTATATTGGCAAAAAATCACATATTTGGGACATATAAATATGGAAAATTGACTTTCAGGTTTAAATTGGTTTCAAAGTTTAAACATGTTAGATGCAAAAAATATTACAGAGGGAATTTTCTTAAATTCTTGAATTAACATTAAAAAAAATCTAACTTCCAACCCAAATGTTATGGAGTTGAAACTGATAAATCACACTTGGAATTAGATATCAACAAATCCTTCTGTACGATTCATCAATATCTTGTCAAGTACAAGATTGTTAAATTTGGTGTGTGTAGGTGCTACATTAAGGACTGATCTTTGTATTGATAAATGCATATTGAGATAATGTCCCATATACCGTACATCTATGAATGCAATTTGATGAAGTGAAATAATAAAACATCTTTTGTGCAGATTGGGCATTGTTGTTGTTTCCAGGTGACCAAAAAAATTGGTTTTGCCTGAAGTGTCTCCTTAAAAAAGGACTTCAAACCTACCTTTTTAGAAAAGCCTGCGGCTAGTGCTGATATTAATATTATAATGTGTTTGTTCCAATTTGACAGGCTCAAACATCAAAAACGTTGTTTCTGTCCAGATGTCCCAAATGTCTATAGAGATGCATTAGTGAAAAACACTATACAAAAGTAAACAAGAGCCGCTCGTCTCCATGGAGATGTACTTCACTATGACATTATACATTTTTGCATTAAATCAAGAGATTTTATAGCTCAAAACAGAAAAATATGCATTCTTTATGTGAGCAGCTTCGCCTCTCCACAGATTAGACCTGTATCTTGGCCAGTGGTTTGTTTTCTAGCAGGTCACGAACCCTCCACCAGAAAAGACACAAAGTGCATCTTTCAGTTTTATACCGTTAATAATGATTGAATAAATCCATTTGTTAATGTATAGATATTTACATTCTGTTTGTGTCTGTGTTATGATGAACTAAGTAAGTTCGGGTTTTGCTGAGGGAGTGTCGAGGGGAGAACCAGAGCAGCCTCCAGGTGTGACCAAGCAGATCTGACTTTGCTGAGGCCTGACTGGACATTCATTACAAGCTTATGCCGATTCATTTATGAGGACACAGATACAGACCTACATTGTAACCTGACATATCAGTGTCTAAAACCGAAACAACAAAAATAAGCTATACATTAACACAGTTACAAACTTTTTTGTGGGCGTGTGCACCTCTGCACTGCATCCAACCATTAGGAAAGTGTACAGTAGTAGAAAACAGGAAAGTTCGGTTCCAGTGAGAGTCAGATTGCATCGTGTTTGTTGCTGTGGTCTAAGTCCTATAACTTTATACTTGATCATAATTTTAAAAAAGTGTACGCCAGTAATTTTAACAGCTATAGTTCCAGTTGTCACTTCCAATCTCCTCTCCCCTGCCCTCTGATGCTTTCATTTCAGCCAATTACCTTGTACATCCCAAGCGGGGTTAACACCAATTAAACGTCAAGAAACACACAAACCAACCATTGCGCCCCCGGTTATGAGCAGTGCCCCAAATCAAAGTCCCTTCACTAGATTTTTAACTGCCTTATTCCCAGTCGTCCAAACCATCTCGTGGAGCGACATGGCATAAAAACGATATGAAAAGATCGCAGAGCTGTGGAAAAGGTCAGCCGTTTGTGATGGAGTTTAATAAGAGTTTTAAGTTGTTACTTGTGATCCATAGAGACTGCACTGTTTATTACAAGAGCTGGGATTTTGGTGGAACAAACTACATCGATTTGGACGCCTTCCTCCATCGTGGTTGTGCTGTCTTCAGATGATAAGGGCCCGTGAATGTGGCCCCCCTGCTGATTTTAGGCACCGACCAAAAGGCGGCCCCAAACAGAAGATTGGTCCATGCTGGTTTAGTTGGCAGAGAGACTTTAAAGATTAAAAAGAGGACATATTATCAGACTCACAGGGATGTAAGTGGTTTGTTCAATCGAATCACTTCTAGCCGTTGCTTTAACAATGGCCATTCTTCCTGGGCTCCATTAAATCATTTATTAATTTTAAGCATGTAGAAATCTAAAGCAACCTCTGTAAAATGGAAGAGATGGAGGTGATAGCAGAAATTAAAAATGAAAGGTGCACTATGTAAGCTTTCTTTAGGAGGGTCCACTACCTTATTATCTTGCCTATATTACACATAATGGTATACACTTTTCTATCTCCATGGAGACAAGCAGGTAAGATCAAAATGCCAAATTGCGTGTCAGAGTCATGTAGGGGTTATCCTTCATTTTTATTTTGTGTGTGAGTGTGAGTGTGAGTGTGATGTGAATGTATGATGTAAAAACACATGTAATTAAATTAATTGAAGATATGTTTATGCCATATTGAAGCAGGCGGTGGTCAAACACCATGTTCAAGTGAACGTTATTCTCCTCAAGGAAGTACTGGTTGGCAGTCTGTCTTCAATACTGATGTTTCATTTGACTTTACAATAATGCATGGATGTAAAAATTCACCAATGGAAACAACAGCTGGATATCCGTTGAACTTACATTTGGTTGCAATGACAACAACAAAAAGCAATAAGGAGATGGATGAAGACAGGGATGACAAACTGTCTTTGGTCTACTCTTGTTCTTTTTTTTATGTCTTGTTCTGTTTGTTTTATTTTTGTTGTATTCTACAAAAACAATAATTTAAAAAAATAATTGAATGAATGAATGAAAATAAAAGAATGAAAGTATGTAACGGGTAAGAATGGTAACAAGCAACACATTTAAAGTTGACAGATTCTCCTGTTTTTCTAATTATGTCTTATTTTGGTGAATAGAATCTGTGGTAAATAGTTATCATAAAGTTGCCGTTTGTGAAAAATAAAAGTTTCAAACGACAGGAAGTAGTGCTGAGTTCTAAAGCAGAATAACTGTTCCATTGAAAACACAGAAACAGTTTACACTTAACTGACACCATTTTCTGACAGTTTAAACGACCATTCAACAAAATAACGGTGCTATATGATGTTTCTGTTTTTCAAATCATAATCATTGTGTCATTTATATGGATTTTGGCTCTTGTTTTCAGTTTGGTTGCTAGGTAGCAGTTGTAGATTTACCTCTACATACGTCATATTTGCTGCTCCTGTCCAACCAGGAAATCAAATTACAAACTTTACAAAAATGGTAAAACTGGGGAAAAATCTGATTTTTTTTTTAGTAAAATGTGAAATGTGCAGTCTAACCTGTCGTATAGACTTTAAGCTGTCATGGAAAATTTAAAGTAGGCCTATATGTGTATAGTATGTATACTTCAGATTGGCTGTAATCAATATTGTAAGCATAACTATTAATTGAAAGCAGGTTTTACATCCTGAGCTACCATGGACTCAAACCTTCAGTCTGACCACGGCCCCACCTCCATAAAGCCCCGGAATGAGTTGACTTTGAGTAGAAACCACCCTCGCTGTGTGAAGGACAGGTTTCGCAGGTCTTTCCTTCCTGCTGCTGTCAGACTTTACAACAAACACTGTTAGTCCTGAACATGTCATTCTGCTTTCATAATCCTGTGCAATTCTGTTAAACTCCTGCAATACTGTGACACAATGTCAATCATCCCTCGTGCAATATTTTCTATCCATATGACAACTTCAAATAAGAGTGTTATTATTATTAAGATTATAAGAGTTTTTTTTTTTTCTAAGTTATCTGTTTTTATTATTATACTGTGCATTATCTGTTTCTGTACCCTTTGTTGCAACATTGGAATTTCCCCATTGTGGGACAAATAAAGGTGATCTGATCTTATCTTATCTTATCTTAAAATGGCCAGTGCATGTAATAACCCCCTGTGTCCACCAGATGGGAGCAGACATTAACTCGTCACTGCCGCTATCGTCTGTGCGTGAGGCGACCAGCTCCCCCGTTTCATTGTGCTCTTTTTTTCTCTCTTTTTGGATGCAATGCAGCAGTGTCACCCCCTTCTCCCCCTCCCAGCCCCCCTTCCCCCCACCCCTGTACATTACATTAGCAGTATTTCCCCAGATTTAGTTGCTGGAGTACATTTTGGCCGTCGCTTCATTCCGAGAATTGCTGTAACGACATGAGTAAATAAGCCTGGCATTGGCGTATGTACAGTAGTTTTAGTCTTTACACTAAATTGCCACCATCTGCTTCACTACGCTATCTTAACAGGCCTCTCTGCTGCCATCGCTATAAAAATGCAAATTAAGTCAGCTTTTTCTGCTTTTATAATGCCGTCTATTCTGTCTTTACAGCAGGGTAAAAGTTGAAAGTAATTCTCATCTGTTGTTTTGCTCAAATAGAATGTTAACAGTAAAATAATATGTGTATGCAGATGTACAGGGGATAATGTTGTACTGCATGACAAATGTACGCGCGAGGACGATCAATGACAGTGTTCCGCCACTTGATGGCAGTGTAGCTGAAGACATAAACAGAATGATTGAGTTGAAGCCTTTATTCTCTGTATTATATGAAAGATACAGACAGAACATAGGGGATATTTAGATTATGTGTTTCTCTATATACTACTGAGAAGAATATATGGGTAAAATTCAAGTATTCATAGACCTTTTAAACGTTTGTAAACAAATACGTTCTAAATTCCAGAATAGAAGCGAAAATGAAGTGGAACATGATGTGATTTCAGTGGATAAACCTGGATTAACCGCAAGAAGTGAAAAATCAAGGTGGTTTTGGCTAATAAAAATACTCTGATTAATTTGAGTGATTTTCAAACCTGGTTTAACGACATTCACATTTTACATTATTAGTTTATTAAACAGGATTTTATGATAGACACGGCATTTTGATGAAGGCAAAATATCGATTTTTAGGTTTTGCTCAGCAAAGGCTTCCAGAAGTGTTGACCCGGCAATAGTAATGTATACCCAGGGACAACAGGTTAAAACTTGCTTTTTTTGCTATAACCTGGCACAAGGCATCTTTCCTTTTTTTGGTCAATGTCCATTGTACACTGTCCCTGTTCAAATGAAATATATACCATACCATATACTTCACAAGTTATACTTTTGTGAAGCTCAAATATTCCCAGGTTTCAATTCTTTGTAATAGAGAAGCAAACTAACTGACATTTCAACCCTGGAAATTCAAAATTGCTGCTTTAAAAAAAAAATAAAAAAATGCTTTAATATTTACTGATGTCATGAAATCAGTGAAAATGTGTTATGGTTTATTTCATTTTGCCTCTAGTCAACTTCATTCAAACATTTTCAACATTCTGATGACATTATAAAGGGTCTATTGTCCGTAAACAACTGGATATTGCCAGGTGCATGGGATTGCATGTTCTCAAAAAGTAAGGGAACACTCAGGGATATAACCACCTTTCTGAAACCAACAGTATAAATAATAATGATGAGGAAGTTTCTTAAGGACACAACAGTTTGCGTTAAAGCCATAGCGGCCCCATAGCAGTACCTAGTATTCCAGTGGACTCCAATCCAAGTCCCAACCCTGCATCAGACAAAATGGGGCATTCTCAAGTTGGTATGGCTACAATGATTCGAATATCCATGCAGTCAGTTATTCAGGAGGACATATTAATCATTGGAATTGTATTTAATTAAGTTAAAGGAGAGACAATATGTTTTTTAAAGGTAGGAAATTAACTAATAAGTATCATCATTTACATTTTCTTTATTGTCAACCACATTATTGATCTAAAATGGCTTGGTAATAGAAACAGGTGCATTGACTTCCTGTTCAAAACTGCAGAAACCTTCATAGTGACATTTCACCGCGACAAACGCCACACTGTCATTTACATGTCTTTTCCGTTGACTACGTAACCCTACATGTGTCACTCGCAGTCTTATTATGTCCCTAATGATAAACAGTTCAGGAAAGTAACTATTTGAACATCCTGCGATTTAGCAAATTTTCGCACTTAGAAATGATGGAGGGTCTGACAGGTGCATTTCCACTGTGAGAGAGAATCATTAAAAAAAATTTAAAAAATCAGGAAATCACATTGTATGATTTTTAAATAATGTATCTGTATGTTATTGCTGCAAATAATATGTCTTAAAGTGTTGCCCGGTTTAAAGTCAATGGGAATGTTGTGCTGTCTAAAAATCTTTTGTAGTTTTTCAGACAGTCCAAACACAAAAGGGATAGAGACTCCATTCCTTCTTGGTTCTGTTTCCTTTTGTCCTATTTTTTGGCTCTTTGGAATGTCCTGATGACCCCCAGCCTGTGCTGTTGTGGATGTTAGAGTCAAGGAGCAAGTACTGATCCTCTATGTTGGTTTCCTTTTTATTTGTTTGCAGATGTGTTCAGGTGTCAGCTTGGTGCTTTTCTGTAGTTTGGTGTCCTCCTGCAGTCTTGTCCTCACCGCTGCCACTTCCTCTGAGGTCAGTATACAGGTGAACAGGGACATCACATCATACAAAACCATTTGTCCATTTAAAGATGTTTCACCTTGTGTGTTCCCCACCAATGCATGCGAGCAGAGATTGTAGTCAAATGCTTGGTCACATTGTATGTGGTGGAATCAGTGCTGACAATAATAAAGCATGTCTTTTTCTGCCTATAAGAGGACCCTGATTTTTGATCCAACAGTTATACTGGTCCCATGTTGGTCTGACCCTGGTCTCCTCTTGTGCTGGTCCTTCTTCTTATTCAAGCGCATGTTAATCGTCTTGATTTGACGTTCCTTGCTCTTCCTATGTTGTGCTCCCTGTGCAAAATGCATAACTCTTATGAGAACTTCTTCTGAGACAATGCTCGTTAATTTCTTCTGCAAAATGTCTGTTCCGTTCTCAAATTGGTCAATTCTGTAGTTATTATCCCTGGTCGCTTCACTGAGCGTCACATTGTTCTGTCTGCATCTATCAAGATGTTTCAACTGTCATCCAAAAGTCATTCTTTATTGAGAATGAAACCACAACTATTTTTAGCCAATTAAATGTACTAGTCTACATTTTACTTCAGAAGTAAACAATTACAATTACAAATCCAATGCTTGTAAAATGTGAAGGTCCATTTCCTGTGCAGTTTTCTAAAAAGTCCACATGCGTCCCTTTATGATCTCGACTTTGTTGTAACAGGAGGCACATCGTTGCTCAGGTCAAATGTTAAATAAAGCCCCTGTTCTAAAGCCATGTTCAGAGGAATATCTCATGGTTAATGTCAGCTCACACAGAGAGATGACCCCTGGCCTGCAGAGTGACTGGTGTTTGTGCGCACATAAGCAGGTGTAATTAGATGAAGTCAGACTGCTCTGTGTTCAGCCTCATGTGACGTGGAGGAGCCATACAGATGTACTCACATGTGCTCTAATGTAATGTTTCCATGCCTTCTGTGTGCGACGTCGGACATATTGGGATGTTTTAAGTCCTAAAAATATGTTGTTTTAAGACACTGATATTTAGTTTTAATTCAACTGTGTCAACTCAGTGTTATAGCACTCGTCCAGCCTGGAGGATCGGTGGCCTTGCTTCTGTTACTCCATGCCAAGCACTGGTGGAAGAAGTACTCAATTGTAAAAGTACGGATATTGGAGCAAAAAATTACTAAATCAAAAGTATGTATCGCATGCAAACATTTCGCACAGATTTTGAGAGCTGTGAAGTGTTAAAAGCTATGATTTTGGTAAAGAATTTAGCAGATTTTTGGTGAACAATACATTTTCTATTTTTTCTAATATATTTGCTTGAACTCCAAACCTTTAGGCAGAATGTCACCGACGTGTAATAAAAAAAGAACCCCTCAAACCATATGAAAAGTTTCAGTCCAGTTATAAAATGTAATGGAGAGAGTACCAACAATGTATTCACTGCCTGTCCAAAGAAGAGCTGTCTAAACCAAAAGACATTCCTATTATTAAGTTCTGTGTAAGCAAAACACCACTGTTGCCGGGAGTAAAGCCATTTTTTTTGTCAAGCCCGAAGCTAGGACAGTTGTAGCATGAAATTAGGAGAGAAAGAGTAACCACACATGCACATCACATGCACAGGCTTTAAAAACATAGAGGAGAACATCCTAGAGAAAGGAGGCACCACTGTGTGACATCATCTGGTGGAACAGACCATTGAGCTCCTGAGGGCATATGGACTGGAGTGTGGAGGATACAAAGATGACCATGAATAAAACGTGGCAAGATTTATACGGGTGATCAACATTAAAACATGGTTAAAACCGCAGAAAAGTTGATTAGGCATAACATAAGACTTCATCAGGTCAAAGTATGCAGTATTTTTCATTCCTCTGTGAACTTGAGCATCTGAAAGCCAGACATTCATCATACCTTTATAAACAAATTAGGAAAATTGAGAACTAATGGCGTTATATATCAATGTCATGTATTAAACTGTTACATGCAAAACCCCTGCGCATTCTAAACAGCTTCTCTTTTTTTATTATGTTAATTTCTGGAAGCAAAATGTGACTCATGCTATTACCTTTTCTCTTGTGTTTGGATTAACCTTGCAGTCTACAGCTATATCAGCAAAATAAAGCGACAAAATCCATTTTTAAATTGTGTTTTAAATATTAGAATATACTATAGTAGGAAAAATGCCTATTCAATATTGACCATTTAAATAGCCGTCTTTTAGAAATCTTAAAACTTTGCAGAAATCAAATCGAGAATCTCATTTAATATAACAAACACAAACTTAAAACAGCAGTAAAGTGACTTGTTTAGTTGCAAAGTCCATAAGATCCTGCAATTTTGGACTGACATTTAACAGTCATTGCCCAGCATACAAATGATGTTTACAAAATATCAAGAATAAGCTAACTTCAGACTTACTTACTTCAGACTTTAAATTGTATTATTCTAGCCTTTGCCGACTTATTTCAAATGTCTGTCTTTTTTTTTCGTTGAGAGAGGGAGAGAAAAGTTGACCTGAACCAGTCAAAAACGAAGCTGCTATCAACTAACCATCTCTGACGTCTATTTCAATAATGTAAAAGATTAGCCACAATGAGGTCATATATGGCAAACTACAAATGTCCCACTTTCTCCTGTACTGTAAATGCACCATACCTCTCCTAAATAGCTTTATGAATATTTTAACTCCATGATTCAATACTTATAGCCCCCCATATCTAAAGTTTCTGCGCTGTCAAAATTATCTCCAAATGAACTTTTCTCCCGGCCCGACACGTCATATCAGCTTAGTCTATGTGGCCGTCATTCAGCAGGGAACGCGGCAACTTTTACAAGGTGTGTCAGCAAGCCCCAGCGCAGTCAAAACCCCGGAGGCCAACGACTGTATTACATTTAATTTGAACTGATTAGATTAAGCAGTGGGGGATGTGTTACTGTGTGTGGTGTGGCCTACCGTGAAGAATTATATCTAGCCAAACTGGCCCTTGTATTGTGGGTGCTACTTGGTGAAGGAGGGGGGAGGGGAAGGGGGGATGATGAGGAGAGGGCTTGTCACGCTTGATGGCAAAGTCAAATTGGCACTGTGAGGAACAAGGGAGGATCCACGGAGATGCTTGTAGTTTTATTAATAGTACAATCCTCTCTTGTATTATGTTTAATATATTGCATTCTCTGTGTTTTCATCTTTACAGTCAGGTTTTTCATTACGCGTTCTATCCCAGGCGTGTTTCTGTCATATGCGCTCTGCAGAATATGTTTGGTTGTCAAGTAGAGGGCAGCTTGTTTCCACCATAATGCTAATATTGATTTAAATAGTGTGTTTACATCGCTGTCCAATTTGGCTTGAGTATGATACCGTTTGGTTGCGACTGTACCCAAGTTCCAAAGAGTTGGCTGCAGAGTGAAGCTACATTGTATTTAAAAAGACAAATAGTCTTATTTATGACATCTAATTCATGGCTGTATTTCCAATGAATAGTGGTCTATTAAAAAATATATAATACGAATTAAAAAATAAATAAATAATTATATACTTGATATCATTCAAAATTAAATAACCTAAAAAACAAAACAAATCTAAAGGGGATGAGGAGTTACATAGACTTGTATCTAAAAAAGAGAAAACAAAAGAACCGTGATAATGTCGCAAAAATAACGCAATATTTTTCATGTTAAAACGTGAAAAGAAAATTAAGTTAACGGCAAAACTGAAAGATCAGTTCACTTTAGTGCGTTTGTATTTACGCAGATCTTGTTCATGAGTTTTCCGAGTTGTTGTTGTAGCAGCAGTAGTAGTACTAGTAGTAGGAGGAGGACTCTTGCTTGTGCGTAAAATGGCAGGCTGTCTGTGCCTTGGCTGACGATCCTGTCAGCGCTGAACTGGTGCTCCTCCAGAACAATGCCCAAGGCTGAATGAACTCGAGTCTGAGCAATGAGAAAGTCGAGTCTTTACGCACAGAGCTGAGAAGTGCCAGTCCCTGTCTATACAACCACCAGTGTGGCACCCACATCCAACAACTGTGCACAAAGTTATAAAAAGCATCACTTCTGTCTTTGACACAATAAATGTGTTTTTATTGACAGTTACTTATTTAAGCCTTTGTGTCCTCATTTGGATCCAAGTCTGTGGGAAAATCTTACTCCGTAACCCTGTGTGTAAATGAGCTTTTGGACACTGGATGAGTCGAGGCAATGCGGATGGAGTAAGAGGCTAGTCTTCGATATTACGTGAGCATCATGCACATAGAGATGTGGATGAATAGCGGCCCACTTCGACAGCAATGACCCCGAATGAGACAGCCAGCAGACGCTCATTGAGCCTCCCTTTGCGGGGCAGTGTTCCAGACAGCACCTGGAGGATCAAGGGTGTGTGTGGAGCTGTCCCTCTGCAATGCAGCCATTAAAAGCACTGTCACCAGATCTGAAGGAACTGAAATGCATGAATATTGACCAAAGCACTGCGTGCATTGGACCTAAGCATGCCGGCTGATGTTAGCACATTACATAGTCAAGCTTTATCTTCACGCAAGGGACACTCACTGGCACTTGGAGGACCACGAGTTCTGCGCTGACAGTATCCTCAGCCAAGGCATAGGCAGATGTCCATTTCCATGTCTTCTTCCTCCTCTACTTACTACTACTACTACAATTACAACCACTAGTACTACTACTAGTACTACTACTACTACTACTACTACTACTACTACTACTACATTAACAAGATCTCCATTTGTTCATACAAACTCTCAAACGTGGATTGATCCTTCAGCGTTACCTTACTTTACTTCCTCTTTTTATATGTCACGTTTTAACATGAACGATATCACGTTATTTTGTGATCATTTTCACCTTTTTATTTTATTTTTTTAAAGTTATTTCTATTTATTTCTTCAGTATCATATTTTTACATGAAACTACCATGAAATAACGATGATAGTATCACGTTAGTTTGCTATAGTATCAGGTTAAAATGTGATACTGCCAAAACATTAGAATAAACATTTTCAAATAAAATTGTAATGTTGAATTTTTAAAAAAGTAAAAAAATAAAGTTTTTTGAATAAACAGTTTTGCCTGTAGTGTCTTGCCTTAAAGCCATGCAGGCGTACAGTCATTATTTAAATTATCTGTAAAAATGTATGTATATTGTTTGTTTTGACTGACACAATCTACCACATACTTATTCAGTCTGTTTTCCGTCTTTACCAGCACTTACAACATCTGAGCCATGTTGTAAAACACTATACTTGGAAAAACACACTTTTTGTGTTGTTTTGTGTGTTTTTGTGTGCGGCTGTAACAGTTTTCACTTTACTTGCTCTGTGCAGTGAATAACTTTGCAGAGGGCTCTGCTTGAGTAGCAGCAAACAGAGTGTTGTGGAGATATGCAGATTCACTGGCATTAAGGAGGTGACACAAAAAGCTGCCGTCTGCCTCAGTCAAAACGCATAAACAAATGCTACTGGATAAAGAATTAGCAATTAGAAGATTCTGACACATCAGCTTGGCTCAAAAAGATGATGTTTCTGACAGATTGTGTTTGAGCTCAAAATGGAATTAGCAATGTGCACATTTATTCTTCGGTGTTTACAAAAGAACTGTCATAACTGATTATTACTGCGGCTGCTATTTTGATGAAATGACAAAGTAGTTCATTCAGCAGCATATACTGGGCAAAATGTAACGTGTCAATGTATGAAAATTGGGCAGAATAAAACACAATTTTCTTGGAATTTAGAAAGAGTTACTAAATGTATTAAACTAAAACCAAAATAAATCTTGTCTAGGATGACTAATCCTATAGAATTATGCCTAAACATAACCAGTAAGCCCATATTTCCCAGGTGTTGGGATCCAGTATCTGCTTATTACAGGCCATTCATATAAATGCCCTCTTACATCTGCCATTTCAATTTGTCTATTCATGGGCTTCAGCTCAGTCAAGTGAAGACTTTCAATACACATTTCAAAAGAGACAATATTTTGTTTTGAATTGTTAATTGCTATGGCAACGGTGCCATAGCCATGGATATGCAATCCACATTATGCCAGTTATACCATTAAACATAAAGCTGGAATCTGAATTAGCCCTTGATATTGACAGAAAAAAACAAATGTTTAAGAGAATTTCCACTTTGTCATTAATGACCTATGTGGGTCAATGGGCTCTGCCCTAACTGTTTCTCACAACTAATGCTAACTCGTATTAAAGCAAAAAAGATATAGAAACAACCAATTCAAATTTATAGTAAAGGCTAACTTATTCATAGGTCACTTCAGTTTGCTATTTTTTAATTTGTTTTATTTGAATATGTATTATACTTCAAAATTAGCATTAGTGTTAGCACTGACCCACAAACATCTGCCTTTCAAAACATAGAGGTGTCCGCCGGGGAAGTATTCACCTCATTTGTAAAGTCTTTAACATCTGTGAATGTGTGATTTTTAAGTATTTATTAATTTATTTTAGCCTAATAAGGCAAAAACCTTAAATTTTTCCACCCAACCCACTTCTGCCACACAACCGCCACTTAGCATTAGTGGCTAACTAGCTAAGCCAGGACATGTTTTTTACAGTATGTTTTATTCACAATGGGCAAGGTTAGGGTTAGGATTGGGCTTAGATTTAGATTTGGTAAAGTTAGTTAGAGCTTTGGGACAGGTTAGCTAACCAGGTCTCGAGAGAACTGTGAAACCCCACTGAGAGTGAATTGCCCAGGAAATAGTGACGCTAAAACTGAGCTAGCTGGGCCAACCAGGAAGTAATGCGGAAGAAAGAGACTTTTTTGCCGACATGCGCCAATGAGCCCACGAAATTGTATTGAATGGAGCGCCATCTTGTTGTGCAGGGACTCCCTAAATGTTAGGCATTTCAATCATGGATCTATTTCAACCCTCGGTAAGCTCCGCCCACGAATAAAATGGCAAACTCTTTGGGCAAGGCAAGGTAAGGCAAGGTTATTTGTAGAGCACAATTCGTACACAAGGCAATTCAAAGTGCTTCACACAACAGGAAGAAAAAGCATTAAAATCACAAAGACATGACAGAAATCACAAAACCTTCATTTCTATTCATTCAATTTAACAATTTGCTGACATGAATCGTACATTTTGTCCGTGCTTAGTGATCCGCCAAATGGAAAACCAAATCTATTGGACACTCAGTGTGGTCCAGTGAATCAGGTATAAAATCTACAGATTTGATTTGGATCTATTTCAGAGCTTTATTTCTTCAATAAACCATTTCTACACAAACCAAAGTGTAGTTGCAGTTCTGCTACAACAGAAGTCATTTGTAACGTCCCATATTAATCTTTTCAAAATAACCTTTACAACTACTGCACACAGACATTGATTAAACCCTCGAGACATGGATCCACGTTCTTGCTGTGTAATATCCATCTGCAAACATACATCACGGAGAAAAAAATTAAATCTACCGCGACATGGCTGGATATAGCCAGTAACGTTGAATTAATTTTACCATTGTGTTAAATGACTGCAGCTGCGGATATGTCTCCTTTTGCAATGTAGCTCTAAATCCTAGACTCAAGCTAGCAGCAGTGGGTATATTTCAGCTGACTTGCTTTCATTCTCCAAGGCACGCTACATGTACAGAAATTACTTTTAATAAAATTTAAATTTTTTGGCATGGGGGAAAGGTATTGGAAACGGCAGCCAAAATGAGACTCTTGATGTCTCTAAGCCTCTCTGAGCCCACTGATGACTGAGCTGTTTGTTGTATTGATGGAGGTTTTCGGTCTCCAAGCACCTGATCATTACTGCGACTATATGATAATTTTGGATATGCGCTCCATTAAGACGGATAAGATCAGAGATCCCTGTTTGCACATATTGATTGTTTATGGTGAGCAAAAGTGGAATAAGTTAAAAGCAGAAGTCAGGAAATTATTTTCAGTCGCTAATCTATGGAATACTACTGCTACTACTACTATGCCTACTTTTACTGTCTCCAACTACAACTTTTTTATATCTAATACTAAAACTGTGTCTACCCTACTACTACTTTTCATATTTACTTTTTACTCTATATATTTAAACTTTTTTGACTTTTTTATGTTCCAATTAACCTCTTTCTTGTGTTTTTTTCTTTTTTTATGCTCCTGTATTTGTACTTCAACTTCAGTAACACAGTTGATTACTTTTTCCACTGCCACTATACCATATATCTAATACTACTACTACTATATTTTTAAATGTAGTTTCTTAATTGTCGCTTGTTTAAATGTGTAAATGTTTTTATAATTGTGTGGTTACCCTTGAAAAAGAGGTTTTGATCTCAGTGGGATTTTCCTGGTTGAATAGAGGTTAATAAATAAATATACTGTGGCTAGAGCTACTACTATGGCAATCACTACTATTATTTTTACAACATCTATTAATAATACAGTCTACTCCTGTTACTGCAACTACTACAGCAATTATCTATTCTCGTCCCTTGCAATTGACACTTCTACTCCATTTACTACCACTGCTAAAGCCAGTACTAATATAGGGACAGTTTTCCTCCTAAAACATCTTTATTCTAAGTTTCTACAACCCCCCTTCTCTTCCAACCTCCTCCAGATGCCTGATTTGTGTGTTCGCAGCTGCGGCTACTCATCAAGACATCATCCCAAGCGTAACACAGTACACTTTCTGTAATCTACGCTGTCTTTTTGAACACCTCAAATCTAAGAATAGTCAGTTTTTTGTTCCGGTTGGATGTGCAGTGTGGTGACTATAATTCTCCAGGGAATGAATGCAAATCTTTGGGATATATTATGCTTTTGTACGTTCGGCAATTTTGAGCGTGCCATCTACTGTGCATGATGTGTCTTCTACCCTTCCGTCTGTTTGACACTCCAAACAACAGTGCTGAATGAACAAGTGTCTAGAGCCCACTGGAGACTGTGGAGGTGCCTGTCATTTTGACTTTTGTACACTGTTTGGAGTAGAATCTGGGATTTTTATGTAAATGAAAAATGTGCACACAAAGTCTTGCATATAAATACAGCAGCACAGTTTATATATATATATATATATATATATATATATATATATATATATATATATATATATATATATATATATATATTATATAATACTGCTGTATTTTAAATCTTTAACCACAAGGTGTACTTCATACCTTCTTTGAATAAGTGTACTTCATACCTTCTTTGAATACCATTGCCTTAAGCTAGGGGGCAGTAAAGCAATGTAGCATACACAATAATTGCTCAATTGAAATTATTACCACAGAAAACGCTGAAAAGTCCAAACAGACAAACCCCAGTTACAAAGGTTTGAAAACACTGCTTATTAAGTAATGCCAAATATTTTAAAATGGCCAAATTAGTGAATGTGGAACACTGATAAGCAAAAGCCAAAACTGGAAAGCCAATTGGTAATAAGTCAATATGATTTGTATTGAAATGAAATAGTGTGTTAGATTCCCTTGTGCTCTTAGTTTGAACAGGAGAAACTATTGAACCTGTGCAGGGGTATCGAAATGGTTTAATGGTGCAAGAGTTCAATCCATGCCTCTGATCCGGAGCTTAACTCAAATCAAAGAAGCTCTAGTTGGCAAAAATGGGAAAAAAAACTGCAGTTATAGTTGACTCAATATTATAAACATTCAACTTAACCAAACACTTGCATCCACTCACCCACAGAGGGTTTGAGGTGGTTGGCAAAAACCTATCCAGCAACTGTAGCAGAGAGAAAGTGAACATCTATTGCGACTATGATACTATTATATATATTGGTAACAAATACTGTCTGGTTGGGTTTTTTTTTTGTTTGACTGGTTTGTCTTCTCCATCCAAAACATACTGAAAGGTTCTTTAACTGGTTGCTCCAAACGTATTATGGCTGGGTCAAATGCAAGGAACAAATTCCCCAAAATCACAGCCCAGACTTACATATAGCATTGAATATCCATTAAACCACCAGAGGATTTTGGAACACTACGAACCCTATCATTTCATTCATTTAATCAGGACAATGCACAATTGCATAAAGCTTAAAAGCAAATATACTTGTACTAAACTGCAACTCCTTTTTTATTTTCTATTTAATCATCTCTGGCGGGTGATTTCATTTACAATGGAACATGAATTGCTTACTTGTAGACCGTTGACACAATAACAAAGCAAGAATACAAAAACAAATAAAAGCGATGCATGTAATGTGCAAGGTTATTTTGTCATTTGCCCAAAAAGAGTGGGAAGAAGAAAACTGCCAATTTTCATCTGTAGTCTTTGGGGGGGAGGGTCCCAACTGCCGAAAACAAAACAAAATTCTCATGCCAGCCAAGACCAGTACTTTACAAAGATGTATAGTCTGGAACAGCAACTCCCTAATTTCCGATGACCATGATTCACTGCTAGATTAACCGGTCAGACAAATTCACGGCCCAGTCCTGTCAAAACAAACATGATGACTTATGAGGAAAAAATTAAATGGTCTTTGTCAAAATAATATTTAATTTAGTTCAAATATGGAAATAAAGCGGAGACAACTTAACTGATATGATCTTCAATGCATGGACAAAAACAGTCCAAATTACAGGCATGAGCATTCACAGACTACAATTACCAACAATTTACACAAAAGTCAAATTTGAGGGGATTTTCACAGACATGGATGATTAACACGGGAGTAGAAACACAGTACAATTTACCCTCGGCCCCTAGGTAAAAATAGTCCCATCCAAATATAGCTTCAGAAAAGTCTCAGATTTCTGCAGAATCAATGTAAAGGTAAGTACATGTATAGACTTCATTCTGAATGGTACAAGAATATTTCAGTGGAGACTTTCACATTATGAAAGGTACACGTGCTATGAATTAACGGCTGTGACTTGCTCACCAGGCAATGCTGAAATAACACTTCCAACCAGCAGCCTACTGCATTAAATATTTCAAAATCAAGATGGAAATGTCCACTACAATGGTTTTCCGAATTCTCTTAATTCTGGGTTTAGAAAGAGGCAGGGGTAAGGTTTGTTATTCTCCAAATGATAGAGGCTGCCTGAGGGGAAAATGAAATCCTTTCCCACTTTACATCTCCTCCACGTTTCTCACAAATCAAATATCTAAGCTGCAAAATATTCCAGAGCCGCTGTCTGCCTCGGAGGCATGTGTAGGATAGAGGCGTTATTGAAGTTGGTTTGTCCCGACACAAGTGGGTTTAGCTCACTATCTTAGAGGGTGGGAAGTGCTCCTTGACCTTGAGAAAGTGCTATACTCATTCTTTTACACAGAGGTATATGTGTTGTAACTAACACCCAAGAACAATGGAATAGATCGCAACAAGTAAAGATACAGTGAACAACAATTCTCTAACCAATCTATGCTTCTCTGTAGAACATCAACAACAACGGTGTGAATGATGTCCTACAGGAATGCACGATGTTATTAATGTTAATCATTTACATAACTGTCTAGATTAATAAACTGATTTCTTTCTGATTCCATTATCTACTTTTGGTGCACAAAGTCACCAAAGCTCCTTTGCAAACCCATTTTCTTCTTCCAACATTCAGAGAGCGTAATCCTGTAGACTCCTGCCGCCAGAAAAGTTTAAATTGCTGTCCTGAATTTGGTCAAGTGCCAGGATTCAAATGAGGTCAGCCCCAGAGCAGGTAAGCTATTGCAATAAACTTTCTGGATGCCAATGTTTTATGGTCTTTTTCGTTATAATATTCAAAATGCATTTCAAACATATAGTAGGCTATTTTAGTAAGTTTTTCTTAAAATAAGTTAGTTATGCATAAGAGCATTGTGTATCTCTAAAAATGACAAAACACCTTTTTATATTTCAGGAACATTCAATAGGCTGCATACTTTAGTTAAATATATATTAATTTCCATTATCTTAATTGGGCTACTTGACATAAAACTTTCACATCTATAGCTTAAAGGTGGACTATAACTTTTTGGTTGGAGGGTCCACCACTTGGTTGTGTTCCCATGGAAATAAGTAGTTCAGTTATAGGGCAGATCTGTGGAGAGGGACAGTTAGAATGCATGTTTTCGAGCAATACACCTGCAACACCCAGAACAAATGCATTACATTTAAATGTAATGCAATGCTGCACTATAGAAAACAACAACCAGACAAACAGAACAATAACTTCTCCATGGAGACAATTAGGTGGCGGATCCCCCACTACAAATGTTACATAGTGCACCTGCGGTATATTTTCTCACATTTCATCAACTACTCCATCATTGTTCCTTCACACAAAGATAGTATTACAATAATTGTGAGAAGAAACATCACCATTTCATGATTATTCACAATTGTTCACTGTGACCTGAAGAATCACAACTATCGATACATCTTGGCATTCCTAGCCCTAGCAAAATAAAAAGCATGTCAGTTTTCCCAGTCAAACTCTGAAGTTGTATCAGAATGACATTTACCATTTACAGCGCTTAACTGTTTTACATCTCCAAGGCCAGATCTGTCATTCTTTTATCCTCACATCAACGTAATAGAAAACTGCAGTTCAGCCATAATGCAATGTACTGACAGCTGAGGCCATCACAACAGTCTCCTGCAGACTTGATAAATTGGTTTGCTGGAGAAATGGCTTTCAGATTTCTGATAACCACTCACCCACCTCTTGTCCCGATTTCCACTTTAATTTCTGCTCTTGACTGTTTTAGCGGCCACTAATCTGGTGGTGCTGGTTTATAACCTGATTTAGGCGCATTAATGAGCTTCTCCTCAGGCATTGATCTTTTTAATGAAGATCTACCAAGAGCTGTCTAATCCCCCTCGCACGCCCACTCACCTCTTTCTCTCAGACCGCAGTCACACCAAACCTGCCCAGAGATTAATGCGTCCAGTATCTTCACCTGATTACAGAAGACATGATATCGGATAAATAGTCTAGCATTGGTGTAGGGTGATATAATGTCCAGAAACATCATTTTATGAGGAAATACCAAATTGTAAATGTTGGTGAATTTCTGACTATTCATTGCATACATATTCAAGCCCACAAATTCAACTGTCTAAAATTTAGAGTGGAAAATTCACAGTGAAAACACATACAGCAAAGATTGAAGATGTCTAGACTGAGGAGGAAAGAGGTTGTGTATTATTGGCCTTTCTCTTCTGTGGGTGTATGGTATTTACAGTTAAGTAATCAACCAGATGAAGTTTCACTGGAAATGTCGGTGTAATCCCTCATTCGTCTAGGAGTGTTCCATTGTAGAAAAAGATTCAGTTGTAGTCATCTGGACTCTGTTTTAGTAAAACAAAACGTTTCGACTCTCATCCAAGAGTCATTCTAAATCTGTAAAACAAGACTGAGAACTCAGGTTTATACACCATCTTTTCTCCCTGCTCAGAATCTCCACCTCTTCAAAGCCACAAACTACTCCATTGAAGAAACTGAGGTGGAGATTCTGAGCAGGGAGAAAAGATGGTGTATAAGCCTGAGTTCTCAGACTTGTTTTACAAAGCACATTATATTAAATTAATTTTAGAGACAAATATGGTCCACAAGAAGAAAAAAGTGGTCCATAATTAAAGGACAACATTGATAGTACAACATTCAGCAAACGTTTTTTTTTTCTCTCTTTTTTTTTTTGGAGTAAAAACTTTTCAAAGTGAGAAATTCATTTGCATTTACAATTCAATACTAGCTCCTACTGATAGAGGTCAGAAAGTTTATTTTGACATGCTTTACTTATTTTGCTACAATGGTTTTCCTTTCTGAGAGAGAAAGGACAGGCACCAGACTAAAAGATGTGTAGTTCGAGATTCAATTCAATTCAATTTATTTTTGTAACGCCAAAAATCACAACAGTAGTTGCCTCGAGGGGCTACAGTGGAAAAAACAGCATAAACAATGTTCATAGCAACATGGTAATGTACCAGCATCCCGTGTCCTTAGACAGATGTCCCAAGCTCCCGTGTCCTTAGACCCTCCTTCTCGGCCAGGAAAAACTACCAAACCTCTTTGGGAAAAAGTAGAAACCTATTGGAGTTCCACAGTGAAGGAGAGATCCGACTTCCTCGGACGGAAAGGTGGACGCCCTTCAATTTGCAGATAGACAGTGAAGCTGGACCCACTCAGGAGGAGAACCAGTTCTTCCAGGCTGATGAAGAACCGTTCATATGGAGTCGAGACCGTTTCTCCAGGCAGACCGTTTCTCCAGGCAGACCGTTTCTCCAGGCAGGTGAGGAGCATCTGGATCCACAGGTCATCGATGTGCCTGTTTCACTCCTGTCGGGGAAGTGGGAGAAGATGAAGAAAAAGCGATGAACAAATTGCAAGTGAAATTAAATATTAAATATTGTTTGATAGAAAAAGTAGTCAGAAGCAGAGGATAGTGCTCAAGCTGCCATACTTCCGCCAGCATAGTTGCTCCTAGGGCAGCGTAGCTGGGAAACTGTAGGTTTCTTTTATTTCTGATTCCTAAACATCTTTGAGGTAGGATGGGGCCAGGTTATTTATGGCTTTGTAAGTCAGGAGGAGGATTTTGAATTTGATTCTAAACTCGACAGGGAGCCAGTGAAGAGACTCGGGCACCGGCGTAATGTGCTCTCTTCTTTTAGTTCCTGTTAGTAATCTTGCTGCTGCATTTTGAAACCAGTTTAAAGCTTTTTATTGAGCTTTTAGGACACGCTGCGAGCAAGGAGTTACAGTAGTCTAATCTAGATGTTACAATGCATGGACACGTTTTTCAGCACATCGCTTTTAGGCAAGATTTTTCTGATTTTGGCTATATTACACAGATGTAAATCGGCTGTTTTACAGGTTTGATTTATGTGCGCTTTGAATGAGAGCTCCTGGTCAAATAAGACTCCAAGACTCCTTTCTTACAGTGGAACTGGAGGCTACACTGACATTGTCCAGTGTGACTATCTAGCTCAGGGCCTAGTACAATGACCTCGGTTTTTTCAGGATTAAGAAGCAGATAATTAAGTGTCATCCAGGTTTTTATATCCTTCACACAAGCACTAAGTCGGTCTGATCAGGTTTCATTTATAAATACAGCTGTGTGTCATCTGCATAGCAGTAGGAAGTTAATGCCATGCTTTCTGATAATGTTACCTAACGGCAGCATATAAAGAGTTAACAGAATTGGACCGAGAACTGAACCCTGTGGCACACCGTAGGCTTACCTTAGAACAGGGTGAGGAGCTCTGGTTTACATTAACAAACTGGTACCTATCCAATAGGTAGGATTTAAACCAGCTGAGGGCTGTCCCTCTGACACCTACATCAGATTCTAACCTCTGCAGTAGAATGTTGTGGTCGATGGTGTCGAATGCTGCACTGAGGTCCAATAGAACCAGGATTGAGACCAATCCATTGTCAGCAGCTAATAACAAATCATTTGTGACTTTTAGCTAGTGCAGTTAGATTCAAAATGGCATTCAACTGTAAAAGTAATAATGTTTTTTTTTTCTAATTCATTAAATTATGTTTCTGGGTGTCACTAAGCCCTGTAATTGGTCATTATTGCTGGACCTCCTGCTTAATCAAATCATTGGCAGTATGTAAATTGTAAGACACCTCTGACCTTACAACTATTTCATTTGAATGTAGTGTAGGCAATAACATTAAGCAATTTTAAAAGTCTATGAAGTTTTATAACACCTATATCCCTAGTTATTCTATTTTGTTATTTTCTAGTTAAAAATTTAATATCCATTTAATAATGTTTAAATAGAATCTCATCACAAATCTAAGCACAAATATCAACTCGTCTCCAGATCTTCCTTGGAACTTTGGTGTTCATTAGTGATTTTTACCGAGTTGGAGAATCGGAACTGTTGAATTGTTCTGCAGCTATAAATGAGTAACCCACGATCCGAGCTACATCCTGGTTTCTGCTGCTGTCCTCACCTGGGACAGTGATTGATGTAGTGCAGTCCTTCAAGTGCACTTCTGACAAGATTTACAGAGTACGTTGCGCCAGAGTCTGAGAAGAATCTCCTTCGACCCAAAACGTCAACTGGAGAAAAATATTATTTTCTTATAGGCCATGATGCACCTAGACTTTCCCCGGGAGCATTAATCATTGGGCTCGTACATCTTACTTTGACACAATTATCTGTTTTCTCTTTTACGGCACTGGATAATTAGCATCTGAAAATTCACTACACTCTTGAAATCAAATCTTACAGTATGATTGTGAATGTGTTTAGAGTATGCTTGTCAAAAATCTACATGTAAACATCATCATCATGTAAATGTGACTCAAAATTCGACCGTTTCCATTAGCAGTTTTAGAATAATTCTTGAGCTTTATCATAACTAGTTTACGCAAACGTATATAAGAAGAGTATGAATTAAAGCCCATTGATTAAAAAATAAACAAAATTTTTTACATATCATTGTGGTATAAAAATCAGTTTTATAATGACTTTTTAAAAATGTTATTATTATGACAACACTAGGGTTACCAAAATAGAATACTTTAAATGTGTTACGTAATTACTCAAATTGTGCGAGTCCTAAACGAGAGACATAACATGCAGTAACACATTTGGTGCCTGGCTATATGAAAGACATGATGATAATCTGATTTTCTACCCTTGAAATGCTTTTCAGTTGTTGTCATAGCATAACATCTTCTTGTTTCTCGGTGGATTTGTGAGATCCAAAGTGCGTCATGTGGGAGGCAACCTGAACTTCCCTGGCAGAATGTCTAAATGTGAAAGAGCAGTGCGAGTCTGAGGTCTTTCTGGATCATCAAACTTTTAACCCCGTCAAGAAGGCTCCGGGTCGAGACTATACCCTGCTCACGGTCACTTCTCTGCGCAACAACCGCACGATAGAGTGTCAAAGCAAGAGCAGGCATAGAGTACATACAGTGCAAGCACAAGACTTTAGCATAAAGAGGGAATTTCAAATGGCTGTTTACATGTTTGGTTAATATTTCTTGATTTGATATTAACTACTGAGACTAAAGTGCTTGTAAATCAAAAGTTATACAGGTCAAGGGAATAATACAAAAGGCATTAAATTGTGGAAGTTAGTAAAAAGAGACGAGAGGAACGGTTCAGTCTCTACTTTATTCCCTTCCAACAGACTGGATGTGTAACCACAGTTAACATAATTTTCAACCACATCTGCCAAAACACCTCAACTTCCTCCTTAGTCCCTTCACCATAAAATATGTTTTGTTTGTGAGACATAAATAATACAGGTTCACTATAAAACCAAATTAAAGAACCGTAGTGTGGCGCGATTAAAAAAATACACAATATATTTACTAATTTTGAACATAACTGATGATGTTGGTTATATATTACCTTCAAAACACATATTGTATTTCTGTAGTAAATCATACACCAGCAACAGCGTAGTCCAGGGTTTTCACCGAGGGCTGCATTTTGAAACTTGTACGGAGCAGAGGGCCACAGACAATATGGAAGTGAATCATTTGAAATTTTGCATTTGACATAGTTTCGATGGGCCGCCACGCCTTCAATAAGACTTGGAACATTAATATTAGATTGGTATAACATCAAAATGCTTGAATGTTTCCAATTTTTTACAGTAAATGGTACTACTTTTTGTTTCTTGGACCAACCTAGCAGGAAGCTGGAGGGCCAAAAAAAATTGGTCTGAGGGCCGCATTTGGCCCCCGGGCCGTAGTTTGGACATGCCTGGCGTAGTCTGACAGTGATACGCAATATTTAGGTATTGGTTAAAGAGACATTTTACAAAGCTTTCTTCCCATTTGGTACCGGTACAACTGTATGCATTAATAAGACTAAAACAATTGTTCTCCACTGTAAAATGAACGGTTTTACACCAGGTATGACACAATGCCATCAAAAGTAGACCACACATACAAAAGTCAAGTAATGGCAGCATCCAACTTAAAAGTATCCTTTCTTTTCAGATATGCAAATGCATGCACACTGCAGCTCCCAGCAACATAATCTGATTAGCTACTATAGAAAAGGGAAAGGCAGGACTTGATAGACTCCTGTGGTGTGCGTATTAGGTTTTGAACATTCATCATGGAGACAGTATTAGACTCATGGCGTAATGATATGAAGGACACGAACAGGGTTAAAATGAGTTTCTGTGATCTGGTTTGAATGCTGGCAAATTTGTTGTAAATGTAAAGGTCACATTAATGAAGATTTTTATCCGGACATAGATCGTCAATGAGGTTCAATTTGGGTTTTGTTTATGGTTTATTTAAAAGGTTATTTATTTTATTTTTGTTTGTTTATTAGACAGTTTTTACTGTTCACTTCGCAGGACCAGTGGATTCACTCTGTCACTGCATCCAACAGATCAGTGTGTGGATTTCTCGCTGAAAACAAGACTGAAATCATCGTCTTTGGCCCACAGAACAAAGAGAAAGTGTTAGCAGTCACCTCCAGAGTCTCATTCTAAAACCTACAAATCAAGTTAGAAATCTGGGGTAATAATGGACTCAGATTTGAATTTTAACAGCCACGTCAGATCAATAACATCAGCAGCTTTTTACCATAAAAAACATTGCCAAAATCAAAAGTATAGTGTCTAAACCAGACCTGGAGAGACTTATCCATGCGTTTGTCTCTAGTAGATTCGACTACTGTTAACGGCCCGCTCACTGGCCTCTCCAAACGAGCTGTAAAACAGCTGCAGTACAGTGATCCCTCGCTATATCGCGTTTCATCTTTCACGGCTTCGCTGCTTCACAGGATTTTTTTTTACAGTGCAGATTTTTTTACAGTGCATTGTGCTCTGAATCCTGATTGTCTCAGGGGCTTTACTGTTGTCTAGAAATAAAATATTGACGCTGTACTGTTTTGGTTTTTCACTTGTCAACAGTTTTCGTTTTCTGTACATTCTGCCAACTTTACGTTTGCATTTTTTCTCTGTGACAAAAACCCACAATGTCAGCGCATGGCACAAAGAATGGGACCCTTTGGGACCCTTTGATGAGTCGTTCATTGCAGTTCTCAAATATAATCGAAGGTGGCATATCCGTTTATAAAAATCTTCTTGCTCAGAAAAAGAAAGAGCGCCAACAACGACCCATAACAATGTTCTTCTCTCGGAGAAAGACCCCTGCGCCTTCAGTAGAAACAGACGCTACAGCGGGGCGGAGTCAGGACGAAGAGGCACAGCTGGGACTGTGACATACGCCAGTGACAATGTTTCCAACCTTGTATTACTATATTCAAATACATTTTGGGCTTTAAAACAGGTTTTGATTTTTGGTTTAATTCTATAGTCAGTATTGCATTGTAAAATAATGAAAAAATACTAAAGCTGACTACTTTGCAGGATTTCACTTTTCGCGTGTTATTTTTGGAACGCAACTCCCGCGATAAACGAGGGATCACTGTACATCCGAACACTGCTGCTTGGGTCCTGACCTAGAACCAGGAAGTATGATCACATTAGTCCTGTGCTCAGCTTCTCTGCACTGGCTCCCTGTGGCTCAGAGAATAGACTTCAAAGCAGCTCTGCTTGTATACAAGTCGCTCCATGGCCTAGCACCAAAGTACATCTCGGACATGTTAGTGCCATATGAACCATCTCGGACTCTGAGGACCTCAGGGACCGGCCTCCTGCTGGTGCCCAGAGTCAGGACTAAACATGGGGAATCTGCGTTTCAGTTTTATGCAGCTAAAATCTGGAACAGTCTTCCTGAGGATGTGAGACAGGCCGCTACTTCTGGCAATGTTCAATCTAAATAAAAACTGTTTTGTTTGGCTGTGCATATGACTGAAATGCTTTTCTTTGCACTCTTCTCTTTTATGTCTTGAACTATTATTTTGTGATTTCTGCCATGTCTTTGTGATTTCAATGCATTTTTTCCTGTTGTGTGAAGCACTTTGAATTGCCTTGTGTACGAATTGTGCTCTACAAATAAACTTGCCTTGCCTTGCCTTGCCTTGCAGTCTTCTTCAGAGTGCCATGTGATGGCAGCTGATTCACATACGTTTTGGCGTTGTCTTCCTACCGGTAGAGGCAGGACGACAGCACATCTGCAGTCCAAATTCTTCAAGACGCGTATCCCAGGTATGAGAGAGAAAAAAAGAGAGGAGGCCAACCAACTTCATCCTGGATTAAGGAGGCAACCTGCATATGTGACTATAAACCGGGACGAGTGGGCCCATTTACTCTCTCACGGGGCCCATTTACTCTCTCACACCTGGGATACTGGCCTGAAGAGGACAGACTTTACCAGTATGAAGACGGTGCCAAAACCTGTGTAAATCAGCTGACAAGACACGTCCCAGCAACATCAACATCATGTGACACTCATGACAAGAATGTGAGTGAGCTATCAGGTGAACTGTCAGGTCTCAATTTTTATTTTATTTTTTTAATTGATCTTGGGATTCAATTTAGGATTTTATAGAATTTATTTCATATTTTACAACATATAACCAATGATTATACCTCCACATCAACTTTTTAGTCTATAGAATAATAGGAGTATTTCGTTCCTGACTGGCATTATTTTAGATACTTATTTTGTTTCATTGTTGTTCATGTTTTCATCATAGTTTTGTTGCAGGACTTTGGCGAAACTCTGCCCTGAACTCCACCTGAAGACTATCGACTGTTATGATTGACAGCTGGCTTGCCATCTATGAGCTTCAGATTTGTTCTTTCAGAGGTGTTTTATGATGATATTGAGCTGCTCTACCATGACTGAGGTTAGGATGACCGTCATGCTTCATGCTCCTCGATCTCCATAAATTCACTGACTTTGGGTCTGTGCCCTGGTCCATTTAGTATCTGTTTATAGCATGACTAAGCATCAGTAAACAGACAGTGTGGTTATACGTTTATGCCAAGTGCACAGTCCTATATTCACTGAAATTGAATAATTGGCATGTTTTAACAACAGTTTTTTAAAACCTATATTTAAAATTGTTTACGTCCATGTGTGTAGACATTTAAACATATTAAAGTATTAAAATATTGGTCCATGAATTTATTAGGAATTTTCACCCAGCGACTAGAATGTGAGTTTACTTGACACACAATTCCTGCTACAGACTCTTTTGGGGGTAGCTACTATCCACAACGAATGTAAAAATAGTGTTATTATAAAATACTATCTGACAACTATAAGTGCTTGCCATTTCCTCTTTACTTGAACATTTTATAGGCGCACTATGTTTCAAAACAAAACGTCTGCACCTTTCACCATTGTATTTAAAAAAATATATATTTCAGGAAATGTCTGCAGTTATAAAAACATGTAACAGGATTAAGAGGTGAGTGCTGCATGACTACCCATTTGAGACCCCAAAAGAGGCCATTTCTATGGAAATGCGATGTGTACACGGATGGAAGAAGTCTATTATCAACCATTTTGCAACTGTAAAAAGCAACACTTCCATGTCCACTTCTCTCCCTCGGAGCTCTGTCTCTCAGCATCTTCCTGCTTATTTTCTATTTTTCCTGTGTGCAAAACAAATGGTGTGAATGTCCTTGTGCCTGATTACACTGCTGCTGTTGCTTCTAGCTCCACACATAAACAATCATATCTCACCAGAGTGTCTCTCTGATATTCCGAATAGGCCCCTTTTCACCTTGAAAGCATTTAAATGGACACTGTAGTATGCACTGCTTCTCTATCCACTTTACCTAGGTCTGTCAGGAGTTCAATGGTGTTTTGTGGAGCGTGAAGGTATACACAGGAAGTAACGGTGTCCAATGCCGAGAGAATAAATGTGATTGCGAAGCTTTGACAACAGCACTCAAATGAAAGAAAGAAACACGTGTCTCTGGAGATGTTCATCTTGTAGCTTTGATTTTAAGAGCCCTTTTCTTTCTTCAGAAAGAGGAATGATATAATTAGAATTTGAAAGTACAACTAAAACTTTCATTTAAAAAGCAATTCCGATCATTTACGATCCAAAGTGCACTAAAGACCGCTATCAAATATAAAGCACCAACAAAATGCAAAGCTCTGAAGTCCCTTTGATACAAAAAGGAAGGACCAAGGCAATATTGCTAAATGAAACCACTGGCTTTACAATTGACCACATGGTTGTTAGAGCAGATTGCCAGAGCATTCGGGTATTGATTCAGACCCCTGTAGCTTCCAGATGACACCTTCACCATTTTAAACTTGAATGATAGACAATTGTGTGGCCAAGTGAATTGACAGTTTGCTCACTGTTATGGCCTGAAGATCGGCCATAGGGTTTATAAGGTCGTTAAACAATGGAAGACAACTAAATATAGGTAAATGTAAAGGTTTCCCAAAATAAATCTGTCTAATTCTGCATGAACTTGCTGTCCTTTATAGCAGTGATTCTTAAAGTATCTCGAGGCACTGAGCTTTAAGATTTAAAGATATAATAAACAGTAAATAAAAAATGTTAGAAAATATATTTTTATGGTTGGTTGGTTGACCAATTGTGTTGGTCAACCAACACAATTAACGACTAGCTGGCCCGTGTCCAGGGTGTACCCCACCTAAGGCCCAAAATCACTGGGATAGGCTCCAGTGACCCGCTCCCCTAACGGGAACAAGTGGTGAAACTGAATGAATAAACCTAATTTAAAATGTTTTGCGACCTAAACTTATTACCTCTGTCAATTCCATTTCTCTATGGGACTCCCGAGGTGGTTATTTTGGGTCCTAGTTTCTCATTGTATTTGCAATACACTCATAACTCAAACATTGTGTTATGTTGATGACATACATGTACAGTTTTAAGAAGAAGAGAAATGTTGATAAATATTACTGGAATATTTCTAAGAATTGCATTCTGTAATGATCAAACCCACTCAATTAATAATGCATTACATTATTTGCTAATACTGTAAACAGCACAAAATAAAACCAACATTTTGGGAAAATTCTGCATTTACATAAGTTGGTAAACAGGGCATTGTGATTGTGGATCTGTGTTCTTAACTTGAGCATCCAAACTTTGACCGTAAGTTTTCTGAATAAGAATATCATTACCTTGAACTGAAGCTTGTTATCTTCAACCACAGATGAATGTGGGTCCTCCACTTGCAGACTGCACAGAGGCACAGCACCTCACTTCTTGCACGCAGACAGATTTGGGCTGGAGTCCGGACACATGTCTCCTCAGCGTCGCCTCTCTGTGCCACTGCCTGGTGTCACACTCACCATCTGTTACCTCCGGCGTTCCTGGCTTGGACAAACACGCTTATGAGTAGGTAATGGTGCGCACCAAACTTGTGACCTTGACTCTGTCTGGTCCCTGTGATGGTTGTGGGGAGAGAGGGTGAGATTGATGAGAGCCAGTGGGCCTTTTGATTTGGGCGTTGTGGCGGGAAGCTGCAGAATCCCATGTTGCCTGGATACATGACTGTCTCTGTGTGCACCAGCCCAGTCTCCACGCATCTCCTATCTTATTCAACTTCAAAGGTAAACAGCCAATCACCTTGCCATATGAATTTCCCTCTTTTCTGACCCGATTTCAGACATCAAATGCATTTACAGATTTATTTATACCACATGCCAGCTCTTCTTTTTCATATCAAAGCCTGTGTTGAATATAGTCAGTTCTGGACATTTCAAATATTCAATATATCGTGTGGTGCAGGCTGGGAAATTTAATTTAGTGAAGCATTTGAGGCCACAAAAACATCAAAACATAATTTATTTGAACCTCTACTGTGAAAGAAACTAGGACAGCTTCCCACTACTGGATGTTGTTATATCCTTAGAGTGTGGACTTCCATCGAGGCATTCAACAATTTTAAAATATATAACAAGTATTTGGTGACAAAACAAACCAAAAATCTTATTCCTGGTATATACTTTTAAAGATTGTGACATTTTCACCACCACAAACATTTTCTATCTTTAGTATTCAGTGTTGACTTTCAAGGTAGTGGACAATTAATGTTCAAATCTATACAAGGATGTTTTTCCACAAACAACAGAAAAAGAACAAGGTCATGGCCACATTTTGATAAGGCATGAACATTTCATGTAAGAAAATATTCTCTTGAGATTTTTCCAAATATTATTGCTTAATGTTTTCTATGTTTTGTGAATACATTAAGTGCACCCTGAGAGGTTTGGTGTCATCGAGACCGAAGGTGTTGAAGTCAAGTCGAATCATTGTGATAAGTAATACGGGTTTATGAAACCTACAGAGGCTGTCAAAGCATTGTAAACACATTAGGACAGTACTACCACACATTCATTTCATAACTGCACTTATTTGTGAGGCTACCAAAACTCACCCTCAAAACTCATCCAGGTCCAGAGGTATCAGTATCAATAAAAAAATGTAAGGAACTGAATGGGTCCAATGGTGGATAGGGCTGCAAATTAATATGGTATATATATGGTAAAGATCAATGTGCTGGTGCAATAAAACATGCATTTCAAGAACACAGGGTAAAATCAAGTAATAATATATGTACCGTTAGGTTAAAAACTAAATTTGAATCGAGCTAAAACTCAAGCTAAATTCCAGGAATACGGGATTGTATGGAGTATATTCTGAAACTTAAGCATGGACCAAACCATGTAAGGATGTAAAAAACAATAATCCCATTTTAAAATCAATTATTTGTTTGACAGGCATTTTTGTAAAGCTGCAATGTTTTGAATGAGCAGGATCGTGTGTAATAATTATTTAGTGAGTCCAGCGTAAATTCAAATAAATTGTAATATTATGCCTGATCTGTTATTGATATTTAATTAATGTCTTATTTTAAGAAAGTCTTTCTTATTTTTCTTCTGCTGGTCGGTTGCATGTCTGTAACCAAGAGAATTTCCCCTCTGGGATGAATAAAAGTAATTCTGATTCTGATAAACATTTCTCTCTCAAAAATACTCTCTGCAGTAGGTGCCATATTTATGCCTTATACCTGCGCTGTTCTGATTTCCCCCAAAAATCTCCTATTGGTCTTTACCATCACCATGAACTTGACAGCTGCCGAAGAACAATCACGGTGCAAAAAAAAAAACACACAGACGTTGCCCTCTGATGGATGAGATCTTTTCAATTTGAATGCTTTTGTTCACTTTACACCTCTTCATACCGACTCGATTTAGCCATCGCCCACAATTATGATTCGATCTACTGCTGTGAACACCGGGCCCGAAATGGTTTAATTTCACTCTGCTGATCAATAACACCTGATACAGTCCATCTCACTCTCATCTCACGCCCCGAAACGGCATTTATAATGTTATTGACCATATTGACGTAGTATTGACGCGAGCATTGCAGGCTGGGAAAAGCACCCGGAGCGCTGGGCCACGTCCGCACAGCTGCACACCTCTGTGATGGCTTTTTCTCCCACAACCATGAACGCACCATAGGCAGAAGCATTGGTTTAAAGGCTGAACTCGTGGAACCTTAGGCAGCCAAGTGTAAGGACCAATTTGTTTAGGGATATGGATGATGTGGGATAATACATGGAATGAAACAGTTCTGGCAGTATCTTAGTTCT
The DNA here is from genome assembly GCA_015082035.1 of Chaenogobius annularis. Taxonomy (NCBI): domain Eukaryota; kingdom Metazoa; phylum Chordata; class Actinopteri; order Gobiiformes; family Gobiidae; genus Chaenogobius; species Chaenogobius annularis. The sequence goes on from BJKM01000005.1 coordinate 711,375, forward strand.
TCTGAGTTCTGCTTTAGATCTGGTTTGATCCTGGTTTAGATCCGATTTAGGTCTGGGTTAGTTCTGGTTTAGTCTCGGTTTAATTCTGGGATAGTTTAGACCTGACTGGTATTAGTCTAGTCTAGTCAACCGTGATTGTTAAAGCGTTTTGTAATAAATGTTTCCCAAAAAATATAGCCATTATTGTTATATTATCATTATTGAAGCAGCTCTAGAGTTTATGATATATTTGCGAGACTCCAAAGCGGTGGAGCCTCCAAACCATGGCTCTCCAACACTCTGCAACACAGTAAAATGTAGTTGAATAGCCCTGATTTAAATATTTATGTTTATTTTTGCTTGTGTTGATCAAGGACACAGTGAAAGAAAATTGGGAAGGCGCCTGGTGAAGGACAAGTGCTTGAAAGGACATTCATTTGATTAAAATGTTCATCAAAGGTCAGCAAGCTGTCAAGGAAGAAAAAGCTGATTGTCAATTATTGCTTTCCGAATGTGATTTTTGGAAGACTTGTGAGATTTGTGTTGAAAAATATTCAATGTAAAATATTATTTATTATCTATTGTCCCAACTATACTATCTTGTTCAAGGTTGACAAGCAAATGAGAGCTTCACTGATCATGTGATTGGTCAATGCCTGCTCCACATTTTAAATGATTAAATCCTTTATATTGAGGGCAGTGTATGTGGGCAGTGTTTTGATCAAATCCTCTTAGGAGACAACGGAAGCCTTTTTAATTACATATAGAAATGGGCAGCTCATTACTGCCACAATAATATACAGCAAAGAGGACCGCTTATTAACAGTGGAATGAGAGTAAATAATGTATACTGTATGTATTAACCGTATAAAAAGTCAAGTCTGAGAGAATTTGAGGAATTTCTTATACTATTTGGTTTCAGCTTCCTGTTTATAGACCTTTTAAGTTTGTAAACAAGTTTGTTAGTGAGACTTTAAATAAGTCTCACTAACAAATCCAATCCGGAATTTTTTACATCTTGGTGCCATTTTAAAGGCTAAATGTAGGTGATATGTTGAGGACTTTTGCCCATTAAAAATATGTATGATGTTATTTTGAATTGTCAATTGATATAATGTAACTGGATTAACATAACTCTGGTTCCTTAAAAAAAAAAAAAACAAATAATCACAGCGAAAAAGGCCATCACGAACAATAATGGATGTCACAAACTGAACCAAAAAAATTAATAAAAATACAATCTTTACGCATTTTGACGCATGGTGCCAAATTTACTCATGAACTAAGAAGTACACAGACGTCATTATCTCCGAAACTATACTTCCAATTTCCGGAAGTGTGCTTGTACTTTCGCTAACTGTCCCTTGCTCCGGGTCAGACTCGGGGTACGGAGCCAGGGTACGCAGGCAGCGGCAGACACATCCTGATAGGACTCGCCTTTCCCCGGGCAGCTGCGGGAGCGGTGGCGGCGTGTGCGCGGAGCAAAGAGGAGGGGCTGCCTCACTGGCGGACTGCTGCTGCTGCTGGTGCCTTTTCGCGGTGCAGCTACTGCTTCTCACTTCTGGCTCGCTCCCATCTTCTCTTTCATCTCTTTCCCCCAACTTGTCCCGCGCCAGGATGGACACACTTGCCCGCGATTTGTTTTTTTCTCCAAAGTGACTGAAGGGACACTGTTTAGCGGACTGAGCAGCTGTAAAATTGGGGATGTCTTTGGGCGTCAGACGGTGAATGTTTTTACAATTGGTGACTGCAGAAATTTCCAACGCTCGAGAGAGAGTGGGAGACAGAGCAGACCCTGAACCGTGCGCTCTTGGAGATAAAGCATTTGGAGAGGAAGAATGGGCACATGGAAGATATCATCCTGCGTTACATTTTGAGTGTTTTGCTTGTTTTGGCTCACTAAGTTTGGACGCTCCAAACTCAGACGAGTGAAAGGTGGATTGATTTCTTAATTGATTGTTTTCGTTAGAGTGGAATCCATGCACCGATAAGCTGATACGGGGCCAATATGCCAGAATGGGTCCTCTACACTGTATCTTTCTCTACGGACTTCTGTACACCCAAACACAAGGTAAGTTCTCAATCTTTTTATTTATTTATTTATTTATTTTTCCAAACCTTTCCTTTCAAGAGAATTGCTTCTTGTTCCGGAGAAAAAGCTGTAGTTCTCACCAAAGCAAAGCACCCATGGTCAAGTGTATGATAACGCACTCCACACGCAACACTGAATTGGGAAATCTTCTGCATTCTTCTACAAAGACAATTTAAAAGCACAAAAGCAATGCTAATTAAGTCCCATTCAAGCCTTGATGATTCCAGGCTGGGCTGTGTGGCTAATGAAAGTTTATTTATTCATGAGGACTGCCATAATTGAACACATTTATTACTTAAATACAGTCCCTGACAGCTTTACTGTTGCTTTTGTTTGCACCACATCAGGGCAGTTATATAAACCATGCAATTTTATTGTTTTGAAGCGTAGAATTCATTATTTATTCATCAGACTGAACCTTATATCTTGATTTACATACTGATATGTTTTTGTGTTATGCAGAGTCGTTGGATGTTGGATGAATTAAAATGTGTCTGGGAATTTGCAGACATGTTAACTCTATGCATTTGATTACTGGAACCTGGTTGTTCAAGCATAAAGGCTAGTCTGTGTAAGTGTCAAAATATTCTCTTAAGGAAGCTATGATCTTCCATACCACCCAATGTTCTCCTTGTGAAATGCTGTGTAGCCCTTCAGCTCTGAAGTGGCACAATTAGAATGTGTGTCAGTGTGTTACATGGATCTAGGTGGTGCCTCTGGTCGTTGCCCACAGTTACCACCTTATATTGAGACACAATTTTAGGTTTTCTGTTCATTTTGTTATGCATTATGCATTATGTTTGGAAACTGACTGCCCACTCATAACACAACTTAATACTGTTATTGTCTTGCAACCCAAATCTATGTCATTGTCAGCTACATTTGAACAATAGAACCAAAACTAATCTCAGTGCTGTTATTAGAAGATGTGGCAGATTTTGCAGTTTTGTTAATTAAGCAGGGATTTTGGTAAACATTTGAGCCTGATTTGGTGTTTTCCAATTGAGCGAAACATCTGTGAGACGGTGCCTCTAGGATATGTTAATTGGCAGCGCATGACTGATTATTCCTTTGGCAACACTATAGATAATCTATGGGCCGTTAGGGAGGATGAGTGTTTGTCCTATACAGGGTTTGCAGCCACTGATAGGCTGAAGTGTATGCTACTGGAGCCAATCCTGTACTAGTCGTGCACATTAATCCACTGGAAACATTCAAAATGATCAAATGAGGTACAAATTTGTGACATTTATTGCATATAAATAATAATTTGTTTCAGTCAACCCACTTGATCCAGTAAGTAGATTGTGGTCGAGACACTTTCTAGTAGTCATTGTTATGCCCTTCTCCGAGTGTTTTATTGGCAGTCAACTATAGAATTAGCGCCTGCTGTTTATTACATCCGACCACGTTTTAATGAGGAAATATTGACATTAACATCATTCATTCAGCGTAAAATGCAAAATGACAAAGGACACTTCAATAACTTGGATTTAGAGCCGTCAAGGTGGCAGTAAAACAGTGCCAATACCACCGAAGGACAGTGAGGACATTACATTGGCAAGCTAACTCCTGAAAGGGAAATTTACCGGTCAAATGTATTAAAAAAAAAATAATGATGAGTTTTTTGTCCTGTGCTGTTGAAGAGCTTCAGCACCACGGACAGCATCTGACCCAGGAATCAGTGACAGCATGATTATAGAAGGAGCTGTCACATAAGTTTTTAGCATAATTTGATGTATAGGTATACTTATGACCATTGTGAGCTTTGTGAGAAACTGCTAAAAAAAAGCCTTGAGATACAAAGTTTCACTTAGTGTCCAGTACAAACTGGTTCCATTATCTCTCCTCCTTTCCTGTGTGATGTGAAGACCTATGTATAAAAACTGTAATCAGCACAGCCCCTTTTGGGAAAGATGGTAACTCTGCGCCATGTCTTCCACTTTGCTGCATTTTTTTTTTATTTTTCCATTAAATAAAACACACAAAAGACATTCTGTTTTCTTTGGATGTCTTCATTCATTTTTAATTAATTTCCAGAACAAGGGTCTAAACTACAGTGTTAGCGGGATGTGTTGCTGTTTACTAAGGACTTAAATAATTGCAGTTGTTGCGATTTGCTAATTGCGACCATTAAATTTGCAATTTCGATTTGATTGCACTGAAGGATTGACGAAAACCAATTTGCTAAAGTAACTATTTATGGTTATAGGTTGTTGGGGGCTCAAATAATAATTTTTCTCACATATGCCGTTGTCAGAAACCTCCCAATGGTTCTTAGTCATTTTTATTTACGTTTTATTTCTATTTGAGGAGGACATGTTTATGCATGGGTATCAAATAACAATCCCTCAATCTCCAAAGTACAGCTTGACATAACATTTTATTTCTGAGCTATTTGGCAATGACTACATTATTAGCAGCATAATAAATACAAGCCCACACATAATAGCTTCCCCCCAAAAAGGCTAAAAAGGATAAGTGTCAGTTAGTCCAAGTACATATTACACGTCAAAATGACTAATTATACTGGCCTATTTGAATAACATATCTGTAATATTTACCGTTGTTGCTTTGGCTTGACTTTTTTGTGTAGACATGGTTTGCACAATTTCTAAATTTGGCCCTAGTTTGTATTGATTAAGTCTTTAATATTGATTGGCTATTGATTTAAGTTTGACAGCTTAAAGTTGCCTAGAGCTCTTATTGCCTCCACCTACAGGGCTGAATAACAAGGCTATGTTTTCAGCTTGTAGTTATCAAGCTGATTATGAAACATGTTTTACCCTAGCGAGATATTTAAAAAAAAAAAAAAAAAGTATTGTGAGAGATCTTTTGTACATATGGATATAGTATTGTAAGATTTTGTGAAGCTTCAGCACCTTGGACAGGTCCACAAAGAGATTACTCAATTCAAGCGTAATGTTTGATGGTTGCACAATTATAGCAAGTCAAAGTTACAACAACTATTTGATAAGGCTAGAGGTGGGCAGTATATCGAAATGTACATAATATTGTGAGTGTTTGAAGATATGCAGAATTTAAAAATCGAGTATATAGTTTACAGTAAAAAATGTTTTGCTTTTGATTCATTTTACAGACAGTTTACATTAATTTGATAAGTAAACTTCAAGTCATACGTTTTAAACACATTATTGTTGGATTGACACAACATTGTCTGAATATATTGTCTGAGATATTATTTGTTTTCAATAATGCTCACCCACAGGTAGGACTAGTTTCCTCTAAATATACTAATCCTGAATAACCTAATTCTGTTAAAGACAGTCAATGGATTCCTCACCATTGTTGTAAGAAGAAGATTACTCTGAGGTTCAGCGTCTTGTTGGTTTCTTTGTGTATTACGTTGCAGTTCTGGTCATTATGTTTTTGAGCATGGTGGCATCATAGAAGTCAACAAGACATGCGGATTTGATTGTGGCAAGGCTCTCTCCTTAAGGGCACATAGACAAAACAAATTACCCTCCATTCATGTCTTCTATCTCTACTCATTCATATTCAAGGTCATGGTGGCTCGAGTCCCCACAGACGCAAATGGAAGCGGCTCTGTGGAGAGGGTCTTCAGTATCACGGTCCATAACCGAGTGACAGCACCCATTGAACTCTGCTAGTGCTCCGACATGACAGTACACCCACCACTGTGCCACCCAAATCATCTAATTTATATTCACTTGTCAGACTGAGCAAATCCCAAACTGTACATTAGAGGAGAGCTAGATAATGGGACATCCAATTAAGGAGTGACTATTGCACAAAATGTGTGTTGTTTGTGTGTCTCCAGGGATCCACACCAATGCTGTTCACCCGAGACATATGTACAAGGTTTTAAAAGCCTGTTAAAACATTATGTATCACCACTGTTTAGTCTGTTTTTCTTCCAGTTAATGGAATGCTTTTTGTCAACAAACCTCTTAACATTTAAAGACTGTCTGAATTGGTCAACAACAACTAAAAAGCCTGGATATTTTCATCTATTAATTATTCCACTCAATAACATGACGGCGGACGTCGCAATTTTAAAACTTTATTAGGTCACACAATTTGAGCATATGTTACTAGACCGTTGCAATGCAGTACCTAGTAATGATGGGCCTTAAGCAGAGATCACTGAAGAGTTGCAGTTAGTCAGAGAGTTTCAGTGAGAGGCAAGGTAAGGCAAGTTTATTTGTAGGGCACAATTCGTACACAAGGCATTTCAAAGTGCTTCACACGACAGGAAAAAAATGCATAAAAATCACAAAGAGATGACAGAAATCACAAAACCTTAATTTAAAGAAATTTAAAGGTGCCATTCAGGCTATCCGTCAAATAGTTCAAGACATAAAAGAGAAGAGTGCAAAGAAAATCATTTCAGTCATATGCACAGCCAAACAAAACAGTTTTTAGCTTAGATTTGAACATTGCCAGACTAGAGGCCTGTCTCACATCCTCAAGAAGACTGTTAAATCTGGCATAAATCTGAAACGCAGAGAAATATTTTGCTTTGAGGTTAAAGACACGGATATAAATGTTTTCACAGAAAGATATATATAGAAATATATATTTCAACATTCTAAACACAGCTTCTTCTCTGACACTTTTTCATATTTCTGTACTTTAATAAAAAGGTGATATTTTAGCACATTTCACTTGTGTTTGATTAAATCTCAACTATAATGTTACTAATATGTTTGGTTGGATTGACATAATATCGTCTTCCCCTCTGGGCCCAGGACTCCCCTGAAAAAGAGATGGTGAATCTCAGTTGGACTTTTCTGGTTAAATAAAGGCCAATAAATAAATGGGATACTCCAAAAGTATCGCCCAGCTCCATCTCCAACTACACTGTCTGTCAAAAAAAAAAGACGCCTCAGAAAAAAAAGGTCACATACTCTAATATTTGGTAGGACCGCCTTTAGCTTTGATTACAGCACACATGCCTCTGCAATGTCAAAAGATTAATTTCTATCCAGTGTTGCATTAGTTTTTTCATCAAGATCTTCTATTGATAATGTGAGAGAGTGACCACTGCACAAAGCCTTCTCCTGCTCATCCCAAACACTCTCACTGGGGTTCAGATCTGCAGTAGATTAGTTTCTGCTTCTCTTTAGATGTTTTCTCTGCTCGATGCCAATGATTTAGTTTAGTTTTGTTTTTATTTGAAGGGACAATGTACAGAGACGTTAAGCTCGTAAAAGATGTTCCACACCAGATTGTAGCTAAATAGCTCGTTTTCATCTGCAGTCCCATGACCCTTCTCAAACATACTGGCATCCTTTCCATGACCACGGAATTTGTCTTTCCCCATGGTTGTTTCAGAAATCAGAGGCCACGCACTGCATCAGTCGAGTTTAAACACAACGCTACAGCTAAAAGACAATCATCCATGCAGAAATTCTCCAACAGGGGGCTTGTACCTATTTGCTTAGTTGAATTTAGTTGTCGACCTTTTTCCTTTGGAAGGCAATGTAATTGGAAAGTTAAGAGGGGGGGAATGGGAAGATGTGTAAACCTTTTGAATCCCACTCCTTTTTCTTAGAGCAAGCTACAACTAATAGCATCCAGCTTCCTTTTAACAACAGTGTCTTAATGTTATTACTTTATCTGGATTGACCATTTACATAATGTAAATTTATCGTTGCACATAACATTTCCATCATGTCTTTGAGCCACGTCTACACTTACATCTGTACCATGTATTGTAACGTGACAGTATATCACGCCTGTACAGTTTTACAGTTTTTTTTATTGCTTAATATTGTATTTGGACACATCTTAAGCTCCTCCTTCAGTCTGTTCCATAGCCTCACCCTACATATCGATACACAAAATCATTTCCTCTAAGGTTGTAACCCCCTTCTCTTTCTTTAAATACATTTTTGATATTCACAGGCAATTGATGATTGTTAATATGCACTGTTAAATATTCTACTAGATCTGGAAATTTGAATGATTTAGTCTATAAAAGTAAAGTAAAGTAAGCTGTTTGTCAGAATGCTTCATAAACTGCACAGTAATACCACAGCAATAGAATGGAACTAGAATAGTAACTAAAGGTGTAATTATGGTAATTACTCATGGAGTTATAGCACATTTACCATTCTTTAGTATGAAAATCACTAGTAAACATTGTCGGCATCTTCTTGGTATCTTTTCCATCCTATTGGCACTATTACTGTGCTGAAAACTTTGACTGGCAAACATATGAACACATATCCTAGTGATGGGCAATAACAGCAAACTTTTTTTCGATCCGATACAGTAATAAGTAACACTATGGCAAATGTTGCAATAATGTTCTGATACCGATACCAATGAGTTTTTTATTGAAATGCATTGGAACTTTAAATTTGGCGTATAGGAGACTATCATTGTTTTTGATTCAACCTTGGTGGAACTGATAACAAAATAAAATACAGACTTGATCAGGACTAAACCACACCAAGAATGAGACTAAACCAAATCTACAAGTTTATTTTCCAAGCAGCACACAGAATCCACATGGCTTTTAACAGCGATATTGTTGTCTGCTGCTCACCCACTGTGCGATAGATGGCGGTTGTGATGTTGTCCTATCTTCAAACAAACAGAGTACGGATGCATTTGGGTCACTCTGCTGTGACATTTAAAGGTGGCATTAACATCAACATTAGACTTGGCAGTGGTTAGATGGATGAATAAAAAGATCTTGTTGGAGGTTATACATTTTATGACTTATCAGAATTGGTGACATTTGCAAAGAATTTACTGAGGTTAAAATCTGTGTCTTATGAAGCTGGAAACAGGAATGAAAGTATTTTCCCTTGAGTAAATGTAAGCAGCCTCTAAAACAACACGTTTGATGATACCAGTGTTTGATGGGACGTGTTAATGAAAAAGCTAATGAGATGTAATGACTCCTCAGCTCTTGTCTGTGTAAAGTAAATAAGAAAACGGTTATAGTATCTCTTGTGTAGAGCAGTCCATGAAAAGTGGGCGCAAAATTATTCACTATATCACTATAGATTACAATACCATTCGCTGTTTGTACTACGTCTGCAGATCTGGGTGATTCTCTTTTGTCAGAGATATTGGCCTAAACTTTTCTTGCCTCGAGTCTGTCAGCACAATTTAAGCAGAATTGACAAAAAGTTCGTGATTGAAAATGAACTCTTTGCTTTATTAAAAACAGTCAGTGAAAGGATAATTTTATGCACAACCGAGTTTGCTTTTGTAATAGGGAATAGCTCTGGAAATCACCATCGTGCTGCTGAAGAAAATTAAAATGCATTATTTATGTCTCTCTATAACAGTCTGCTCTGTTCACTCTCCCTGCAGGGTCTCGTGTGCGTCAAGAGGACTCCCCCCCTCGCATCGTGGAGCACCCCTCTGACCTGATTGTGTCCAAAGGGGAACCAGCCACCCTAAACTGTAAGGCAGAGGGACGTCCCACGCCCACGGTGGAATGGTACAAAGACGGGGAGCGCGTGGGACAGACCGGGAAGAATTGCGCTCACATCGAATGCTGCTAGTGGCTCGCTCTTCTTCCTTCCGCATCGTCCACGGCCGACGCAGCAAACCTGACGATGGCACTTATGTGTGTCGCCCGTAACTATCTGGGGGAGCCGTGAGTCGCAACGCATCTCTGGAAGTTGCATGTAAGTCTGGTGTCCTTGGGCAACAAGTTGGGAATGTGGGGCAGTAATATCAGCACAACACACCATAAACAGAGGTTTTGTCTTCACATAATATACTGCAGTGTTGCTATTTCACATTCACATTGTTACTCGTTTACTTTGCTTACCATTTTACCTGTACTTTAATTTTTAGAACGGCATTAAGAAGTGAGGCACAGCTCTTGATCACAGTTAACATGCACTCAATGATACAGAAAAAAGGGATTGACCGACTAGGGATGTCACAACCAAATATTGTGACACTATTATTGACAAAAGTCTCACAGTAATATAGTGGGCTGTCACAAAATATTGACTTACAAGCCTTTGCCTAAATGCATAATTTGGATGCAGCAACTGCTAAAATCTCAGGGAACTACAAAGACCATGATCCTTTGGTCTATTTCAGTGCCGACAAATGATGAAGTAAAACTGTAATTAAGCATTAACGGGCCCATTATGTAAAGCCAAGAAATAGAATAATTTTATTTATTTTTATTCTATGTTTTTATTGCACTAAAATGTAATTCCTATGATGCTAGACTATAACCAACTGGAATACAAAGCTGATATTATAGCAATTACACTTCCGGTTTTCCTCAACTGAATGTTCTGATCATTTTTGATTCACAAGATACAAATATGTTTGGATACTGCTTTTTTCCAAATACATTATCTTGCGCTGACCATTTTTGAATGTTAATGCTGCTAAGTCCCAGCTTGTTGATTCACTATTGCTTTGTCCATACTCCAACACATCTGCTTTAAAAGTGCCCATTCGGACTCTATAAACAAACACAATCTCATGGGCAAAGGCTCAGTAAATGTTTTGTGTTTCAATTGTTTTATTCGGTTTGTTTAGAATTCCCAACTTCCTGTTTTTTTTTTTTTTTAGCACATCCCAGTGAAAGCGAGAAGCCCAGAGCGGTGTGGGTGTTGTGATGTGTGCGTGCATGCATGTATATCTGCCTTTGCATGTGTGCGTCCAAGCGTGTGTGTGTCTGCGTCTTGTTCATGGCAAGAAATCAGCTCAGTTTAGCACATAATGGAAATGCGGATAGCCCAGAGCGCCTCTCCTCCTTCCCACACAGGGAGAGAACTGGCTGGGAGCGGGATGTAGCTTTCCAAATCCAAATAGTGGAAGAGAGCGAGCGAGGTTTAGACACTCTACTCCCCTCTCTGTTTTCCTCTCTCTCCCCCGAGCCGTTTACAGTGCTGCCCATACATTACTCAAACAGGTCATCCAAACAGGTCTCACTAGCTGTATTCACACACATGGTGCACTGACAACATGCTTAACTCACCAGACCCAAAAAACTTCCAATGGAGATCAGATCCTGCTCATACTATGACACATGACGACTGGAATTCTTAACCAGAGTCACCTTAGGATTCTAATCTACATATTTACGTGAATATGATAGCTAGAACGCAAAGGTGGAAAGTTTACCAAAGCATGTTTTCTTATTTATTTTAGAGAAGAGAAAATGTTTTAAGCTGACCTCTCGAATGCCTCAAAGATTCCAGCACAATTCCACGGAGGTATTTCAGACAGCTATGGGAATTCACAATCCACCAGACTGCTGGCCTAGACAGCCAGCCAGACACATTTAGTTATTCAGAGAAGTTTGTCAGAAATGTTTCCTAGTCATTTTGTCTTCTGACCAATTATAATATGATTTTATGCAACAATTAGTGTCACTTGGTTGGTTGCATACATTTTCAAACTTCTACTCTTAGCAGCCTGGTTGGGTCATGGTTTAGTCCTGATTAGGGATGTCATGATATCAAAGGTTAATGTTACCGAAACATCACAATTTGACTAATATTCCCAATTACTGACGCGATGACTAAACGGTTTAATCCTGAACGATCTTCATTTCCCATTGTCTAATTGTCTAATTGTCTCTTCTTCGAGTCTGGGACCAGCTTTATGAGAACTACTAACTTTCTGGATGACAAATGTTAATACGCTCTCATAATACGGCATAAAAAAAGCACTTTATTGTTTCATTTTTTGATAGATAGATAGAATAGTTTCAATGGAAATAATTACTTATTTTTGCTCCTAAAAGTTTTATATTTTTTAGTTCTTACATTTTACTTATGACCTGAATAATCACAATGGATTAATCAAATCATCTTGACATCCTTGACTTGGTGGTTCAGCCCCTGTTCTTTTCCTGGTTTGGTTTTGATCTAGTCCAGGTTTAGTTCCAGATTTTGTCCCAGTTTAGTCACAATTCAGATGCATTGTGCAGATGATTGTGTGAAAATGTGGCTCTCTACTGTACTTCTTTTAACTAACGTAGCCTTGCAGTTAAAACCACCGCCCCATAAAAAAAGTTGAAAGCATATAGCTTTTCTTTGACATTGCTGGATCCCTGACAGTGCTCCTCTTTTCTGGACATAATTGACTTGAAAACCTCAGTCGCGATACGCCCTTGAATAGACTGTCCCTTATGTGATTTATGGTGCTTATTTGTTGTATTTTTTCTGACGGACTCTATTTGTAAAAGACAGAAATACCAAAAGCGATCTAATGGGGACAAGATATTATCACATGTCATTTGTTCCCAACATTGTGTCTTTGTCTATTGGATTTTCCACATTACACACTTTTGTTTACATTCTGCTCACTTGCTGCCTCCTTTCTTCCTTCAAATCAATAGCACAAAGCTGAAATACCTTGAAAATAATGGTACAGATTGCGGTTGGCACAGGAGTGTTAAGGGATCCTGCATTGATTGGCCCAGAAGATAAGACTTTACCGTTGAAGCTTTGAGGCGGCTTACAGTATATGCAATCATGCTTGGAAACAGTACACTGGTGTAGAAGATATTGAGCAAATCCCTAAAATAAAGAAGCCAGAAAGAGACCCCAAACTGTCGCTCCACTGTCAGCAGACCACTGTTGATGCTGCTACACTGAATAGAGGCAGACTTCATGAGCACAATGACTGTGGCAAACCGATTTTGCAGGGAGTTTTTGTGGGGATTTTCCAGCGTACCGTAAAACAATATACTCAAGCTGTTTTTTTATAGTTTGTAGAATTCATTTTCAGGGTGCTTTGTAAGTGTTACTACTGTATGAGCGCACTTTGCAAAGCTGGAAAGATTGGAAATGACTCAATGAAAGAGATGGCACACACAAGTCGCATTTGAATGGAGTAGGAGGACTTGAGGAGACAGTCTAAAGCGCAAACCATTCACTTACAAAGAACAGAAGTTGTCTGGAATGTCCGTTTAACCCAACAACCAGTGAAGGCTAATAATCCAAAAACCGAATTTAGGCATAGCTTTATTTTTTTTATTGTAGTTTCTTTGTTCTGGCCCTTAAAAAAACTTAAATGTCTAATCCAGCTGATACTTTGTGAACTGGGGGCTAAGAGTGCAAAACCTTTTATTAATGAAAAACCACATTTATTCTATGTGTGTTAAAGCTAATATTCACTATATAATTAACAATATTATAATGCTGCCTTAATCAAAAGTAGTATTTTACTGCACGTGTTATCAGAAAGCTTTGAACAGCACAACTTGAACCACATTTTAGTCAATTATAAATGTATAATTTGTTAGCACATGCTGATTTTCACAGCATACTATAATTTAGAAGACTTCAGAATAGCAGAGGAATCAAATACACACTTTCAATATGGAGACTATTACTCTCCAAAAATTCAATTAAATATAGAAAGAGTGCATGATGTGCCTTCACATAAGCACATCATTAATTTCTCATGTAAAAACAAAGGATGATTTTAATGTTGTGCATTTCGCTGTGTATTCCTCGTGCACTCTCTGCAGTCTCATGCAATTGCCTGGAATCTGCCAAAAAGTCAGAGGTTTTAATTTTCTGCTTGGCGTCATTGCGGCCTACATCTGCCTTGCATTTATAAGTAGGCTGCTTTCAATCCACGCGGCACCTTTTTTACTTATTCTCAGCACACATTTGTTCTGTTTGCTAATGTTGACTGCTCGACTGTAACTTTTCAACATTTAATTTAGAAGCTCTCTTTTAGCGGAGCCCTTGTCTTATTAATGAGGATTGTTGAGTATATTTTGTTCTCAACATGTTCAATGCAGAATGTGTAAAAAGGCATGAACAAATTATTGAACATAGTTGCGGAAGCCATTTTCAGAGACTATAGAGCTCCTGCACTTGTCGTCATGCTCCTGGCATGCCAAAGATTGTTTGTTACATTGATATGACTGAACTATGAGTAGAGTAAGATTTCCCCCTCCTCCCCCACTATTTTATAAAGACCACACCCTTCTAATTGTCAAATCAGCAAACATTATATATGTGCAGTGTTTTATAATAAAGTATAAACCTCTCCAGTGAATTTTTTTGAGAATACTATAAGTTAAAAGTAAATGATATCAAGATATTGCAGATTTAGGGCACAATCTACACAATCTATTCATCAGTCAGTTAAGGGTCACTAATGTTTAATCTGAAATGTTTTTAGACCAACATGTTATGCTTATGGCTTCATCTGCTCCAAAAGCAGAATTTTGAGCTCATTGCCATTCATTACCGCTATATCACCGTAATGGCGTCCTCAAAGTGGGTGCAGGAGCTCTATTAGCACTCAGAACAGTCCTGGTTGCTAATATCTGAAAATAGGCACATTATTGTGAACATGACTTGCAATCCACTTTCACACTTTGATAGAAGAATCAAACAGCTGTTTTCTTGCTGTTCCACTGCATAACAAAGGCACCCTTTGCTTCCCTCTGTTCCAGTGTCTCATTGCTGCTTGCTTGTGTAGCTGCATTATTTCTTAAGGGGGTTGCAAGACTCCGTCGATATTGCCGCAGCCCAAGTTGTCATGCCATGCTCCGGGTGCAGGAGAAGCGCGGGATGTACAGATGAAAGTGCTGTGGGGATGCTCTGACAGCAAATGGAGCTCAAAAATCTCTCCCTTCAGAGTCACTCTCATTCTTCTTATTTTTTCTAATGGGCTGTAGCATTGTATCTCAACCAGTGGCTCAGAAAATGCAGCTAACTAGAAGGGGTGCCGCTCCCTCGGGTGGATTTGTGCTGTACAAGCTCAATTTTGGTGGTTTGTCATGCATTTTATGAGCTTTAGTGTGACTGAAATTTGAAGGGGCATTATTCATTCGGCGTGATGCAAAAACACTCCAGCACTTTAGATGGGAGCTCATCTTAAAATATGTAAATCGGTCAGATAAGCCAGACGATTTCAGCAGACAGGCAAAAACAAATATTGTGCTGTTACTTTACATACCAGTGATGTCCAACATGAACTGATAATTCGAACTATCATACTCTTAAATTACATTTAGGGGGGCATACATATAGGCACTTAGCAAGTTCAAAATGTCACACTTCTGATAAATCTGCTATTGTAATATATAGAGCCGTTTGAAGTTTGTGGTTTAGTTTTAGGGAGTACAATCATTTTAAAATAGATGTGCTTTGGAAAGCCGAATGAAGTTGAAATAACAACAACAAGAAGTAAAAATTAAGTTTAGAATTATCTTGGTGTATTATTTATGATAGACGGAAGCGCCTTGTGACTCGATCCACGGTGCATTTACCCTTGAACTTTACTAGACTCTTCCACTTACATCTGAAAGCAATATATTTGCAAGCTCTACATTAAAGTTCCTCTATCGAGCTATATTAATGCTTTTGTACATTTTATTGCGCTCTTGTATTACTTACACAGGCTACTTACTACAGCAATACCAACCTTCTGTGCACGCTGTATGAAGTAGTGGTGTGTTTGATACCGCCTCATAATCGCACGGCCTATAAAGAAAAGAGCTTTAGTAAAAGACCGGCTGCAGACAACAAAATCAATACAGTAACCAGACCAAATCAAATAATGTATAGCATGGCCTGTATGGGGACCTCCAGACCTGCACCAACAACCAAAGTTTGGGTTATATGAAGTTGTAGCTATTTAAGGTTAAGATAAGTCCCCGTAGACAAATTTGTGCATTTGACCCATCCTTCCATGCCGCCGGGACATCTCCTCAGGAGTGGTGGTCTCTGCAGCGCCCGGGGACCCATCTCCAGATCTTTGTGCTCGGCTTCGTCAGGACTACCTTCGCTGGAGGATTTTACCTATTGTGCATGTTTTGTGTTGCCATAAATGGTAAATCTAAATATGGTCTCGGAGGCAGAATTTGTAGTGTTCACAGTGACATCACAGTGACTGTGACATCACAGTATTCATGGGCGAGTTATTGTTTAAAACTGAGCTGGAGGACAGAAATTGGTCAAATTCGCTGTTGAATTGTCATATTGCAGACTTGTGATTTTGTTTTATTGTGAAACACATGAAACGAAAACTGGCACATGTTCAATGTCTTCTCTGACAGTTAGGTTTAAAGGTAACTTATTTTTTTTCTCTTCACAATAGCTTCATAAATGTTATGCCTTTATTCAATCCCAGGTCAGTGGAAAGGACTTTTAGCCATAAGGTTCATTCGGCAAGTTTGTTGATCAGAATTAGTTTTGATTCCGACCATAAAGAGCCTAGATTAAGATGGTCCACAGCTGCCACTTTGTAGCTTGCGTCTCTCAAATGCAGAAGACATCTCCTCTCAAATATTCTTGTATCAGAACAAAATATTGAACTAAGAGTTATGAGCTTTCCTCGTTGATTCCGCAGATTTACTTTCCCATCCCTTTTTCTCGTAAGTCACCATGTTTGTTTAGACTATACGTTTCTCTGATTTGTTAATCAGAGAAACCAATCAGAGAGTCAGTCACGCTCATTTGGCATCAAGGAGTCAGGAGAGGAATCCAGAACAGGCTTGGCTGGTCTGGAAAGCAAGAGAGCCAGTCCCATGTTTGTTTGACATCATCAAATTCTAGATTGTGAATGTTACCTATTCATTGATGTCACTTCCATAGCATATAATGATATTTTGTCTGTCTATGGGATGTAATGATTTTGTGTTTCTAAAGTAAAGCAACTAATACACATTGGATGACTACAATGAAGCTGGTATAAGATGCTGAACGTCACCACATTTGATTGGAAATAAAAGTAAAGGAATGATAAAGGAAACTGAAACAAGCAATATTCTTTCAGTAAGGAAACAGATATTAATCAATAAGCACAGAAAATGTGTAAAATAAAGCACTATATTGATGGGTGTTCGAGCACTCTTTCAACCTGTTAAAATCCAAAATTTCACACCTCAAATGTTCTGACCGTAACTGTGTGACAGTGAAAAGTACTAAATTGATCTTTGTCCTGTGGTGATGCACACACAGCTGGAAAACAATCGCTTCAAATCTGTGGTATTTTCAGCCTTGTTTCAATTCTATTTCCTGTTTGCTCCTTATTTGACACCAGTTGATAACATCAGCCATTCTCCATCGAAATGAGCCCTGCTTGTTTACCACCGCCGTCTTGTGTTCTCTCTTGATAAACCAGACTTGCGACACTTACTGCCATTTTCCCCATCATGCCACATTGCTCCGTTCGAAGTTAATCATCAACGATCACCTGCTGCCCGTGTATACAGTCGACTCTGGACCGAGCATTGAGCCGCCTTTCAATTTGTTAGGTCAGGCATCACAGCTGAGCACACTGTCAACAAACGAGTACCGCAACCTCCAGGCCACCGGCGAACTGGCATTAATCATTAGAGAGAGTGGCCACTGATGGAATTAGAAGCGCTCGCTCAAACTATTAGGAAAGGCCAAGGCGAGACATAAACAGTGATGTGATGAGAGGTGCGTGTGGGAGTGGGAGGGAGTAGTGTTGTTCATTAGGCCCAAGCTGCAGAAAGATGAGAGCCCCCCGCTGTCCAACCAGACCTAAGTGAATTAGAAATACAGCCATTCAGTCAAGCAGTTATCAATGAAATCAACAGTTAACAGGCGGCTAACAAACCGCAACTGTGCACTGACGCAGTCCGCTGACTAATCTCTGGGAGCAGTTATTTTAATAGGAAGCAAAATGTTTACAAATGTGTGAGCAATTGCCACGATAAGCTTGGAGTAGAAACAATCAAAGTTTAATTGGCAGTAACTTTAATTCCACTTTTGAACAAGTGGTTTGGCAATTTGTTTTGTTTGCACGTTGGGCTGCGACATACAGTCTTATTCAGTGAGTTTAACGGCTCAGTATTTCACTTTCTGCAAAATAGAAAGTTAAAACCTTACTTCAGAACATTCTCCGTGCAGATAGATATGTTTTATGCCATACTGTGAAATATTATAGCTAAAAGGGACAACATTCCCATAGAAACAAGCAGGAGGAGGCTCTTCAAGGCCAAGTACGAGTCAGGCTTGTGGAGATGCCCGCTCACTCTAAATACATTTTAGTGCAATGAAACCATCCAAAAAAACAACAACATGCTTTTGATTTAATGTTATTCTTTGGTTAAAAAGTTACGTACTGTACCTCTAAGTGACATGAAGTTCTTTGGTAAAGTAAATAGTAAAGATTGTCAATTAGCTGCAAAAGAAAAATCAGTGTGCATTTGGCAGGCTACAACCTGAGACACCTGGAGAGCGCTGGTAAAATAATTCAGTAACATTTTCAAGTGAGGAAGAACATGTTCCACGCTGCAACACATTATTATTACTTGTTATTTGATACTGTACTATTTATACTGTACTAATACTGTCTTGGCAAGCAGCATATGTTCCTTTTAATGCTATTTGTGGTATCAGTTAAGCCCTAATAATGGACTTTCTCTAAAAGCCTGGAAAAAAAGAAGAATTTTCTTGCACAGAGAGCCTCTTTCTTCAAGATACACTTGACATGCATTTTATTTTAGCCTTGTCTTCTTAAAGATTAATTAGCTACAGTGAGACCGGTAATAAAGAGTGCCGTTAGCCATGTTTTGTCATTTCAGCTGGCGAAAGTGAAGGTTAGCTCTTTTGGAAAGGGATGTTACCTGAATATATTCCACAGTTCTCTGTGCTTATACAAGTATATAAAATGATTTAATAAGTCGCTAGAGGGGATTTGAAAAGATGCACAATTTTCAAAGCATAAACATGGGAATATTCACACAGTAAGAGTCTTCTGTCTTTTCAGCGTTGGCCTCGAGGTTGACTAAACTTGACCTCTGCTTGTGGTGGTATTTTGGTTCCTGTGGGGATGTTGTCCAAGTCTGTTGCCTCGTTGTCATGGCGCTTTCCTCGTTGATGGACACCCCTTTGAGCTATTCAGAGCTCAAACCGTGCAGTAAACAACATTAGCCTAATTGGCATAATTTTAGAGTCAAAGTCCGAGCTTCTCTCAGGCATAAAAGCACATCACATGTTTGGAATTATTTATCCTCATTGCTATATTTGTATCTCGTTAAAAGCAGTTCTCTAACTTGCTACAATCAGGGTCATATCACAGTATGAATGTTCCATTTCACTGACGTATGGTC
This sequence comes from Chaenogobius annularis, assembly GCA_015082035.1. Taxonomy (NCBI): domain Eukaryota; kingdom Metazoa; phylum Chordata; class Actinopteri; order Gobiiformes; family Gobiidae; genus Chaenogobius; species Chaenogobius annularis. The sequence continues at coordinate 730,487 of BJKM01000005.1, forward strand.
TAAACCAAACCATGTATGGTTCTTTCATTAGTCTTTTCATTTTGAACCCAATTCCAAACATTTCACATTTTCCGTTCCAACAGAATTACACAAAAACTGAATTCCCAAATTCTCAATTCAATATTAAATATTTTCATTCTATATTATGAGAAGGATTCAAAAAGTAAAAACAACTGTATTTTAGAAATGTATGTGTTTGTTAGTTACACTTCTTTGGTCATTAGGTAGAGTCAAAAGGAACAAAATGAAACAATGCTTAGTATGTCCCGCCGGAAAGACCCAGGACATGTTGAAGGTACTATGTCTCTCGGCTGGCCTGGGAACGCCTTGGGATCCTCCTAGAGGAGAATAAAGAAGTGTCTAGGGTGCGGGAAGCCTGGGAGTCCCTGCTTAGACTGCGGTCCCTGTGACCCGGCCCCGAATAAGCGGAAGAAGATGGATGGATGCACAGCTATATTTCATTGACCTTTAGGCTGAAGTTTAACTCCTATTTTCCCTAACCCTATTATCATAAATTTTGACTATGCAAGATGCCTTTTTGCCTTATGTCTTTAACTGAAATGTGCCATATGGTATGTCATTGTACTCTTCATCATTTCCTAAGCCTTTATACAAATTTTAATCGTTGACTGTTTTCATAAAATGTATAATCAAACTGAAAGTAAAATGTTTAAATGTAACGCATGTTTATCCTTGGTCATGAAAATTACTTAAAAGCACGTCATGTCATTGCATATTAAATCAACCATTCAATATATTTTACACCCCCAGGGCGCCACTCTCAGGTGTGTTAGAAAGTGTTATTAATCGCACATTTCACTTCTTGTGCCATGAACGATCATTTCTTGGTGCCAGCCGTGTGCATGGTGAGGCAGACTGTCAGTGTTGTCTTTGATTTAGGAGGCTGCTTATATTGTACCATCTGTTGCCTGCCCTAATGTGTATTTTTCCTCTGTTTGCTTTCCTCTCTCTGAGTTTTGTCAAGCTGCCAATGAGCAGACGCAATAAAGGTCCCCTTATTTTAAAAATATATTTTTGCCATTAGCGATAGAATTATTGTCTAAGTTGGCTTATTAACAGTATCTGGTTTGTTTTGTATACGTTAACAAATGGAAGACTGAAGACAACAGTGTCTATTTGTCTCTTTCTGCTAAATCACTTTCATTTTGCATAGATATTTATCCAGTAAGCCTGCAGAATGGAGCTTTACCAAGAATGATTATAGCATTCATTAGAATTGAAGTTTACACAAATAACAATCATGTTTTGTTGTCACTGAAAATTGAGTACCAATAAAACTGACTTTATTGAGACAGATCTTTGGCACACTGGTGATGTTTTGAAGAAGTCAAATTTAGGACTGGAAAAGTGCGAGCCAGCTCAGTCGGACTGTTCAGGTCTCAACCAAGAGCCAGTGAACAGGATTAACATGTTGATTAAACAATCAGAGAAATGGATGCTTTGTACAAACGTGACCTATGTTTGTTTTGGAATCACACTCATGGGACGGACAAACAGATCATCGGGTTAAGGGCTAAGTGTGGTTAACGCGGTGTTCATGTGTTTCTCGGATGCTCAAGATTAGACATCATGCGCTCTTATTTCGGAAAGTAAGGATTTTGATCGTTTTTCCGACTTGTGTGAGCATTAAGTTGCATTTTTCAACTCGGGAAAACATTTTCCAAGTTCCTGAGGACCACATGAATGCAGCATGATATGAGAGAAGTTTTAAAGATCACTCTGGAATGACACAGAAGCCGCAAAACCCATGCACACAACTATCAACAGAATGACACCATATTACTCTTCCTTTTTGTCCGTTGGAGAGCAGTCGCACTGTTGTTACAATGCAGCTGAACTCGGTCCAAGACTGTCTATTGAATGGAAAAATGAGTGGTGCCTTGTAGTCTATAGGCCTGGAGTGGAAGTGGCTTTAAACAACATAAAATGACATAACAAGATCTATGCACAGCAATACATATATATATATATATATATATATATATATATATATATATATATATTATATTATATATTATATATATATAGGGAATTTGGCTAAAGTGAACAGAGAATAATTTATCTTACAGGGGAAAGGTTTTCTTCTGATGTGGCCTCAAGACGCTAACAATAGAGACAGAGATGGCCAGAGCAGGCAAGCAGAACTAACGCTGCCATTTCTTTTCTTTTCTTTTTTACATTGTTTCTTTTTTGGCTGAAGACGGTGCGATAAGGGGCCAGCATCTGGTGCTAACTGGACCATGCTTGCTCCTTGGAGGCCTACACGTTCTGGGGTTCGCTAGGTTAGCTGAGGGCTAGCATCTGGTGTTAATTGGACCATGCAAACACCTTTAAGAGCTTTGGTGCACTTTCTTACAGATGGTTGGAAAAGAAACAGTGTGTGAGAAAGCGCACAAATGGAATTTTCCCTGTTGACGTTTCTTAAGAGCTGTTGTTGTAGCATGAAAGTTAAAATATTAGATCAGACAAACCATACAATCTGACTTGTAATCTCCTATTTAATTGCTTTCATCAAGGTTTTTATCCGGTTTTCTGAGCTGGCATATAGTAGGCAACATAATGGGGGATGTGAACTTCAATTTACATAAGGCTTAATTAAATATTGCCCTGCTCTTGCGCCACCCCCACTAAATTTTCAAATTATTATTATTCTAATTAAATTCTTCCATTCGCTTCAGGTGATATGCATGTTTTACTTCACCTTTAATAATACGACTCACCAATACATGTTTTTGTAATCAGACACTTAAGTTTGTATTCATTACATTAGGAATTTGAATTAAACTTGTGGTAATTATTTGCAAAATTGAGTAGTGTTGACAACACTTGAATATTGGCATGCTCGTTCTGTTAATTTGGTAAGTGCTTTGAAAAAAAAATGGTCTAAGGAACAAGTCTCAAACATAATTATGTAGTTAAATCTCATATTTAAAAATGTTGTTGATAATGATGATATTATCATTCAGCATTGCAAGTCTGGATAACTATTTGCTTGGAAATGTTTGGTGGAAAACTCATTATTTGGGTTCTTTAGGGTTTATGCTGCAACCTTTTTTTTTCCTTTGTTGATTTGCTATTAATTGTTGAGTTGTTAGCCAGGAGCCACATGAAACAATCAAACACAATAAATACAGCTTTATTTTTTTATGGCAAAACTTCAACCAAGTAATTATATGTGGCTTACTGTATGTGCTCCATCACAAATTGACTCAATTTCAAAGAATCCAGACAGATAACTTTGACTGTACACTATTTGTTTCCTATTGAGTTGAATCTCAGTATATTCTGGCATAAGCAGTGGGCCGGTCCATCAGTGTAATGTGGGCACAGGAAGGCGCTGGCAGAACTGCGTTGAAGGTCATTGTGGGTCAAGTTGTTTCACATGCACCTGTCATATACTGTGACTGAGGCTCTTGTTATGAATAAACCAAATGTCCCGCCTGCCAGACACGTCCGAGCCACACTCTCCAAGTCATCCGGCGAAAGAGGGGGACGTTGCAGCTGCCAGCGCTTCCTCCTCTTCATCTGACATCTACTTTCCTACAGTGAGGAAAATATGTTTGCTGTCAAAGCAGCCTTGAGTTTGAATGCCTTGGCTAAGAATAGGGCTAGGCTCAAACTCATACTCACTTTCTGTGACTTTTTTGTAGTCAGTAAAGGCTTGGTAGAGAAAACCTGCAATTTATTATTATTTTTATTTCTAAGTTGTAATCATTCAAACAAGAGTATAATGTGATATTGCATCACTTTTGTAGGTAAGTTTATAGTCCATTCACATGTGTCGGCTAAAAAAACCTCAACTGACACATTTAAAGACATGTTTGAACTAATTTCAGATTAATTGACAAGCAAGACTATACAGGAGTAAACCAGGGGCAAAACCAGGACTAAGCAAGGCTGGATTAAAGAGAGTAAAACTTGCCTGTCACATTCTTTCTCTTTCTTAACCAACTCTTCTTATTAAAACCTATTCAAAAGCTGTAAATACTGTATGTCTACTGTTGATAATTGCTGCTACTATAATTTCAGATTAACAGTAAAGCAAACCAGTCTTATTCCTGATATCATGCATTCATACTGTGTGTGTTCTGCATCGGCTCTGCAAGTTTATTCTGTTACTGGTTGCATGTCTATTCATATGATATACTTTCATCTGCATATTTTGTTTTGCTCCCTAGAAACCCGCATTAACTAATTCAAATAGGTTGTTTGGCTTGGCAAGGAGTAAAACAACCTTTCTATTCTATCCTGGCAAAAACATATTACCATTATTACCTTGATAAATACATCTGGTCGTATGCTATATCCTATCTTGCTAATAAAAATGCACCCATGACATTTCCAAACACCAATTTGTGTACATGTTCCTGCGAGGCCTCGGAAGCAAAAACACAAGCTGCACAATCAATTTTCAATATGACACGTCGCGAAATGATAAATTGCCCAACACGCAAGCTTCCAAGGCTGTACACTGTAGCGTTTTACAAACTACATTATGGCCCATAATTTAATGCAGATGTGTTTCCAGCATTTGAATGAGAAATACAGCTATACGTCTCCTTTTAGATGAGTTGGCGTCGGCTTAAGCTCATCCATTAGCAGACCTTGAATGAGGCCTTCACACTATTACAGAAGCAGCGGTAACATATTGCCCCTGTCATGTCTAAAAAAGAGTAGCCGCGCCTCCTGTTTGAATGCAACACCCACAAAGTCAGAGTTGGTCACCGCAAGATGAAGTCGGGCATAAAAATAAAACTACATTAGTGATTTGCATATGTAGTGGATGAGTGATAGTGCTGAAGTTGCAAGTGCATTGAAGTGTAGCGATACAGTCATATGTCTTTCAACAGAAGGATAAATCAGAATATAATGGGAAGAATGTCTGTGCAATTTCCTATTTACTGTGAAATAGTGAAGGACAAAAAACAAGGAAGGAAGGAAGGACCAAAGAAAGCATGTGTATTTGCATTGTCTTTAAAGTGAAGAAGCTTTAAGATGGTTGGTATTGTTTGTATTCTTATGCATTTAACTCTGATCAAAAAGATGAAAATGAACGTGAGTTTATTTTTTTATTAATGGAAGCGGCAGAAAAGTCAGAAAGTATTAAGATAACATTTCAGCAACTATCCTTGGGTTCATTTCATGCGCCATTTTACTGTAACAACTCAAACAAAAACAAAACATTATATGTTTTGAGTGTACAAGAATCCATAAAATGGCACCCATTTCAGGAAATGGAAAGCCATGAATATGCTTATCGTTCTGAGACCCTGTAAAGATGGCAAGTAGGACAAAAATATATTTGGTCCTCTAACTGAATAACATATAGCTTCTAATATTTTCACAATGATCGTGTTTTTAGTTCTTATGGTTATATTGTGACCTGAATAATCACCATTATCGATTAACCAAATAATCTGGACAACCGTAATGGCAAAATATGTGGAAATCATAGCCATACATGTTCAGTTTTGAAATATATTTGAGCATTTATTCTGAAATAAGAAATCACGTATATACGCCTGTTTGAATGCAACCTCCACAATCCAAATGGGTAAAATTAGATTAAATCCGGCATACGTAGAATTGCATTTAGGATAAATTATTATGTAAAAGATGAGTTATAGCGCTGATGTGATGTGAGTGCACCCGAGTGTGATACGCCAAGTCATATGTCTTTCAGCAGAACGATAAAGGCACATAATTGTAGCTGTATGGTCGTGATTAATGCACAATCTTTCCATGATGATTTGTCTTCGCGGGCATTTTTCTATAGGGACCTCCAGTTAGTTATTCTGTATTGACATGTTATCTTAATCCCTGCATGGACAGTAAGCATTTCTTAGAATTTCAATTATTTTTTTCAGAGTGCTAGAGGCCTGGTAATTTGAGCAATCTCGACATGACTGCCATTAATTGCTTACACTGATGAACTCAGACTTTCAGAATATACAGGTGGTTTCCATTTTGTCGTAGATGATTGGACTCGTAACTCTAGATGTAAATGTTGTTGCCATCTCAGAGCAATGAGGTATTGACGACATTAAATCTTAACTTCCACGTGTAATGTTGGTAATGTGTGCGTTTGTACTGTTGTATCTGTTGTGCTTGGGGGTGAGGAGAGTTGAGGGAGATCACCAGGCAACCCAAAGGCACTGTCACCGCTTCATTATTCATGTGTCTTAGCCTACATTTTACCCCATCTAGGCCAAACTGCTGTTATAACCGCTAAGTGTTTAGAGACTTCCGCCTGTCCGTTTGTTCATTCACCTCGATCACATCAGTTTCCTCACTTCGTTCGTCGCGTTGCATGATTCAGAAGGAGTGAAAGGGTGAGGACGAGGACAGCTATACTTTGACATCAAACATCTACCCCCCACTAAAAACACAGATACCAGTGAGGAAAGAGACAAGGAGGAAGTGCATCCCGGAAGCCTGACTAATTCATGAATGCCATTTTATCTGGTAGTAGTGTTTTTGTTTTATCTAGCAAGCACCTATTTCCTGTTACCTTTTACCTGTGCTAGATTATGCCATTAATAAGTCATTCGCAAAGTGAAGGTTTTTACTTTTGACACACTTTTACTTGCTTGTACAGGGCATATACTACTTTCACGTTGCTTTTCGTTCAGTTCAGCTCTTATACCAATCAAGTGTACGTATACAAAAGTGAAAAAAATACGTCTATTGAGTAATTCAGATATTATTGTGCATAGTGCTGAGTATTTGTTGCTCTTTTCGTAATGTCATTGGCAAGTAAACTGCCTTCTTTTTACAAACGGCCAAAGTCAAGGAGCTACCAAATTCTGTTCTTAAATATTCTTATTCATAAGAATTCAGTTTTTTTGCTGCATTCATGACCACCGTGGTTAAATGCCCCTTTTGAAATTACATGACCCTGCCTCTGTGGAGTTTGCACACGTTACACATCACCAGTAAACTAGGAAGAAGCTTGTGTGTAGTTTTAAACAGGTTTCATTACAAACTTCAAAATTCATTAAAACTGTTACTGTAGATACTTTTACTCCTTAACTACCAGGGCGGCAACAATGGAGTAGACTAACAAGGCCCCATCAAATAGTATTCATCTCACTTGTAATGTAACAGTAGTTATGATAAATGTAATTTAAATTGTCAAAGCACAAATTATCTGTTTTATATCACATAATTGTTAAAACAGTTCTAATTTTGGAGATGAGTGGCCCCAGTCGACCTCTTGCCTTGGGCCGTAATGGTGTCTAGAGACGGTTCTGCTGCAGCCACAACATGTAGCACAATTAGACTGTTAAACTAGTCAGCTTTGCCAAATACGTATTTAAGTTTAATTACTCCAGAATTAATAATTGAGTAAGTCTATTATTTGATTAATAAAGTCCCCCACACCTTGTCATGTGACATTACGTATCAGCACCGCCACGCCAAGCCTCTGGGGCCAAAGGATTCAAGACAAATCCAAAATCTAATTAAGACAATATAACACAAGCCACCTGCACTTTCGGATTGTGTCTTTTTGTTATCATTGCAACAAATGTACAAGCCGAAGATTTGGTCAGAAAAAATAATTGACATTTGTCTGGTTTTCGTACAGGGAGTGTTAGCTGATGTTCCTAAAGCTGGACACTGCGGATTTCCAGGCACTTTGTCATTTCCTACAGATCTAATCTGATAATCACATATCCATCCAGCGCTATATAGCTTACCTAATCCTAACCTCCAGGCTCACTGTCCACCTTTATCATTGTTTCGATTCTGTTTTACCCCACAACACTTTCCTTCAATCCTGGTCAGTTTCTCGAACAACACAAATTTAAACAATCCCCTTCATTTTAAGAGCTAGAATACAATACTTCTATTTGAGCTGTGTAAAGCCATGAAATGTTAAATAGCATTGTCAATTTAGGATAACACTGTCCCATTTCAAATTCCTTCTTTCTCATTCACTCCAGACATGACGCTAGTGATGTCTCGTCCTTTGCTGTCCCGTATCTCCTCGACCCACAGACCGTCTGATTTGTGGACTAATACTTAGACCGTTTATGGCTTTAATTTGCATTCCTTATAAACCTATTAAATGTCTGACTGTCATCCTAAATCTTGCTCCTCGCTCTTTAAAAATTTTCTTGGACGACTGTGGAAGCTACAGGCGTGGCTTTTGAAAGTGACACTATACTCCAACTGCAATGGTCAGAACTAGTCTTGTTTACAAACATGAACGTAGCATATTCGCTCAAGTTTCTGGTATGTGCGAAGTGTCCAAAAAATGAAACCTGTAACATACACATGAATCATTTTTCGCCCTGACACACTGCTTGCTACTTTGGTAGACTTTGCTCGGAAGAAACACATTGGTTCTGCAGGTCTTCTATGTCAGATGCCCTTCCATTCCAACCTGACAACATCCAATACAACTTAACTTTGAGAAAAAGATTTAATTGTGATTTATTTGCAATTTATGTTTTGATAATAGGATTGGTCTGTTCAAAGTTCACATTTTAAACACCTCCAGAAGATATAACAAAAAACAGAAATAGGCCTGTATGAACTGACACACTAATAAAATAATCACTCAGAACAGGTTTGTACACATTTAAACTACAGGGTGGGCAGTTTATTTATGCAGAATAAGACAGCCCTAGCCTTAGTAAAATGTTACTGCATGTCTTTTAAACATCTTGCCCTCAGAGGTTTATTAACGCAGGTATTTCTTGAGCGTTGCCTGAAGACATCTTGTTGCCGTGTTGCTCCTCCGCTGCACTTGCTCTTCTGCTCTGCTGGATAATGCGCTCTAGTCCATTGGCTGCAGATGTTGTCCGCGTGGGGACTGGAACGGGAACTGCGCAGTGACCGACGGGGCTCACCACGGGTCGGCTTGGACTGCATGTTCCTGAACAGATGTTGCCAGCCTTTGTGCGACGTTTCCCCCCACCATTTTTTCCATGAGAGACTTAATCTGGTCATTCAAGGGCATTAGAGTATATAGAAGTCAGAATGGGGGCCCAAGCTGTCTATGTTGTCCCCTCCTCCTCCTCCACTGCATAACCAGCAACATTTTCACCCCAAATCCCAAACTGTGCTGTGCTGTCAGACTCCTCCCATTCAAAGCCACACAAATGGCATACACACACACATAACGTAATTGGCCCAGAATTAGGACACACGGAGCATTGTCGAACCTGGGAGATTATGCATTACGCTTGAATCTGCGGAGATTATGCACCACCGGAATATGATGGCTCCATTTTGTCTGATTACCTCTCTGTATATTTCCCAGCCTGTATAGCCCACTTTCGTCTAATACTCTTCCTCTGTGTTTTCTGGTAAAAAAAACAAAAACAGATATTCAAGCTCTGTGCAGTACTTTCATAATGTACTCCCAAGATGACCAGCAGTATAATGTATGTGTTATTGCAGTAAATTGATTGATTAACTTTTAGTGGTCGGTGATATTCACAAAAATTTGAATCCACAATATTTTTGGGGGTGTTAAACAGGTATTTCAACTTATTGGTTGAGGTTTTGTCATCAGACAATGTGAAATATCTGTAAAATGAATCACAAAAGTACATAAATATCCTCTTATACTCTTATAAATTTGCAACATTATTTCTTTCATTTTGTTTTAATCTGCTCTTTTTGTAGGACTTTTAACTATATACTCAATATTCAAATTTTGCACAGCTTCACCACAATAAAATATACATTTCGATATATTGCCCATGTCTATTTAGATTTTAGATTTGTTTTGTTTCTTCTTGTTTTTACTACTACTTAGCCCCAAAGTGAAAATTGTCCGCTGCATTTAAACTATAAATATAAATATATTGGGTGCACCGGGTAACGATGGGGAGTCCGGCACCTGATTGTTTCCATGGAGATGTTTATGTTTTTGCCTGGAACGTTCCACAGTACTGCATGAAACCGATATATATTATGCATATATTTAGTCATCACAGGTGTTTTTGCTCAAAAGTACATTGAAAAACAACAGTTCTGAATTGTAAATCGACCTGCCATACTAGCAGGTGGGGAAAAAAAGTGACATAGGGCACCTTTAACATAAAATACTTGATGGAGAAAATGTGTATAAGAAAGGGCCTTGCACAAGACACAAGCCAAACACGGTTGAAAACAACAACTTTACTTAATTGTGCATTCTCAACTTCTCTTTCTCCGTCTCCTCTCTCCTTCTCTTTCACTCCTTCCTTCCACCCGTCCTTCCCTCCTTAAGGCCTCTGGCTGTCTTCCCCCACAAGCCATGTTCTCCTGGCCAGATGATGCATGCATATCTCTTGTGTCTTCTTGATGCTAACTGGCGCTGACATTTGCACGGCATTGTGAGATTTCGCTCTCGGTCATATTTCATGTAATGATGAAAATGATAATGGTGAAGAGGGATCGGCAAGAGGCAGGAGCACATGTGGGGGTGCATACTCTTTTCTAACCCTTGTCTTTGCATTCAAATCAATCCGAAACAGGGGGTAAAATGGTGGATAATGGGCATTTCGGAAAGAAGTTGTAGTGGAAGGAAGCAGAATAACAAGTTAAGTTTGGAATTGTACTAGCTTTCTCGTGGGCTAGCACTGTGAGCTGTCAAGATTTGAAAAATACCATGGTGATTATTAAAAGTATGGAAAATGACTGATTTGCAATTTTATGACTAGAATCCTTCATCTACGGGTATTGCTTCTATTGTGAGATAACCACTGCCCATGTTACGATGCATATTGTTGTCTATAATGGTTCAGTTTGGTGACTATACGGGTTGTTTCTCTCTTGGCGTTGCTTTGTGTTTTTAAGATAATTCAAAAATGAAATGAAAATGATTTTCAGCCTTGGTCAAAGAAGTTTTAACACAAATACAGCTTTATCTTTCTCTACATGGAAACTTAACAGTGGTAAAATCAAAGTCTGGTATTTTATTGCAATTGAAATAGTGGCATTGGCCTTTGTTCCTGTTCATATGAAAAGATGTGTTTTATTAAATTAATCATTAAGTGTTTTGTTTTGACAAGTTTAATGTGTTTGTGTTTGCATAGAACTGTCAGTGTCAATGTCATGAATTATGCATGTCTGAAAACAGTGGAAACAGCTGCCAAAACTTAACTCTGCCACCGCTGCTGAGGACACCTTTTGTTACAACTGCGAGTCATGGAGAGACTCAGCCTGGGGCACCTTGGCAGGAACAGCAGGTGCCAGCCCGACTGGCTTTTCACACTTCTGCAGAGTTAGAAGTTGCGCGAACTTGAAGAGGAGCATCGGATGTAAAACTACCTTGATGGCTTATCTGAAACCATGTCGTACTGGGATAAGGGTTACGAGTTGGGAGTTGTTACTTTATTTTATACCAGAGTGACTTAACTGCATTCAATATATCCTCCGAGGAAGTTGTGGATTTACTAGTGTTGTGCATGTCATTGTCTGTTATAGCAACATAACTCTGAAGGTTACACTTTTGGTGTTTCTTTTGGGAAATATCACTCATTCCAAAAGCATGTACATTTGAAACAAAGCTGCTCCAGCCACAAGGTGTCACTAATGGAGAAATGAACATACTTTCATTATATAGATCTTAGGCTTAACAATTTGAGGTGAGCTGATGCCTCATAGTAGTCTGCACTTATTTAGCTTTGGATTTTAACTATTATTTTTGGAAAAGCCAGTGTTTAATTCACTAGTCTGGTCCATTGCTGCCCGTGAATGCAATGGTTGAGCTGAAAAATAAGGTGCAATCCAAGCCTTAGAGAGCATTTTCCTAGCTTGAGAGGAAATGTGTTGCTAAGCAAAAACAGTGCGGATAAACACGTTGAGGAAGCGGGGAGGGGTGCGATTATTGTACGATCCGTGAAGGGAGGATTGGGGCTATGGCAGCCTTTTGGCCCTCCAGCCGAGACTGTGCGCCTGTGTGTGTGTGCGTGTGAGGGAGGCGCGGGTGGCAGAGCTGTGTCAGTGAGTATCTATGGAAGGGGAGATATCTTCACAGTTTTCGCTACACCCTAATTAATCTGCTTAAACCTGCTAGGCCTGTCTCGGGCGCTCTTAAACATCTCAAAAGGCTGCCAGCTCGGAATTCAACCAGGATTTTCTCTCCCTGAATGCCAGTGGAAAATCACTCCAGTCCAACCAAGCTGACAGCTCTTTGTCAGGGAGAGCGCAAATGCATATAAAGCAATCCACTGCCAGAGGTGGGGAGCCAAAAATTGGACATATTTTTTCTTCAAACTTAATTTATTTTACAATGAACAAATTATACCAAATTGACTTTAATGAGCTTTTAACCTTGTTACAACAGTGTTTCCTCATCATTAGTTTACTCAAAGTTGTATTTTGATTGATTCCTGCAGGCTAAACCTGTAATGTCCTGCAACTGAGACTTAAGTGCTCAGAAAAATCCTATTTTCAACTACCCCCTATCCCCTCCACATGCTTGTACTTAGTCGCTATTATTTGACAGCATTAAGACTCAGAGTGATACATGTAGGATTCAGGATTGTAGGAAAATATTATGTGCCACTTTTCAAAAATAAAAAACATGTAAAATACAATCCTGCTGTGAGATGTCACTATGGAAGCTCATTAAAAAGTCAATAAACTTTTTTCTATTACTAAGCCGTTTTAGATCAATACTGCAGATTACAATGAACAAAATGTAAAGGGATGATTAAAGTGTAATACTAACTACCGGTACCTGGAACAAATACTTCCTTTAATCCTTGAAATTAGGGGGAAAAAATGAAGAAATAAAGAAATAAAGTGCGAAAAATGACACAGTTATATGAAACTGAGTGCATGTATGTGATTCTTCCTCAGCTCTGCACACGACTCATCCTTTACAGTGATGGATGTGGAGAGGAGGGAGTCGTCACTAGAGGTCATAAAGCCCCCAGTGACCAGGATGTTAGTCCATATTGGCTGTCTGCATGTCTGTAGGACAGCAGACAGTCCAAAGCCAACAGAGGCAATTTACAGTGTGTAATGTTCCGTTAGCCTTGCCCCGGGCCATGACTGTGATCTGGCCCCTACACAAATGCCAATGACAAAAGGGTCACAGACGCTGTTTGTCTCTTAAATCAAATGCTTTTTACAGATGCGCTGTAAACAAGGCCTTGGGAATTCTCTCCTAGGTTAAAAAGCCCTAGGTTATTATGTAGAATTATTTTCTCTATACTAGTTTCAGCAGTGAACTTGTGTAAAGTCCAACATCTCAAAGAAATGTTTTAGAAATGTTTGATTACGTTCCACATTTTAAATTTACATAAAAATCTATAATTAATTAATTGATTTGACATTTTCAGATCAGTTATGGGCCAATTCCAATGTTTTCAGAGAATGTTGTCTGTTTTCAGAGTTGTATCATCCACCATTGCAAGACAGAGCTGAACATACAAACTGCAGCCGTATAATATTAATTTTTATTTTTGAAATCTCACGTGTACCCAATATTCACATTTTCTTTTCTTTTCTTTTTTTTGGTACTCAAGATAATGGCTGCAGTATATGGTAATTGGGAACATACACTTTGCTGCTATATTTCATGACAAAGGCCCAGAGGTTATCAAGCCAATCAAGTTAATGGATCTGCTATTGTGCAGGGTATCTTAATATGTTTGCTGCAGTGCGCTGTAACTGCTAAATAGACTAAAACAGTTGGCTGTGTCGCGTGTGCGGACAGGAAACCATCCTACTTTCAATACAAATCGGCAAATCTCCTCACTTTACCTCATATAATTCAGTTTTAGCTTTTAGCATTGGGCTTTTATTGTAATTAATTTGTATTGTGAGGTATGACAGTTGTCGTGTAGGCTGCCAAATGGATGAGAAGATTAACAAAATATTAATTCCTTTTGGATAATTTGCAAGCCATAGAGCACAGTCGATTTAAGCAGAATTTAAAAACCTATGCCCTTTGCCTTCTGCTTTGGTGCACAGAAGATAGAACATGAAAAAAATAAAAATAAACACTAACACAAGATAGCCAATGATATTGAATTAAATAATTTTTTGTCCCATTTTTTTTTATGTTAGTTATAACAGGCAAGTGTTAGTATTTTCATAACTCCACAGTTAGCTAAGCATTACACATGTTGGTATACTTATATTTGGTTATTTTAAGATTTTCTTTTCTCAATTTTGGCCTCGCATTTCCTGCTCTGACAAAGTGGACCCCATTGCCTTATTAAATAGCTTACTCAATTTGTTTTACATATACAATCAGATTTATTTTGATCCATAAAGTATTTAAAATATCTTTGTTGTTTCAGAAATCCTCCTCAGAGATTAGCACTTGCTTGATGTAAAAAGAAAAAAAGTACAGTATGTATATTTATTATGAATTAAATAACAAAAGAAGGTGAAGGAAAATATAGAAATTAAACTTTACACATTACAAGGTAAATAAGAGTATGCTAAGTATAATAAGGACTAAAACCATTTGCAGATTAAACGCAATTATGTGTGAGTTGCTCTGGGGAATTAGAGCTTTATGGATACAAAATGTGACCTCACTGATATGACGGATACTGTCATTTTTTAAACATACTTTTTCTTAAAACTCTCTTTTTCCACCTTTTTCACAGTTGCAATCAGCAGACAAGCAAACAAAAACCTCACATTTTAATTAGCACAGGGAGCATGCTTAAAAAGAACAATCCTACCACACAATCCTTCTGTGTTGATTTAATGAATCCCTGATTGGAGCTAATTGCTTGTGCTACGGCAACGTAAAATACCAGTGGTTATGAAGTAGGCTGTTCTCTCTTGGCTTTCTGTGCTCTGCTCTTCCTGCCAACCACACACCGAATATATTCGATGACGAGATGTCTAATTGCCTCCTTTCTGTCTCGCCTTCTCCCTCAACTGCTTTTGATTAACAAGCATAGACAGGTGCATGATATGTTAATGCCCATTTACATTTCACACCAGTTTTGGGTTTACAAGGCTGAAAAAGACCTCAATCATTTTCTCTGTGTCTGGGCCAACTTCCCCAACACTTCAATAGTAGTGTTTACTGTTTGAGAGCGATTAGGACACACTGCTTAGGCTTTCTCAGACTATTAGCAGCTGTTAATGCCGGCTGCCTAAAACCGCGAGCAAATGATTAGAATGCATCTGCAGGATCTGAACTGTACTGTGCCACGTTTAGCAGCTCTTAATTAATCTTAATGGATCCGGGTTGGAGCCAGCCAAACAAATATCTTATCCATAAATTACTTTACTCTGTTTCTGCGCCACACATTTGCACAAAGCACTCTCCGGGGAGGGATTAGCTCGAGCACATTTGGCGGTGTAATAATGTATAGTTAATGTAGTACATCAAGTCGCGGTTTCCTTCCCCAAATTTGGGCTGCATCTTTTCTTGGGTTTCCTGTCTTAAAGGAGACATATATTATGATTTTTTTTTTCAGGTACTTAGTATTACAACTTATAACATAAGTATATAATCATTTTACATTTTGTTCATTGTAAACCTCAATATTTATCTAAAACAGCTAAGACAGGCCAATGACTTCCTGTTGCATAATATGGCCCCTTTAAAGAGACACTAACCAAACATTTTTTCTTCTGCCTGGTTGTTATTATTATTATCATTATGTAATCTGACTCAATTTGCTTTTGTTTTTCTAATCTGTATATTTCTTGATGTTGTTTCTATTTGGCCAACTAACTCAATTTTCTTCTGAATTCAAACACCAACAATCAAAGATCAAACAAAAACCAAATAAAATATTAACTTGATGGCTGATATTCCATCTGGTTATTGATTAATGATTTATGTCACTTACCCTGCTACCGTCTTCTTGGATTTACAAATTTGCACTTTCACATTAAACCTTCCCATACTTCCACCTGAACTGCAAATTCCTCTTCTTAGCAACTTTGCCGTGGCAGTTTCTTGAAGAGAAGCCGTCTTGAAAGTGTTGGGAATTGAATGACTGGTTTGAAGGTGTATTTTGTCTGCTTGCTTAGGTGTGTTTGCTGGGCTTGCCACAGCTTTCTTATCACTGGCTCACACACCTGCTTCCTCCGACTGCCTACTTGCCTCCTCTCCTCATCCAACCACACTTGTCTCCTCTCTCCTCCCCCCTAACTATCTCGCCCCATGTCTGGCTTCTGTTCAGCTGCCACCTCTGCCGTAGAATTAGTCCAGCGTTGGAAGACCTCCCTGCTATCATACTGTGAATACCCCAGGAGAGGAATTGATGAGGTTTCTTGGCGGACACATGCACAGGTGCTGCAACTCTGGGAAGCAGTATTAGGGATTAGGTGGGGTGACATAGTGCTGAAGTTGGAAGTTGGTGGTACATTTCTGGGCAAGCTGAAGGTGCAAATAGCTTTCGCAATAGTTAGTCATCATGTGTTACGTCTGGGTCTAGCAGTATACAGTATCTAACATGGAGACTGCATAAGCAATACTTTAGTGGCAGGAAAACTCTTCAACGTTATAATACAAGATCATTGTATTTATAGAAACACAAAATCGATTTGAAGAGGTTGGCCAATATATTGGGCCGATATTTACACTTTTTGGCATATCGACTATTGGATTTAAATCTTCCTCAGAGGCTGATATTTTGTTGTAGCTGACCAACTGCTTAAAATAACGACATAGTTTAACACTAAAGTGTGAAGAGGACACTGTTTAAAATGTGACTACAGTGCTGCATTATGGGTTAGTGGTACAATAAAATATATACAGTTTGTTGATATTGTTATACTTATTATACTTTTATTATGCAGACCAGTGCACTATGTACAGTAACACAGTTTGTAGACTTTTAAAAAAAAAATCATATATTTTTAGGAAATTTATGAAAATAAGATGGAAAAAATATTGTCAGCACTTATTGGCCATCGGTTCTAAAGCGGCATCGGTCTGGAAAAATCCATATCGGCTGATTTCTAGTTAAGACATGTTTCATTTTTGACAGACAGTTCTTAAAGTATGTGATTTGAAAAAAATAAATAATTAATATATATATAATATATATATATATATATATATATATATATATATATATATATATATATATATATATTAAAAGAAGGTCGCCTTTAGTTGTATATTCAGATTCAAACATGTTGAAGAATGTTGAACAAATCACTGTAATCCTGAAAAATGATTACATTTTCATTTAAGCATATTCTCTCTAAAGCTTTGGATGGGTCCTTAAAACAAACATTTTTTAAATGTTTTCCGTATCTGACAGCTAAAGCTAAGTCATCAATTTTAGAATAACCAATACTGAACAGAAAACTCTTTTACTTAGTTTGTAATATGTCAGTCAAAACTATAGTTGAACGCCTAATTGTAGCTCAACCATTTAGCGAGTGGGGAAAAGTGAAGACTATTCACTTTCATGCAGTGGTCATGTGCAAATCCACCAGGTCCAAAATAGTTTCATATGCTTTAATTGAAGGAGCACAGCATGCTTTTACACAATGCATGTGCGCTAAGCATTTTTGGAAATTCCCACCGGATCCTGTGGATTTTTGCCTGCAATTTGTCATGTGCAGTTGTGCTGATTCTTAAAAATGTCATCCAGGTATGAAGAAGGTGATTACCAGCGGAAACCTTGTTCCATTGTGCATTGTTTTTTGGTTTGGACATTTTAGTATTAAATGCCTTATTAATTCAGTATTGTTAAAACGCTGGCTTTCTAACAATTTTGGCACATGTAATGCTTACCAAAAATCCTGCAATCTCTTACTATTTTTCAGTTTTATGTTTGTGTGTTTTTTGTTTTGTTTTTCTAATAAAAAACTGACATTATTTCCCTTCTTTTGAAAGATTAAGTATTATAATGTAGAATCTAAAACAACATTTTTTTAAATCTCTCCTTAATTCTGGGACAAAAGACCTTCATTCGACCACTTAACCACATGCAATTGCCTGTCTGCCATTAATGCACCACCAACACGAACACTGCATTAATTCCCATTACATTTTCCTTCTCATTCCTTTCCAATCTTAATGTCCCTTTCTGCTTACCTCTTCACAGGAGTGGCCAACACATCATTTTAATTAACTTTGCCAAAAGAGGGAATGTCGCCCGTTTTCTAATTAACGCTCACAGGTTTAAGTATATGTGGGGGGAAATGTAAAAATGAGATTCTCCATTTCCTTTGTCTCGCTGGGGGCTGGCGTTTAGGAGTAATTTCGGTCTGTTTCATTGTAGGCCATCATCTTTTTGCAAGGTTATCATAGGTGCACCATTTTGCAGATGAGTTTGATAATATTGTGCCTGTTAAATGATTAGTTTCTCTTAAATGGATTGGAATGAATAGTTTTGCCTAACTTGGATGAACCATTGAAAGAACATTGAAAAGTGTTTCTCAAGCTCCTTCAGGTGGCATACAGATTTTTGGGCATTTTTTGGTGTTTTTAGACCTGGTTTAGCCCTAATTTAGACCTACAATAATCTTGTTATAGACCTGGTTTGGATCTGGTGGTACTTAAATGGCCACATTTGTTCTTAGGTAGTGCATAGAGTTTTTTCCGAGCCCGGGATAGGTATTTTTATTACGCACATTCTTTTTGACTCCATGTGATTAGATTGTCAAAAAGAGAGGCAAAGAGAAAAATTGGTCCAGATTTATCTGCTCATTATAATTCAAACTTCAAAATCCAATAATTGAAAAGTCAGGATACTTTAACTCTAAGCTTTTTTTAATCAAATAAGAACAACATCTTATTGCCATCCTGCTTTGTTTATAGTTTGCTCCCAAAAGTAAAAGAACACATGAATAAAGAATGCGAGTCTCGTCTCCAACCTGCAACTTCTCTGAATATGTCTCTGGTGGCCGGGTCTATAAAGCAGTTTCATCGCCGCATCTGTATGTAGCTCACTCCCTGTCTGCGTGCTCGGCCCTCCCAGGAGAGCTGCAGCATTAATAACTCTAAGTGGATAATGCTCTGGCTCGAATTCCGATCAAGGTTTAATAAGAGCATGATTCAGTCTGCTACTGGCGGCAGGAGGCACTCTGCTTGTGCAGTTGTGTGTTTGTGCGTGCGTATGTGTGTGTGTGTGTGTGTGTGTTGTTAACCTATACTTGACCAGTGCGTACTTTACCTTCTGCGGGTGCACTTGAAGGACTCTGTGGTCATTTTGTGACCTCTGCGCATCCGATTTACACAAATGAACGAGCCTTAATGTGGAGCACGTGATTCTGGTCATTCCAGGGTCAAACTGTGGTCAGGACCGTAAAGGCGACCATGCTAAGTGGTGTATTTAAGGAAGCTAAGCTTGGGAAAGGTAGAGTTACAGAGTTTAAAATAGCTTGGGCTTGTAATATTAACTATTCATTTATAACTTTTTACAAGCTGTATTATAAACAGTTGTTATACACTTCTTGTAAAAAAATAAATCAATATTTATTATTATTTCCGCCAAGTTTTCCATTATTTTTCACCAGTTGATCTTGTATTGATGATGTGAGAGAGGGACCACTGCACAAAGCCTTCTCCTGCTCGTCCCAAACACTCTCACTGGGGTTCAGATCTGTAGTAGATTAGTTTCTGCTTCTCTTTAGATGTTTTCTCTGCTTGATGCCAATGATTTGACCCTTCTCAAGCACACTTTTCCATCTTTTCCATGACCACGGGATTTGTCTTTCCACATGGTTGTTTCAGAAATGAGAAGCCACTCCCTGCATCAGTTGAGTTTAAACACAGTGTTGCAGATGAAAGATCATCACACATGCAGCAGTTATCTAATAGTAGGCCCGTACCTACTGTATTTGCTTAATTTAATCTCTAGTTGAATTTTTTTGGACAGGCAGTGTACATATTGTAGTCGATGCCCTCTTTGATATTCTTGTTATTCTAGTATGTAGACTTTATTGCCCTCATTAGGAAATGTGACCAATCCTTCAACCAGTACCAGTATTACATAGCCAGCTTTCATTTTGCATTTATTCAAATTCAACATTCACTACATTATAATTTTTTTTTATGTATTTAAATTTATTTTAAATGTATTGCCCACCTCTAATAGGCAGAATAAATCCTTTTAGCCAGCCTCACATGTTGTGATATTTCACTTGCATAGATGCCATATATAGATGTCGTTGGTTAATGGGCCTCTCTATTTTTGACCAATGACTATTTCACTGTTTGATTTTCTAACTTTCTTCTAATCAAATCTACAACTTTGTGCAGCACTGCGAGGCAACTGCAAAAATAAATTAAAATTCATTGAATACATTCCAATCAGCAACACTATTTTTTGGAAAGGTTGTGTTTGTCCATATTTTCCTTATTAATACTACATCTGTTTTTGAAAACTTGCCTTGTCTTTTTTTTTGTCTACCATTAGAAAAACTTATAATATTGCAATTGTTGCAAACATAATCTATAGAAATGTCTAGTGTAATCTCCCAAACAAGGGTATAGATTGATACCCTTGTGTGCTTAATTTAATGTTATGGTCCATTCAGGTTTTTTGCCAAACTTGACGCTTAAACAGGATATTTACCGTCAAATGTTAGCACATTACTGATGCGTTGTTAAAATATTGCCCACCCTTATCTACAATCCAACATTTCAAATGTAATGTACACATTTTAGTCTAACATTCACCACCAATATCTCTTTTTCTGCCACATGTGTGCTGTAAATCCTTCTATTAAAATGTACTGTAAAACATGGCATTGCACCATATATTTTTCTGAAAAGACTGTTAGTTCTTGTCATATCATTCCTCTTTATCCTTCTTCTGAAGCCTCTAATGGGCTCTAAGAAGGTCAGTGCCGTGACTTTTAGCCATTATGCATTTACCAGTATAGATGAGCCGTCCAGGCCTGCAAACCATCATCCCCTGCATGTATATCGCCACATATAGCATCCAATGAAGTATAAGTACATCCCAATAGAGATAATTGGAGCATTGCATGGATTCTATGAGGGTCTTCAGAATCCACAGTGAAAATACAAACAGACTGGTGGGTCGTGCTACGCTGAATAACATGGCACACTAGCAACAACGTTGAAATGCAATGCGACGTAACATTTAAGAATTATTAATGCTATGTACGTGTGTTATGTAATATTAAAAGAACAACGGGGAAGCATTATTCATGTTGAGTGTGTTTTTCTGCTATTAAACATGCTATCTGTTCGTTGCCATTAGCTCCAGAGCTGACTTTGACATCTAATCCTCTTACAGCTAATGCGTGCCGCTATGTGCGCCGCTATGTGTAGCCTGATCCATTTTTTATGTATGCACACGCTGTATGCCGCTAGCATATCGATGAACGGCATATTTTTAACTGCATCTCGATCTCTTCAAAGCCAAATTTTCCCGCACCCCTCTTTCCATTTTGGCTGCGAGCAGATGGCCCTCCTCTAACAGAGCCTTGACACCAGATGTGCAGTTGCAGTGTGGACTGAGGGACCAGCTGGGAGGAGTGCGCCAGTGGTTGTGTTAACGAAATGGCTGCTTGTGTGTGTTTGTTTGCGAGTGTGTTGTTTACCATGCATGGTTCAGTGGCATGTGACAGTTGTGGGGGTGGGTGGGAGTTACGGAGGGAGAAGAGGAGGGAGGTTGACGGAGGGAAGCAATGGCAGCGGGGGGGCTCATCCAATGCAACAGCGCACCCACCACTGGAACTATGTAGCTAGCCATCCAGAATAAACACTACTTCCTCTCGCAGCGTTAGATCTCTTGCAACATCTTGCTGTCTGGCATTCTATGTTTTGTTGCTTTTTCCTTTTTTGGATGTACCCCGCTGTCTCGCACATCTCTCTCTCCATCTCTTCTCCTCATACATAATTATATTCTTTCCTCTAACCTATTTAGCAGCCGTGGGATCACCCAGCTTATTACTAATTCATTCACTCTCCTCAAACAAAAAATACACAGTTGAAGGTGGAATTTGTCCGGCTGTAATTGCTTGCATTTCATTCAGCCTCTTTGGTTTATTCACATTTTGGTCTGTGGTTGGTAGGAACTAAGTAACAATGGACTAAGGCAGGGGTACTATAAACATTGAACAAATAGATGAACAATATCCATCAGAAAAAAGACTTATAGTGGAAATGGTATAAATGTATTAAATAAAAATATGGAACTACTTTTCTTTTTCCGGCCAGAAGGCTTTATTTGACAGGACAGCTGCAGTGTGAAATGGGGAGAAAAGAGTTATAGACCTTCGGCAAATGGTCGGAGGCTAGTATCAAACCCACAACACTGTGGTGATAGCACCACACATGTGCAACACCCTTACCCACTGTGCCACCAACGAACATTGGAAGTATATTTCAATCAGGAATCTTTTAAGGGGTAAATGCTGTATATCAGTGGCACTTGAGGTCCTTCGGGTGGTGCATGGCTTGATCTGTAGTTTAAATATTTGCTGAATTTATTTGGCCTTGAATTGAACCCATTTTAGTTCTGATGTGGATATGGTCTGGTCCCATTCTCGTCCTTGTTTAGTCCTGATCTAGTCCAGGTTTAGTTTTGGGTTTAGTCCTGGTTCAGTCCAAATATTGATCTGAATGTGCGAGTGTGAATGCACTTTTAGAGTTAATTGAGTTGGTTTGAGATCCACTGATCTGTATCTACATTTTCGGGCTTGTATTAGTATGTTGTGCGTACTGCTGTAGTTATTTTTCAGTCTTTTTCTCTGGGTTAATTAGCTGGGATTCCATATGGAAGTTTTGAGCTGATACCAATAAACGATATTTGCCTTATAAAATCAATATACCAATATTGGCAAGAATTGGTCTGTATCGGCCAAAACCGATACTGGACCGATAAATCACCTTAATTAGATGTCCCTATTAATTAGATGGGAATGGGAATATCTCAATGAAATGCAGAAGAGCAAACCACTCTGCCACAGCGCCCCTGACAATGAATTAGGCTACTCCTTATGAAATATTAGTCTACTCATGATTGGCCACAGACACCGACGTGCTCCGAAGGTATAATGAATGTCTCGTTCTGATAAAACCTCGAGGCCTGGCTAATGAAGTTGTTACTACAAGCTCCGCACTGTAATTTATGAATTTGCTCTGAAACAATTCATTATTACAGATCGTCCAACTGATCAATTAAATGATAAAGAAATTGTGTTTGCTTTGCAATATTTCCCACCGCATAAGAAGACAAATGAACTATGAGGAGAAAAAAAGAGCTGCCACTTTCTTAAATATGTAAAGCTGAAATAATAGAAGTGGAAGGCTACACCTCTGTGATAGCCCGGTTGTCGGTAGTGATTATGCTCTGGCCCTATCTCCCAGCGCACATTATTTGGGGGCGAGCTACTTCAATACCTGCGCCAAATAGCTGATGAGGTGAGCGCGAATTCCTACAGCTCTTAAGCACGTTCTGAATGAAGCAAGCGTAAATCATTGCTCTTTGAACATTATTGAAAGCGAATACAGCCCAGGCTCACCTTTAGTATTTTTAGGCATTAGCTGAGCAAGAAGTGGTACAGCCGTGTGACACATGAGCCAAATATCCCTCAGGATTCAGTCCATTAAGCCAAAAGGGGCTGAGGTGTGATTCAAGATAGTGGAAAAATTCTGTCGAGGTAATCTTGTCTGGATGGAACCTCGGCATATCTTCAAATAACTTCTCCCTTTGATCCAAATTCATCTTCTGCCAAGCACTATCATTTTAGTTTCGACAATGCCTGACAGTCAAGCCAACAGTGTAACAAGTAAAGCGTGCTATCTCATGCTACCAGTTGTACCGCTAACATATGTATCAGATATTGAACATACTATAACATGGACACTTGCAGTTGGAAATGCATGTGAAGAATAAGAATACATGGGTTATATTGCAAGGAAGTGACACAACCACTCCATTCAGCGTTCCGGGGGTTAAGGGGGCAAAATCTACACTTTCTCTTGGCGTGCTTCCAGTTCATCTCAAAGTGACATGTCTGCTGGCATTCACACCCATGGGCCATTTGGAGTTTCAGATTCACCTTACCAGCAGCTTCTCCGCACATTTAGAAGCACCCAGAGGAGCAAAACAAGCAAAGCCACTTCAAGCCCTTATTGCTTTTAGGTTACATTGTTCACCACTCCAGGCTCTGATATCAGGCCTACACATTTTGCACTGTGTAGAGTCTAGTCAACCTTGTAATAAACACATTTTACGGAATAAGGCTTTCTGACAAACAGAGGAGAAAAGTACATGATTTCCTCTTCTTCTTCCACTTCCTTTTACACGCTATGTAAGGCTGCCTAAAATGAGCATCTGGATATTAAATCACTGATCAGCATTGTTTCTCATTTTCATGTAGACGAGCATGCATTGTGATGAATAACCCTTCACTAGCTAAAATCAGCATTTAATGAAGTAACTTTGGATTTCAATTTAAGCATGAAAATATGTTTTATTCAGTTTCATTTTAAACAACATAGCATTGCTTTCATTTGAGAGGATTTATTTTTGCTCGTATGTTCATCGAAAGTGTGTCTGAACCCTTCTCTTTAGAAGTATGCTTAGAATACTTCCTCCGAAGATCTCATCATAACTATTTTAAGGTTAATGCATAAGAGGATATTTTTGTATTTGAATGGCATTTTCTGGATTCTGGTTTAAGGCGGTACGGGGGCTGGCTGTGTGGAGGAGGGCTACACAGAGGACATTTTTGCGAGCTGTGATATGGCTGTCAAGTGCTGCAATAACTATATTATTGTGATATTTTTATATAGATGCTTTGACACAATAATTTCAGTTATATTTTTAAAAAGTGCCTTAATTTATTTGTCAAACAGTGTCAAAATAAAAACAAAGACAAAACCAAGACTAAATCAAGGCTAACTGAGACTTTAAGGACAATAATGAATACGTTTTTAATGATTCCGATAATTTATCAGTTATTGCATCAGCCAGTATTGAAATATCGATATTTTGAAATATATTGTGCAGCCCCAGTGTGTAGTTTACATGTTTCTCCCTATATCCGGGTGAGTTTCCTCCAGGCATCAATCCAAGACATGCATGCAAATCCTCTAGCTAAAGTTCTGACCAAGACTAGCTCCAAGATCTGCAGATGGGTCCCAAGATAAGTTGTTCCAGCGGCATTGAAGGATGGGTCGAATGCAGAGAGAATTAATTTCCCTATACGGGGACAATAAATTGTACCTTAACCTTTATCAATGTCTATTAATTCTATTTCTACCTTTTTGCTTTCATTTACACTTGGACCAAGACAAAACTGCCTTGACTGACCAAATCACTGTGTCTTTCAAACCTCTTAA
This sequence comes from Chaenogobius annularis, assembly GCA_015082035.1. Lineage (NCBI taxonomy): Eukaryota > Metazoa > Chordata > Actinopteri > Gobiiformes > Gobiidae > Chaenogobius > Chaenogobius annularis. Next base: position 755,727 of record BJKM01000005.1, read on the forward strand.
TACTAAATATTTATACTTATGATAAAAAAAAGCACTTGTGATGCGTTTGGATCTTCTTGAGTAGCTCCTCCTGTCAGTGCCCTGTCTGTATGCAGCACACATCACTGCCGCCTCATATTTCAATGCACATACATTTACACACATTAAGCTGCACTCTGGGAAAATGTGTACACTCTTTCATAGCGTACAGAGTAGAACAAACAAAATGGTGGCGGCTTTAATTGAGGCGATCTTTTTTGATGTAGAGTATACTATATCATCGTAGTGAGGCATAGTCATTAAAAGAGCAAGCAGGTAGACTCCACTTATACTGTGTGCCAGCTCATAATTTGCCTGGGGACTGGATGCTCCGGTGGGTGTGTTGTTCCACGGCTCCTCATCAATTACATTCCCTCAGAGAAAAATGCAGACTGTTTTGTGTTCCTTCATGTTTGAGGGTTAATGGCGCTTCCCCTACCATACAGTAATTGGAGCAACTTACCAGTCTTATCTATGGTCTTTGTTTTTAAAGCCGCGATAACAACTCAATGTATGGATTTATCGATTTGTATCTTGGGCTCTTCTCATGTTTGAAAATAGACACGGTTGGTGACGTTGTAGTAAATATAAGTTCAGGGACTATTTTGAGCTAGCGATTTTGTTCGGTGTGCTTTTATATAGCATCCCATTACAAATATCCACTGTAGTGTTCAGGCAATTGCAATTTTAACCGTTAGATTCTTTTGAATGCTCTCGTTTGGTGACATGGGGCATTTTCTCTTTATGTGTTTTAGGGGAGAGTCAAATGTCACAGTATATGCTTATCTACCATTAAGGTCACAAATCACAATCTTACAATCTTCACTCAAAAGATCATAAAATCTCAGTTAAATTTTGTATCGCCAGCCCTACCTTGGCTTCTCCGGTTTCCCCCTTTAACCTAAAAAACATGCCCAATAGGCTTATCCTCTGACTAGGTACTCCTAAAGATGAACCTACAGCTCAAGCTCTTGAGCATGGGTTGAATGCACCGCTATCTTCAGCTCCATAGGTAAACCCAACAGATTTAACTCAGTGTGATCTGAAAAAGTAACAAAATATTCTTGAGGCATCATTTACATAGAAATAATTTAAAACATTTTCTGCATTTGTGCAAACTTATCCTGGTTTTTTCTACCCTACACAGCTAAGTTCAGACACCACCTCCAAATTTCTTGCAGCTATTTTTCCTGAAAACCCTGTCTTTAAATGTGAGTTTAGTGAGTCACATGTTCATTGGACGCCAACTGTTTGTTTGTGTGTTTTTCGTGCAGAGCTGAGGGGGTGTCGGCTGAGTCTGCTCTTCCAGAAGATTAGGACAGGATTGTCAGTTTCCTTACGCCTCCTTCCTCTGGGATGGGACTTGGCATTCATGTCCGTATGCGCATCTGTCCATCACTTACTGCACGTCCAACACTATCCTTACCTTTCAGTGCAGTGATGTGACAAGCGCGTCTTTTCTCTTGCCTTGTCTTGTTGGTTTGACCGCGACAAACGGCTTTGGCACACGGCGCTGTATGCAGATCAGACACTGGGCTGGCTCCAGTGTGTCAGCAGTGGACCAAAGGAGCGCCCCCGTCCTTGCACACTCAGCCCTCCCAGGCACTCTGAGTATGATTTAAAGGCTTATTACAGGGCGGACAGGAAGGCAGCATCCCTGTTTTATGAGTGTGCTGGCGCTGTGAGGAATGGTGGGATGTCAGTCAAGGCTCTGATTGACAAGTCGTAAAGCACTGCCTAAATTTGATTCATGATATTGGATCAAATAAAATACAAAGTGGCCTTGATCTTTCTTTCTAAGATCTCTGGTTAATACAGTATCCACTGTCAAATTAATGCTAACAACAACTAGCATGTTAAAAGCGCACTTCCTGGTTAGCAATGGATAAATCGTTCTATAATTACTTGCAAGTGGCACACCGCAGTCTCATATTGACTCTTTCATACGTCTGCACTGCCCAAAGACAAATTTCACTGAAAAAAGTGAGTTGATTTTTATATATAGCTTTTTCAAAGCTCGGGTCCTCTACCAGAGGCCTGGGAGCTTGAGGGTTCTGCGCAGTATCTTTGCTGTTCGTTTGGGGGTCACTGCCCCGAGTGCTCCGATGACCACGGGCATCACTCTCGCCTTCACCTTCCACGCCTTCTCCAGCTCTTCTCTGAGTCCTTGTTATATATAAATATATATATAGGCACACCGGTCACATACATACCGGTATATATATACTTGTATGTGACCGGTGTGTCTTGCCTTCTCATTTATTTCAATGACCCACGGAGCAGTTTGACAGCAGTTTATTATCTGCACAAGATAACAAAGAATAGTGGTGAATTGACTTAATAATAACCCAAATATTACAATATTTGTAATGTCTATTACAATATGCAATATGACTCAAAATAAATGTATACAGTTTTGGTAATCATATAGTGGATTTCTTTTTTTTCAATTGGGAAACAAAATAGTTGTTCTTACCAAAAGTTCAATTATGTAAAACATCTTAAATGCAATTTGTCTGTCTGTCATTTTTCTTGTTTTTCTTTGAGTGAAACACACTCAAATGAACTGTATCAAAACAGAATTTCACATAAAATATTTGTCCCACATTTACATATTTGCACAAGATAGAAAAAATAGTGGTGAATTGACTTGAGGGGACATTCACCATGCGCTCTGTCTCATCTGCGAAGATAGCATTTTGTTAGCCGCTAACTAAACTAGTAAGAAAAACACGGTAAAAGCAAATATACTGCTATTTAACTTCCGCAGAAGAAGATAAAATAAACAAGGTAGGTATAACACACCATACAATTACCAGTTTAGCTTTACAATGGCTACACATGAATGAATCACACATTTTGTTCACCCAAATTCACGGACATGTTACCTCGTCTCGAGTCCTCCACTACAGTGAGGAGAACTCGGGATTTCCCGCGATAACAGCAAGTGCAGGTGCAAGCAGGCGCAAGATGACAGTGCGTCCCAATTTACTGGGATTTAACAACGCCCATATTAACTATGTAATATATATGTAACATATATACAGTTTCTCAAACTCGTCAATATAAATAGATATATTTTGTAATCCAAAAATTCAGGGTTTAATTTTTCACATATGAGTGTTTGAACTAATCCTTGTATTTATTGATGTTTTGGGACATGTTTGTTTCAAAGCAAATGTCTCTCCAACCATTAAATGGCCTGCCAAAAGGCAACACCGGCTTTGTCTGTGTTTTTGCTATGTGTATCCTATGGGAGAGACATCCTGAATTATTTGACTATTTCAATATTTAAAGCTACCTCTTTTCCTCCACTCTTCTTTGTTCGACACCATTATATTTTTCTGTATTCCTCCACATCCTGCCAGAACAAAAGCTTGCAACAGCTGAGATAAAAGTGAAAAAATTAAATAAAATATTCACAGATTTGGTGTGCCGTCTGAGCGAAACTCTGTCCCATTGAAAATCATACATTTTTTGTCCAAATCCGGTGCGATGCAACACAAAGGAGTGGTGCGGCGGGAGCTTATCATGTCTCAAAGCGGTCTGCTGCCTTTAGTCCAGTTGGCAGCGCAGTAGCTGTTGCTCATCTGTCCCTGAGCTAGTGTAAGCACACAGCCGATCTGGACCCGGATTAAAGACCTCATGCTAACAGCTGTGGCCAGATTAGCTATGTCAGTATTTACAGTTATTTTGTCCACCAGCGCACCATACTCCGCTCCCAGTGAACTGCTGCAAGGCACTGTCCAGTCAGGGTCCTTTCAATGGCCCACTGAGATAAGTGGGGCAGTAGGTGAATATTAAACAGGGATTTTGTGGACATGCATGTTGCTCTCTAAATCAGCTTTACACACCTGGTATTATCTTTAAAATATTTGGCTTTTTATGTACATAAAACAATCAGAAAAGACTGAGCAAGAAACCACTGAACCAGGTTCAAACCAATTCTATAATCAACGTACTAATCAGCTTCCAGTATGTACATAGCCCACAGTACACATTTTTATTAGTGCTATAGTCTGCAAGACCGGAATCAAACTCGTTCAGGGATAAATCATTAAAATTTTGAGCCACTTTGTCTCATAAAGCTTCCACTGAAAGCCATTAGCTGGTTGGTGAACAGGGTTAACCAGTAAAAGCCATTAGGAGAAACATGCTATACTCACACTGTTGGCTCGGCTTGAATCAGTGTTCGCCGGCAAACTTCAATGTCAACAGTTTGACCGCAGCTCAGACTGCCGCATAATGACATATTGCTATTGTACCCATGAGCAAGACCCTTGCTGATGGGTTACCCCTGCTATTTTGTATTTCTTATATGAACTTGCTTTTATGCATTTGTGTGTGACTGTGTTGCAGCTGAACATTTGAATTTCCTTTGGGGGATTCAAATAATAATACCATCTGAAATTGGTAATAATACCATCTGAAATTTCCATTGAGGCAGATCAAGATAGTCATGTTTTGTTGTTTTGTTTGTTGCTGTTTTAATGTTATATACTTTGTAGATAATTTGTCATGTCTAATTTAACGCATTACATATAAACTACAAAGTTGCTTTTATAATCAAGTGGCACGCGTCTTTGACAGAGTGAGAGACTGACGCTTCAAAGTGAATCAAGAATTAAACTATAGCCATTTTCTCCAGTAGAGTGCGACTCTTGGTTTACAGTTGCAAATCCCCAAACTCCTCCTATTGTGGTAGACATTTATGTGAGAACTGTATGAGCCAGCCTATCTCTCTGAATGAAATGTTGAAAAGAAATGTGAGGAATAAGTAAAGGTCATTGTCAGATGGATCTAACTAATTCCATGTGACTGTGCTTGTGTGAGTTGTGCTGATTGGATTGATGCAGAATGGCAGACACACCGCTGTCAGTCTGCCGCACGGCAGCTACCTGTCTAGTTGGGAGCTTTTGCAAATATGCAGGGTCATTTGGTGTCTAGTGATTCTTATTCTGTACATTTGAAAGGTGTTTGGATCTTATCAGTGTTCTAAACTCATGCCATTTAATCTTAAAATTTTCCTGACATATTTTGTGAGTGAATGTCTGTATACAGTCTACCAAACCAACATGAAAGCATAACATAACCTCTTTGAATGAGGTTAAAAAAAACATTGATATCTTTGATCATACAAATGTTGATGAATGACTGTGTTTTTATGACTATGTTTGTGCTGTGCAACACCACTGTTATGGATGAATATGTATCCGACAGCAGGCAGCGTTCTCCTCCGGTGGAGACTGATGGCTGATCGTGAAAGATTTGACAGATTTTTTTTATGGCTATCTTTCTTGCATAAAATATTAATGCCATTTTATAAAGTGTCTGCTCTGACTTCCTGTCTGATAAATAGGGCGTTTTAATCTGCTGCCTTCACTACAGGTAATGGCGGCAGACATAAGCCTATAGTGAAGGTGTCTGGGAGCAGTAGGCCATCAGTGCTGCTCGTTTCAAGGCTATGCTGTAGAGTTGCTCTCCTTGGTGTGGTCCGGGGAGGGGTGAATATGGATGTGATTAACAGAGATTTGGGGTGAATAATCTCCGCTAAGCTGCGCAGTGAAGCAGTAGTGGGATGGGGGGTAGGTGGCGGTGTGGCGGTGTGGCGGGAAGCTTAGGGTTACTCGTAGATAGAGTACCTGGGGGCACAGCGGGCGGGAGTTATGGCATGTCATGTGCTCAGAGCTGAAGTGCCTGAACATTATCAGTCAGCTGTGGTTCATGACGGGTTTACTGTATGTGAAATGAACATACGACTGGTGGAGGTCATTTAGGATTTATCATGCATGCTACGGAGTCGATCATTTATTTATTTTACTAGTGTCTCGGCACACTACATTTTTGTTGGAGTTGCGTTTGATGTCATTTGAGACCTTTGCCATATTTAAAAATTGATTTGATTTCTTATGCAAGGGACACATGGGGTTGGCTTCTATGGTATTGTTGGCATGAAACGGGATTGACACATGAATGAGCCACTCCAGAACAATCAGTCACTGCCATATTTAGTCTGCAATGCATCAGAAAAGAAACAAATAGGCATTAAGATTTTGATTTTATTTTATGCCTGGGCGACTATCCCCCTTTTTTCAAATCACTTCCATCCAAAAGTCATTTACATGTTTGTTTGTTTGTTTGTTTGTTTGTTTTCTACAATAGATCACTCCTTGATGAAGAAAGGATCACACCAACTTGTTTTATGCAATTCATTCAAAAGTATTAAGAAGAAAGAAATGCATTAAATGTGTTTGAAGATTACTGGCCAATCAATATTTCTTCCTTTTTCATTGAGGAAAAATCCCAAAGTTACTTAATTCATGTAAATTTCATGAATGTCTCCCCCACCACACGCCTCTCTATCTAATAAACAGGCTTATTTTCATATATATTCAAATTGGGGCGCCGAGTCACTTCGAATATTTCACTTGTAAATGCTATTTTGCACCGTTTCTCCGTCCAAATTGGTTGAACTGATTGAATTAAAACGTCTGTAACCTGTCGTGGATGCAGAGCTAATTTAGCCCCAAGAGTACATGCGTGTAAATTGGTGGTCCGCCTGCTCCCTTTGTGCTGGTCCGCTTCCTACCGTCACCTCTTGGTCACATTCGACACTCATATTTGATCTGTTCAGCGCTCGGACTCATTTAGAGATCAAAGGTCAAATCGGCACAATCAGAACCACAAAGCGTGCCGTATACTATCAGTCAGTGCCGTGGCGTGACATTACCATATTAATTAGTTTTCTTTTGTGCTGAATGCCAACGGTGCGAGGGGGGTGGCTTATGATGGTGGTGGGGGGTGATTTGGTTTCATAGCTGCGGGCCTTTATTTAAGCGCACATGCCGGCAGTATATATACCCAGGCTAACGTGCACATATTGGCAGTTATGTGTGAGCATACATGAAGGGGGGGGTTGGCTTTATGGTGCGAGGAAGCACATCACTTGTGGCCATCTTGATGTGTGTGATAACGCTGGAGCTTAGGGTATCCTTTAGGGCTTTTTTTTTTTTTTTTTAAAGAAATCATTTTTGGTAATATGATAATAATACAAAAAACAAACTCCTGCTCTGCTTAGTTTAATAGTGTTCTTTGAATGGTTAGGATAAATTGTTCTTTTTCTGTGGGGGTCCCTGGTTGGTTGTATAGGGAAAATATATATATATATATATATATAATATATATATATAATATATATATATATATATATATATATATAATAATATAATATATATAATATATATATATATATATATATATATATATATATATATATATATATATATATATATATATATATATATATATATATATATATATATATATATATATATATATATATAGTATAGGGCTCTGACCAAAAAGAGATAAAGGAAAGGCAACAAGCAACTAAGCAATTCAAATATAAATATTATATCTTTAAATTCCTCTAAATCCAAAAGGAATTTTTTGCCTGAAACCCATGAATAGTTTAAAGGCGGACATTTCAGGTCAAATCGACTTTTGTGAGCTTGTTGTTGTGATCCATGTTATTATTGTGTTTCCTCATCATTAGCTTTCTAAAAGTTGTATTTTGATTAAATCATAAATGTGTGAGTAACCCTGCATTGTCCTGCTTTCGAGGGTGCTCAGAAAATCTGTTCTCACCGACCCTCTAGCTCCACCCACTTCTCTGTATTTACTTTTTTTTAAATCCCACTCCGGGTCAAGGTCTGGATTCAGAAATGTCACATAATGTCACAAACAAGTACCTAAAAATCAGATCCTTTTTATAGTGAACTGCCATCATGGAGAGCCAATTTCTCTGTGCAAAACATTCAGTTCTGCATATTTCTAGACGTTTTTAGTACAACATTGCTGTCTACAATGAACAAAATGTATGGGGGAGTATGTCCCTATTGCTCATAATAAAGCGAAGAGAGTGACTGTTAACATAATAGAAGATGTGCATAAAAAGGCGGATTATAATGTTTTGCAGTAGCGGAGTGCATTGCTGTCATGCATATTTGGATTTAGCCAGTGCATGTAAGAAAGCGCTCTCCCCGGGTGACCACTGCTTTAGTGAAACAAGGCGGATAAAAGGCTCCATTCTGATCCCTGACTCATTCTCTAGCTCATGTTGTACATCTCGGCAATATTGCTGTGAGGGCTGTGATATCCGTGTGCTGTGAGTGGGAAAAAATAATATGATTTAGCCATTTTCTCTGTTTGGCTTCTTTCCATTTATATCTCCTGGCTCTCGAGAGCAGCAGGAGATATGAAGACACAAGTGTGGTGTTTTTAAATTCTACAAGTTATAAATGCCAAGTTGTGGTACTGTGAATATTTCTAAAGGTGTTCTTTAATTTAGAAATGCACTTCATCCAAGATTATATGTGATGTTTGAATGTTTTGTGAAATATGTGTTTCAAAATAATAGCAATCAGTGCCAACAATTATATTTTGGTAACCTTAATTACAAAGACTGTGAGTTCTCAGAGAGGTTTTTGGACTTTTAATGCCATTATATTTTGTCATATATATATCAAATAAAAACTGATTTGACCATTGAGATATAGGCTTGTGCTTTGGTTTATAAATAAAGTAAAGAGTTTGTAGCTCAGAGGATAGAGCATGTACCCTTTTTGATCCATAGTTTTTGGCCATTGTTCATCACAAGTTGACATCAGTGACATTCTGTATACGTGTGCTTTTTGACTGCATCTTCTATGTTGTCTTCTATGAGTTTTTGGCTCCAAAATTTTGATTGTAATGGAAGAGGACTGTGTCTAAGGGGGTTGTATTTTGTTCCCTTCTGGTAGTGGCAACCTTTGAGTAATCCTATGATTGAGCCCTTTTAGATCAACATTGTGGTTTGTAAGGAACAAAATGTAAACTAATGACTTACGTAAGTTATAGTTTAATACTAAATTATGGATTTAGATTGATTAAAGACTCTGATGAATCCCCAATCCCCAGCATGAGAAAAAAGGTTAGCATTATAAGTAAGACTACAAAAACTTACATTAAAACACAAGTAGACACTAGAATAGACAAATCAAACAATCGAAGAGCTCGTATAAAAGACATTTCATGCCGTCTGGTCTGTTCCTGTTTATAAAGTAGTCTAATATGGTTCATTGTTATCCACATGCTGCACTTTTATAGTTTGGAACCATCTCGTCTCATTTTTAAACATGATGGGACATAAGAATGACATAAGAATGACATTTGTGACCTTAAAAAGTCATGCTTATGGATTAATATTTGCCCAACTTACTTAACATCTTCCAGGTATAAGTAGAAGTGCCGGTCCAGGGGGAGGGCTCTGCAGCGCATTTACATAGGCCAGTATGAGAGATAGCAGGATGTATTGTAGCGGAGAAATGCAGGAGACAGGGGTAATTAATTATAAATGTGGCATTGTGGTCTAAGGAAGAGCAGTTCTAGTAAAAAGAGGGGACTCTCTATACCATCCTCTCCTCCAGTTTACATGACATGATGAGAGAAAGAAGCTTAATTAAACATGACAACAGAGCTGCGTTTATTCTTAACCCTTCAAACAGGAGGCCGACTTCTGAGACAAAGGCTAAAAAAGGAGAAATTAATGCTTTGTGAACTGGTCTAAAGTGGAAAGTGGGGTCATTGTTTAAAACCTTCATGAAAAGAACTAAAAGTATTAGATTGCAAGCACATTTGGGAAATTCAATGTTTTAATGTATGTGACATTAATGTCATGATGTATGATTCTATTCTTGTGCACTTCCTTGATTAAGATACTTTTAGATGTATCGTGAAATTAGAATTACTTATTTCATTTTTTTAATCTCTATATAGAAAACTATATCTGGAAAAGTCTCCAGAGACTCCCCAGATCTGACCTGTAACTTGGTCTAGAGGTGCTGCTTTTCTCCATAGAGATATTAATGACATCCTATTTTTTTTTCCATTTTTTTTTTTTTCTTTGGCGAGGACAATGCAGTCAGACATAGTTGCAAAACAAAGCTTGTAGCAGTTTATAGCAAGTGCTAATTTTCAACTCCGGTCCCTGGTTGAGGGTTTCTACACTAACAACTATTATAATACCACATCAGAAAAGTTACAGTACTATAAGCCATGAAAAATAAAAAATGTTGCTATCATTTTACAAACTATTTTCTAAACTTGCTGTGTTTAAATACTATGTAAACCTCAGCTAAAATCGCTGTACCCACAGGCATGTTCACATTTCATGTCCCATCTATTTACAAGGATCTTATTGAGACTAATTAGAGCTGACATTAATGATGCTAAAACACAGCTCTACGCTGTGCTAACATTTCCAACTGCCCGTGAACACATTTTTGGATGCTGCTGATTGCATGGACTTTGTGATCCTAAAACGTGCCTCTAAGACACATGTTGTATTTAATAAACGTGACAAATTCAAAATAAATTGTGTGGTATTTGTTGACATTTCTAAGTCCAGAATTCTATTTATGTTACTTCATTGTTTTGCCTTGAAATTTCCATCTCCTCTTGATGAAATAAGCTCTTGATTCACTGTGTTTTGTGAATGTTAATTTATTATAGGTAATATAAGTCTTTGCTTGGCCCGTTGCCTCCGGGGACATTGTGTAAGCGCTCTTCATTTCCCCGCTGATCGTGCTCCTGACTGATTGCTGATGACTGTTTTAGGCCAGCGACATGTTAAGTTGTTTATTTCTTTTTTTAAAAGATCTCCCAATGCAAATAGCCTTCCTCACTCTTCTTCCCTTTGACTAGACTGTAAAAATATTATGGAGTAGTCACTCAAAAGCGGTATTTTTTCAAAGTTTGTTTGGTTATTTAGATCTACTTTAAATATATAAACACTTTTAATTCTAGTATACTTCATTATTATACCCAGTTCAATAGATATCTTTCTTATAATATCTTATTTCATAGAGCAATATGAACATTACACCTGCTTGTCTCTATGCAGATGCTTTGAATAGAAATCTCCCCAGTATGGCATTAAATGTACCATTCTTGTATGTAGTCATTTTTATTGTAAAAAAATATATATTAAATAAAAATAACAATGTTTTTGTTTCCACCGGAAAAGTTACTTAGATTAGAAAACACAAAATATTGAAACTATAGTTAGTCAGTGGTTTGATGCACAATATAGTAGCATGTAACTATAAACTATACATAAGTTTCAGAATGAAGAGAAATTAGAACCATTGCCATAATTTGGCTCAATTTAAAACAAAATATTGCTTCTTTAGAATGTTTTTTTTTTTTTTAAACAAAACAAAAAAAGCCTATTAAGAAAGTGATGTTAATATCTATGCTATTTCTGGACAGGGTTCGAGTTTTACTCAAAATATGACTTGTATTGTGGTAGAATAGATTAAGGTTTGGAGGACTGTGCAAAAATGCAACTATGCTGTAGTGGACTGTGTGCAGAAGCTGAAAGAAAAAGTACCAGCCTTTGATTACAGTTGCTATAGAGTAAATGTCAAGCCTCATGGAGCTCAACAGTGGCGGCCCACTGCCTGGTTCCGAAAGTAACTTTCCTATTCATTTTGCCCAAAGACTTTCGAAAAGAAATAAAAAAAATTGAAGCTAAATATTCAGTGTGAAAACATCCACATTAGTTACCACATAGCTAGTCAGTGTCTGTTGTGCCTTTCAACTCTTGAGATTCGAAATGTTTGAATATAGGACTAATTAATGGAAATTTACTTGTAAGTCGACAGTCGAAGTAGGACTTCGAAGTAGGGGGTACTGTTGAGCTCATTTTCCAGTCATTTAATACTGCACCCTCTGTAAATGCTGCAGAATCAGTAAAGTCTCAAAAAGTGCAGCTGTATTTTGGTTGGTTTATTTGTTTGTGCATGTGTGACTATACGTTTGCATCAGACTGTGTTTTCTGCTTGTGACAGATATGGGACATCCCTGAGAAAGTGACACTCCCCTAAAGGCGATGGTGTTGAAAAAGAATCTTCAGCATTCTGTCAGAGCAAGTCACTGTTCCACTAGCACTTATAGCAGCATATAGCCGTGTAACAGTAGACCAGCTGGACATGCTAAGAACAGTGGTTTCTTTTAGCAAGGGTAAGGAATGGCTAAGTAAGATTTTGAATGCAACGCGGGACTTGATTTTGCATAGAGCCGCCCTAATTGTACTGTACTGAAGATGCTTAGGGTCAAAATGGTGACTCATTATGTTAAAGTATGTATGATTGTGTATTGTAGTGCCAAAACAAACGCGAGGCATTGCTCGGAGTCTGAATAAAACAGTGCATGTGAATATTAATTATGTACTCTTAACACATTATTCAACTGTTAGCATTTATCAGCATGTACATAAAATTAGGTTTGCAAATGCTGTACTAATTTCCATCATCACTATGTTTTTCACTGTTTAAGTATTCTGTTTATTTCAAATTTTAAATGTATATTATTCAGTGGTAATTCTTAGAGTTAGGCTTAGGTTAGGCCACTGGAATGCAGAGGATGTTATGATTTGTTTTTTTTTTAACTCTGAGCATTTGTGTTGGAGCCTGATTTGCAATATTTGTATGCCAGTCCCTTCTGACTCTTTATTATTAAATTTACTGTCAATTTATTACAGATGCGGATTTCTTTCAAAGGTTTATAAATAAAACAATGAAAATGATCTGAGACAGTTGGCAAAGCCTGGACACATCCCTGTTGTATTATTTCATGTTGGAAGTCCAAACTGCTTTGCATGTTTATAACCATACCATTTTATAGGAAGATTCTCTAATAAGGTACTGAAAGTGCAAACATCGCAGACATTAAACATAGGTAGGGTTTTGAAATTGATTATTTGAGCCGATATCAGATATTTGTCTTGCTGTGGTGATTGATGACCAATACTAATATTAAGATTTCAAAAGTTCATTTGCAGAAACTTGATTTTTTATTCCGTCTTCTACACATATTAATTACAACAGTAGTAAAGGGGATGGAATAATACTTTTATTGCATTAAAATGGATTTTGCTAGACAAAAAGTAAGCGATTTTGTTTTCAAATGCCACTTATCTGGTTTTGCAAATGAACTGCTAATGAACTAACTGATATGTTATCCTAAATTTCACAAATTACCTTAACAACTAAATGCATTTATCTGGGAGTTATTTCCATTTTTACTCATTAGTCTGCTGAAAAAGACAAATCTGATGCACTGAAGACGAACTGGGATTGACACATGGGCACACACAGACTGGGGCAGTTTGAAAAAAAATATTTATGCCAAATATCTGCTATTATCCAAAATCTGACTGATAATGGAAGCGATAAATGACCCATCCGTAATTAGCCATGCTGAGTGGTTAGCTGTTTTGACTCTGCAGCAAGTAAGCAAGTCCCGGGTTTGACTCTTGGCTCGTATGGTTGAGTTTTCTATGCGTACTTCTCTGGTTTCCCTAATCAGCCCATTGCACAGTAGGATAATACATCCTTACAGTACTTGACAAGTATCCATTTTTACAACCATAAAAATGTGCACATTTTCCTTTTCGTCACCCTGTTTTTGTCTGAAACCCAATGCAATATAGATGCATGGTTTTTCTACATTTCTATTTTCTTTAGCATTCCGATTCAGTTACAAACTCAGCAGGGAAAAAAAAAAAAAATCAAATCGCATTCTTTCCTAAAGGTGCCTGGTCTGAACTATGTGCATGTTACGTTTGTGATTCTCCGACCTCCTCCACATGTTTCATGCAACTCACACTGTGTTTGTGTCTTCATATGAAATTCTCTTTCTGCTGCCTCTGCCGTGCTGCTGCTCATCCAAATGGATTTCTTTGGGGGTTTGGATGCATCTTACATTTTTGTGCAGGGACCTGATGCTGTTCCTGAACTATCATACTGATTTGTCTGGATATCTTTGCAAATCAATGGCAAATCATGGTGAAAAAATGGCAGTCATGTTGTGTCTGTTAAAGAGGTTGTAATGTAGTAAGTTATCAGCATCCTCCTGTCACACCTTGTTTATTTATGATTCAAGATTATTAAACAAACTAATGTTGCTGTTAATCAAATAATACATGGCGCTGATGTGATTTGTGTGTAATTAATAGGTCAGATTGATTAGATACACTTCTCACTAATTACATCGCCCCACAGTCAGCATAGCTTTTCCTGATGGAAATACAGTGTCATGTACTGTAGCAGGTTTACCCACGAGTGCATTGTAATCTGCCCCTTATTCACATTTGACACATTTTTAGATGTTAGACATTAGACATAATTAGTCAGGCATGGTATCAGTTATGAAAGTTCTCCAAAAATATAACTCTGACAACAGTGAATGAGTAATTTCAAGCTCTTTTTTTCAGCACTGAGTCGTGAGCTGTATTTGTCTGGTGACACTGCCTGTTGCCAACCAAAAATTGTCATGCCCAATGAAAAAATCAACAGAAACTGGTAGACTGTCATCAACCTTTGTTTGATGTTTAGTAAATATGTTTATTCATTTTTACTTAATTTGGTGAGATAATACCTGTTGCAAATAGGCTATACATAATAATTTTACACCAATCAAGTTTATCAGTTTGTGAAGAACATTTAAATTTATAAAATATGTTGAGATGATAGGAAGTACATATTGATGACGTCACACCAGGGAGACCAAGAATGATATTCCAAATGCGGCACAATTTATATGCAAGAAGCCCATTTTTGTGACGACAAAATAAAGGTGTATTTTGACATTTTTGCCCCACTACAACAAGGTTTCTAGGTAACAATTATAGGATTTCCTTAATTTACAATCAGGAAGTAATTTTATTAGTTGTGCCTAAAATACTCAGAAGAAGGAAACATTTGAGTTTGCTATTGAATCAATGGAGATCATGCCCCCCTCATATGACGCATTGCAGACTATATCGATTTTATAGTCTTCTAAGCTAATACATCCTCCAGCCATAAGCGTCACCAAAGAATAAATGTGCAGGGTAACTCATTAATTTGGTTAAAACCTTCCCTTTTCTTTTTTCAAAATGTGTGTAGCGTGTAGGCCTCCTGGATCAAGCCACACATATACACTCAGATCCAGTTCCATTTTGACCCGCTGTCCATCTTTGCCCGGTTCATCACTTCATACCCATTCACTCATCTGAAGCCCTCTTGTTCAGTGTTGTCTGGTCGCACTCCACTGTTGCGCATAAAGACCTTATTTTGTGCTGCATTCACTGACCTTGTTTGTTTGCATGCTTATTGCCTGCTTACTTATTCTGTCTGGGCAAATGTGGAGTCTCTTATATGAAAAATGATAGTGCCATCCAACGAAAAACAAACGGCTAAGCATAGTATTATACATCTTTTTTCCCCCCACAATACATGGCTCTTGATTCACCGTTGCCATGGAAACTCGCCGTCCAACCTGTCAGACTTAATTCACTTCTGTCACACTTTACATTGGCAGTTTTATTAGCCATGAACTCAGGTGTGTTTCTGTTTTTAATGCAACAAAAACTTTGCCCTCTCTCTTGTCATAAAGTTCAACTTTTCCAGCTAATATTAGGGTTGCTGTCCTGAGCTGAAGTAGCATGTTTGTCCTGCAGCTGAACTTTGGCGCAATCTTTATAAAGAAAATTGTTCTTTTTTTATTGAGTGAGAATTTTGTTTGGTTTGGGGAAGCAAGTTTACAGCAGAGTAACTCTGAGTCACTAAATATGTTTTCAGGGCTTTCCGATACCAAGACTGTATTAGCTGTTTTTAAATTCGCTCAACTCAACTTTTAGTTTGAGTAGACACTATACTTTTACTCCTACTTGAGAAATATTTACTTTGATGTTACAGTACTCTTACTTCATTCAAAGTTTTGATTCCTCTTCTCACTGTGAGTAATTCTTGTGAAAAAAGCTTTATATGGACAATATTAAATGCTTCAAACTCTTACACCTTGATTTGTTTTTGTGTCTTTATCATTTATGTTTTGTTGTCCGATACATTATCATAAATTATATTTTAAATACATTTTACATCCAAACTGTTACTACATAACATCCATCTTTTAGACTCTAACTTGAGAAATTACTTAGGCAACTAATTGTTACTTCTACGTGAGTAATATTACAGTATGTTAGTAATGTTAATCTAACATACCAGTACATATTTTGGCTACTCTATTCTACTCCAGTCATAAATAGTTTGTTACTGGTCACTGACACAGACCTAAAAACAAGGAAATAATGGAATATGCAGTAAATATGTATACAATAATGGCAAAAAAAACAAACCAAAAAACATTATTTGTTCTATTTTGAAGTAAAAGTTTTGTAATTTTTCTGTTCAGTTTTTTCTGTCTTTGACCTTAGATCTTCTTGTAGCGGGGCAGGTTTGCTAACCACTCTGCTATTATTGCCTATTCCAGCAAGAATAAGCACAGATCAACTCATCTCGATTGCTATGCTGGCAAATATTTAACATATGATAAATTAAGGGATTCAATTCACTTTTAATTACTATATCCACAGATACAGTTTTCTCAATAAAGAAACGGAAAATGTATTTCCAATTTTGTTTGCACATAAAAGTTTTGTGTTAACTGTCAAAAGCTTGAAATAAAATCAATTGAATCCATAAACATTAACAACCCCCCTCAACTATTAATCACACTGTGTACAGTTATTTGTATTCAGATTCTTTCGCGGTCACATATTTTTACCTCCCATTGTGCTATGAAATGAACCCCATTTACAAATTATTCTCCTTCTGATTTGATAAATGGAAGTGCTGAAAGACCCTGGCTCCTGAATGGGGCGTTTGAATAATTGAGCGCTACTCAATCAGACAACATTAGTGTGCTAGTGCCACGTGAAATAATTACCCCGGAACAACACACTACGGTGCATGGGTGCTGCCTCCGGGGGGTCCCTCATTGGAGACTGATAGATCACAATAGCACAGCCCCCATCTCATAGTGTGCATGGATTTATGAGCAGCACCTACAGAAAGCAGCTCAGGCGTCTCATTGATCTGAGAGGAAGAAGGGCACCTAGCGTAAATACGATTTGTTCTGCCGCAAACAGTGGTCTAGACAGGTGTCACGGTTCACTGTGGGTGATTGGAATATTACAGAGAGTACACAGCTGCTATGGATGAGGGCGGCGTAGACTCTAATAAATTCAATTCAATACGATAAAGTCCTGTATTTTGAACATCAAACAAAGTGTTGAGCCAGAAATTAGCTAAAAGAGACGGTCAGAAAGAAAGTAAATCTGTAATAGTTGAAATCATATTGTAGTATTTATTGTAATGATTAATAGTGCGCAAATGAGTTGGCTCTAGAAAATTACGATATATATATTAAAGTTATTTTAAATCCAGTTATTGTTTGTGCAAAAATTAAACAGAAACTATATTATGCACATCTGATCATTCTTAAAAATAGATGGTAATGTAGTCAAATAGTTTGTTAGTAGCATTTATTAATTTGTTGTTATCAATCATGTAGTGGGCTGTGTGATTAACAACACACAGATTTCTTTCTTTAACCAAATATTCTTGTATCTTGTCCAGTATTTGATGCCCGTTCAAGAGATTTTCTTGTTTATCGTTAATAACCAAAACAGATAATCTGGCATTTACACGCATAGTAGTTATGTAACATTTTATGTGAATACCCTCAACCTCCTGGCCTCTTAAAATTGGATAATTTTCAATTATTTTTAGAGAATTCATGGCCATAAAAAAATTAATTAAGTTTAGTGTAATTATGGTACATTCCAGGCAGACTAATAACTTCTCCATGGAGACAAGCAGGGGTGGATTTTACTCAAGTAGAAGTATATACATTAGTGCATCTTCAAAGTAATGTTAAATCTCTGTAAACCTTCATTTGTCCATAAAGATTCAAAAGTAGTCATCTGGACTTTTTTTGTTTTAAATCATTCAAAAGTAATTTTCAATCTGTAAACTTCATCGTTGCAGACACTTTTTTTTTTTTTTTTTTTTGTTAAACACACACAGTAGGTTGGTGGAGTGCTGTTGTTGTGTCCTTGGGCAAGTCACTTCACGACCACCTTGTCCCAGTGTCGATGAGTGGTGCTAGTTGTATGAAGGAGAGTGAATACAGGACAACAGATGAAAATTAGCCACATAATCATGTATGTTCATATAACATGCACTAGCATCCACCAAAATAAATTGATAATGAAGTAAATGTTTCCTAGGCACGTATTTGTTGTATAAACAACACAATAAACACATCACAATGAAGAAGAAATGAATGCAGACGTCTTAAAATCAGTGCAATCCAACATTACCCATGCAAATCACGTATACAATAGGTACAAAAACATTGTCTATAATTGGCTGTGCACATGACACCAACTTCCCGTCCGTTTTTTCCTTTTCTCTTGACACAGTGATTATCGCTAAGGAGAACTTTCTTAATATAACGGATGTGAATGAGTGGGTCAGAAAGTTACAGTGCACCGTGCTCCAGCCAGCTTCGTCATGTCTGTGCCAAAGTAGACTCTAATACTGCACACTTGTGATTGACAGGAGGGCTAAAAGGCCGCTGGCTCTCTTCTCACTCTGCTCTTCACTCCAAGTGTCCCCTGGGTCTGAATATATATGAGAGTATATCAGCAGAACAGCTTGTGGCGATAATGAGCGTGAAAAGTAAACTGTAAACTAAGGCCTTCCATTTCATTCTATGGCCGTTTTACAAAAATGTGCTTGGGTTTCATCGTAGTCTGTGATTTAGTGTTGACAAAGGCTGCAAACCAGGTCAGAATGCATTGTTTGTTTCATGAAAACACTTAACTATAAGCACAGGCTAATACTGCATTGATTAAGACACTAATACACATTAATTGCCAATTATGTTAAGCTGTTGTACTCCATATTGAACTAACTATGCTGCCATGTACATGGAAGTTTAATTAGGTTACATTTGTTTTCGATGAATAATCATAAAAGCCCTCAACAAATTTAAGAATCTGACATATTCAAAATACTGACAAAAGGAAATCCACTTCATTCATACGTTTATTTCATTCCACATCAGCATCGGTGATGATTTCGATCAAATCACTGTAAAGATATCAACTTTACATAGAGTAGGGATGCTTGAGGTTCAAGTATTGCACAAAATGTAACTGGACAAAAAAATTAAGCAGAAAAGGGCAGAAATATAATTTTAGATTGTTGATTTTAGATTACAGACATTTCTGTTCAAGTTATTTTTATAGTCATTTTTTCAATAGTTTTAATTCACTCACAAGCAGAGCATATAAGAAGCTGACCAATAGGAGGAGGGAAAAGCAGACAGCATGTGTCTTACAGGGCATGGCGGGCGTATCGGCCACACCTAATTATTTTTACATGATTTCTGTTTTGATCAAATTTGCAGATAATTGAATGACTACAACCAAGTGCTGACTTAATCAAAGACAGCTATCTAAAATAGGCTTTACCGTCCAAAACAAAAGCTGAATTGGCTGCCCATTTGAAAGCAATGTGATATTTCTAGCATTTCTCTCATCATCTTTGTCACACTAAGTGTTATCTGAAAGACACCAGCTTGTTTGAAGCACGAAGGTTTTGCCTCTTTTTAAATCTGTATTTCCTGTGGCGCCTGCTATACCATCACACTTTTAGTGTTTTAAAAGCAGCCCGGCTTCTTTTTTGAATTTATATTTGGTAAAACAGTTGTGACAGAATGAGTGTACCCTTTTAGCTTAGCGACGCATGCACGTGTCTCAGGAAAACTTAGTACACAGTCTTTCCAAGTGGATTCGCTTGACAATTCTTGATGTTTTGTTCCTTTGTAGACATACATTTTAGACATTTCTCCGGTGGATGAATTTACTTGTATTTTTATGTGCAGAAAACATGGCATGAATAGAATCTTAACGAAGGACATTGAGATGGAAAAAAGTACAAAATAAACCATTGTGGCATGTTTTAGCAAGGCTGTGTTACATTTTCAAGCCACTACCTTTTTTTCATTTTGATAACCCTTTCAGCCTGTCAGCGAATTGCTCTCTAAACTAAAGTGGACCTCGGGCGTAGTTTTTTGAATGAGTCACTTTCTCTTTGCGAACATTACTCTGACATTTGCAGTAGTTGATGAGATATTGTGAAACTGAATCAGACCCGTTTCTGTAATGGGACCTTGCACCTGTTCCCCACGTCATTCACACAGTGCCACACAGCACATCTGATTTGCCCATTCTCTGCTTGTTTTTGCTGCAGATTTTAACATGTACTGAGGTAACCTTGTTTCAAAATACCACAGTTGAATGAAATAAGTCTAAAGCAGCTCAAGGCAAGGCGCAAACTTGAAACGCTCCGCTTCAGATGACAATATTTCATCTGAGGCCAAGGAGACAGTATTCTTACAAAATAATCCCCATGACAACAATCTATATTGCCTATTTACTTCTGGACTTTGCCATTGTTCACGTGTATGTATGTTGTGCTGTTTAAGTGAGTTGATGGGTTTTTCTCATCCGAACACATTTCATTGCACTGTTGACTGTGCGTTAATCTATAACATAAACCCTCAGTTTTAACCTGTATCAAATGATTACATTGTTACGTGCTAGTTATCACTCAGATCCCCTTTTTGTGGTGATTATTATCTTTGTTTTAAAACTTTTTTTTTTTTTTTCTTGTTTGTGAAGTGGGAGTCAATCGCTCCCAGTTTACAAGTACGTATTACAGTTCCAGTGGTGTTCCAGGGCATTTTTTCAAGTTAGAGCTGGGAAATATCCCAGTTATGAGTTGCCTGGAATGCACCAGAGGAAACCATTTTGATACCACAGTGATTTTAATAATTCAATATTATCTTACTACTTACTAGTTCTCATGAAGATCAAGACAATCCTAAAACTATTTAGGATAGGTCCCATTTTGTCCTGTACAACATATTAATAATTCCTCATATTAATATCTAGTTTTGATTGTATTTTTAATATTGGTTAGTATCTCTTTTTTTCTTTTTTTGAGAAACCTATTAATGCATTCATTGTTTTGCCTATGGATACATTTTTGACATTTACTGTTGCAATTTCTGTTATGCAATGCAGTACATACAGTCGAATTTAATAATGGAAAAATGGAAGGACACTAAATTTCAATCAAATGCAATTAAATGCGCATTAAAAGCAGGGGCTAAACTAAATGATAACTAGTTTATGTCGCGTGCATGAGGTCCTATCATAGCTTAACCTTCTGTGTCATGGTTAATTAGCTGGTGACATGTTACTTTTTGGCATACAAACCCCTAACCTGCGGGTCTTTAACTGGTGGGGAGAACTGCTCAAAATGACACAACTATTGCCAGTGTTGCTCTTATTCATACCGCTGGACTCCAATGGATGATTACATGCTGTGTGACACATCTTTGACAGCGGTTCATCAAACGGCTTAATCCTAAATTCTAAGGCAAATGGCCAGCTTGGTCATAGCACACTTTCAAAGTCAACCTGATGACACACTGTAGTTTTATGGTGCAGCAGGCTAGGAAATGGTTATGTGTAAAGTATAGTGTGAAATGCCAACCATCAGCTAATGAGTCACCGGGGTAAAAGATATGCCCACCTCAGTGTCAGGAAGACAGAATGCAGTAGCATGCGGTGACTTTTAAGGATGGGCAAGTAGACTTTGGGTGTTCATCAATATTTTGTGGATAATAAAACATTTGCACACAAAAGTGTAAAACAATAACATGCAAGGGTGAGTTTAAAACCCAGGTCCCTTACATAATGGGTGAACGATTGCCTATCCTACTGAGCTAAACGAGTAAATAGGCTCACTTCACCGATCAATTCATTACACAAATTAGCGCTCTAATGTTGTTGATGTGAATGTGACTGTGAAAATGACGGTGAATGTGTTTCTAACCAACATCTAATTGTTAGAAACGTAATCACAGAAAATCCTGTGTTGCACTGAAATTGAAGCTCAAGTGTGTATTTTCTGTTGTCACCGACCCCCTATCTCCACCCACATCCCTGTACTTTGTTGCGATTATTTGAAAAATGAAGGCTCTTGCTGCCCTGCGGTTGAGAGGATGGTACACATGGAAAAATCCTTCCATGTGAGCAGGCCTCAGCATTGTGTATTAGAATCTGGCTCTGACAATCTGCTGCATGTCTTTCGCCAGTCCCATCCCCAGTTCACGCTGTACTGCCCTGACTACGCAAATAAAAAAAGCCCACAACAGGAAAATACTTTAAAAATGTACACTGCAATACATAAATTAAATTAAAATCTACAGCTGGCTTTGGTAAAATGACACTATGAAGAGGTGGAGCTGATCAGTTCTGTAGTTTTGAACAGGAAGTCAATGAACACGTTTCTATTATTTTCGAGCAATATTCAATTTACAATGACCAAGATGTAAAATTATGATCTTTTTTTGTTTTAGTTCAATACTAAGTACTTGAAAAAAACACATAAATCGTCTTAAAATCTACTCTAACAACTTTTGTGGTACATTTTATGGTTCATTCACATTTTGTGCTTGGATTTAACCTCAACCAAGACATTTACTGGCACGTTTTAGCACATTCCTGACGCATTGTTGAAAATAAAAATCAAGATATTAATTTTGCCAATAGTGTGCAAAATTGTGTGTGCTTTCCACAGTCATATGCTACATACTTTAAATGATATATGAATGAGTTCATTTTAAAGTTGGTAAATGTGTTTCCTCCTGCATATCTTTTAACACTGTATTCTGCAGGTAGCCATGTTGCATGTCAATTATTGAATTTGTAATCTTACTGCTGTACTTTGCAACTGCTTATCCTTTTTTAGTAATACATTCGACTGCATCTCTCTTAGTCTCCCCTGCCTCTTAAATGTAACCATTCCGATCTGAGTCTGTGCCACCAGTATTGTACCCTGAGGGCTATGTGTGTTTTATTAAAGACTGAGAGATTGCTGGGAGCCCTGTGTGGCAGTCCTCTGATTGAATTATGTCTGGATGGACCCTTTACATTATGAAACAGTGGTAAAGGTCATTGGGATGGAGAACACTCACATAATGGAGGAGCTGAACCAACATGAAACTTTCAACCAATAAAATGATTGAGAGTTAAACTGTCCAAGTAGTAAGTGGGACTCTCTTATCTGTGTCTTGCAGTGCTGAGAGATGACTTCAGACAGAACCCACAGGACACGGTGGTGGCGGTCGGAGAAACTGTGAGTCTGGACTGTCAGCCACCGAGAGGGCACCCTGAACCCACCACCTTCTGGAGGAAAGACAAGACCAGACTGGACCTAAAAGATGATAGGTTTCACGGTGAGGAACACCTGAATTTACACTTTGAGACCTACAGTACAGCTTATTAACCACAAATGTACTCTATATAACTTTTCAGGAGGGGTCGGTTGTTTGTCTCCATTGCTTTGCCTGGAATGTTACAGCATGGCATTCAACTTATCCATTTTGCATTTATTTAGTGGCAAAAAATGTATTGAAAAACCTATACATTCTTACTTTGAGAGGGCATGGAGAAAACGCATTCTAAAGAAACATTTTCATGGAGACAAGCAGATGGCAGACCTACCAGTAAAGTTACACACTGCACCTTTAAATCTATACCAACGGGTATTTTAATTACATTAAAATGTATTAATACTGACATGGTCATGGAAGATTAGTGCTTTAAATAAAGAAAAGCATCTACTCCTTTACTACTATTTTACTGAAAGATAATTTTCTTATTTAATGTTAAAATATTTATGGTAAATTTTGCATTTCTAACTAAAGACTTCCATATCAGATTTGTCAGTTCACACTAGATGAACAATTATCATCTCTTTCACAGGTCCGTAGTGGAAAACTGACCATTGTTAACACCAAGAAAACAGATGCTGGGATTTACGTCTGTGTAGCTGCTAATATGGTCGGCGAGAGAGAAAGTGAAAAAGCCCAGATCTCTGTATTTGGTAAGAACATCTTTCCTCAATTCATGATTGCAATCCAATGTGTCTATTATTTTATGCAAATTTTATTTTTGCTTCTTGATCCAGAGAGACCAGTGTTTGCGCAGCGCCCCGTGAACCAGGTGGTGTTGGTGGATGAGAGCGTGGAGTTCAGATGTCAAGTCCACGGAGATCCTCCTCCTACACTGCGCTGGAAGAAAGACGATGTGGACATTCCCCGTGGCAGGTGAGCAACGCTTTCAGCACCGCCATGATATAAATGATTAACATATTTGTGTTGAGCGAATCGATTATAGTGCTAATTAGGCTAGCCCAGACTTTCAAACTGTTATAATCCATTAGCGGGCATCCTTATTAGCCTCACTAAATCTTCTTTATGCTGTTTAGGCTGCTTTGCTAATGCTACTTGAAAGCATTTGGCTGCTTTTGTCAACACATTGAAGTAAACTTGATGTTGTGTGGGTCCAGTTGAGGACACGCAGCAGCAGGGTATAAGTAGAGAATATAGGAAAACAACCTCAGAGTGAAAAGAGCTTAATTAAGTTCCCTCTTTTGGGATAAGGTAAGGTGGAGTAGCCTGTACAGTTATGTTTAAGGTTATTAATATACCGAGGCAGGGTGCCAGTAATTTGGTCACTCCCGAGTGCCCATATCATGAGGACAAGTTAATTGCCCTGCCAGCATATCAGTATACTTACTTTTTCAAAGCATTAGCAGATTGTCATGAAAAAATGTCATTAGGTAGGTACATTAGTTTTACTGACAGATTTATAGACCCTGTATGAATTACTGTGGGGTCCAATTTGGCCATCTGATCATAGAAAGTTATCACACTTCAAGTTTATTGATTACTCTGTTTGGATAGAAGACACCTGCAAGCACCCATTAAAGGGACCATGCAACTTTTTTCTGGTCCACCACCTCCGTGTTCCACAGTATGGCATTGAAGCTGAAGTGCCTTTTCACACCGCAAAACTGGAAGTAGGTTTTTAGATTTGTGTAACTTATCCCTAGTTCTTACAAATTCTGGCAAATTGTTCAAATCCAAATGCATAAACAGCTCCAAGCAACTTTTTTCGGACGGCAAAGTGACACTGCGGTGCACCACCTAAGCGCAGCCAATCGTTTTAGTCTCATTGTTGTTGTCATAGGTCAGATCTGCGGAGAGTTGACCCTACTCACAGTAAAAAAAAAAAAAAACAAGGATTTATTCAGCAATAGATAAACAATTGAATAAGATTAAGGCGCGTTTATTGCCATGCTGTGAAAAATTCCTGGCAAAGCACAACAACAACTCTGTGGAGACAAGCAAGTGGCGGACCCTCCAGAAGAACTAAAGTTATATAGTTCCCCTTTTGGATTTAATTTCCCATGAAAGGCTCACAAAACCCTACTCAAAACCTTTCCATACAGCCTCATTTTCCCATTATGTCGTTTTCAAAAAAGATCAAACTTTGCCAAAACATTTGCCTGTTAACCTAAATTGCAGGTTTGCACATTCACTGTGAGTGCTATTACCTTCTACACAAGGTTTCCGAGCACCACTGCCTCTCGTTTCATTGCTGTATGATTTGGCAGCTCTTGTGGAAAACTAATTATATATTGTGTTCAACTATTGGAAGCGTGTCAAGTGAATTCATCAAGCAAATCAAATTGATCAAGGCTATCAATCCAACCACCAAACCCCTGTGTGTCCAAGGACTGTTTAGAGACCTTTTAACACGCATTTACTTATGCTGCACTTTTCCAAGCAGCTGTTACAACCCATTTAGATTCCGATGTGTCATAGTTTAAAATGTAGTGTTATGTTAGTCAGACCATCTACCTTTCTGCCCTTGACTGTTGCAATACGTCCTACTTTTCTTTAGCCCGGCTCTCGCCCAAAATATAACGTCACTTGCCATTTCTTTCCACTTCCTTCTTTCATTCCTCCCCCAAACCTGTTAGCCTCCCGGGATGTCCCGTATGTGGGTCAGAAGATGTGCGTTGTGTGAATGGAGTCCTCACACAAATCTGCACAGCCCAAACAAGTTCCCATCGATATTCTGCCCACACATATGACTTTTTCCGTGTGCCATTTGTCAGCCCGACTTGGCTCTCTGGTTCTGTATGGTTGGCTAGACAATTTTGCAAGAATCTCTCACGCCAAAGGGACCCTAGAGAGGGGAGAGCCCAACTTCCTTCTTGCTCTGGAGCTAGTCCGTGTGTAGCCCCCCGATGAGGCGCTTATCTCAACAGTGCTCAGTCCTCCTCTCAGTCTCGCAGCACAGTGGTGCGCTATGCTGCACTGGTGAACATGGAACATCTTTATGAATTAGTCATGTCTTACCACTCGGCTCATTCATCAAGTTAAGTTTGTGAGACGGCGACGCCACTCCCTCGTCCTCTGTCTGTGTCCCAGAAACTGTAAAAAAGGTTTCAGTTATTGGTAGACATTGAAATTATTGATTGAATGGGGAGTTTTAATTGGATGCCAATTGTGTCTGGATTTATTTGATTTATTTGACCATTAGCTTTCTACATGTTAAATATTTGATGGAAGTTGAAATAGTAGTAGAAGTTGAACAGTTGTTGTTCCAGTGGTTCCACCAACAGATGGTATTTGCAGTACATACGAGGGCAGTGGTATTAGTAGTATTACTTTGCCTGGACTGGTCTGATCACTGGGTTCATCTCCCCGAGTTCAGATGGGCGTAATTGATTGGTGGATTAGTCAATCAGGGACATCCACGGTCCGTCCGTATCAAAACAAACATGACATGAGAAACATGAGAAACAAAATATCACAGGACTGAAAAACATCGTGGATTTCTTCTAATTCAAGGAGCGAAGCAGAAATGCTGTTAATTTAAGTTTGATTTTGTTCTTAATGATAGGTGACCAATGAACTCCTTTGTTTCATATGTGTCACTGAAATAAACAAGTCTGATTGCACGGTTCTGTTTGAGTTTGGCTCGAGGCGCGACATAGGGAGTTGTGACCAGACTCACTCTGAGTAAAGAAGAGTGTATTCTGGAGCCCAGGCAAAGTATTAGTGGTGGTACATGATAAATAATATAGATAAAATGAAACTTTATAACCTGTCCTTCCCAAGGTCATTCTGCAAGTTCCAACTTGGATTGAAAACTAGGCTCTCATATCTTTACATCATCACCATCAAAAATAAAGTCTTTGGGCTGAGACCATAGCTGGCACTGTCTCTTGAGTCATAAACATTAGAAAAATAATGTTTATTGCTTTAGCTCATGAAAAAGGAACACGGTTTTCAATTTAAATTCAAGCTTTTATTGGGTTAGTAAAATTTGGTGCATTATGCTTGCATGGCTCTACTTCCTATTGTCTGAAAATGTACCTGTGAGGGGTTAATCAAGCTTAGTCCGATTTCAGTCTTTATGTAAACTTGTCAGTCTTTAACCCATTTCCCCCACACACATTCACAGTGGCCCACACAACAGTGGGTGGCAGCCTTTATAAATATTGAAATAGTGGAGGAGCCAGAGTTCCAGTTGAAAGCACCTTTCATTTTGCCATGCCTTCGTCTCGCCATAATTGCTCCCCTTTCTCTGCCTCTGTAGCGGAGAGCGTGCAGCGGGGAGCCTTAATTGCTTCAAAAAGTCTGTCTTTATTCTATCAAAAATGACACAACCATTATTAAAGCTTCCATCCAAACATCAGACAAATTTACACCACTTTGAAGCCAGTTTCTTGTTTACTTATGCAACAACTTTTTAAACGCTACCTTGATGTTCTTGATTCTTGTCTGTCACCAGGTACGACATCAAATATGAGAAAGAGGACTTTATGTTGAGAATAAAAAAGGCATCCGTGAGCGATCAGGGAACGTTCACCTGTCAGGCTGAAAACCGCGTGGGAAAACTGGAAGCCTCTGCCTACCTGACGATCCGAGGTGGGTAACTCTTCGGTGATGTTCATAATGTGATTTTTTTTTTCTTCTCCCATTTTTCTTTTTTCTTTTTTAATGTGGAAGCGGCCACAGAACAATCAGTCTTTTATTGCGTGCTTTACGACTATTGCCCCCCTGCCGAACGGCCTTAGCTTTCCTTTCATATAGCGGACCCGATGCACTTGATTGCCCCAGATCTCCAGCCAGGCTACAGATATGAACAACCACGTCTGAGTTATGACCTCTCCTTGGGGGGGCTCATTCTCCAGCCTGCTCACTTATTTTATATTTACACACATAGAACAGGAGGAAGCTGAATCATGGCGAAGGGATAAGAAAAACTGCATTATGCTACTGTATGTAAGGGGCCAGAGGTAACGCGTGATTTAAGTGCCATTCATTCTAATCAGCATTTACACGTTCAGCACATAACATTGGCATCTTGCATCATACTATAAAAATTATCGGCCATTGGGGCTAAATTTCAGTAATCAAAGTAGGAAGTACAAGTCAAAGTGATCATTTTTGGTCATGTATAAACATATTGCACTAGTTAATTACAAATATGGTTCTGAAATAAAGCGCAGTAACCCACTTTTTGGCTCATGATGCAATGTTTTGAAAACACCTGTGTATGGTAATTTAATTCAAAACTGGATCCAGAGAAAAATCTGCAGCAATAAAGTACTAACAAAAGCATAGTTCACAGTGTAACTGGGCCATCTGGTTCCATATTGGGGCAGTCTGTTTTTGAGGTTTGTAACAGTAACCAATGCCAGCTTGACTCCTATCCATTCTTTTCTGGTGTGTTTAGTAATTTGTTATTTTTTTACGGATCAAATATGTTTCAAGAATGAAAGAAAACAGACACCGGTTGTACTAGATTTGAACAGGAGATACAATCGATCTTCCAGAATGAGAGTACTGCTGACGTGCTGTTGGCAGTTCAAAAGAAAGAGACATAAATGGACAAAGATAAATAGGTACAGCACAATGGATAGTTTATTGAATAGATCAACTTAAATGCTTGTGGGACCAGGCATCACCAAAAATACCTGAATGAAAAAAAATGCAGGATGAAGGACAAAATGTATTTTTCTGAATGAGGGGAGATTCAAAGGCAGCAGCCTGTGATTGGCGGGTAACAACAGAGGCGACAGGAAGAGGAAGAAGGTTGGAAATAGGTAGAATCTGCAGTGTATTATATTACTATGTTACGCAATTCTGCCTATCAAAGAAACAAACATATAGATCCATTTTAGTTGAAATAGGCTCAATAACAACTTAAATTCTAAGGTTGTGAATATGTCTGCCTGCACATGTGCTATACAATTACACCCAAAGAGAAACTCTTCCCTCAGGCTGAATTGGTTTCAGTTTTTGGCATCGACTATCTAACAGAGAAAGATACTTTTGATCATTATCCAGCCACAATGTGATAAACTCAATTCCTTTTACTCTTGAGTAGAATTCCTTACGTTTTGCCCAGACGAGCACTTGTGGGTGCAGTTATCTCTCAGTGTCTGAAGCTGCCCCACTCTCACTCTGCAGCCTGTGTGCTCAGTGTCATTAGGTTTTACACTGGGCTGACAGCAGACAGATGCTCCGGCTCAATGTCCACTACAGAGGACACTCCAGGTACGTCCCTGTCAAAACAGCGTCTGTCTCTGTGACTGGGAGATGCTATCACACTAACCTACATATCACTGCTGCCTCCTCCAGGACCTTATCCCTATCCACAGCCTCCTCAGGAAAACGACACAGGCTCTGAGTCAGACTCCAAGGCCTTCCCATCCCTCCTGCTCCAATGGCTTCTATCAATTCATATCAAAGTTGGTGATTCAGTCACTTTATAGCCAGACAGACGGTGACGCGTTTTCAGATATTCTCGACATGTGCCAAGATTTATTTCGCTCTAATCCCATCATGGATTAGTGAGCGGTATGATAATTTCTGTGCTCCATCACACACATTCTTACCACTATTATAGATCTTGTACTTTAGGGTCTCACTGATTATACTGTTTTTAGTTTTGTAGTTGATTTACTGGTTTGGCAGAATTAGAAATCTAAAAGACATGGAGCATATTTTCTTTCTCTCCACTTTTCTTTAAGATTACAATTAATGTCTGTAGCCAAAATGCCATACTCTTGGATATGTTATTTTTCTAGAAGTGAGCATTTAGACTGTATCCAAGCATAACAAGCACTTTGACTGACCCACTAGTCCCTCCTACATTTTGTTGAAATGCAAAAGGATTTCGACCTTAAAACCTCTAACCACAGCTGCTAATTTGAATCTTGAATGCAGAAGCCATCTCCTTGTAACATTCTGAACAAACTTAATTTGCCTCAGATTTATATAGTTTAGGGTTTCACTTGTTCATTCTGCAGATATCCGCTCTGTTTCTCTCGCCCCCTTTTTTTATTTATAAAAACACATTCATTAAAACACATTAATTTAAACACAAACAGATGCATGCGTTTCTCTGATTGGTTAATCTGCCTGTCAGTCACGGCCATTTGAAATCAGGGAGCATCTTTGTGAAGTATTGTAGTAATGTGTGGTCTTGGCTGGTCATGCAAGCATTATAGTGCTCGAGTAGGTCTACTATGAATAAAACCATTTATTTAGGCATTCCTGAGACTAACTAATTATATAATTTTTGGGTATACCTTTGAGGTATATTTCCATTGATGGAATAATTATTAAGAGGGATTTAAAGAACATAACAGGTATTGGTTTGTTAAGTCTAATCAGTTTAAAGATTTTGTTAGTTTTGTGGCGGGCCAAACAAAGAACTTTACCAGAAGCTTTGGAAAATCTTTTTACTTTTGTTTCGGAGGACGATGGTCATAGGATACAATATTTACGAATATAAGCAAATTGTTTCCACATGGAGAACCTTAAAAAAGAAATGTGTATAAAAAAAAAAAAAAGAGAAAATAATGATGGGATTATATATATATATATATATATATATATATATATATATATATATATATATATATATTATATATATATATATATAATTATATATATATATATATATATATATATATATATATATATATATACATATAATATATATATATATATATATATATACATATAATATTAATGCATATAATTAGTTGAAACTTGTTTTGTTATGTGTTCTTTGTTTTCTTTTTCTGAAAATGGTGCAGACAAAATTAAAAGGCATGAACAATAAACAAAAGATTGGAGGTCCTTCTGGCATTGTATACTGATACCACCGTGACTGATTGAGCTAGAATTAAAAGAAAATGATTATTGAGTTGTATGCAACCATATGGATTGTACTTATCCACAGCCCACAGTCCACAGCCCCTTATACTAAGAGTCAACCTGCTCTTAACTTACTATGAAGTGTCACGAATCAATTCTATTCAGTGGGATTTTCTGCAGCCTCTTTAGGTCGCCCACATCATCATCTGCTTGGAGCTTCATCCCCTCCTCCTCTAAAGTCGCCATTGATGGAAACTCAGCTCCATCTCATTCATTTCTTCTGGTTTCTTTCCTCTGTCCCTCTGTTCTGCTCCTGTCTCCCGTGCCTCTGTTATTCTCACCACATTGTTGTTGTGTCACCAGCTCGCCCTGTCGGTAAGTATAGTAGAGGCCCATTATGCATGTGCTGCTGTTTTGTTCTTTGCTTCCTGATCACACATGCATGGACCGCTGCATTTCACAAACACATTCATCAAACTAATGTTGCACATGCATTATCGCTATCCAACCCTCCTGACCTCCTCACAGAAATCGTGGTAACAGTGTGTTGCCAATTGTACATGCCCCAGTCTGGTCCAAAATGGAGGTCTAGACGTAGTTAACAAAGCGTAGTATTGAAGGGAGGAAGAACACTTGGTTGGGTGAGTAACTAGGGCTGGGCAATGTGATCTCAAATCGATTGTGATGAATGATCGTGATTCTCTTTGACAACGGTGGCTGGCTTTAAAATTCTATAATATTGCAGTTCAAACTACAATACTGATACATATGATTGTGTTAAGGAACTGTTGTTTAATGCAAGTCAGTCTGCTTTATGAAGCCAAAGAAACATCTTTGTAGTCATGTCATTTCTTTCTTTTCCCAATAATTTTTATTTGAATTGATAGAACATACTCCACTGCCTTTGAGAAGTTTTTTCAGTCGCCGTTATAATCCAGATTTTAAAGATATGTAACTATATATGTAACTTTGTGTCTCCCATCTCTATGGCTATGTTCACACTGCAGGGTATGAGGCCCAATTCGGTTTATTTTTTTAAATCAGATTTTTTTAAATGGTCGTTCACGTTACAAAAAACTGCTGTTTGTGTTCACGGAATGCAGCTCGATGTCGCCCGTATGTGCTCAAAAGAACACGACGTCACACGTAGCAAATTGTGATTACGGAAGTTAAAAAAGCCACGTTACCCGAACGCCCCTTTTATTGATGTCCTTAGTTTCTTTTGCAGCCTTGAGACCTTAATCCCTCGCTCGGCCAACTCCTACACAATCTCCTCAAATACCGCCCGATTATGGTACGAACCCACTGTTTTTGCCTGAATTGATTTGTCACCCCGTGTTTTGATAAGTTCACAAACTTCTTCCTTCCTG
This sequence comes from Chaenogobius annularis, assembly GCA_015082035.1. NCBI lineage: Eukaryota > Metazoa > Chordata > Actinopteri > Gobiiformes > Gobiidae > Chaenogobius > Chaenogobius annularis. Next base: position 788,162 of record BJKM01000005.1, read on the forward strand.
CACTGACAGTTTTCGGCACTTTCATCTGCCCTTTCTCTCCACTTTGACTCAGAATTGTGACATAAAAGTGCGGATACATATCAGATTTATTTCCACATACGAAAGTGGCCTGGGTCAGATTTGAAAAAATCAGATGTGTGCTGTTCACACTGCCCTGAAAAAATTGGATACAGGTCACATATGGGCAAAAAAATCTGAATTGACCTGCAGTGTGAACGTAGCCTATGACGACAAGCAGAAGACACCACCAGGCCAAGTGACATGCCAGATCTGTGGAGAGAGCAAAGAAAATACCTGTAGTCGAGTAAATGCAAGATGGATCAGATGGTGGAGCATTCAAAGGCAAACCAATAACATCTCCATAAATACAAGCAAGTGACAGATCTCCATCAGAAAAGTTACATAGTGCACCTTTAATCTGTTCCCTAAAGGATATTTTCATCTCTAAGGTTCAGTGACATCTGCCCAGCCCTGGTTTTGACAAAATGCGGAAATATTCTCAGACAGACGTCCTGCATGAACCTTTCTTAGCCTCCCTAGCTACTGTATTTCCCTGCCCAAATAGGTCCCTCTTTGACTGTGGACACTGTTGTGCACCTGCTGCAATTTTGTTTGTGCTTTCATGTGAACTTTGAACTCCAGAGGCGCCTCAGTTTGTGGTGCGACCCCGCGACCAGATTGTGGCTCAAGGACGAACAGCCATGTTTCCCTGTGAGACCAAAGGCAAACCTCAGCCCACTGTCTTCTGGCAGCGTGAGGGCAGTCAGGTGAGAAATAGTTTATTTATGTGTGGCCAGGGTTATTCCTAGGTACTGTACTGTACTTACAACAGCATAAACAGCCCGAGCATGACAACATTGTTTTTAAAATGGAATACATTGCTTCATATCAAAAGCAGTGCATTGGGAGTGAAATTAAGCATCGAAGTCACAACAGTATTAAACATCTGTTTATTTCTGCTAACATTACAGAAGTCCTAATGTGTTATAGTTGAAAGTTGGGGTGAACAATTTGGGGGAAATATCTACCGGTAATTGCAAAGCATTGCAATTGCGATTAGATTTGCAATTTATGTTTTAATAATAATGTTCAAAGTTGACAAGTTAGTTAGTTTAGTCTATTTACCATTTGTTGTTTAAAAAAAAAAAAAAAGTGTTAGTTTAGTCTATTTACCATTTGTTGTTTAAAAAAAAAAAAAAGTGTGCACGGTAAAATTGTCCAGGAGAATTGAGACTGAAATATGAACTGACAAAAATCACATGCATTTCAGAAGATGTTTATACAGATTTAAACTATAGGGATAGCAGTTTATATGCAGAATAAGTAGAAGGAATAATTTTGCAGCCTTTGCTAATTGAGTCCGTTCAAATTGCAATTTCTATTCGATTGCGTTTATTCTTGCAGCCCGATTTAAAAGTTGGCTTTTGTATAATTTCTGTCCTAATTATAATTGTTTTACATGGACAGTAAAACCGTAACAACAAAAATGAACAGATTAAAATAATTATAGGACTGCCACATCCTTAATTTGCTGGGCTGATTCATATTTGGATATTCAAATTGTTTCTCAACGTTTGGGATTGACGTAAAATTGTATGAAGGGGGGATTAAGCTTGGATTTAGTTATGACTAAAGGCAACCACCTAACTTTGCCTTTGTGACCCAAATAATGAAGGGACCATTCATCAGCTATCTACAGCCGACTGAGCGGACAATTTACTTTGGTGGAAACAATGTCAGGAGCGACATTAGGCTCATTAGAAGTAATGGCAGCCGGTTAATGTGCTGTCCTGCCCGTTAGCTTGTCTGGTCGAGCTGCAAAAAGCAACAATGCTGATGCCACAATTTGACACAAGTCCAGGTTATCACAGCAGGTGAACACTGCAGGCCTAAACTGCCATTCAGTCGTTAGGGAAGGAGACGCTGACCCACACAGACAAACTAACTCGATGTATAATGGGTGGAAAGATGAGATTGGTACTTGCAGTTGCTCATGAAACCCTCTAGTGGTGCCATGAAATAAATCACTTTAAATCTTTAAAAAATTAGGCTCCTAATGGCATGTCCCGGCCTTTCACATTTATGCAAAACTGGAGATAATTGAATATGCAATGATTTCAAAAATATGCTGAAAAAATAATGTCCAATTCTCATTTCATTATTTGGTGGTGGCCATTTGCGCATCAGCAACATTTAGGCTATTAGCAAGGCCACCCACCCGTTTCTTTTTCAATTCCATACAAAGAAATGGAAGTTTAAATAGAAGGGGTGGAATACATTAATGAAAATGTAAAGCAATTTGATAGACATTTGCCAGTTGAAAAAACACTTGACGGCACCAAATGTGAGGCAATTAGAGAACAAAGCATCACTTAAAGCCCGCCTTATTTTAGACAGCTTTGATTGGTTGGTAGAAACAAGCTTAGGCTTAAAATATATCGGTTTCAGAGTGCTGAAAACGTATTGTTCTATAACAATTCAAAACAACATTTTCGATCTATGGTTGAAAAATTGACCCAAAAATGCAACTAATTTAGTAATGGAATAAACGCTATCTGTACAATAATCAGACTCCAAAAACATTGTTTTTGATGAAAGACCTATTTTGTCTGTTATTGTGCTCAAATGGCCTCACGTGTCTTCACTTTATCCGGATCAAATTTTGTCTATTTTTGCCTTTTGCAATCAAAACAAGAAATAGATTACTCAAAATATGAATTGCTAGCAAAATAATCGTTGATTGGAGCATCAAGAAAAGTACTCAAATGTCACCTTTAAACAAGAAGTTGAAACCTTCCCCCCCCCAAAAAACACTACCATTCTCACACAGCACTCAAGTCTTACTAAGCAAATTGCAGAAATCAAGGAATACAATCTGAATCCTAAGACATGTATAGATATAGTGTATACTTTGAATCAAATGTCTGCTAATATACTCTACTGCTCCGTCTCCTCGTCCCCTCCCCCACAGGACCTTCTGTTCCCTAACCAGTCGACGCAGGGGGACAGCCGTGTGTCTGTGTCAGTGAGTGGAGAGCTCACCATCTCCTCTGTGCAGCGCTCGGATGCAGGTTACTACATCTGCCAGGCCCTGACTGTAGCTGGCAGCATCATGGCAAAGGCCCAGCTGGAGGTAGCAGACGGTAGGTCTCCTCCCACTACAACGCAAACACAGCGGAAAATGTTTGTTAATATGAGATCCAGTTCATTACATTTGGGCAATTTAACGCAGCTAAAGTGATAGGGTAATTATGCTTCAGTACTTTCCATTTTACACTGACGCTGTCAGGCTGAACACTTCAAGTCATATATGCCTGATTGCACTGCTCAATACAGTTTCACCGCAGGTATTATTCATTTCGGCTTGAAAATGAGTTGTAAAAATAAAAGGTAGGAACAGAGAAGCACAGTGGGACACATAACCATTATACAAAAGTTATTTCCACAGAGCAAAAAAATGGTGATACAGAACAGAACGTAGAGAGCAAGGTTATGCAACTTTACAGTCATTTTCAACAACTAAAGGAGCTAAAGGATCCTTGGATTGACATAACACAACAAATAAAAAAAATCTTTAATAAATGCGCTGGCCAGGGTTTTTAGATTACAATTTGTACTTTACAAATAAACAGTGTTGGGTAGCTTTACTTTTAAAAGTAACTAACGTGTTAAGTTACTGTGCTACTTTACATTAGTGTACTCTTGCGTTAGCAATAATCAATATTATTGTATAATCTATATAGTTTGCAAAAAACCACTTTGCATTGATGAACACATTAGCACAATCATTAAAATATCAAATAAACAAGCAAATGCGTTGGACTGAGCTTTATTTATCTTTTATGTTTACAGATTACCACAATAATGCCATACAATAAGTACGTGTCCTCAAGCAATGAAAAACATTGCTTAAACAACATTAGTGGATTGGCAAAAGTAGGGACGCACAACAACAGAACGCGCTTGTTTTAGCACTGTAGTTTATTTGAATAAACTCAGGAGTCACAAGCCACTACTTGCACAATGCGCATGCTCTCAACACGCTGAGTGTTTGATGCCGCGGGTCTCTCTCTATTCTGCGGCTGTGAAACAAGCCTGGCGCTGACATCGCGGTGAGGAGATGAGACCTAACCCAAACTAACGCATCACTGATTTGTAAAAGTAACTTGGGGAGTACTAGGTGCAAAAAACTAAAGCGTTATGTCCCTCGTTACTCTAAAACATTAATTTGCGTACTCTAACATTTTACCAGCTAACACAGCTAATGAACATACATGAAACACCTGACGTAAACACGCCGGATTGTCCGTAGGCTAATTTTCATCCGTTGTCCTGCATTCACTCTCACAACACACTCTTATTCATACACATGTTTTTAGTGAAAGGTAAATGAGTCCTACCAAACCCCTGGGTCACAGGGCAGCTCTATCTTTCGCAACCAAAATAGCATCAAGATTGATACAGAATAAAATAAGACTAAAATCCACTGGGGAAAAAACAACTCCAAGACTGTCAAACACTACGGATCAGCTCGTTGCGTTGCTCAAATCACTCCAATGAAAGCCCCCGATACATCAGCATCTGTTCATCTGCCCATACACCCACTCCGCAGACACGTATCACGTCCTCTGTAAAGACGGCCCATCACAATCATGCTTTTCATTATCACCTGACTCTGAGGTAACGCTGAGTGGTCTGAACACACTGATACTGCACACACAGAATCAGTGGGCTTAATGGACGGACACTTTGCACTTCTTTGACAGAGATTTAATGCAGGTATTAGGAGCCAAGCAACTGCCAGCTGGAGAGATGTTTATGCCTTCCTCCGCATTTGTTTCTTGTTTTTTCTTTTTTTTTTCTTTCTCAAAAACATTATTACATTAACATCTGTGTAATGTTTTTGCTCAGGGAAATGAAGGCTTTTGTGTCATTGAAAAGTGATTGATCAATATTAAAATGGTTTATGTGGATGAATGGGAGAATGAAGCAGAGTGATACGAACTTGGCACTGAGGAGGTGGGAACTGAAACTGGAATCAGGCTTTCTATCAGCATGTTTACATTGAAGAAAACAAATATTAAAACTACAACTTGTAGATAGTTTTAAATATTCGTTATCTTGACGCCTTCGGTCACAGCATACATAATTTGTACGTGTGCTAGTGAATGATGTAAACATAATATATTATCAAAAGAACAGGATAACAACAATTCCATGCTGTGTATGATTGAAACTACACCATACCCTTTATATATATATATATATATATATATATATATATATATATATATATATTTTTATATATATATATATATATATATATATATATATATATATATATATAATTATTATTTTTTTTCAATTCTGTCAGTTTGCCCGATTGTACACTAGTCAGTTCATTATTTCAATGTTTTCTAATTTCAATTAAATCTTAAATATTACAATAAAATAGGCACATAATTGGAGTCACAGCTTTAAATGCATTGGAATCATCAGTTTACGAGAAGTTAGGGTTACTTAGGGACTTTATCAGGCCTTTGTAGTTGAACAATTGAATGCATATTAAACTACCATAGCACTTAAGCATAGTGATTTTTTAAGTAGGTCTAATAAAGTTGAATGTAGCAAGACATATTTATGAGACTTAAGTCAAGATAGAATGATAAAGGAGGTTATTTCTTCAAACGTTAGTATGAGTTTGTCTTTTAACCCCTTGAGCTTAGGGTCTATTTTTCCTAAAACGCCTGACTAAAATGAGCCCCAATTCAAACTGAAGCTGTTCCTGAACAAACAAATTGCTGGACTGAGTTGTGTTGGCCTCTGATGTTTGATTTACTGATTTCAAGTGGAAACGTGCTGTGAGAAAAACCCAATTTCAAATCCTGGTGTGTGGCTGGTGTGAGGAGAGATGGTCGGCTTGACACTAGTTTGGGCTTTTGTTGTTGTGTTTTGACAATTCCTCTTTAAAAGCTGAAGCTAATTTAACCCAAAAAAATTTTAGACTTGTAATAAAGTTAATTCCATATAAAAGGCCTGTTTTGGAATTGTAAGGTAGTTTTTTTAATTTGTGGGTTAGAAGTAACTGACTCTGATTCATCCCAACGGTTGGTTTCTTTTTATCTTTAACATGTCTAGCAGCTTTCCTTTTATCAGATGGTGGACAAAAAGGAATAAATTAAGAAAAAGCCAGTGGGCCCGTCAGTTTTTAGTATTATCCAGAGCAGGCAAAGTTTGACGTTTTGCATATTGATGTAATAATTCAACAAAAAGTACTGTATGTTGTGAAATAGAAATGTTGTGGTCTGAGTCCTTCAGGAATTGACCCAGGTGTATTTGTTGTGCTATTTTCACTTTGTTGTATTAGTTATATTCCTTATTCACCAAGAAAGTAACTTGGCTTTCCGGGTTGATTTGCTTCACAGAGGACATCATTTGTCTCTTTGTCTCCTTGTCTTTCCATGTGTCAACAGTGAACTCTTTTACCTCCAAACAATAGCAAACCCTCAATGCCATCCCATCATTGCTTCCTACAATGCAGTGCAGCTCTCAGTCCTACCTGCTCCCTCTTCTGACTTGGCTTGTCTCACATTGTGCTCTGGTAAGGTGCGATCAAAGATAAGGCCGTTGCAACCTGCAGTAAACACTTGTGTGAGTGGAGACAGACCTGATAACACAGAGCCGTGGCAAGGAAATTGGAAGATAGTTACAAGACCTAGAGCCATCCAACACTCTCACAATTACTGTTGCCAAATGTGTCGGCTGCTTTCTGGATGATACAACACGGTTTAACGTGTTCTAAAGTAGATGTATTGTTGTTCCGCTTGGCTTGGTAATTTAGAGTTTTGTGCACCGGGAGGGAAGATGCCAGGAGCTGGAAAAAGGTGCACGCATGAGTCAGTAGAGGTGGTTAGGCTTGAATGTGTTGGGGAGGTGTTATAAAGAAGGTATGGTAATTAGCACCACGGGTGAAGCCTCGTTAATCCTCACCCAGTAATTAAAGCTCAAAGGTGCGATGCGCTGCCATGAGCAAGACTAGCCTACCATGCAAAAGTCTAGCACAACAGTCATTTCCTTTTTACAACCGATCCGGCAGATTGACGTCCACCATCTTGGGCGGCTGCTATCACAATTACCGCAATCACATATTAACACCTACCCAAAAGGTCACGTTCTGGCTTGTTTCGCAAATCAGTTAACATCTATCCACAGTGAAAAGACAGGGTTTTATCTTAATGAGCAAGCATCATAATTACAAGCTGGAGGCTGACTTCCACAACAAGTTTGAATCAGAGATGCCAGATTTTCGGAGAGCAACAAGCTCTGAGCAACCAAGGCTTTGAATTAAAGCCTAAAACAAATAACCCCATTCCCCAAAAAATATGTAAATAATTTAAGCATGTAGTTAAACTAAACATAAATATAGTGTATCGCCGCAGCACGAACTGATAACTGTTTAATAAAACGTGAATGGACAGTTAAGTGACTGTATTTCAGCCGTTTCTGTGTCTATTGTCATGAAAAAGACCTAATAAAGGCATAATTTTAACTATTTTATGTTGTGAAAGTGTCTCTCAGGAGCAAGTCCAAAAAAAAGCAACACACAACTGCAAGTGACTTTCCAAAAAAAAGAAGCCCAAAGCCGCTTAAAAGAAGCGGTCTTGGCCACTCTGGTTTAAATTCTCTGTTTTGTAACTCCTTGCAGCCCTGAAGGACCGCCCACCACCTATAATCAGACAAGGACCATCCAATCAGACGCAGCCGCTGGGAGGTGTGACTGTCCTTAGGTGTCAGGCATCAGGGGACCCCGAGCCCACGGTGACCTGGAGGAAGAACGGGGCCAGTTTGCTGGGCAAAGACCCGCGCTTTTCACTGCTGGAGCATGGAAGTCTGCAGATTCAGAACACTAAGGTGGGTCAAGACAAATGAAGTTGTAAAAGAAAAACAAGTGATTTCTCCAACCTAGACTTTCTTTGCGATCAGTCTTAACTGTACAACTGACTGCGACTGGAGATATCTGGTCCTGCTTTGTGACATTATAGGCACACAAACATGTTTTTTGATGCTTTTCTCTGAAACGTTCTAATTGACCTCCAAATGAAAATATGTTTTGTTGTGCTTAAGTTTTCTCACAAACTTGATTTAATTATTTCCCTGTAGGTTTGGGGGGGATATTGTCATATTTGATGTGGTCCTACCAACACAGTAGACAAAAACCTCAGTTTTAATTCGATTTTTCTGATTATTTACTGTAACATTGTTCATAGTGTTATTTCTGACCGACTTGATTCTGAGCTTTTGACTGAAGTAATTACTGAGATCTGAAAACACATCAAATCAACAATCCAATTATGTGGAAATAGTGGCCTGCAATTATCACGGAAAATGTAAACAAACTGTTAATTTAGCCAGAAAATGACTTCCTTCAGTAATTTCCCCATCTCTTTGTTAAAATGTTTTTCTAATCTTGTGTAAACCACTGGTGCACATCCAGATTTGGTTAAACACTAGCCTTTATCCAACATGATATACCTTGATTTTTCAAATTAAATTACAGCCTAACTTTATTTTATTTACTTAAAGCCATCTGCTGTGTGTAGGTGAACAGTATTTTGTAAATGTATTTAAATGGAAATACCAACAAGTGACAATGTTTTGTGGCTTTTGCAAGATTGCTGTTAACAAGGATGGCTTTAGTAAATAGTTTTAGTTGAATAGAACGTCACAAGGGCCAAGGCCAAGATGATTTGAGTTATGGTTATGATACCGGGCTGGTCTGTATCTTTTTTTCCCCCTATTACACTTCTGCCAAGACCCATTTGGCAAACTTGTCCCAAAGCCCAAACCTTAACAACATGATCTGTTCCTTTTATATATAAAACTATGTCAATATATGTCTTCAAATTTAAGTTGTGCCTAATTGTTGCTACTTCTGCGGTCTCAGCTTAACACCTCATACAATAACATCAGCCAAATTATGAACAGTGTTAGTTACTTCAATAGAAAGATTATTTACCCCTCACTTAGATAGTTATAAGCATCGGTAACACTTAATAATAGCTATACCTTAATTAGACTTAATAATTTGTATCGAACAAACAGTTTATTTTAGTTCCTACTTAATTAATACCCTATCCCTAACGCCTTAATTAAGCAGTTACTAAGCCTGATTCATTCTCAACAAACGATTTTTTCATTATGAATTAAGTAATTGTTCATGATTTATTAAGGCTAATTAAGGTATTGTTATTACAATGTAGTACCAAAGCACGCCTGTCCTCAAATACTGATAAGAAGCACATCCAATTAGCACAGACTTTTTACACTGTATATAACCATAACCATGTCAAAATCCCATCCAACTTTACTAGTTTTTCCCTATAACATTTTATAAGTACAAAGGATGCCAAACTGACTTCATTACTTTGATTGCCCGCTTTCCTTTCACTGCACCGTCAATAAAAGCGCAGTGAAGAATGAAAACGGCATAAACGCATTGCACGTCAACAGATTTGCGTGTTTTCTTGTTTGTCATCCTATTGCCCGTCTCAAAGGAAGGAAACCGCTCTCATCTGCTCGTCCATGTCACGCAAGTGTAATGCGAATGGACAGGCGCAGTCAGGTTGCCTTTTAAAAGATGAATAGGGAGTATTGATTTTTATAAGTTGTTAAATGTCGCTATCTTGTCTCGAATTTCAAAATCTCAGAGGTAGCAGATCAACTCAAGGACAGGAACCGCAGGGAGAAGGGAGGAAATATATTGAAGAGATTGCAATATATGTCGTCCTCTCTGTGTCAAAGTGCTAGGCTGGTGTCACTGCTTTCTATTTGAGAGATAACGCAGTCATGAGGGTCCTCTATACAGCGCCAATATAAAATAGATCGCCCCATCTCTTATATCCTGTGTCAGCACTACTGATGATAATGTTGATGGCTTAGAAAATGGGGGCTGACTATTACAGGATGAAATCAATTAAGAAAATTAATGTTAGCTCTTACAGTTATTATTATTTTTTTCCTCCGTTGGTCGGTGTTAAAGTTTCCTCTCCTCATCCACTCTCGCAGCGTTTCTTGAGCCAAATGCAGGCCAATGGAGGTTAATGCACTTTTACTGTTCGAGTAACGACGAGCCTCCTTCAAAAGCCCCCAGGTGACGTAAGAGCTTGTCGAATCCATGTGGGATCACAGTTACAAAGGCTGTTGGATCCTGTCAGAGGCTGCAGCACAACACCAGTGTAAAGTATGGCACAATTAGGGATTTGAAAAGGAGTTGGTAGGTCTGGAAATGTTGATAGTATCTTTATAGAACATACACTTTTAGAGGTATGTTTTTTTTCCCAAGTTATGGGTTAATTAAGGATGGGACAAGATCTCGTGCCACAAGAGCTTACGAGATAAAATTGCCTCTCGATTGTGCACATATGATGAAAATGTCCCTATAAGATTTGTCTATGTAAAAAATAGTATATGTTATAGCTGTATTTCCATCCGTCTATAAAAAAAACCCCGCATATTCCTACGTAAATATACTTATGAAATTGAATATAATTAATGATTCTTTACTATTCTTATGGTCTTACTTACTGTATGCCTGTGTGTTCAGCGACATAATTGGGCCTGTTCTTGTGCAAGATAGTGTTGAATAAATAGCATTAATATCTCTAATATGCATTTCTCTAGCTCTCTGACTCTGGGCTGTACACCTGTGTGGCTACTAGCTCAAGTGGTGAAACCTCGTGGAGCGCCTACTTGGACGTCAGAGGTCTGTCTAAGGATGTTATTAATATTCAACATATTACTTATTACTTAATGCAATTTAAATTAAACCCACTTCCTCTGCCCTCTTCCATCATTATCATATTAGATATTATTTCTCTTGCAGAATCAACTGATCTCATAGACTTCATGGCGCACAACGCCACAGCTCTCCCCGGTCCACCCTCAAAGCCAGAGGTCACCGATGTTACCAAGAGCAGCATATCGTTGTCATGGGAACCGGGTCCGGAGGCAGGCTCCCCGGTGTCCTCCTATGTCATCGAGGCCTTCGGGTATGTCTGCGACCTATGGCCTGCAGCTCGGTGTGGTAACCCCAAATGTTCCTGGCAGGAGCAGATGTGGGTGTCTGTGTGGGCATTCAAGCAAGCGTGCATATTCTGCTGGAGTCCTTTAATAATTCATCTGTGGACTTTTAAAACATCAGCTGCATAAAGAGAGGGATGACACGCCCTTCTTAAAATGCAATCAAAATATTCCATTGCCCACTTTGTTATTGTGGCTTACAGTGTAAAAAGCATTGATTATCAATTCACTTCAAATGAATAGCAGACAAATCAATTTTCCCCCAAAGGCCCTTTTTCTGTCTGCTGGATTCTACCATACTGTTTTGTTTTATCTTTATGCAGGGATTTTCCACACATGTGATGTACAACATACTTTGTTTTTTTCTTCTCTCTACAGCCAGTCTGTGAGTAACAGCTGGCAGACGGTAGCTGACCATGTAAAAACCATAGAGTTTACAGTCCAAGATCTCCGGCCCAACACGGTTTATCTGTTCATCATCAGAGCAGTCAACGCCCAAGGCCTGGGAGACCCCAGTCCGATGTCTGAGCCTGTTAGGACACAAGGTACACATACAATATCATATTTTTCAGTATTCAAATCATCCATAGAATCAGTTATAAGAAATGAGTTTAGTTGTTGCAAACATTAGACGCAGTCTTAGTTGTGATTGTAATGGTATTGCTGGAAGTCATCGAGATGTTAATCGAAGTCATTGAGATGTTAATCAATTAATATATATGTATGTGTGTGTGTGTGTGTGTGTGTGTGTGTATAGTATATATTATATACTATATATATATATATATATATATATATATCAAGCCTGGTGGACACATAATATTACCTTTTTTGTTACCTTTATGTATAGGTGTAATATCAGAAAAATAGATCAAAGGTTACATGATTGTTCAAATATTAATCTTCAAATATTGCTTTGTATCTCTAATGTCTACAATCTCGTCTAATTAGTTCAACAATGTGTCCACAGACATCAGCCCCCCAGCTCAGGGTGTGGACCACCGGCGTGTACAGAAAGAACTAGGCGATGTGGTGGTCAGCATGCACAACCCTGTGGTGCTCAGCTCCACTACAGTGCAGGTCACATGGACTGTGAGTACAACAAACCTAAACTGTTTAAAATATTTATTTAGGTGTGTATTTTGAGATCACCAAAAACAAATCCCACCTAAGCTTGTTTGGAGAACTTTTTACTTTGGCATGTGCCGTTGCCTGGGATTAGCCGGCACACACCTGCTGTACACATCGAGTTTGAACAGCTGCTGCTAAGTCAATTTCCAATGGTTTTGGGTGATGCCGAAATTAAGACTTATGTCTCTGCTCGGGACCAATACATCACCATTAGGCGTTACACGTGTCACTTGTGGAGGCTGCTGGGGATGCAGACCCCCTTATCTGGCAAATGTTATTTTGTGTCTGTTGGCAAGGTGTCCCGCTGCTGCCGCTCGGGGTTAATGACACACCTAGGATGTACTTACAACGCTCTGCTATTTCATGCTTGTCACTCTAACGTCCACACACTCTAATTCTACCTATCCTGTGTTCGCTGTTAATCTGAACCACAGGTTATTCTGCCTGATGCTATTTCTAGGTGACATGTTCACAGTCTTGTTTTCTGTCGTAAATCAAGAGTCGTCCATATTAATGCATGTTATTTTTGGTTTGTGGTTTTAAAAGGTCATTATTTCCCCCTGGATGTTTTGTGCTAGCTGTTCCTCTGGTCATGAATGCTTTTAAATGTCATAAAATACATGTGAAATACAATTTACCCCAATGAGTAGTCCAATGTATTATTATATTTAAAGGGGAGGTGCCTTTTTTTTCAGGGTTTCCTAATTCCCACATTTAGACCCTTTTAAAGACAAATTCATTTCCTACAACCCAAGAGCCACTAGATCAGGGGTGTCAAACTCATTTTGGGTTGTGGGCCAAATTTGGACACTCAGACTAGGTTGTGGGCCGAACACAACGCACTATGCACTTAGGAGACGCTCTTGCAGCACGGCAGTGCTGAATAGTATGGGGAAGGCCTGCTGCAAAGGATTGTGGGACTCATAGTTCTAGTGATAAACGCTATATATCTATCAGAAATAATATAAATTAGAATTTTTTTGTGTGGACAGGATTAAAATGTTTTTGACATCCCTGCACTAGATTAAACATTCTAAATGTATTAAACCAGATTTATATATATATATTTTTCAGTCTATTACTGCATGTTGTCACCTTCGGAAACATTTTGTCTCATCCATTTCCTGTTTATCTCCTATATACCTAAGCACAGATGTCCGGCCTTGACTCCCTCCGTCTCTCTCTAAATGATACATGTTCATACAAATAGTCTCTCAATGACAGTGGAAACATCCTAGCACATAATGGTGACAGCTCAATTATAGATACAGCATAACTTCCCATTATTTTGCCTTGTCACTGATATTGCTTTTGCTAGTTGTTTTATGATGAGTTGCATCACCGCATATTTCGCAAGCAAACAAACAAGTGTCACAATTTATTGATAGCCGCATGCTTTTTATATGTCAGAGGTGTGTAATTAAAATTCAGCAGTTGTATTAGCAGAATGCATTTACCATACCATTAGCGTTGAGTTTGCAAAGTAAGTACACAGTCTTAGTCATCAAGTCGTGTAACACACAATTAAAGCTGCCAGCTGTTCCAAAGTAATTTGTTTAGTTTTAAGAGCTCCACTAATAATGACGTCTCGCTTGTATCCATAGGCGTGCTGATGAAACTTTGAGATGAGCTTTACAGCCATTCTTTGCACTGCCAAGAAGCGTGCATTTTAAAGTTATACCTACATGACATGCTAATACATTCCCAGACTCTGAAACGCATTAATAATTAAACAAAGGGATTGTAGCAGAGCTAGATAAATATGCATAAAAGTGATGCAAGAATTTCATCATGAAGAAAAGCAAACAGTTAGAGCAAGTTATAAATATGGTTTCAAAGATTAGATATTTCATTTTTCCTTATGGTTACCTGAAAATGCATTACTTAGTCACGCTGGAGTCTAATATCCAAATGTCCCTTGATTTACACAATCATCAACACACATCTAGATACTGAATCACGCATGTTTGGTCCTACCCTCTTAGATTAACCTCTTTTAGCCTACACACATCAGTTTAGAGTCGGTCATTGTGGTTATACTTAACATTGATGGCTCAGAAGGGAATATTGAGAGACATAATATTGTAAAGGAATTCACTTTGTGTGACAGAGCACACGGATGACTCTTTTGATTCAGATGTAATATATGACATGTAAATTGTAAATTAGTACCATCATGATTTAATTGAAATCACACTGAAAGAATGTCAGCGTAAGTAGAACGCTGTGAGAATGTGAAAATGTAAATATAGCAATGTGGGGGGAAGCAGTACAATGCAAACAGCCATTTTAGATCATCTGTAAATGTTTTTTTCTTGTTTGCACTGCTGTTATAATCCCATTAATACGACTTGTGTCTGTTACATATTTAACTCTTTCCGAAAGCACAGACTCAAAAACCCTTTTAAGAGAAGAATCAAGCAGCACTTTGAGTTGACATATGGTATTTTGGGGGTCTACATATTTAATTAATCAACAATCAAGCAACCCCCCTAGACACATGTGTGACATCTCCCTTGTGATTCGAATGTCTTATTTTATCTTTTCTTCCAAGGTGGAGAATCCATCGCAGTTTATTCAAGGCTACCGTGTGCTGTACCGGCAGACATCAGGACTGCCCTCCCCGGGGCCGTGGCAGATCCAGGACATGAAGGTCGCCTCTGAGAGAGACATCACTCTGAGCGGCCTGAAAAAAGGCATCGTATACGAAATTAAAGTGCGGCCGTACTTCAACGAGTTCCAGGGCGCCGATAGTGAGTCCATGACGGCTCGCACCATGGAGGAAGGTAATAGACAAATCTGCATTGACAAACAGAGCTACATTTAGTTACATTTAGCTCCATTTAAGGCTGTCAACTGACTTTTCAAAGAGTGGCATAGTTTAGAGGGCTATAAGGCTTTAGTTGTTTTGTTGATTATTGTCTATGCCATCTTAGTCAACCAAATTTATATCAGTCAACTAGTTATTTTATTGGGATTTAATCAATGCATTTTGGGTCAGCTATGGTTGGATCATTGAGATTTTAGTTTTGAGAGCTTTTGCAAATGCTACGTCTCCTTTGAGTCAAATAATCAAGGCATATCTTTAGTTGACCAGCCCCAGTGGTTTCTGTCTCAACTGTTGTAGAAGTGGGACATATTATGCAAAATCAACTTGAATGAGATTTTAATCTTGTTACAATTGTTTCTTTATCATTAGTTTACTCAAAGTTGTATTTTGATTGTTTTCTGCGTGTTTGAGTAATCTTGTATTCCATTGCTTAGAGAATTCTTTTCTTCACCTACCCCCTATCCCCGCCCACATTTCTTTACTTTGTTGTGATTATTTGAAATATAAAGACTCACAGTGACACTACTCACTATACACTTGACGTGTGCAATTTCTGAAATTGCATGCAGTGTGTAAGTGCACAAGGGTGCACAGGAGGTAAACGGGAGAATTGGGACAGTCTGCACTTCAGAGAGTTGTGAATGCGGTGCAGTGTTGTTAAACCACAGTTGGATTTATTGAATTGGCCACAAATGAGAACAGGCCTAACGTTTTTACAGTGTTGTTACGTGGACAGTCGTTTATTTAAAATATCATCAGTTTAACTGTTTTGACATTCTTTTCCATTGTTTCCAGTTAGCTCTCACTGTTGCTAAGGCAGAAGTGCTGTGTCGTTTGAAAACATTGCAATTAAATGCATTGTGGGGAATGTACTCAGTTGAAGTCGCTCCACACTTGCATGAAGTGTGGAACAAAACTTTTGAAATAATTGGGACACCCTGCACACCTCCGCGGCTCGTCGTGAACGTGCATTTTAAGTGCGCAAGTGCGGATATTGGGACAGTGCCTTCGGCCACTGTCACTTTTCAAAAATTAAAACATGGAAATGACAATCCTCTGCTTGTTGCAGTAAAAGGTCACCAGAAAGAGGCTTGATAATCAATGGACCTGTTTCTATTACTAAGCCATTTTAGATCAATATTGGGCTTTACAATGAACAAAATATAAACTGATGATGTACTTATTCAATACTAAGTACCAAAAATCAAAGCATAATAAGCCTCCTTTAATAAATTTGAACCCCTTTAAGAGCAGTTACCGCACATGATTTTTTATAGTATTTGAATTGTCCCCAATCACAGTGAGTAATAAAATCTTGATTTCCAGTGGCAGTGTAGGAACATAATATCCATATTATAACAATAGAACTATGAATCGTTGTTTTTCAGCTGCTTGCTCCATAGAGATGTTATTTTCACCTGGAATGTTCCACTATATACATATTACACCTTTACTTTAACAGCACTGAAATATATTTTAATGGTCAAGAATCAAAATAAACTTCATATGTATTTGTGAAAAGATTACACGGTTCATGTATTAACAATGTCAGTTTGAGTCGATACATGTTCTCTCATAGTCACTTCCAGGTAAAGAAAGCCGTCCATTTAGTCCCTTGTAAAATAGCTATGTGGCTGGTTTGTGATAGATAATGGCGTTTCAAGTGTTCCCACCCACACAAGCCAAGCTCCGCAGTGCCACCTCCCCTGTGTGCGGGAGCAGGTCTCCCAGAATGCTTTGCTCCAGGGGTCTGTGACAGTCGTGGGTCTTGTGAGCTCGTGGGCGATGGAGAGGAGGGTACAAACTGTCTTTTTTGACACTAACTCAACTCTCTCCTGGAATCTTTGCGGACCCCCACTGCCACGTTGCTGTCACACACCAGGCAGGCTTACATTATATTACTCAAGCACTCACGCTTCTCGATTTCCAATACATGCAATATGGAGCCCACTTAAGTCCCACCCACTCCACACTGGAAGGAGAATAATTCATCACAGTGCATTGACTTTGCTCGCCAGCTTCCTTCTAAAGTCCTTCTCTTAGCAAAAAATGACCATTAAGATACACTTTCGACAGGATGAACCAAACTATAAGAGTTTAAGGAGGATAACAATGTGTTATAGAGCAAAGTGCATGCGTACATCAATAAGCTTTTTTTTTGATTAAATTATGATGTTCCAAATCTTTTATTTTATCTTAAAAATGTTTTGTTACAAACAAAATTATATGAAGCATAATAAGTGTTATGAAATAGAAGAAGTATTGTGTTATACAATTTAAATATCTAGGTGTATACAAATATTCATTTCATTTTAGCGGTAGGGCTGTAGTCGGCCAAAGAAATTCTTGATCGACTAAAAACGTTCGTCGTTTGCTCTGTGCATCGATTAATTGACTAAAAAGGAGAAGGACGTGGTGCTCACAAAAAAGAGTAAAAAATAATTAATCGACTAATAAAAAAATAGTCAGCCTGAGAAAAAAAACTACCGATTAATCAATTACATGGCTAGAGGACTAAAGCGCCATTGACCACATGTTTTACCTCTGATATAGTTGGTTGGTTTCATAGTCTACCAAGATAAGTGTTTTTATTTGGCAACATGAGTCATTCAACAGATAAAACTACATGGTGCCAAGGATACAAGCAAGTCAGTAAAGTAAATGTATTTACTCCTGAGTCCAAAAGGGATATTTAGAGTTATTCATTTTCATTCATTTTAATATTTTAAATGAAGCCTTGAAGTGCTAGCCAACACTTTCAGTATTTTATTATTCTTTCAACCGTCTATGTCTGAAACAATAGCACAAGAGACCAGAAAACACTTTTTTTATTGCGCATGTGTGAATGTTCAGCACACTGCAGAGATCAGAATGAAAACAGCAGACACTAAATCATTCACAAGACTAATCCCCGGCATCACAGACATTTGATGGAAGCCACACAAAGCAGCGTCTCCTCTTCAACCATCAGATAAAAAGAGTCTCTACATTGTCCAATTATTTTGACCATGGAGGACCACTGGAGGTCATTGTGGGTTGGGTTTCTCGCTATCATTACACGCGTAGATCCTGGAAATAAGGCTTCACGGTTTGGCAATAATTGGTTTGATCTATCAGTGCTCCTGGGTCTGCAAATGTGCTGGACAGCAGATTTCCACAGCGTTCCTGCTCCATCAAAGTGGGTTTTGTGAGTGCTGGTAACCATAGTAAAGGGTGTCCCGGGAGTTCACAGGGTCAAAACAACTGATGTTTTTCACTGCGTCGTGCTGGGGATGGATGAGGAGCCACCGACGTTGATTAATGGCCCTCATAACTTGGGCCCGGGTTCGTCTGTGATAGAAAAAGGACAAAAGCAGGATGCGGTGTGATGCGACTGTCATAGTAATGCGTTCAAAGGAAAAGGGAATGCCCCGTGGTTAGGATGGGCAACGCTTGAAAGACAGCACTCATAAAGCACACATAAACCGCCATTCACAGCCAAATTATTAGCAATTATGCGTATTGCTTTGAAATCTTTATATTAATCCATCACACTGACACACTGACACCCTGGATATTCACATACGCCAATAATTGTATAATCATCTAACAGGTTTAACCAATACATGCCATATTCATCTAATGCTCAGTTTCATGGTTGTAGGTTAGTCTGGAAGGTGTGTACCTAATAATGTGGCCAGTCGGCGGAAAACAAATGTGCCTTGTGTGATTTGTGCAAATACATGTTTGTGATGACAACCGAAATGAGCATTTGTCGATGTACAGTCATCCGGAGTATCAGTCTGAGGAAGTCCTGCCTTGTTGTGATGCTGTGACCGTTTGTCGTAATGTTATCCTGAGTCATTACGGGTAATGCAGTCATTATTTATCCTCTGGGATGGTTTTACATATGGAAATAGCAGAAGTATGCTTAATGGTTCCTGTCTTCTCCTAATGTAAACCTTTAACAGAGTGGACAAGCCCCATCGCTCTGCTGAAACAGCACAAGTGAAATCAAAACGCCAGCAAACCTGTCCTCCACTTCCCACCAACATTTATCATTGGATACATTATGTCCGATACAGCTCTGGTTCAATGTCATTATTTTTTCAAATACTTTGACCCTGCAAGCACTTTTCTATACTTTTTACCAACAGAAAAATAGTCTTTGCTTGTTGTTGTAAAAAGTCGTTTCAAAAACACATACGTTTATGAAGATACATTGCAGTTTGATTAAATAAGTTTTGTTTTGAAATTGCCTTAACCGATTTGAGTTAGTTCAAAAAGTACCAACAATATTCAAGAAAGATGTGAATGATTTCTATTTATTTTTTTGCTTGTGCAGCTTGAATACTGAAGTGGTTACATATTTTGCTTTTGGTGCTCATTAATATAATTGCTCACATATTTTAAAATATTCTGCATAATCGTGAAACAGAAACATTGTGATTTGCGCCACTTGTTAGTATTAGTTTAAATGAGTCACTCTTGTTTCTCTGTCTTATAAGACACAGTACAGTGTAGTGTCCATCTCTTATATCATTCTCAGTGTACAATCTAACTTCCTTTGTCTTAACGTCAGCGTGGTCTATTTCTCCACCACTTGCTGTTAATGTCTTAATGAGACAGCACACACATGTTCAATGCATTTCTCCTCAGCCATTTAGAGAACCAAACCCATCTGGGAGCTTCAAGTCACACCGACCATGATGTCTTCTCACAAAGTGGCACACAAGACCGCTCCATCCTGGCCCACCTCCTATGACTTCTACGCACTCACCACACAGTTCCGACATATATTTGCTGTTGCTAGCTTTGTTTTGCCGCATTTTAATTGAGTCCAGAGAAGTTATTTTATCCATTTGCTCACACCATTATTATGGCCTTAATAGGAATAGTGTGGATTATGTGCCTGAAACAGTTATATCGCCCATTCACAGAGAAATAACAATTGTCATTTTGTTTGCCTCATGCAGAAATCAGATTCGTTCATTAAGGTTACCATGCCAGGTTTTTAAAATGGCCTATTAGGAGGAGAGCTTGAATTTGGCAGTGTGAGCCAAAGTAGCCCATTTGTGTCTGAAAGCCATCCTAGACCCCTCATTACAGCATGGGAAGATTGACCATTTTCATTGCGATAAGATTTGCAGATTTGAATAGTGCTACTGTGGAAATGTGTTCATAATAGCACTAATTCATTAGAAGGGACTTTTAGACCTGGTACAAGAAATGCTAACGATATCTGAATTGCAGGTTTATTTTGAGCAGCCATCACTATTATTATTGGTTAAGCACAGTCTGGAGTTCATCTGTATAACTTAGAATGCCAGTGATATAATGGAATGTGTAAATGATAGAAAAAATATTCCCAGTTGCAGCTGATACTTTCTAGTTTATACAAATGCTTTACCGACATGATAAGAAATGGAGATGAAGTGCTTAAGGTGCCATCTGCGACGCTGGCTGTGAAAATGCATTGTTCCGCTGTTCACTCTGTATGAATAAACTTGAAATTTCATTTTTCGTTTAAAAACTTAACACCATTGTGGTATTGGAAATTGCTGTGCCATTTTGAATGCCCACTACCAGTCTTTGGTTCAATGTCAATACTACTAGAAACATTATATTTACTTCTCTGTCGTAATGGAAGTGAAGAATAGTCTTCTTCCAAAAAATAGCTACACTATCATATATTTGCTTATAAGCATATGCCTCCCTATGGTTCTGTCCAAGGGTGGTAAATATGTATTTTTTTCCATTTTATAAATGTCAAAAGTTATTTCAGACCAGCCCTTGAAATTCAGCTCTGTCCCCATCATCCATCTCCTTGTTGTTGCTTTCTTTTTGCTGCAGCCAAAAGTACATTCCACAGGTATCCATCTATTGTTTTCATTGTTGGAGTTTTACCACCAAGATAAATAGTTTTCAACTCAAATGGAATGTGGATGTTGAAGACAGTCCACAGTACCTCAATAATCTCAGTCCAGTATTTTTGAACAACAGGACAGTCTCAAAACACGTGAGTGATGAGCTCCTTGACAGCCATTTTCTCCAACAACTAGTGTTTCCCGGTGAATAATGTGCACTTTGAAATTATGTGACACATTTTTCCAACAGAATTCTTTTCAAATAGAAATATGCTGTGCTTCTCCATTGGAATGTGCTTATATGGTCCCAGACTTCATCAATTAACACAGTTTGTATCTTTTTCCAATTTATTTTGATATTGTTCAGATATGTGTATATACTATTTTTGTTCTAGCTCCCGGCGCCCCTCCCCAGCAAGTGGTGGTGTTGACAGTTGGCAACCACAACAGCACATCCATCAGCGTATCCTGGGACCCCCCTCCCTCCGACGAACAGAACGGCATCATCCAAGAGTACAAGGTAACACATGTCCAACCTGCATATTTAAGCAACACACAATCTCCTAACTCAACAATGGATCCTGTCTTCCCCTTTCTTGTCTTTGTCAGATCTGGTGTTTGGCCAACGAAACTCGCTTCCACGTCAATAAAAGTGTGGACGCAACCATCCGTTCAGTGGTGCTGGGGGGTTTGCAGACCGGCGTGCAGTACCACGTGGAAGTGGCGGCTGGGACCAGCGCTGGAGTGGGGGTCAAGAGCAAACCCCAACTCATCATCCTAGGTAATCCACTCACACGCGCCCTACTGGAGTCAAATGGAATGACCTAATAATGGTGCTCCTATACAGGCCTGTACTGACACAGTTGGGGGTCTGGAAAAATGATTTATCAATTTATCGCACTTGGAGAAAAGAAGATTGCACATTACAAGGCAGACGTCCAGGGAGAAATCAATAGCAGTTCATTAAGTGTAGTGTCTGGTAGCACAGCGCCAAGTACTGTTAGCCATATCAATAATCCGCTTCAATATGTGGGCATCTGGCACTAACAAAGTAGACAGTGTTTTTGCAGTGAGCTTATCGGCCAATCACATCTTATCAAACACCTAAAGGATGCTCAAATCATATAAGCTCAGAATCAATATCTCAGACCAGGGCCAGATGCGCTTCTTCTTGTGCGACTTTTGACTGATATTTAATAACAGCACTAGCACACGAGGCAAAGGGGAACACACAGGCTCACGGGCCGAGAGCTTAATGACTGCTGGGGGTTTGGAGAGAGGGGAGGGGGGTCCTACTGGAGACTGTGAATCTAATTTCACAGCACAGTAGCCGCAACAGAAAATCAAAGTCTGTCAGGGTCGCTCTGTCAATCTCGTGTCTAGCAGCTCAAGTTGATAAGTGCAGTGCTGAATTGATTAACTCTGCGTTGGTACACATTGGATGTACCAATGCCATTTTTTGGTGCAAGGGTTTAATCGCAGACGACCTCCCGTCATGTTTGGGTTCATGTGTAATATCATCCTTATCATTGAACCTTGGAAATATTACATCTTTTGGACAAACAGTTTTTTATCATCATTAAATGTTTCACATTTGTTACAATAAGAAGAAACATTTCATATGGAATGTACCGAAGAGTAAGACTCTTTTCATCTCAGTGGGAAATGAATGAATTAATAAAAAGTAAAACAAAACAATAATAATTGACAATATACTGCTAAAGTAAACATATTAATTTGCTTAGTACCAAAGTTACAGTTCGAGTACCATAAGACAAAGCGTATGGTACTCAAGACAAAAAAGGTTAGGAACCACTAAACCATGCATCAAACATTCTTAAAGGGCTTTTATGGCCAAGATACAAATGCCTTTTTTTGTAAAACGTATTTTAACATGCTGAGTGCTTTATTTTGTGTTCTGAATCATTACCAGGCATATTGAAAACATATGTTGGCCTTGTGTGTTCCTGCTTTATGCTAAAATCCATTTATTTTTATTTGTCTGTGTGTTTTTACTATGCCCCCAGGTGCAGAGTTACGGGATGTAATGACTGGATCTGAGGGGAACAACAGCATCTCTGATGTGGTGAAGCAGCCCGCCTTCATCGCTGGGTTGGGAGGGGCCTGCTGGATCGTCCTCATGGGCTTCAGTGCCTGGCTTTATTGGAGGAGGAAGAAGAGGAAGGGCCTCAGCAACTACGCCGGTATAAAAAAATATATTTACATTGCACTGCACATACAATCTCTGAGTACCATAAGGTCTGCATCCAAAATGAAAACTGATGTCGCTGTGGATGTGACTCCATTTGGCTGGCTAAAATGCAGAACAAAGGAAATACATTGTGCGCACAAGGAAATAGGCCCTATTTACTTTAATTCCATGCTCAGCGATGTGCATCAACAGAGCAGGCTCCTATCAGCAGCACCTCAGCACTCACACAAGATAAGTAATTTAACATCCTCCGCCATTATTGGACCATGCCCGGTGTTGTTTGCACATTAACTGCACCAAACTTGAGCTATAAAACATATTTTTATCCTTCTGCGTTTCATTCCTAAAGCAGCACGCCGCTATTGTAATGTGTGGCGCTGCCTTTATTGTTGTGACTTTAGAGGAAACTGCAGCGATTTCTTAATTCAATAGGGATTTACATGATTGAGGGGGCTGCTCTGATCCCCTCTCTCAACAAATTGGAAGAGTTTAATTCCAAAACATTGCATTTTCAGATTGGGGGAAAATGTGACGACTCAAATGCAGTAAAAATAAACATAGGGTTAATTTACACTCCAGGGAAACATCTCATTGTCACTTTACTTGGTGGGAAACAGTGGAACCAATCGCTCCAGAAGTATCTGTTGTTTACTTATAGATTATTATTTTTTGTATTATTATAATAGCTTGGGAACTCCTTGAAAAAAAGGTGCAGTTGAAAAGAAAAAACTATGCCGCAAAACACATTTTTATACAACCTTGCATTGTATCAGTCATTAATATAGTCAAAATATATGAAATAAATTGACCTGCATTTTTAACTTCATACTCTGGTCCTCGTCAAAACTGATTATTTTCTGTCCTACAAATTTGATTTTGATAAGACTAAGAAATAGGAACGCAAAAGAAAAAGTAGAGAGATGTCCACGTTTATAAAATAGATACTGTCTTCCTTTTTTATTTCCATTCATTAATTCACTGCTGCCTTTTTGAATTTCAGTCCAGTCCTTCACCTTCACACGTGCAGGTTAGTATGTCTCCGCATTTGCATTCAAATAGTATCCATACCATAATATACCCACCATGAATAGAGTAAAGAAATAGCTATGTTTTTTTAATCTGTCTTTGTTCATTTCCCCGACAAACCACAGTGACATTCCAACGAGACAGGGGCCTGATCAGAAACGGGAGGTAAGAATTGAAATTGCTTTATAAAATATCACTCCTTGAGCTTCCTTGCTGACATTTTAGCCACGCACCCGCTCTCTTCTTAATGGCGACAGCTCATTGTGTTACCTGGTGTGAAAAGTTCTATGCTGAGGAACGCAATTTGAATACATGCCCACATATTCCTCCAGCTTACACATAGAAGCGTCTGATGTGCTCAGATCTTTGCCTGATGAAATCATTAATCACCTATTTTCCAGCCACGGCTAACAATTAACTCAGGTAGGCTCTTTTCATTGGCTCGCCGTCACAAGGTTTGTCCGAGGTTGGAGGCAGAGAGAGAGGTCATGGATGGAGGAGAGCGGTGATGAATGTGCAGTTTTAAAAGGCTCACAATATGATAGGAGGTTTTCATGTGGGCAGGGAACAACAGAGGGCTAGACCTTGAGACTACACTCGATGTCCGTATGAATTTCTGCCTCAAATGAAGCTCGGCAACACAATATCAGAGCGCATTCAAACAGCTCCAGGAGAAGAAGTGCAGTTGATGAAGGTCTTCTGTGCATCCTTCACTAAATGAGCATGTTAGCTGCCAGCAAAGAAAAATGTCAGAGAGGCTGCATATAAACACAAGAAAGTAATGTTCAAAATGTCCTCTAAATGTGGTATTAAAAATATTGATTACAGGATGATCTACTCTCATGTAGAAATCAAGCGTAACACTTCCACTATTTATTTATCTTGATTTATATAATTCATCTTCCTTTGTATCACTTACTCTTTTTTTTCTACGCTTACTTAACTAATACTAATGCTGCATGCACTTGTACTGTTGCTGTACTGACGCTGTAGCTGTTTGCGTTGTAAAATGTCAAGCTCGATACTAAAGAGAACACTTCACCTAAAAATTATCTTTTTAGGTGAAGGTTTTAGACCATTTAAATTTTCACCTTATTTGTACTTATTTCACACTGTGGTTCTGATAAAGCTCAGAGAAGTTGACATTTGCCCTGTTAATGTGAATATTTTTAGTATTGATACGTGCTCAAATGAGCATTTTAGAAACGATTAGTATCTGATTTTTGTTACCCTATTGTGTATTATCGCTCCTGCTACTGCTACTGCTACTGCTACTACTACTACTACTACTACTACTACTACTACTACTACTGCCACTGCTACTTCACCCTGGAGAGACTCAGACTCAAATATTACTGATCTATTGAAGTACAATAAGTACTTTTTCTAGTAAGCTACTTGTAATACTACATGTTGCTTATTTGTAGCTTTTTT
This sequence comes from Chaenogobius annularis, assembly GCA_015082035.1. Classification (NCBI taxonomy): domain Eukaryota; kingdom Metazoa; phylum Chordata; class Actinopteri; order Gobiiformes; family Gobiidae; genus Chaenogobius; species Chaenogobius annularis. Next base: position 813,720 of record BJKM01000005.1, read on the forward strand.
TTTTTACATAGTATACAATCTAAAAGTGCAGAATACAAATACTTAATGATGTACGATGTAACTTTTCTGGAGTAGGCTAGAGAACCTTGAACTAGCCTATTCAGTATGTCATCCTAGTCCACTCCCTTATCTTCCGTGTGATTCTATGTGTTTCATGTGTGAATAATATGTAAATGTCTGCTCTAAAATGTAAATGATTTCTGGACTTGTTTAAACATCTTTAAGCCATCACCAAGTCAGCTATGAACCATTCCCCTGGTGCTGAGTGAACCAGGCCCAGTGGAACACCCATTGTTTATCCTCACATTAAATAAACATATGTAAGCGTGTGCCAGAACAGTATACATATTTTCACATATTAACAGCAGCTGAAATTGTTATAAATCGTCTTCCTCTCATTCAGCTCTCCCTCTCTGGTTGTCCAAGCATGTTTTTCATGGCTTTTGTATATCACTAAGACTAAATCACACGCTAGCTTTTCCTGAATCCACCTAATGGGCTTTTTGCTGTCTCTGTTACCATGGCGACGGGGCAGGAGTGTAGTGGATCTGCCATGGGCGCTCCATGATTCTCAATTTAAAATGTAAATGTGTGTTGTGCTAAGGCTCTAAAGTGGATTTAGTGTGTGTTTAGGCATCGGCTGGTTCCTCCGGGGAGAGCTAGAGGTACCGCGGCTCAGGGACAGCGCAGGTCTGATTTATAGACTTGCCATTTTATGTTTCCGTCTTGTTTATTGTCAGACGTGCGGCGGAGGCGAGAATATGCTGAATGAGATTGCACATCAATTTGTTGTTGATGCAGCAGTATAAAAAATACAAGCAGGGCTCTCATGTGTCGTAGAAATCTTAGAAATGATGTGGGCGTAATACATTTAAAATACATTTTTATCTTTATAGATTTTGTTGCACTACACTCAGTACGTTTTTATATGGTGGTTTACCCTCATAGGCCACTGCACTTTAGAAGTAAGGTTTAAAGGCTCCCGATCATTTGACTTTCTGGGTCTTCTGTATTCAGAGACTTTGCAGTTGACAATTGTTCAAGCACAAGGGTGTCCAGAAGTGCACGTGGCACCAGGACACACTAGGCGGAAGGGTGTCAGGCGGAAGAAGGAGGCCTATCAAGCCTCTTTGGCTGGTGGGACTCCTGAGGCCGTTGACGGGTATCGGCGGGCCAGGCGTACCGCAGATTGTGCTGTCACAGAGGCAAAAACCCGGGGCTGGTAGGAGTTCGGGGAGGCTATGGAGGAGGACTATCGGTCAGCCCCAAAGAAATTCTGGCAAACCGTCAGGCGCCTCAGGAGGGGGAAGCAGTGTTTCACCAACACCGTTTACGGTGCGGGTGGAGATCTGCTGACCTCAACTGGGGATGTCGTTGGCCGGTGGAAGGAATACTTTAAGGACCTCCTAAATCCCACTGTCACGTCTTCCGAAGAGGAAGTAGAGACTGAGGACTCGGAGGCTGACTCATCCATCACCCAAGCCGAAGTCACTGAGGTTGTTGGCAAACTCCTCGTGCAGAGCTCCGGAGGTGGATGAGATACGCCCTGAGTACCTAAGGTCTCTGGATGTTGTAGGACTGTCTTGGTTGACACATCTCTGCAACATCGCGTGGCGGTCGGGGCAGCGCCTCTGGACTGGCAGACCGGGGTGTGGTCCCTCTGTTCAAGAAGGGGGACCGGAAGGTTGTTCCAACTACAGAGGGATCACACTCCTCAGCCTCCCGGTAAGGTCTGTTCCAGGGTACTGGAGAGGAGAATCCGACCGTTAGTCGATCCTCGATTCAGGAGGAGCAGAGTGGTTGCCGTCCTGGTCGTGGAACACTGGACCAGCTCTATACTCTCCATCGGTACTCAAGGGTTCATGGGAGTTTGCCCAACCAGTCCACATGTGCTTTGTGGATCTGGAGAAGGCTTTCGACCGTGTCCACGGGTGCCCTTTGGGGGTGCTGCGGGAGTATGGGGTCCGGGGCCTTTGCTCAGGGCTGTCCGGTCCCTGTATGAGGAGCAGGAGCTGTGTTCACATTGCCGGCAGTAAGTCAGACCTGTTCCCAGTGTGTGTTGGACTCCGACAGGGTTGCCCTTTGTCCCGGTTCTGTTCATTGTTTTTATGGACAGAATTTCTAGGCGCAGTCAGGGGCGGAGGGTGTCCGGTTTGGGGACCACAGGATCTCATCTCTGCTGTTTGCAGACGATGTTGTCCTGATGGCTCATCAAACCTGGACCTGCAACATGCACTGGGACGGTTTGCAGCCGAGTGTGAAGCAGCTGGGATGAGAATCAGCACCTCCAAATGCAGTGATGCGGTCGCTGCATGGGACTGTTGTGGTAAAGAAGGGGCTGAGTCGAAAGACAAAGCTCTCGATTTACCGATCACTCTACGTTCCTACCCTCACTATGGTCATGAGCTTTGGGTAGTGACCGAAAAGACAAGATCCGCGGATACAAGCGGTCGAAATGAGTTTCCTCCGTAGGGTGCCTGGGCGCTCCCTTGGAGATAGGGTGAGGAGCTCAGTCAAATGGGAGGATTTGGAGTAGAGCCGCTGCTCCTCCACGTCGAGAAGATTCAGCTAAGGTGGCTCGAGCATCTGTTCCGGATGCCTCCTGGGCGCCTCCCTAGGGAGGTGTTTCTGGCATGTCCCACCAGAAGGAGGCCCCAGGGAAGACCAGGACACGCTGTCTCTCGGTGCCTGGGAACGCCTCGGGATCCTCCCGGAGGAGTTGGAGGAAGTGTCTGGGGATAAGGAAGTCTGGGAGTCCCTGCTTAGACTGCTGCCCCCGCGACCCGGCCCTGGATAAAGCAGAAGATGGATGGATGGATTTTTTATGCTTTTTTGCGAAAACTCTTCTGTCAGAGTTCTGACACTGTGGGGCTACAGTTGTTTTTCTTTTGACCCCCTGAGGCTCCTGTAGTTAGGATTTTGACCTTCAGACATCATCCTTGTCCCTCGGACCACTAAATTAAGTTTAACAGTGTGAGACTGGACCTTTGAGGCAATTGAGTTTACATTTTCTATCTCTACTGAAGTATGTTTAATTCTTTAAACTATAATTTTTAAACTGAAAGGTGCACTATGTAACTTTTCCAGCACTTGTGTCCATAGAGATGTTATTGATTTGCCTAAAATGTTCTGCAGTATGGCATCAAAGTAATCTATCCAGCATGTATTCAATAACTTTTATGCCTCAAAAATACCTTGGGAAAACATCGTATTCTTACAGTGAGTGGGCTCGCCTTTCCTCAGAGCTGACCTGTAACTTGACATTGTAGCATCATCTGCTTGTCTCCAAGCCATATTGTGGCATTAAACATTCCAGACAAAGCAATAAGGCAAGTTTATTTGTAGAGCCTAATTCGTACACAACGTAATTCAAAGGGCTTTACAAAACAAAACGATGCATTAAAATCACAATACAAACATAAAAACATAAATTATCATTATATTATTTTACAATATTATTCATTGTATTATGTTGCATCACATCACCGAAGCAAATTCTTAGTTTGTTTGTTAGTTGTGTTAATGGAAATGCATTTTTTCTGATTCTGATGCTCCTCTCTCTCTCTCCCTTTCCTCTTTTCTTTTTTCTTTTTTCTGACAGTCGCCCTGGTCTGCTCAAAGCTGGCGACCAAGGCCTGCCCTGGTTGGCTGATTCCTGGCCTTCCACCAGTCTCCCAGCCAATGGGGGCTTGGGCAGTCCAAAGAGCAGCAGCAACTTTGGCCGTGGAGGTAAGAAGCGGGTTTAGGTCACATTAGTTGCATGTGCTACTTTTAGCTATATGCCTGGTGCGACAGCTTTTGACGTTTATCCTTGGGTAATGACACATCACATGTACAGACAAGCTAACAAATTAAAAATGCCTTTAAGGGTTTTTGTTTGCTAATTGAACATGACAAGCCGAGTGTATGTTTGTAACTTCTCTCCCTGTCATCCTCCTATGCCCTGTGGAGTCCATAAATGTTAAAGTCATTCACGTACATTTTCCATTTGTTTATGTGCATGTTTAAAATCACCACTGCTCCCCTTTGCCATTTACAGGCCTTTTTCTATCGATGTGAAGGTTAGCTCAGTTTGAATATCCCTCATGCTTACACGATAGCAGGTCTCCACAGCATGCCGCACGCTAATTATTGCTGCGGATAATCACTTTCATTCATATCATGCCCATTTGAAACCTGCATTTAACTAATGCAGAGTGCTAGAACAGTGGGGAGTGTTAATGACCTTAAAGATCGTTAGCTTGGTGACAGCTCTCTCCCTTGCGCTGTTTTTGTCTCAGATGTGTTGCCGTCCGTGGAGAAGACTGGCACCATGCTGTCTGACGGTGCCATCTACAGCAGTATCGACTTCATGGGGAAGGCGGGTTACAGCAGCCCAGCACGCGGCGGTCAGCCCACCCCCTACGCCACCACTCAAATCCTGCAGTCCAACAGCTTCCACGAGCTGGCTGTGGATAGGCCAGACCCCCGCTGGAAGGCATCTCTGCAAGCCCAGCAGGAGATGGCCAACCTGGGCTACTCGCTCACTGACAGACGCCCTGGCACTGGTGGGTGACACACACGGAACTTAATTCTGTCTGTGCAAAGCGTGTTTGGAATGAGTTGTGTGTGCCTTGGGTCTTGCTTGATCTGTTGTGGCGTGTCCAACATTTCAAAATACAGAAAAGTGTTTTAAGCAGGGGTGTATTTGCATGTGTTTATCAGGGTTGAACATGTCCCTCAACACTCTAATCCGATGGCAGAAGTCTGTTTGATCGGAGTCCAATTCAGTTTCTTCTGGCCAAAAGATGTCTGGAATCACAATGTACTGCTTATTTCTCTTATTTAGAGATGGAATTGCTGGAGTTGTAAGGGATACATTAAAAAGGATCAGTTCAAGAGCTCAGACCCACACAAAGACCCACATATGTTGACCTGTGGCATATGCAAATGTAGTTGTAGCACCTAAAACTGCCTAAACATTGTAATAATTCTGTACAATCCAGAATGCATAGACCAAGAGCTGCACTAGAAACAACCTTTGCAACATTCTGGGTTATTTTTTCAACAGCCTAATAAATAAAATACTTTTCCAAAGGCAGAAATGTTACATGCCCAATAGTTTCCCCAACTGTATCAAAGAAATGATCATATAAAGCTTTTTTTCCCCCGGCCACATCCTAAGAAATCACTGTAAAAAATAATCTGTCTGTTTGCTCTTTGAAATCTTCTGGGTCCTGCGCGAGCCTCTGTGGTCTGCAGCGTGAACTAGGTAACTCTTTATAAAGTGGTAGTTTAATCTGAAAACCCCTGAGTTAGACTTGTTGAAGGAGTAACGCAAGGGGAAGCCAAATTATTTACATATTCAGAGAAAAGGGACCCTAAGGATAGTGTTCTTAATTACTGTCCTGTCTTCATCACAATTCACCCTGGGAGCTCCTCTAGCCCAGAAATGTCACGCAATCATCATGCATTTCTCTGGCTTAATTTGATTAGTGGTGGCATAAAAATCCTAAAGCGTTTTGAGTAAATTTAAGTGGTATACATTTGGAGTAGTATATACTATAGTTCAATAGCTAAAAGGATATCCCAGGTCAACATTGAAAAAGAAGTCTCAATCACAATGGGTTCTTACCTGGTTAAATAAAGGTTAATCAATTAATTTAAAATGTGTGCTTTTAAACTCTAGTCCTGGAGTTTTTGTTGTTACGAAATTCAAATCTAAAAAGTTTCGATTCTGTAGAGGTCAAGGAAGTGATATCGTTTCTGTCAGTCAGTAAAATATCTGCAACCAAAAGCTTAATGAAAATACAAAAATACTCTAGAGATTGTCTTGAACGATGCTCAAATGTGTCATATGGCATTATTTGTTGGATAGTAAAAATCAAGTCCTTTTGTTCCAGCTAAATTTCTGTTTTTATTTATCCAGATGGTCCTGTATAACAATGAATAGTATGGTTGCTTAGCCATTCTGTGATTAATTATAGTGGCTGCTAAAAGCATGTTTCACAAAAGGAACTGGTACTTAGGCTTCACTGAAGGCTAATATGGCTGAATTGTGTTTTTAAAATCCCTTTTCTTTCTTTCCCAATAATGCTTCTGTTCACACACGTGTTTATGCACATTACATTTAAAATATACCAATAATTTAAAGAAAATATAGGTATTTTGAAAATAAATTAAGAATGTATTGTTAAGGAAGTCACATTTTTCCTCTGAATTTAGTTTGGAAAATTAGGCCTCTTGAGCAATGCTCTATTGGTTTCCAAAGAGTCAAATTTTCAAGTCCATTAACTTAAATGCCATAAGATTGTCCTCATTTGAAGAGTGAACAAGCTTATTGTTTGAATCAGTATGGATCAGAGGTCATTAACACACCCTTAATAAAGCGGTTTCTGAGCTAAATGTCAGAGTTAGCAGAACTAAAGTGGTCGAGAGTGGGCTGCTGAATGGGAATGATTTTAATGGTCTTGTTTCCAATTTTGACACCTTTTAAGGAAATGTCAACACTGGCAATATCGTGATACACTGTCAGCACAGCAGACGGGGGAATAATGAGCCTCAGACGGGGATTAGTTCTGGAGAGAGATAAAAGATTTTGGAAAGGTTTTAGTGTACTATGCTGCGCAGAAATGTTGACAAAGAGTGCTTTAATACAAACAGACAAATGCTCTGTACAATAGCTGTCTTTTATTAAAAAACGCTTTGAGTACTACCTGGTTTTTTTCCTCCTTTTGAAATATTTTGAGCAACGGACAAAATACTAAAGACTTTTACACATTTCTTTACTCTTTCCTATAGTACAACTTCAATTCCTTTTTGCTTATGTGTTCACTCAGGTGCAAAGGTTGGGAAAAAGAAGAAACTAAAAGGTGGAACTAAGAGCTCTAAATCCAATGGGTCGTGCTGGGCTAACATGCCTCTGCCTCCGCCACCCATGCACCCGCTGCCAGGTACAGAGGTTGACCTTGACCACTACCCCCAGGAAAACCACGGAGGAGGGTGAGACACATTCATATTTCATCATTCTCCTGCCTCGAACTGACACAAACACGCACAGAAAGGAATGCAATCACAAGGGGAACAACATGTTTTCTGCCTGAGCACATTCGCACACTCCACTGAATTATTTTCAGACGGACGGTTAGGGTCATTTCCTAGTAATGTAGTGCCAAATAGAAAACTGGAAGATAAATGTGAGAAAAATGTGAAGTACAGTTTACTTTAATACTTTAATACATTCTGAAGTACTTTAATACAGTAACAAAATATATATTTCTACTGACTATAACTAATAAAACCTACATTAAGCATGTTTAGTCAGGATTTAGTAACTCTTACTCGTATATTAAAGTTGCACTAGATCAGGGGTTCACAAACTTTTCAGGCCAGGACACCCGAAATAAATATGAAAACAACTCAGGACCCCCACAGCAAAATTTCAAGATTCAAACTACTTAAAATTAGCTTTTATTTTATTTATTTTAGTATTTGATTGTGTTATCTGACCAAATTTTACAAAAACATACTGTTTTCAATTAAAAGACAGATTAAATACATTGTAGGAGTAACATAACACCTAAAAATTATCTCGTGACCCCAGCTCACAAAATCCATTGTGTTTTTTTGTTTTAATCTGCAGCTACGACAGTAACAGTTGGGTCCCACCCATGTCCATCCAGACTTACCGTCATCAGAGTCTGAACAACGAGGGAGAGGAGGAAAGAGGGCCCACTCCTCCTTTAAGAGGACGCTCTTCGTCTCCCGCAGCTCCCTTCAAACAGCCCTCCTCATCCTCACTCAGCTCTGCTCACCATGACGAAATGCAGTCGATTCTGCAGGCGCACCTAGACGAGCTGACAAGGGCCTACCAGTATGAGGTGGCTAAACAAGCATGGTAAGAAAACACAATGATGGTTAGTTATATATGCACAGAAAAGAGGCTATTCCAAGAGTTTTTCAGCCTCAATTTAAACCAAATATAATTTTATTCCTGCTTATAGGTCAAAAGAACAGACATACATTATTTCGGAATTAGTCTGTATGGCAAATATAAACAAATGAAAACAACATGGATCACTGGTAGTACAAGCTTTATTGGAGACATTTGGGGTGTTATTGGGCTTTTATTTGGCCCAATAAATGTTCTATATGCCTATATTAAATACATACTATACAGTATTTACACTAAAAACAGTTTAGGGTTTGGCAAATCTCTTCCACCTGAATATGACAGCATGAGTACAGTTTATTTGTATTATTAAGTGTAGGCAATTAAGTGTTGTATATTTCTCCCTTAAAGGAGACATAGTATGCTTTGTTTCAAGTACTTAGTATTGAACTATAATTATAATTAAACGATCATTATTTAGCATTATTTTTCAATAAACTGCAATATTGATCTAAAAGAGCTTAAAGATAGAAATGGGTCCATTGACTTAGGAGTTCATAAATACAGAACTGACAAGCAATAAGCTTCATAATGACAGTTCACTGTAGCAAACAGCGGCTTTTGATTTACATGTTTTCATTTGTGAAAAGTGGCTATGTGACGTTTTAGATTGAAAACTGAGGTGAAAACAGGAATCTTCTGAACACTCGAGCCTCAGTCGCAGGACAATACAGGATTACTCAAACGTGAATGAATGAATCGATAAAACTAAAATTTTTAGGAAACTAGTGATGAGGAAAACACTCAAGTTTTTGCATTATCGCATCTCCTTTAAGACTAAGTTACATTGCTGGCACCCCACACATCTTGTTTCAACATGCGAATGCAGTACAATTTCCAAACCTGGGCAGACTTACACATTTAATCTCCTTTGTTCATAATGAGTAATTTGACATGCATTCATCCTACATACGGTTTTTAATCAGCGACAAGTTCTTTTTTTTTTGCAAAATTCCATCAGCACAGCAGGTAGTTGTGTTTATGCATCGCCATTTGTTCAAATGCATTCCTCTTCTTCACAGCATGGCAAAATAGCTGCAATTTTATATTCATTATATTCTGTTGATTGTTACAACTTTGCATATCAATGGCGTGCGTTTGCACAGCTTATAGTGCTGGTATTTACATGTGTCAGCCTCAACCGGTGTGTCACTTTGCTGCCGATAAAAACAGCTCTCCATTGATTGCACCTTTGACGGAGCATTGGAAAACTTGACAAGTCGGCGGTGACACGTGTTGGAGGGTAATGACCGGGTTTAGTCCAACATGCTGCTCTGACATTGGTAAATAGACTTGGTAATTATGCGTGTGCGCGGCTATGTGGTGGGATGCACGCCATGATGGAGGACAGCTGTGGGGGAGATAAGAGGCACGTTGTTGACAGCCCTGCCCATCCAGATATCCTTTATCCCGTCCAATTACTACTCCATTGTGTTAGCACTAGCAATAGGAATGTAATCAGCTACAACATCGCAGGCACTGAGAGCAATTTTGCTACCTTTTTCAATACACTCTGATTCTGTCATTTTGTTTTCATACACTACTCCTGAATTCATTATGCAACCTTGATTATATTGTGGTTATTGACATACAGTATTTTCCCACATCTGAATTAGGCACATGAAGAGCAGCCCAAATGTGTCCAACACGCCAATCCCGCCCATGGACTTCCTCTCCAGTACACTGGGATCAGAGGTGGGAGCGGCGCTGCTGTCTGAGGAAGAAGAGGAAGAGGAGGAGCGATATGCTGTGGTGTCCAAGAACCTTTTTGACTACACACCTGGGCATAGCATAGAGAACCTGGAAGATTCAGGTGAGTTAAGTACTGATGATTATAGATGGTAAATAGTCCTTTCGGGAGACTAAACTTTTTATTCTGGAAGAGCATTTATTAAGTAATTTAGGTAGATGATCTCGTGTTTATCCCAGAAGCTTAGAACAGGCATGACATTAAATTACAGTGAAATGGTATAAGAAAATGACACGGAAAAGTAGTTCAATAGATACAGTAAAATATCATACACTTGATTTATTAATCTATTTTTTTTGCTGTTGTTGCTCAAGATGTTTCCTGGTCATCTACATTTGAGTGTTTGATCATTTCCAGGGGCAGAAACTAAACAATTGTCACCTATTGACTGACAAAAACATACAGTGTGATAATGTACAAGCAGGGTTCCCACGCTTGGCTTGAAATCATTTTCCACGACTGTTAATTATGTAATCACAACATCTATAAGAACATAACGCCTTTTTGTACAGTTTGTACAGTAAAGTTTCTGTCTAACGCAATTTCCTGATGTCCATAATAATTGCAAATTAATTACACACCAAAGTAAACACATTATATTCAAAACTATTTATTCTCTCTGCATTGTTGTGTGATTGCATTGTATATTTAGATACATAGATTACCAAATATATGTTTTATATATTTATATTTTCATGTGGTAGGACTCAAATTAGATGGGGAACACATGGAACCAGTGTGAACTTGTGTGACTTCAAACTGTTTGTGTTAACTATTTATTGTTCACACTTGGTGGTGTGGGCCCAGGGGTTGCACTTGTAACACTGGGGGTCCTCCCCTGAGAAATTATTTTCCAGATTTTTTTTATTTTTTTTAACCTAACTGCTCTTTTAACTATGCACGACAGGACATTAATAGTCTAATTTGATATCCAAGAATCCAGCATAGGACATTCAATCTTTTTCTCAGGTGTTTTCCATCTCATAAAAACATTTCCAGGACCCGTGGGAAACAAAAATCTACATATATGGGTAAAATAGGCTTAATATGTGAGGGGAAGTTTAAATCTGAGTTTTCCAGATGAGTGTTGCTTTGTGAGTAGACCTTGAGGGATATTTTACTTCAAGAGGCCTACTGCTAATGACTAAAACTAGCCTGGTGAAACTAGCCTCAGGAAAGGAGAGCTTTGAGTCCATATCCACATCTTTAAAAAGAAAAGTTACTGTGAATAATTCATATGAAATGTTCAATGTTGTCTAACAGCTTTGCCCGACTTTAACATTGAGCCTGTCAATCCTCCAGAACCACTGCACAAAACATCTCCAGCCACGCACTAAAGACATGCAATAGCCAACTGAACCAACCACGGTCCTTTCACTTGTACACAGATATATTCATTTCTGGGATGTCATTGAAATATCTTGAAAGTTATAATTATCATGAATCTTGATAGGAAAGTTGTGCATATTTTCAGTCCAGCACTCAAAGCCCTTTATTCCTCCAGAGACATGGAGACAGCTCGTTAAGCCCCTTGAAGACATCTTGTATATGCATCAAAATGATAACGTCTCTTTTAGATTCCAGCAGGCCTCTACATAAAAGTAGCACATCTGAAATTTAAAATGTGATGCATTTATAAATAGGGTCCTGTCTGAGAGACTTTCTTTAGAGTTAGTTTGAAGGCGTCTCTCTCAGGAACAAAACAGCACTGTTTTTAGACTACATAATATGATAGGTTAAGAGAGACGTGTGTATTCCAAATATGTGTTTTAAAAGTGTGGGTAGGCCAGGCAGCAGGTCAGTCAAACTAAAAATATTTACCAACATTAGCAATGCAAACATTTCATAGCTGTCAAATATGATAATTTACCATCTCATGAGTATGCAGAAGTAAAACTTAGACACGCGCCAAGCCACTACAGTAGTGAAAGTATTACTGAAAGATGTGACCCAATTTAAAATGCTATTCATTTGAATGAAATACACAATCCTTAAAGTAGTCTTTTGTCTTTCGTTTTCAAAGAAGCTCAGTTGGCAGGCTTTGAGTGTGAGGTAATTATTTAGTTTTTAATACAATTGAGGATAATCCAAACAGATGTCAACACAGAATACCAATCTGCTTCGTTTCTGTGCACATATTAAACTATTTCCTTCCATGACTGTGATGGTCAACTTATCCTGGCTGTTTTGGATCTGAGGCAGAAAATAGTCCCGTACATGCGTAAATAATATGCTATCCTATTTTGATTTTTGTTTTTCATGGCAAGTATTTCTGCAACATCATCTGCTATCCAGAGTGCAGGGGTTTTTCATGTATATATTTGTATTTATTGATCTACAGCAGATTCCGTTACTGGTCTGAACCTGCATTCATTCATTAGTTCAATTGCGATACCTTGGCTCTATATACAAAATCTATTCCATATTTTTGTAATAACAGGAAATCCAAACAACATACATTTCAAACTTAATTGGAGAAGTGAGTTTTCAAACATCTAACTTAATATTTGCAAGGTCTGGGGAGAATCTTAGAGAGGGATTTTGTGCAATGTGTTCACCAACTTTATTGCTCAGTTGGAGAGGACTCAAGAGCTTTAGTTTTGGAAAAGAAATCCACAAAATATATTTAACCGTGCCAAAAATGCCTGGAGATAAATATTTAGCGAAACCAAGAAGACAAACAACAACTACTTTTGGATTCCTTTCTGTGTGCATTTGGTGTGTTCTTTCATGTGCATTACTCTAACCTCAGTTTATATTTGTATAGCAAATTTGGCCTGGAATTGTCTATTTGCAGACGTCTTTCAGATTTGACATGTGGGAGCACAATTGTATTGCAACTAGTAAATATAGTTGCACTGGAGTCATAATTATACCATCGCTTGCAGAATATCTAAAACAAGACTACTTATAACTTCAGTCATCTTCAAGATTTATTGTGTGTTTAAAAGTAACCTCTTCATGCCAAATTAAGAGGTTACTTTAATAGAATACAAAACTAAAACAAAAATAGACCAACAATCAAGGCAGAAAAATAAATAAATAACGTTATGTTAATTTATAATAGAATAGAAAACTTTATTGTCCCCTGAAGGATTTTTCTCGTGGAATTAGTGCAATATTTGCTACATAGTACATAGTACAACAGACAACAAACAGCAAGGATGCAGTCTAAATTCATTTTTAAGAAATTAAAAGCATTATGTTTGAAATATGAAAATAAAATGCTTGTTGCTAACCAAAAAATATACTGTATATTAAAATACATAGCTACATTACTTGAGCATGAAATTTTACTACAAAAATTTGGATAAATGAATTTGCCACTTTTTTGTTTGTGTTTTTGCAGGTAAAACCTCCTCTCACCAGAGCCGTGTGGACAGCTCTGGCCTCTCAGACCACAGTGCACAGAACACACATAGTCTCAACCACCAGAGGGCGCCCGTCTCCAGTCACAAACCTACAGAGAAAGTTGGGACTTTGCCAAGACGCCGAGACGCCAACACAGATGGTCAGTTACATGTAGTATTCATCAGTATGTTGTGAATGAAATGACATCGCACCATCTTATTGTACTTGTACTGTCCACTCCACAGCAGCTGCCAAGGCCCTGCTCTCTGTGGGGTCTCGTCTGAACAGCTCGTGGAATAGTGCCTCCCCGGACCCCTCTGAGGAGTGCATGGTGACAGTGTCCACGCTGGAGAGGCAGCATATGGGGTCCTGGGGCGGGACGGGTGCATCGGGCAGAGCCACACTGGGCAGGGGGTCCCACAAGAGACCCTCGGAGCAGCCAATCAATGGACTCCCACCAAACAGCACAGAGAGACGGGAGCACTGTAGGTGGCACACTGCACAATCTTGTCTCCCAAAACAGTCAAATCACATGAATTCGTCAATCCAATCCAAATGCATTTGTACTGCACATTTCTCAAACAAAAAACAAGATTATTTCGAAAGCGCTGCACGTGATATAAAAGAATATTTAGCCCAAAAAATCAGCAGATACATTTCTAACACATGGAACTAACCATATCAAATCTATCACGCAATTAAAAACAAATAAAAGCAATACAAATCAAAGATCCCTGATGATTCAACATGGTGTTAGAATATTACCCTTAAAGTGGCAAAGACTAACACTTGTATACAAACAAGACGAGAGCAACACACAATTGAGGACTTTGCCTCTGGCTAACTTGTCTCTCAGTTGCGAGTGTCTCCCATAACATCAAACATTTAAATATTTGCTTTTGGTGTCATTCTGCTCTTATCTAAAGCCAAGACTGTTGTTTTAAATGTGCTAGTTTTGTTTTTTGTGTAGACGTACTGCAATTGTAATGTAAAAGAGATCTTATGTTTTGTTGTTGCCAAGTGTATTAAAGGACACATATTATGCAAACATTTGGAGCTTTTTACCACCTTTGCGCCTTCATCAAAAATATATCCGAAATTGTATTTAGCTTCATTCATGCTAGTTTGATGAATCCTGGTTAGAAAGTCCTTAGATGCTAAAGTAAAGCAACTCAAGAGCATCTTTAAAGGCCAATATTAGTCCTTTAAGGCAGGCTAATTATTTGGAGTTCACAAGTCCTGCCTCTGTTATTGATACAGTTGTACCAAGTTATAAGATGTACCCAATCTTTAGGCTCCCAGTTGCTGCAGAAAAGCAATAGTGCAAAGCAAAAGTACTTTGTGATTGTATTGTTTATATTGCTATTTCTGTTGGAGAGTGTAATCAAGCTAAGAGCATATTCAACATATAATCCTTCTGTCTTCGAATGTATAGGTTACACCGATAAAGTACCGACTGATAACTTGGTGTTTTTAGTGTGGGATAAATGGCAGTGAGCACATCTCATATATCCATGTTTATGACCCAAATGAGATCACTCTTTCCCTCACGCACTGTTCATTTTGCTTGTCCTGTCTCCTGCAGAGTCCTGAGGAAGTCTTTTGGCCTGGTAGTCGCCGCCTGCCCCGGGACACACAGCTTGTTTATAGGCGCGGTGAGCTCCTGTCCCGTCGCCTCAGCCTGACTGATGGAGACAGGAGCGTGCAGAGACACAGAGAGACAGTGCTGTAAATGCCATGTACAGACACACACCAGTCACACCTCCACCTCCTTCCCCTCCTGCAACAGAGTATGTTATCATGTCTTCTACTTCCTGTCACATGGTGTGTCACTACGTGGAGTTGACCAAGAAAATCACGACAAAATTAAATGGACTTGCATAATGTGTACATACATTTTGTAAATGGTTACTCTTATTTTGCTTTGCTATGCAAGCCAAACCCGATGTTGTCTTCTGTTGTGATTTATTACTGTGAAACTTCTTTGTTTTTTGTTTTTTTTTATTGTTTGATGCGCAAACTGTTAGCTTACTTTGACGAAGCTACTGTATTGTTGTATTTTGCACAGAGCGTTTTGGGTGAAAATAAGCACAAGCTCATTGAGGAAAAGAATCATAATGGCAAATCTATGAAGGAAATCTATGGACTCTATGGACAATATACTGTTTACTGTATGGCATTGGGTCATTGTTTTCAAGCATTTTTTAAAGACATGGAGAACATGAATAGATTCTTTTGGGTGATGATATGCCAAATTAAACTGCTTGATGGGAATCTTATATGCATTGTACCAGTGGTTCTCAACAATGAAAGCAACGCAAGTGTAATGATCCAAAGTATTGCCATAAAAGGTATAGACTTCTCTGCCATTTCCAAGAGTAATAATATATATGATATTTTAATTTTAATTATTCTTTACAATTGCAATGAAGCTGATATTTGTGCAATATACAGTACTGTAATAATAGCAGAAATGTAAAGAGCTGGCAGAGAGATTGCTCAAAATGATTATAAGGGGTGTGACCCAAAAAACAAATCATTCTTGCCTGTTTGTTCACTATAGGATGTAGTCTTCTACCATACGTTAATGTACAAAGCCAATTGATTTTTATTTAAATTAAAGCAAAAAGCAAATTGGGTAATACATTTGTGAACATAGTTTGTATCCTCCAAATACTTTTTCATATTTTTAACTTGTATAGAACATTCTTTTACTAAGCAACATGTCGGTGTAATCCCTCATTCGTCCAGGAGTGTTCCATTGTAGAAAAAGATTCAGTTGTAGTCATCTGGACTCTGTTTTAGAAAAAACAAAACGTTTCAACTCTCATCCAATGAGTCATTCTCAATCAGAGAAACAAGTCCGAGAACTTCTGTTTTTATCCTACTCAGTGAGAGCCCTGCCCACAGGGCGGGACCTCCTGCTAATGGCCCATTGAAATGGGATGGGCCTATTGTTCTATTGTCCCTGCCTCACCTTGAGTGCCTATTTAGCATCCGAATGCCCAGGGCGTCTCCAGGGTTTCAGCAGACCATTATAAACAACGGGAGAGTTGAATCTTAAACCTCCATTACGATTTAATGAAGATTCTCTTTTTTAACAAAGATGGCCTCCTTAACTCCTCTTTCAAACCATCTTTTTTCCACCTGCTCAGAATCTCCACCTCACTGTCTTCAATAGAGTGGTTTGTGGCTTGAGATGAAGATGCACAGCGCTCTGGGGTCCTGAACTTGCGTGTCTTCTGTGCTGATAAAGCCTCTTGTGAAGTGGCTGTTTTGTCTCCCTATGTACCGCTCTTTACAACTTTCTTCACTGCATTGGATAGAATACACTACATTGCTCTGTTTTTGTTCGGCATCTTGTCCTTAGGGTGAACCAGTTTTTGTCTTAAAGTGTTGCCTGGTTTGAATAAACAGGGACTTCGTGTTGTCTAAAAATTCGTTGCAGTTTTTCTGACAGTCCTGAGACATAAGGGATAGAGACACCCCTTCTTCTTGGCTCTGTTTCCCTTTTGTCCCTTTTGTCCTGCTTATTGTTCTCTTCACTTTGTTCAGCGCCAAGTCGGGTATCCACAGGCTGAGAGAGCATTCCGGACGTGTGTTTCCTCTTTCCTCTTGCCCTCTGAGCTGGTGGGCACCGCTTGTCTCTGTGTTGTAGGTGTTCTGATCACTCCCAGCTTATTGCTGTAGTGGGTGGTTAGAGCCAAAGAGCAGGTACTGGTCAGTGTGTGTGGTTTCCTATATACTTCTATCTGGAGCTTCCCGTCTTCTCTCTGATAGTGGAACAATCAAGTCCCTGTTTATTCAAACCAGGCAACACTTTAAGACAAAAACTGGTTCACCCTAAGGACAAAGTTGCCGACACAAAAACAGAGCAATGTAGTGTATTCTATCCAATGCAGTGAAGAAAGTTGTAAGAGCGGGTACATAGGGAGAGACAAAACAGCCACTTCACAGAGGCTTTATCAGCACAGAAGACACAGCAGTTCAGGACCCCAGAGCGCTGTGCATCTTCATCTCAAAGCCACAAACCACTCTATTGAAGACAGTGAGGTGGAGATTCTGAGCAGGGAAAAAAGATGGTTTGAAAGAGGAGTTAAGGAGGCCATCTTTGTTAAAAAAGAGAATCCTTCATTAAATCGTAATGGAGGTTTAAGATTCAACCTTCCCGTTGTTTATAATGGTCTGCTGAAACCCTGGAGACGCCCTGGGCATTCGGATGCTAAATAGGCACTCAAGGTGAGGCAGGGAACAAATAGAACAATAGGCCCATCCCAGTTTCAATGGGCCATTAGCAGGAGGTCCCGCCCTGTGGGCAGGGCTCTCACTGAGTAGGATAAAAACAAGAGTTCTCGGACTTGTTTCTCTGATTGAGAATGACTCTTGGATGAGAGTTGAAACGTTTTGTTTTTTCTAAAACAGAGTCCAGATGACTACAACTGAATCTTTTTCTACATTCTTTTACTAACTTTGGTTTTAGCCAAATCTATAGGTTCCAATATGTTAAGATTTTTTTATTTTTTTTAATCACTACAGAATGTGATCAGTACCTTCTGGAAACACTTTGTATTCACTATGATTTGTTTTTATTTTTTGAGTTACTCCATCATCTTCTGAAGACTGCCAGGACTGAAACTTTCATTGTATTTGAAAATTATGCCAATTTGAACGTTTCTGCCAATGAGATTCACCATGCGATGTCTTTACACTTGTTTGAATGGTCTTGTTCTGGGAATGGCCCTTCCTTTGAAAAAGTTGCCGGATTGGTTTTGCCCTCAGGAATACACAGCCACATACAGTAGGGCCCTTTTTTCAATCCTTTGAAGCAAAATAAAAATGTGTATGTGAAACTTGACCCATTTTCCTCTCCTTTCGGGTTTTTAAGGGATCCCGTATTAGCCTACAAATGTCTGTGTTGGCAGGGAAGGGATTTTAAGACCTACTTTTCTATTGAGTTCTCTATAATCTCTATTTCACTTTTAATGTGATTAGCTTGATGATATATTGAAGCTAAAATCCACTGCAAATAATAATTTATATTTTCAGTGTGCAGTTAAGCTGGGGGAACACACTGTCAGTTGCGCTTGGACAGCTCCGTTATTGAAATTGATTTTGAAATGAAAAAGCTGCCACGACCACTGCAAGAGTAATTATTTGTGCTCAATCAATTTGTTGTGGGTGTTCAATTTAAATAACCTGTAAAGATGAGCAGCAATCATGGAAAATATTCAGTTGGGCGTACACTAGACTTCTGGACTCACCAACAACTGCGTCTGAGAAGAAACTGGCTCAGTGTTTAAAGCATTCACCCTCAAACCCAAGGGTTAGTGGTTCAATCTCAAGCACAACCTGGCAAGTGCACTACACTTCACCTATCTACTTGCCTATGTGTGAATGTTGTGGTCAGAGAAGCCATTGGCAACAGTGGGTTGCTCTCTCGCTTCATAGCAAGAAGGTTCCAGGTTTGACTCCCGGAGCTTTCTGTGCAGAGTTTGCACGTTTGTCCCCATGCTTGGGTGGGTCACCTCTGGGAACTCCGGTTTCCTACATCAACGCAAAACATGCACAATAGTTCAAATCCTCCAGCTGCAGCAGTCCAGACCAAGCCTCGCTCAAGATCCGGAGATGGGTCCCCACTCCCCCAGACATGTTGCCCCAGTGGCATTGAAGGATGGGTCAAATGCAGAGGATAAATCTCCCTGCGCTTAAGGTTACCTTAACTTTAAAGTGCTTGTGGACTTTATGCTCTAAAATGATTACTTTGTTTGGTTGGATAATACCTGTGGTAAATATTTATCAGTCACGTGGCAGTTTGCAAAGTAAAAATGAAAGATGAAAGAGCTGAGTTCTAAAACAGAATCACTCTGTCTATGTCATCAATGAGCGGCTTTCCATCCACAGACAATTCACACATTACGGGGGCGGCTGTTTAAACAATCATTCAACAAAATAAAGGTGTTATCAGGGATCATTATTTGTCAAATCATTTTTGCCCTTGTTTGCAGTGTGGTTGCTAGGTAACAGTTGTGGAATCACCTCTACCTTTGTCAGACCTGCTGCTCATGTCCAATCCTCTACATTTTAGTGAAATGTGTAGTCTCACCTGTCCTATGCACTTTAGCTTTAAGATTGGCCGCCATGTGTCAGTCATTCAGCCACATATTAGCTTACAGAAGTAACTTACCACTGTTATGGAGTGAATTAATGTTGCTAGGGTAAATCGCTCTGCGTATCTTCAAAGGCATCATAAATCAAAGACATTATTGTTATAGTTTCCAGATAGACATCTTACCATTGAAATATATTTCCAGTGCAGTCTTTTTCCCATTAAAATGTTTACTCTGCCTAACATACATTTAGGTAACTAATGTTACTTAATTGCAATGGTCTATTTGAGAAGCAACATTATACTTGCTCACACACTAGAAAAGTAATTTAAGACTCCTCACCAAATGGCTCATTTGTTTGCAGCATTAAGGGAACGAGTGCATTCCAGATATTGCTTTCACTGCTCTGCTCTAATTTGTGGACCCTCACAGGAACCGACCACCCTCAACCACAAACTCCTATCCACCACCGCGACCAACCAGCACATCTCTTCCAGCGTTACCCAGCATGCATCGCTCTACTGGACTTAATAGGAGTGCACAAGTAAGCCCACAGAGCCCAATTACAAGGTTCCACCTGCAATCACAGAGCGCAAGTTGTGTCTTCTGAAGGCGTGGAGTAAAAAGTCCTTCTGTGGCGCCTGGTCTCTTAATAGGCTGTTTTTTGGATTTGGTCGAAGGAAAAATCTGTTTACTGGACCATTATTTATTGCTGAGATACTGTTTTCTGCCCTCTGAGGAACAATTTGGCCTAAAACGGCTTCTTTGGTGAGTGTTGCACGCAGCATTTTAAACACATTTAAAGGGGGTCATTAATAACAGCTCTAGCAGAATGCAGTTTCATAACAAGGCAGGGTTGTTTGGCGTCTCAAATGTATGCCTTTTAAAAATAAAAGCACATGGATAATATAAATATGACCCACACTCATAACTTTAAATTAGGTTTTAAGATTGAATATTTATTCAAAACTTTTATTGTCCTCAGCAGCAGTACACAACATTGAGGAGCTTTCAGCCTCAAACCTCCAGCAGAGGCCACCAGTTGCATAAAGCTTTATTTGAACACAGTACGAAGAGGCCACTGCACAAAACGTGACTCTCTTAGCCAGTTCTTAGTGAATTCAAATGATATAATTCAATACTATATAATTGATCATTGGAAAATAGTCCGAAGCAGACCATACTGGTCATCGGTACCTCTGGATTCTAAACAATTGGTTTTGGTACCAGCCATGAAAAAAAATACAATTTGATCGACCTTTGGAATCAAGTATTGAAGCTGCAATTGTTGTGAATTTTATGTCAAAACGATTAAAATATATATATATATATATATCTTTTTTTTAATTTTATTTTTTACAGAGCTTGTCTATTTCAAAAGGTGGATCTTTATTTTTACTCGTGCACATTAAAAAACACTGTCCCCGACAGTTGTCTTTCCCTAAACTCCTGAACAATGATAAAACTCCTTTTGAAGACAAAGAAGTGGGTTGCCACGTAGCCACTAAAATTTTGATTAGAATAATCATAAAGATTAGCAAATATAGAGGCAACCTAAACATTCAATCTTAAAATACCGTATGTGTGATGTGAGTTGTGAAACCTATAGTCTTCTCATAGAATCACTGCATAGTCAGTCATAATCATGATTAATAGTGTCTTTACGATCGTCTTATGGTAGGAGTTACTTTACTGACCCATAATATTAACAAATTGGTTCAAATACACGTATCTATTGACCGATCATTTGGAAACACTTTTCACCCCTCGTTCTATTACTTTTGAGTTAAGTTTTCTGGATATAAAACTGCCAAACACCCCCTAAGTATTGGAACAAAACATCCTAATTCAAATGAGTATGTTTTAACCATATCTTCAGTTTATCTCTGATTAAAAAAAAATAATAATAATAACTCTTATAACTCTTAAAACAAGAATGTGAATTACCAAATGATAAAATGTCTGTACTCAACATTCTGATAAATATCTTTACCTGATCTACTTGGCAAATATGTCATAATCCTTCCATATTTGATCTTCTTTAGCTTGGCACATATTAACTAACGCAGACAGTAACTTTTCCGTAGTGTTGAACTATATTACGGACAGTGCTCTGCTTGGACAACCTTCTGTGTGGGTGTTTGCTTGTGCTAATAAGGCTGGGACTTGTCTACTCTAATTGAAGCATTGACCCAGTGCATTGTTTTACACAGGCCTGTCACACTGCTGCCACTCCCTCAAGGGTCAGAGGCTGCCAGTTGTATGCATTCTTCTCTCTTTGTGACTAATTTAGGCCTAAACCTCTCTCCTTTATGCCTTGACTGTATCTTCGACATGGAAGAGGAAGATTAAAGCATGTGTTCAAGTTCTGGAAGATTTGTCAACTATTTGTGGCTGCCAGTCAGTCTGCAGTACTGTTCTACATCAAAATGCCAATTCATTTACCCAGCCAAAGCACGACAAACTTAACAATAATAAAATAAGAAATAAAAACACACAAATTAGTCACAACGCAGTCAGTAGAGTGTGTGTGTGAGATCATATGTGTCTGAATTCACTGAGATTGTGACTTTTATTTTGGCTACGTTTAAGTTTTTCATAATGAAGACACATTATGCTTTTTCACAGATAGTTGAAGTAAACAACACCTAAATCCTTATTTTACATTTTGTTTATTGTAAACCACAATACTGATCAAAAACGGTAATTGACTTCCTGTTCAAAACTGCAGTTCTGGTTGGCCCGTTTCATAGTGAATTTTTCTCTTGTTTTTGCTCTTGTTTGAAAAATGGCCATGTGATATTTTTAACCCAACATAAGTCTGGTTGTTTTTTTTCAATAACTGTAAAGGAAGTAAAGGGCGGTGGGCAGAGATAGGGGACAGGTGAAAATGTTCTGCACACTCAAGCCTGAAATGTAGGACAATACAGGATTGCGCTACATGCATGAATCTATCAAAATTACAACTCTGACTAAACTAACTATGGAAACCGTTAACATAAGCTTATAAAAGTGTTTTTTTTTTTTTTTTTACAAAATACGTCTTCTTTAAATGACCAACAATACAATTCAACTACCACACCATCACAGCTCAGACCTTACACCAGTGCATTCATATTATCATTGATTTAGTTCAACATTGAGCTCTATCTCTCTTCCATAATGTTTGGAGTGCACCCCGGTGACAGCTTGTGTTCATCCAGTCGCCTCCTCTCTGACGTCCGCAAAGGAGCTTAAGACAACTTAGCATTCCCTTCTGGTGTGCCTGAGTGAGTCCTCGGCTGGCAGAGTGGGACACATCCTTCTCCCACTCAACTTTACTCTGGCAGACACTGATCTGTCTCTATAAACAAATGAGAGTTTACCAGCAGCACTGCAGCAGGCTCCAGCTCACCTCCGCATTCATTATCTCTGACACCACTAATGCCTCACCAACTGCCACGTCGCACCAAAACAGGGGGAAACTGGGAGAAAATGAACTACAAATATTTATGTGCTACTTTGTGGATAAATATTCAACTTAATTTGTACATAAAACAATTCATGTTTTTATTTTGTGTGCGGAAAAAAAATTAAAATAAATTGAAATAAATTTAGCTTAAAAGTGTATACAGTATATTCTGCATGTTGTATTTTGAATGATTCCTGCTGGTTGAGTAATACTGTATTGTCCTGCAAAAAAGGCTCCTAACCCCGCCCACATCCCTGTACTTAGTTGTGATTATTTTAGAAACTAAGACACTAAGTGATACATGTGGGGTTTTAAAATGTCACGTAGCTTTTCCAAAAATAAAAACATGTAAATGACAATTTGCTGCTTGTTACGGCGAAAAGTCAAAGGACCGGTTTCTATTACTCAGCATAATATGTCTTCTTTAATAAACCGGCCCTTGCCCTTTAAGAACAGCAGAATTTATTTAAACGGATAATATAGTGTGATATAGTTTCTGCTTGATAAATAGCTAGAGAACAGGGCTGGAAAATAGGACCAAAATGAATTAAATGCATAGGTCCATTATTGATGCAGGCCTATGTATTTGACATTACGGGTTGGCTTGTTATCAACTAAAAGGCATAGTACGTAACATTTTTTTCTTTTTTTTTCTTTTTTTTCTTTTTTTTTCATTTTTTTCTTTTTTTTCATTTTTTTCATTTTTTTCATTTTTTTCATTGCAGTAAAAAAAAACCCTTACTGTGAGCCGGCTTACAGCTCCAAAAAAATTCCCTTTTGTATGGCCTATTTTAGAATCATTGCCATTGTCAATGAACAAAATTCACAAACATAGGAAATTGCTTAGGGCGATTTGGTGCAACGTACAACGATGAACAATAATAAAGACATAAAAACATATATGAAATCAAAAAGAGCATGCATTAAAGAAAAAGAAAATAAATGTTTCCATGGAATTATCCAGAAAGTTACATGGAATTATCCAGAAAGTTACATACTGTGCCTTTAACTCTGGACATAACATGAGAGATAGTTTGGTATTCAGCATTCAAAATAAATATTTGAATTAGGCAATGCGAATATATTATTAGTGCTTTAGGCTTTTAGTTATTTTGTGAATTCATCAATCAATAGAGCCTATTTTCAATTTTTAAAAATATTCGACTAATTATTTAATTGAGATTATACGCATGTATGGATCTCAGCATAAAGGAGAAGACACTGTTCACTAGTATTTTTCTGTTTAAGTATTTGTAATTATGTAAACTCTGAACTTTGGCTCAGATACATTCGTTTTCAGAGTTTTTGCCAGTACCACACGACACCACCTTTTAGTCGATTAATTTGGTTTACCAATTATTTATTTTGTAAACAACGGTCCAAGATATTATGAGGCGACCGTTGCATTAGTTCTATTGATTGTAAGTCTTTCAGCCCGTTGCTATGCCTTTTCCTAACCTTTCTTCATTGACTTGAATGATGTCAATGACGTAAGAACAGTTTACATTATCACTTTATCTGTTGTCAGCCCAGTCAGTGTGGACCCTCACTCTCTGACCACTCACAGCATTTAACACATTATAACTGACACATCACAGGAAAAATATATGGTGGTAAACTGCTGCAGCTGTCTGATTTACAGCAGGCAATTGGCAGTCCAAGACCATCCTGAACAACCACTCACATTATTTGTCTTTGGAACAAGACAAATAATGTGAGAGTAGATGCAGACTCATCGCTATTTTTTCATCCCTTTATTAATGATTTTACATGTGGCTTCATCAGCAAATAATGGGAAAGAGAACAGTGAAAGAAAGTACTAGCAAGAGTCGCGTGAAGTAAGTCGTGTGAGAAATGTTTTGATTATAAATTGGCCACACAATCTTTACCACCAAAATGCAATGCTATAAAAGCATAATAATGTGTCTTATATGTCCTAATGTTTCAGCCAATCATGTTCACAAATTAAAAAAAAGAAATACAAGGGGACCAATGCAGAGAAATAACATTTGGTCTGCACTAATGAGTGCAAATGGAACACCTAGACGACATATGGCGCCGTTCCACTGTACGGCCACAGGAGACGGACTGATTTGCAGAACATTGACTCGGTCCCTTTTGAAGAGTTGTTGAGTGTGACAGGCTTCAGAGTAACTTCTTCTGTCAGCCTCTCTTGCTCTTGTGCCTCTCGTGCCCTCGCTGTCAGGGCCGGCTCTTTGTCAACAGATTGCCGAGAATCTGCCGGATAAACATAGCAAAATTGAAAACGAGACTTGGCAGAGTAGACGATTGCAGTAGAGACCAAGGCAGACACTTACTCGAAAAGCACATTTACACCAGAGATGGTGCAGAAGACCTTTCATTGTAGTTTCTATTGAACAATGTATAATTAAAGCTGCACTGTAACTTTTCTTGTGGAACCACACCTGCTTTGGAGATGTTTTTGATTTACCTAGACTGTTACACAGTATGACATATCTATATCCATGGAGACAAGCACGAGGCACCATCAATCCAAATTTCAGGTCAGATCTGTGGACAGGCAACCCCACTCACAGCAAGAATATGTTTTGAGCAATAAAAACACCTGTAATTAAAATACATGTAACATACTATGGGACATTCCACCATCAAAGCAAATACAGTATGTAGTAAGGAAGTCACAATATCAAATCTTAGTGTTACAATTATTATGAGAAAAAACAACAACAACAACAACAACAACAACCACACAATTTAAAGATTATTCACTATTGCTGAGACCATGACAAACAACAGTTCACTAGCAAGGACCACAACCCCCTTCTACGATGCTTATTGACATACTTTGAACAACTCGAATGTACAGAACATGGGGCTTCTGGCGATGAGGCCGTTATGGTGGGTGTAAACCTTGAAGGCCAAGGAGAACCTCTGTTCCATGATTTAATGAGGCAGTCACCTACTCCTTGACTGGAGGCAGATGTAGCAGCGCTGATGCGGTAGGAATGTCCGGTAGGAAATGTGGGGACCAGGCGAGGATCGACTTGAAGTAAAGGATGAACCAGAACCTGAGCGATCTGGCCTTGTTCGGTAGGGAGGAGCGAGTCCTGAGGGGAGGCGCCACATGACAACCGGTACGAGAAGTCCTGGAAGACTGGGAAGGAGCTCGAAACAGAGTTTAGCTTGAACAAGTAGATCGTGGTGAACTACCACTGTGATTGATCCTGCTCGCCCGGCGGCGACGCTGGAGGGGGCATCCCGGTGCCCGGTTGTGACATCACTGTGCCCGGCGGCGGCTCTAGAGGTGGCATCACGACAGCAAGACTGAAGGGGTGGTGACACTGGAGGAGGGGGGGAGAAAGGAGAGAGTGGGGAGGGGGAATTGGGACCTGGCAACTCGATGCCCGAGGAGAAAAGATCTAGCAAGATAAATTGTTTTAATTTAATTTTAATATATTTTGTAATTATTATTATTATTTTTATTTTTATTATTATTATTGTCCATCCATCCATCTTCTTCCGCTTTATCGCCGGGTCGCGGGGGCAGCAGTCTAAGCAGGGACTCCCAGACTTTCCTATCCCCTGACACTTCCTCCAACTCCTCCGGGGGGGTCCCGAGGCGTTCCCAGGCCAGCCGTGAGACATGAGACAGGCCTGGGAACGTTGTTATTAATTTAATTCGTTTATTAATTTAATGCAAATAAATGACTGAATCACTTGAAAGGAGTGATCAGGCCTGGCAACAGCTGAAATGATGTGACCGGGGGTGGAGGATGGTCCGGTATGGCTCCCCTGTGCTGGGCGAGGTGAGGCCTCGGAAAGGTAAGGAACAAGTGCGTATTAGAGTGTGGGCTTCCACCACCATGGAGTGTGTGCACGAAGTCACGAACACTGATGTGTGTGACCTGGATGCTTAAGGGGGCGTGAAAGGGGTGTGGTCCTGCTCCTGAACTTAAGATAACAAACTTTTCTTCATTAACATCCAGACTAACATAAAATATATATATCTATTTATTTTCATTCTCCTTATTCCTCAAGTTATTGATCAGCTTTACTAAATCGAACTTTCTGAATGTACATTTTGGTGTATTTTTTGGTAATATAGATGGATAGATAGATACAGAGATACAATAAAGTGTAAAAACGACTTCCTATTGTGCAATTGATGCTACAAAAGCTAAATGTTGCATAATGACTGCATTAACAGCACATCGGATTGTGAAAAGGGGTATTGTGAGTTTACTGAGGAATGATTGAGAGGGTCTATTGATTGGACTTGACTTTAGCAGTAAAAATGATTCAGACATCATTCTGTGGACTGCTCTCGTCACTCAGGGCTGAAGTGATAATTGGGCGCAGCAGACAGGCTTTGTGTGTTGACAGCAGCACGCCTCAAATCCAGGTCAGCCTTTGTTCACAAGTGCAGTCCACCTCTCTGAAGCGGCTCACCTCCGGGCCACGAACAAAGCTCTGAAATGACTCAATCTCTCTTAAAATGCTGCAAAATGTCTACACTTGTGTAAGAACACATTTGGCCTCTGCAAGAAATAAATAAATAAAAAATGACGAACAAAGCACTTTTTTTGTATGTCCAATGCAAAGAGACGGGGACTGCAGGGTCAGAAATGGGGTCATATGGTTTGAATGTACCAAACACTTTCACGCACTATTTTTTAAAAGACAGTTCTGAAGGTTACCACAGAGAATACTACATTTGTTGTCAAGCCTGTACTGTGTCTACAAGTGAACAAAACAATGTTCTTTTCAGATGAACAACTGTACTAATAATGGCACATTAGTCACATTTAGCGCTTTTCCAGATGCTCAAAGTCACAATTCCTGCATTATTCATTCACTCCATAGTTTGTAGGTTAGACTGACAATCTGCACCATAAGCTCCTTCAATCACCACAAATGACTCACAACACAGTCATAATTAGTCAATGTGGTTGAAGTGTCTTGCTCAAGGACACAACAACTATATAGACTGGAGCTTTGGGTTGGAAGGGAAAGCTCGAGAGAAACCGCAGAGCCACTGTGTAAGAATCCACTCATCAGCAACACCACAGGTTTAATTGTTTCTTGGACAAATCTGTAAGTAACAAATTTAAGATTTAATCACAGAAAGGTTCTCATCATTTTAATTAAGGTCACAGTGCATCTCTCCAGACATTCGCTTGACAAAAACTCTGCAGGTTTATCAATTCATTTCTATATGGTGCAGTCAAACTCCTGTTCCAATAGAAAAGGCAGTCAAAACAAATAGTGTCTGAGCTTTTTGTCTTTTAGTGCTGTGCTGGGATTTTTTCTGTGTGAACCTGGGGATAGTCACCTGGTACATCCCCGAACACATCCGCAGACAGAGAAGACATCTGTGGCAGCCTTGAGAGCATTCTTTCCTCTTTCGCGGTGCACAGCTGCTCTGCTGATGAAGGTTCATAAGTGAGGTTAATTAAACAGCGTGTCTCGCAGTTTTCTTTTCTCCCGTTTTCCTCGTCATACACACTTATCCTTAGAGTGGCTGATTGGAGGTTTTCATATGGTACCAACATTCAGCAAAAATATAGCTTGGTTGTGGTTCACTGCTAGCACATAAGGAAATCACAATATTTCTATACTCATTGTAAAATAGTCCTCCTACTTGATGTGAATGATCTGATTTGTATTATATAATAGCAGACAGTACATCAGATGTTATAGACCAGTGTTTCTCAAACTGTGGTGGTGCGCAGGGCCTTCTGCAGTTAGAGGCAAATCCATTCATGTCTTTGTCCTTCAGTCTTTCAGTCTCATTTTAGACCATGTTTACTTTAGCCCTAATGTATTCCTGACATACTCTGGGTTTAGATTACGTTTTGATAAACTTGACTTCGTTCACTGCGGGAATGTATGTGTATCATTGAATTAACCTCGACAAAGAAAACCTGGACTATCTTTATTATTATTTTATAATTCTATCAGTCCTGGCATTACTAATGCTGTAGCAAAACAATTTTATGAAAAAGAGGGAAGACATATTCGCATGATTTTAAGAACAGCAGTATTTATTTAAACAGAGAAGATAAGGTGACATAGTATCTGCTTAATAAATAGCTCAAAGAATAGGGGTGGACAATAGGACCAGAAGGAAATAAATATATAGGTTTAGGTCCAATTTGAACTCCATTGAGACTGCTTCACTCAGAACAATGTCAGATTAATAACATATATTATATTGTAGGCTAGAAGCATTGTGGGCAGGGAGATATTAAAATTCATAGCTGGTAACTGGAAGGCTTTGGTTTATTGTCCAGCC
This sequence comes from Chaenogobius annularis, assembly GCA_015082035.1. Lineage (NCBI taxonomy): Eukaryota > Metazoa > Chordata > Actinopteri > Gobiiformes > Gobiidae > Chaenogobius > Chaenogobius annularis. Next base: position 842,586 of record BJKM01000005.1, read on the forward strand.
CTACTCTAGAAGTTACAGCCAAGGTCAAGAAAACATTAGGCTTGATGAAATGGACTCATCAGAGAAAAAAATAAATGGAACCAGTCCATGCCCGGACTATTCATCTTCCCAAATGGAGGACAAAGCAGTCCAAATCCAGTAAACCTCTACAGGTGAATCCGCATGCAATTCTCTCATTACACACAATAGATATTTCCAATCTGAATGAAAGCAGCTCAAATGTACTTAACCAAACATACAATATTTTATCAGTCTCAAGTGAAGAGATAAAATGATTTAACTCCAAAGACGGATTTTCGCCAGACTGAAGTTTATACAATAACAACATAGAATAAAATTAAGTGATTGTGCTTTTATAACCCAAGTAGGACAAATAATTAGAAGACAAGATGTACATCACTTTATAAAACATTAACACTTATATAAAATTTGATTTGAAGCACTTCTGTGGCAGTAAACAATTTACAAGATGGCTGGTAATGACTGAATATCACTTACAGTAAAAGAACGAGACAACCGACAGGCAAAGAGCACACATCTGCATCCGGGCAGTTGTCATGACAACGCGAGTGGGACTACGACCACAGTGCATTCAGCTCACTTCTGCAGTCATGTGCACCAAAAAAGATAACAACTCCAAGTCCACAGATCAGCGTTCTTTTTTTCCAACACCTAATGACAAATAAAAAGAAAGCAGGGTTTTGTGCAGTTTCTTTATAGTCCTTTTTTTTGTGTGCCATAAATGTCCTGCATCTGAAGCAAATGACATAAGTCTGTTCCTCTTCTTTCCCTCTTATCTTTTCAGGAACTGGAAGAGAACAACAAGCTGGAGTCATTTAATTTACACACATTCGTGGACTTTTATTCGTTGCAATGCAGACAAAAGAATGACCATCTTCAACTCTATTTACCTTCCAGCCTGCGTTGTGGCTGACACATCCCCTCCATGTTTGGTCCGTGATTCTCCATTTACAAAACTGGAGGATTTCTTGGTGTCAGATTCAGACCTGTGTGCCTGACCTGATGGGAACGTGGGGCGACTGTACAGAGGCACGTCCCCAAATTCTGCAAATGGCCAATGACAAAAAGAGTTGAGACTGTTGCCCCGTGAAAGAGTTCAATGAATCAAACGTATGACTGTCACCTGAGTGCTGTCGGTTTTTGCTGCTTCCTTTAGCTCCTGTTGCAGTTTTGTGCTTTTCCTGTCCCTCGCTCTGCTCAAAAACACCCTCCTTGATCCGCTGCGTGCCTGCACTTCCTCGTCGGCCCCGAGCCTCTCCTGAGCCCATGCGAGGCAGCGTGGCCCCCCTCGCCCTGTAGTCGCCCTGGGACGCTGGGCTGGTGAAGGAGAGAGGCATGCACGTGTCTGGGGAGCGCACACAGGCCAGAGGATTAGTGGTAATAACAAAACAAGTGCAGTAGAGTGACATGCCGAAGTAATAGTGACAAAGTACCATCACTGAAGACGTCTTTGGGATGGCAGCCGTGAGCAGACTGATTGGGTTTATGTCTTCGAGGCCTCTTATGTGTAACTGCAGGACTCATGTTGCTGTCAGTGGACAAGGGACTGCTGGGCCGCGGCTGCCTGCGACCTGCATTCACAAGAAGCAGCCATCACAACAGTGTTCACGTGGCGTTGGTATGAGTGTAACAGTATTGTGTATAAAACAAAAAGCAAATTTATGATTACAGAAAGTGTTGCAATCAAGTGTTATATAGTATCGTAGACACAAATAATAATCATAGTAATAATCTAAACATAAAACACCCCTCCAGTCTAATGCCCTTTAGTTACCGGTATTTAAGTTTGCATTGCTCTATACATTTAACTCCATTTCACTTGTTCGCCCTGGTTTCCCACCTGTGTCCTCTGTATATCTGCACATTCGTAGTCCCACTAAATCCCTGTTCGAAGGCAGCGCTTGGTTGAAATCCCCGTCTGTGAAGAATGATCCCTCGGACGTGCTGATGATGCTAGAGCGGCCAGAGGAGATGTTGTCCTCTGAGGCCGAGCCCCAGCTGTTCACCATTGATCCCGTCACTGAGTGGTCCAGGTCGCCGGTGCTAGAGGCGGGGGTCTGCTCCAGCCCCGGGTGCAACAGTTTGAACGGAGATGAGTGGGTTCTCTTCGCATTAGGGTGCTGTTGACCGTGGTGTGGGCTGTAAACTGCCTCGGTGGGATCTGTTTCCTGCTCCTCCTCCTCTAAGTCCTCCTCATCCTCCTCCTCTTGACCATCAGAGTCAAGGCTGAAAGACAGAGGAAAGAGGTTAAACTCGACCTTGAATAAGCCAGTTCATCCTGATGTTCTGTTTGTGTCTTTGTTTTAGACTTTGAGATTCTTGTTCAGTCAAGGTTAAATCCTGGTTCATTGATTAGTAAATTTCGATTCAGTCCCGGGTATGTTTTAGTCCTTATTTATAGATGGTTTAGTACCATAGTCTCTATGTTTAGTACTTCATTAATTCTAATTTTGAGTTTGTTAAGGCAGGATCGGTTTTGTTTACACCTGGTTTAATCTTGATTTAAGTTTAGTCTTTAGTTGTGTAGTCCCTGGAGTAGTTCTTGCTTATTTGTAGTTTATTTGTTGATCTCATTCAATGGTCCTTTTTCTCCATGTTGGTAAATATAAACTCATACATCAAGATGTTGCTTCGTAATGCTGACATGTAGAGAATAGTTACCCCTGCTGTTCATTTTTGTTGTGCAAAGAGGTGATTGGTAGTGATCCTTCAGAATGAGACGAGGCCGGGCCCCTGACCGGAGGAGTGGGGCAGCTCTCTGCTCTGTCCTCAGGGTTATAACTAAAAGAAAAGGTCAAACTTTCAGGAATCAATGTAGCTCGCAGCAGCACATCAGTCAAACCCACAGAAAATATATGGAATTTAGAGCCGTGTCTCAAAACATACAGAATACAGAATCACAAGAAAATGTCAAGCAAACAAATTGTTGCCCCTTCTGTCCGAGTTATTGATGCATACTGGGAGTGTTGGCTTTGAGCTCAAACTAATGTATTAATGAAACATATAGCGTCCAGTGCTACATGCTTTTAGCACATTTTGACTTGATAGTGGGTAGAGCGAGATCTAAACATCTTTCCTAACATGATAAGCTTTTTCGTTCTAGTATTTATCACTTGGAAATTGACATACAATTTTAGCCTTCACAATACATTCAGCTTCAGGAAACTATAACAAGCTTGACTGGGCAATAAGAAATGCGACCAATCACAGCTTTTGTAGAAGTATTTAAATGTCATTTCACATGTCATACAATTAAATTGCCCCTAAAGCCACATGACTGCTCCCCCAGTGTGAACTTTGGGCTCCACTTTTACATAATGACTTACATTGACAAAAGGAAATCACAGCCGTGCAGTCTACCAGGTTTGTCTACTGCACATTGAGAATCAAAATGTATTATATATATTTTTTAGAAGAAACACAGCACAGAAGCTCTAAATAATAGTGTTCAAATTTGTCAGTAGAGATGATGCTTTGTTTGGGTTGCAGGTGTTTACACATGCAGTGTGTCTGATAATGTTGACAAGTGGGTATTTTATCTGTCAATTAGCAGGGAGTTGTCTGCAAAATACTCTGACATTAATCTGTCAAAACAATTACAAATATTAGCCTTAGATGGTGTAGATTCTGATCAAAATCTGTTCAAACAAAAACAGATTCCTTCTTCCAGTCATTGCGTTCAGTGTTAAATTAAATATGTTTCACTAAAACTACAGTATATCTTTGAATAATTGGAAGATGCCCCAAGGGTTCCAACCTCAGTTAGAATATTCTCCAGTCCAACTGCCCCTTGTAGCTTTGTCACAATTACTATTGATTTATCGTTTAATAAATGAAAGCCAGAACAATATTTTTTAACTTAGACTTGGTTAAAATATATTGATCAACAAGGGAAATTACATGGATAGAATAATTTTTAGTGCAATATTTATTGTTGTACTTTTGTTTTACTAGAGAGGACATTTTTGTTACTTGTTTTTAGCACAGTCATTTTTTTTTTTTTTAAATGATACTGTGCATTAAGAAAAAGGAATCATAATGCTTTAGGGTTATTGTGTCAGTGACATATAGTGGTTTCAATGATATAATTTATTGTGATATTTTATAGAAATGTGTGTTGTGAGTGTGACTTGCCTGTTTTCCATAGGCAGACTGTAGTCGTCACAGTCCCATGCGTTGGGAGGGGACGCTGCTTCCCCCCAGCTCACTGCATTATGTTTTGGAATCTTCTGAACGCGTGCTGCCTTCTTTTGGTTTTGACTGCCTGAAAAGGGAAACAACAGGGAGAAAGGTGAGGCAGGTTTAAATGAGTGTGGTTGTTCTCGGTCTGCGTATTACCTGAAGTGCCACTGCTGCCTCTGTCGGAGCTGTGGTGGGAGCCTACAGTGCTGTTGTCCAAGCTTTGGTTGTATGGGATGGTTTTGGGGTGGATGAGTTCACCTCCTGGATGATGTTCTGTAATAGGAAAGTTATGGATTATGGAGCTCAACCGTGACTGTCCACTGCTTGGTTCCGAAAGTACATTTTCCATTCATTATTCCCATAGACTTGGAGAATTTTTTTTTTTTTTTAAAAACATACAAAATTTAAAAACTAGCTTGGGGCTAATCATTCATCTAAGTGGTAATTACAAAGCATAAAACCTATCAAATTACTTAAAATAAGTTTCTGAAACATTATAAACTATTAAGTTAGTACACCATTTGGCCAAATAAAACATTTTACACGCATTTTTTTCAACTGAAAAACAACCATGTTGTGGACATTACTTGTTGGTTAGCCTCTGTCATCTGTCATGCCTTTAAACTCTTTTTGTCGAGCGAGTGAGAGAGAGAGACCCCGCGGAGGGTGAGAAGGGAATTTTTATATAATATATCAATATCAAATTCTAACACCCTAAATACAATTGGAGCCACAAGGAGTGTGATTTCAGATGATGCTATACTTTCACTTGCAACAGTAAAAAATACTGTCACCGTGGCTTTGACTCCAGATAGTGATAATAGCACTAGTAATCTAGTAATACCAATAGTAGTCCTTGTTGTGGTAAGAGTTACGAGTTAGCAAAAACAAAACTGTTCCTACAGTAAGTTTTCATCCGAGTACACATTTTATGCACATCTTCCACCACAGCTCACCTTTATTGAACATGTTCTGTGCCATGATGTTGTACTGCATCTGTGCTGCAATCTCTTTGGGAATGGGAGGAGGGTTAGGAGGTTTCCAGCATGGCATATCCACTGCTTCTCCTATAGCGCCCCCCATGGGTGGTTTATTCTTTATGTTGGACTGTATGAGCTGTGTTGTTGCATAGGGGATTGGCTCATAGGTGGCAGATCCCGTTGGGCTTGCAAAGCACAAACTTGAGTTACTAAATGCTTTTATGTCATTCAGCTTGTTGGCTAAATTGACATCGCTGTAAATGGGCATATCTGGACCGAGCTGCTTGGCATCTGGATGGTTGCCGTAGTTTGCAATGCAGTCGGCTGTCAGACAAAGGGAATAGTGTTAATTCACTAGAGGCATTCAGTACTCATTCATTGAAGAGGATGTTTTCCATTGTGTGTGCAGACCTGGCCGGCTGTAGGTTGTCATGTTGCTGTCACTGGTGCCGTTGCCGTTGTTGCAGCAGTTGATGCTACAGTCTTTGTGATTGGCACAGGCGTTTGGCCAGTTTTCAGGCAGCCACAGATGGTTGAGGGGCTCTCCCATGCCGAGGAGGCCAGGCCTGGTGCAAGAAGCAGGACAAAGCTGTCAGTCAAATGCCATTTTCAAAACATCACAACAAAATATTGCATTCACATTTGCTTGAGTAATATTTTAGGGAAAAGGGAGAATAATGTTAAAAGAAGTAAAAGTCACTACAACAATAATTGTCTGTAAATTGTATTTAAAAAACCCTCAAAAACTCAAATAAAAACCTTTAATAATCAAATACTAAATGGTAGCTCTAGTGAGAGTAGTCCATATAGAAAAACCCATCATCTTTCTCCACCTTCATCAATGTCAGGTCCATGCAAGCTGTTTCAAATTCACAGTGGTGAGACATCTCCCCCTAGTGGATGAACTACGTAAGTGCAGAACATGTATATCTGAAAACAAAGGAGACAAAAATATCTCTTACCTGCCAGCGCTGCAGACAGACTCTCCCCTTTGATAGGCAACTGCAAAGTGAAGCAGAAAAAAGCATGCAAACTTGATGAGCTGTCAAAATGAGGGAACAGCCCGGGGCACCAGGCGAACATGCAGAGGAAAAACTCTAAAGTCTAGCCTCGCTGTGCCGCATCTTCCTATCCACATTGAAAAATAAGAGCTTTAATGTAAAATATGACAACACACATAATTGTCAGTGCATTTACCAAAAGCAGCACAACATAATTAGAAAGAAAAAAAATATGTTGTTTTACCACTAGGCACAGAAACATCAAACTTCAGAAGGAGTTCAGCATTTTCTATATTTATCCACATAAAAACACAATCAGTATAACCTAGTTGACTTGTGTCCTCAGGGCGCCTCTGTCAGTCAAAGACAATAACTGCAGCTATTCTAGATTACTGTCAAAATAAATGCATTTTCTCTTACGTTATAAAGCTTACAAATGTGGGCTGTTGTCACATTTTACAGTTGCTATGATATATTTGTATATAAATTGAAGGTAGATCCTTCCTCTCCCGTTTTTATGTTGCCTAGAATGTTTCACAGTACGACATTAAACATATTTATCTCAATGGAGACAAGCAGGTTAACCAGGTCAAGTAACAGGTCAGATCTGTGAAGAGGTGACCACTCTCACAGAAAAAGAATGCATGTTTTTGCATGGTATTTTTTTAATCAATTAAATAAACTTGCTTAATTTGTTTAGTGCCATTCCATGGAACCTTCTAAGCATAACAACAACATCTCTGTGGAGATATACAAAAGCAAATAACTTTAGTTTAATTTTGTATATTTTTAGTGTAATGTGCGATACACAATACATTCTCCTCTGAGTATAGTCCACTATCCCGAAGCCCACTAAGATAAGATAGTTACAAAGATGCTTGTGTTACAGGCTTATGACCAGTAATGGAATAAATAGTATCATTCTGAAATGTATACCACCTAATTTATACTACGTACCTGTAGGAGTGAATGTGAAAGATGGCACTGTGAGAAAAACAAAGACAAAGGTTTATGAACAATAAACAAACAGAGGTGCAAAGTATAGGTAGACTTATCCTACTATCAAAAATGAAGTGCATACACAGAATATAGTGGCCTTTGTTTGTGCAGCACATAATGCAGTCATGACTTCTTACATTATCAGTAAATTGTAAAGCATATACATATTGCATAATATATTATTATGAACTCATACAAAGTATTAATTATAAAATGTATCTGTAAAAAATATATTATTTGTAAATTGGTGGGTGCTTGAAGGTAAAATATAAACGAAACATTTCTAACTGCCAAATGTGTTTGAGAGTGTGACACTGACACTGCAGGTGAAGGTTAATTCGCATGACAGACACCCGCGGGACATGCAGAAAATACCAGTGATTGTGTCCCAGATAGGCTAATGGCAGCTTGACAAGACCTTGCTACACAGACATGTTTAGCTTGTGAAGAAATGAGAAGGTAAAGGTCAGCCTTTGAATGTGGGATTATTTCAAAATGCAAAGTGTCTCATTTGCGTGTGAAGTCTGTGTTTCAAAGGAAGATTAAAGCATGGTAGTGTTCACTCTTTTTGATGTGCCCTGACTATTATCTATCATGGGCAATTCATTAAGATCACTCAGAAGTCATCTGCAGTTTCTGCAGGTGAAATACAGCAGCGCTTCAACACATGTGACCTTTAGAGCAACCTAACCATACTGGAATTAATTTAGTATGATTGATTGGTTGCTTTGTTTTGAATGTGGGCATCAATCTTCCTTCATAACATACCAGGAAAAATGCATACCTTTCCTGATGCCAGTGTATGTGCTGCTGAGGCCACTTCTCTTCTTCCGGTGTCTGTAAAGCCACACGCTGAAAATCATCAGGATGAGCCAGCAGGTGGCGCCAATGCCAGCGATAAAGGCTGGCTGCCGCACTACATCAGAGATTTGAGACAAAGTATCCTTGGCTTCTGTGATGTCCATCATCTGACCAGCAGAATCTAAGCAGGAGGCAACAGCAATAATGTGAGGAAATTTCAAATACAAGCTACTGTTTTGTGGACCACAGGCAAAGTAAATATATCATATACATTTTCAAAACACAACAAGTTTGTGTATTTATGGTCCTAAAACCTAATCTTAGAAGTCACAAAATGTATCAGTATAGTGCCCCTGAATCAAAAAATACTTTGAGATATAGATATATATATATATTTTTTTTTCTAATAGTAATATTGTCCAAAACATCACTTTTTTCACCATTCACCAACAGCAATAAGCAATAAGTGAAGAAATGAAAAGCATGATATTGTGTAATTGTGAAAAGTTTTTCCTTTTTTTTCATACCAAGTTGGAAGAAAGTAACATCACTTTTGGCTCCAGGGCCTGCTCCGTTGCTTGCTGCTACTTCAACGCTGTAACGGATTCCGGGGGCCAAACTTGAAATAAGCACCGAGTGAGCTGATCCATCCACTGACTGATTCACATGATAGCGGCTCTCATTACCCAAGCACCAAATCTGTCAAAGAAGAGAGAAGATGACAGTTATAGCCCGGGGGAAACATGCAATAATAGTAGACACAACAGAAACACAAAGGCATAACTGTAAAACACAGGAGTCTGTTTGTACCTTGTATTCTTGAATGAGTCCGGCTTCTTCCTGTTGTGGGGGTGGTTTCCAGGCAACAAGGATGGCAGTCCCATTGGCATCAGTCTTTGTTACAGTAACACCCTGGGGTGCTCGACTCGGGGCTGAAACAATGAGCATACACTTTAACCATGGAGACATGTCCCTTATGACAAAGCTACTATTGTTTTGCCTGTGCATGTAAAAATGTTGTACAATAAAGGTGAACAAAAGAGACACATGAGTCAGGACTACTTTGTCAGTCTGTGTAGGAATTATCAGGTTAAACCTTTTTGCTTTTGTTATGAGAACAGAAACATTTTAAGCTCCCACATAACAAAAGTTGTTTAATTAATGCTAAGCTCTTCCCTGTGCTGACAAAGTGAGCACAGCTGGATGTGAGGCCAGCTTTCTTGTCTTCATTGGTATTGAAAAAATAATATATTCTGTTAATAATCTTCAAACAATATTTCTTATGTAATAATTCATGTTAGGCCAATTTAAGTTGTGTATTATCCTGATAGTTTCTTCATTATTTTGTCTATATCGCTACAAAGAATGACTCTAGCACTAATATCGAAGTATTACCCAGATCCGAATAAAAGAATAAATGCAACTGGATTGAAATACTAAACATTATGCAATTATAAATAAAAAAGAATAATACAAGCCTGCAGATGTATATTTCAAAACCCCTTTTATTTGGCAGAAGTGGGCTAGAAATCATCAGACACGACACTTTTCACCTTCACCATCAACACAAACATTTGAAACAATGGCAAGAAACAACTACCCACCTTCTTGTAATGTCTTGACCACTTTCACGTCACTGTCGGCTCCCTGGAACTCGTCAAAGAAAGGGCGCACTTTAAACTCATAGATGGAGGCTTTTTTCAGCTGAGAAATGGTCACTCCATCCTCCTGCAGGGCCCTGACCTCCAGGACACTCCACTGACTGTCGGGCTGCCCGTGGTCCGCTGAGGGTCGGTACAGCACCTTATATCCCTGGATGTAAAGTGACGGCTGCTCCACCTAATTAACCAAAATACATTTAAATCTTTAAAAGGGATTCTGCGTGTAAAACAGTCCCATATTTTCGAATGTCCTTTTGTTTACACTACACATCCCACAGTGTTTTTCCATGCATTTCAGACGTTCTGCATCAACCACAATATGAGGTCATTAATAGTTTCCGACTTGCAGTATTCTGTTTAACATTATGTGTCGAGTCCATCTAAACCACATGCTCACAAATGTTTCCAGAGATGCGTTCAAAGGCTGCCGCAGGAGCATCCAGATGGAAAATATAACGCATTGGGTCACTTTGAACGCTCACTGAGTTTGTGTCAAAGCTGCAAAAGGCTAGTGTCCTTGTTTTGTCCTGACTCCCACTGTTTACTGTAATGGAGGGTGCTTGGATATGAGAGGAATATAAAGAAGACAAATACAATGCCAGGTAATACGTAATGCCAAAAGTGAATATTAAAGTAGGAAATTAATACAAGTAAAGTTAATGCGGATATTACCATTATATTGCGTTATTATGATTCTATGGTCATTTTATTCTTGGTCATTTGAAAAAAAGACTATAATGATGTAATGTGAATCATTTGTGAGACAGTTTGGACATCATCTTTGGCTACACAACTGCCACATATTACAATTTGTTGCTGATTGAAGGTACAAATAAAATGTGTAATGCTAATACTGCGGAATATTCCAGGCATAGCAATAGCATATCCATGGAGACGAGCACATGGCATACCTTCAATCAGAAAAGTCACATAGTGCACCTTTACAAGATGAGAAAATGTTTTGAAAATGTGTAGTCTGTGATGTTTACACATACAAAATCTAAGAATAAATAAGCCAGATGAAAAATGGACAATAATAACAACATGGAAAAAATAAGCTTGAATGTATAATTTAGGAGATGTTTGCAAAGGCGGAGACAGTAATTGCTGGTAAAAATTTTAGGGTAGGGTACGTCTGCAATTTTCGTTTGGTTTGATATTTGAAGTTGATAAATGCACGTCTTGAAAAAAAACGTTGCTAGTCATTTCACTTTCACTAAGAACACATCATCCAAACATTATCCAAATGTAGATAATTCTATAAATCGTGATGAAATGCGTCATGATTTCCTACCATCCACTGCAGCCTGACAGAGGAGGACGACAGCACAGTTGGCGTGTGCAGGTGGATCACCACGTCTCCCAGCTCCCTCTGGATATGACGGTGATCCACTCCCAGAATGGTGGAGCTGCCGTCTGTCCAGAAATACAAGAAAACACGTTATTTAATAATCAAACACGCTGGTCTTTATTTATAGTGTTATTCGATTTTCCATACAAACCTTGTGTCCTTATTGAGTCAGATATGGGACTGGGATCACTGAGGCCATGAGCATTCAGCGCTCGGACCATAAAGAGGTAGATGGCCCCGGGCTTTAGGTTCTTCAAGACATAGGTCTGTGTCTTCACATGCTCTGCCACCGTCACCCATCTGTTGCCTAAGGTGTTGCTGCAGGGAATAACAGAAATGTGAAAATGTCTGTTTTCTGTTTGAAATGTACAACTGATGTATTAAGTAACAAAATGGGACAGACCTAAATGCCTCAATAATGTAGGACGTAGGGGCGGCGCCGGGCGATTTCCATGTAAGGGACACAGAGTTGCGGCTGATGTCGATCACTTCAGGTTTAGACGGGGCATGGGGGAGAAGGCTGGGGTCTGAGGGAGGGCTGCTGTGAACTGGGACCCCAAATTCTGTCAAATCAGAATCCAAATAATAATAAAATATGACAAGAGTCCAACTATATTGTGAGACAAATGATCTGACTAGAGGTAAATGAAATTCATGTCAAAGTAAAACTAAACATCTCTTTGAACTTGTATTGTTTTCTACACTGAGGCAAGACAGATGAGCTCATTTGTGACTTCAATTCATTACGGAATCACTCCTTATCTGGCCTTTTTTTTTATTTTATTATGTAAAACATTGTTGATGTATGAAAAACATTTTATAAAGTCAGATAATGTTTTATTGTTGATACACATGTTTTTCAAAAGGTAATAATAATAATAATAATAATAATAATAATAATAATAATAATAGAGGAATATTTAAAATCTTCATTTAAATCAGTCTGATTATACCTTCGACTTGTAAATGTGCAGTCCAGGTTGCCTCTCCACTGGGACTGGTTGCTACACAAGTGTAGAGGCCTGTGTCTCCGAGCTACAGAGGAAACACAGACTTATCAGCGATCTCTTGACAAACGTTTCATTTATATCCTTTGCAGTGTACCTTGGCATAGCGGATCTCCAGAGATCCTGTCTCTGTGAGGGACATGCGTGAATCCACTGGAGACACCAAGGCTCCGTCCTTCTTCCACTGGACCGAAGGAGTTCCACTGGTTTGACAGCGCAGCATTACTGTGCTGTCCACAGCCACGGTCTGATTAAGAGGACCCTGCCTTATTACAGGAGGAGGATGGTCTGAGCCCGCTGTGACACACACAAAGACAAGGGGGCCGTTAGTTACCATCTCAATAGGAAGACACTTTGGAAATAATCTTGGTGGTGCAACAAAGTAATAAGTATGATTCGTAAAAGTGAATATGCAATAAAAAAAAATTGTGCAAGAATGTTGAAAATTCTACAAATTATTTATTTATTTGAAGCGACGGAGTAGCTGTTGGATCTACTCTAGCGCTCGACTTCAAGCTATAATCTACAGACAACCTAAGGAAGCCTCAGTAAATCAAAAGTCAGACTGGGTTTAGTGAGAATATACACTTAATGTTGCATTATTTATTAAACTATAGTCAAGATTATTCAAAATTAAGTCACATAGTAAATTTTCAATAACTCTCACAGGCAACATAAGGACTAGTGGTTGTGGTAGTGGTAACAAACTTTATTTTATTGTGACCCAACGCATGCAAATTTACCAGGATTATGAATCAATTGTGTAAATGTAATTGGCAAGAAAAAGGTGCAAGCACTATTTGGCTCATAGTTCATTTAAATTACTTCAATGACAAATATACAATTGTTCTATATTGATGTCGATTGCAGACAGGAAATGGGAAAGTTCAACTCTATTTAAGTAGACACACAAACGCTTTACCTTTAAAATAATATAAAATAAATTGTTGAAAGTTTAGAACAGCGAAAATGGAAAGCTGCCAAAAGATGAAAGCCTGATAAGATATAAAAGATTTCGAGAGGAAAAAACTGGTGAAGAGAGAACAATAGGTTTGGAAAGGGCGCACCGAGGCAGTGGTGGAAAAAGAAATCAACTTTTCCCCTCCAGCAGAGAGCAACTAATCGTTCATTCGGCAGTAGGCACCGCTAGAACCATCTCCAATCATGACTGCACAGCTCAGGCTAATAACAAAACCACTTAGATAACGCCGCTCTTTTTCTCACTTTAGAAAATCCTGGTGGATGAGGAAAAATAAATAAAAACAGCAAAATAAAAGGGATGATAGAAACACAAGATGGAGAAATGCCTCGGGTAATGTAGACCAGTTATTTCCATACAAATGCAGCACTCCAAACGGGCAGAGCGCTGCTGAAAATTTGGGGGAAGGGAACAGAGAAAGTGAAGTGGCATAGCCCAGTGAAAATATTATATCCAACAGGGCCGGGCTCTTTTTCTTTCCATTACCTGTATCAGATGAAGACGATGTCAGTCATTCCCCACCAGGCTAGCAGCACCAATTTGAGTAGCGGATTATCCATTATTGCTAATAGACCTGCACCGAGCAACTCATGGTGTCTAGTAACTATCTGCATAAGCCTAAAGCAATTATCACCATTAATTCGGTGTACGTACAGTGGAAAGTTACCCCAACACGTGTACGGGAGATTACACAGGTCATTAAATTGGTGAGCTGCCAGACTTTACTGGTGATGTTTAATTACAAATCTGAGCCTCCAAGCCAATTTAAATGACTTTTTGTGACAAGCTGTTGATGCAATTATTTCATCAAGAAGGATCTGGAGGACAGTTGTTTAAGTACCTGGGATTGATGTTGTATAAGTGTGATGTTTTACTTATATGCCCACTGGAACCAATTTGAATATTTACATTGTATTTCATCAGAAGCTGTAACCATAGCCAAGACAGAGTTTAATGTTCCCAGTAATATAGTTTTCAATATTGTTGGTTCATTTAACCCATCACATGAATCATTAAATGCGTTGTAAAGTGTTTTATGAGTGTCAGTAAATTAAAAAATTTGACTTTAAGTAATTTGAAAACAGCAACGACAATGGAAAGAAAACACCTACAGACAATATAATTTTACTTTGTGGACAACAAAATGTTATTATCTATACAGACTTAGAAATATTCCAATGAAACTGGTAACTGTCTTCTGTTTCTCCTCTAGGTATAGTCTTTTGGGTTTTGGCAGTACATTCCAATAGTGCCCTTAATGATGACAGATAGTATAGTTTTTTATAGTTAGCGGCTGCCATGAGATCATTTACTACTACTCGGCTGATCTTCTGAACCAGCACATTGGTGTCCTTGCTGAATGACTGGACAGCTGTGTAAGCCTGTGGTGAGGATACTTGTACAAGATGGGAAAAGGACACAAGGTCTGAAGGACAGACCTAAAATATATCCACATTTAGACCACGCTACAGTGACAAATCCCTAATGTTAAGTGTTCAAAGTCGTGGCATCGATTTTTATGAGCTTCCAGGTTGCCCAGAATGTACTTGTACTTGTAGTTGCATTTCTGTGTCTACCTGCACAGCATGAAAACACATAAAACATAGAAACAATTTAGACTGTTGTAGATTCTAAACACCAACAGAGGGTGCAATATATCAAAATTTAGATAATATTGTGCATGTTGTTTAGAAGATATGCTAAATTTGAGTATATAGTTTATAGCATAAAAAAAAGAAAGAAAAAAAAAGTTACAAAAAGAGCTGATTAAAGATGTAAACTAAATATTTTTTTAGGTATATATAAGGTATAATAATATTGTGAATAATTTTAGTCTGATACTAATACACAATTTTACCCATTTCTGGGTTATTGCCTGACTATCGTTATCGGGACAGAAAAAAATCAAGATATACATTTTTGGCAGTATGGTCCACTGCTACTTCTATCTATTGAAAAGGTTAAATTATATTTACTGAAAATATGTTCTTGAGTGATTGTCTTGAGATCATGAAATATTTGGTGGACGTTGCTAATATATTGCATTTGTAAATAATGTATTGTGATGCGTGTCGCCATGGCATTATTCCTTTGAAAACAGATTTATTCTTTAGAAGCAGTAGAAGTGTCCATACCTTAAACCCATAATGTAAAAAGCCTATTTCTCCTTAATAAACCCATCATTATTAGGGAAATTTTAATTGGATGATTGAATTAGTAGTGGGACAATGGTGAAATCCAATGGCTTTCAGAATGACGCTCTTTTCATATCATTGCCATGGAAACAGAGTGGTTCGAGTCCTGCCAGTAAACAAAATGCTCCCCTTCAGCTGAGGCCCCACCCACTAGGTCACAACCCAAAACAATAAAAGCCCACATCAGTTTATGGACCTGCACAAGCCATTGGCAAAAGCACAGCCAAAAAATATAAATACTTCCGTCTTTACCCAAAAGATAAACCACTTAAGACAGACTAGGGGTAAATACATGTCCCCCTGCTGCAGCCAATGTTGTTTACTCACATTCAGTGACCTCCAGCAGCGCTTTGGTTATCACACTGCCAGCGATGTTCAGAGCCTGGCAGCTGTAGTAGCCACTGTCTGAGCGCTGGACGTCGGTAATGGTCAAACTGCCCATCTGGGACACGGAGAGGCGGCTAAAGGGCTGCGGTGGCTGATATGAGAATAAGAGACTCTGAAACAGACGGCAGATCACACAAGTTAAAAAAGCCCATTCATTAGCTTCAATCTGAGAGGTAACTGGTTGTAATGACAGAGCAGCGGTCAGTGTCACCTCGCTGCCCTCCCTCTGCCAGAAGATTGCAGGCTGGGGGTTTCCTGTGGCCTCGCATTGGAAGGTGACTGTCCTGCCCACCGCCACCACCTGGTTCCTGGGACGGATCGCAAAAGCAGGGGGCACTGCAGAAGAGGGGGCAAAAAGCACAATTATGCCTGACCACACCTTTGTTATTACTAGCTTAAGATCTCAATGAGTTGGACAAACTAAAGGGTTGTTCAGGGCTATAGACGGGGCAGTTCCTCACTCGTAAAAGAAGCAGACAGGAGCAGTCTACTCTACCACTGCAGGTCATTTTACCACCAAATTGAAATGGATGAGTATTATATTTTATCTTAACAATGTTTCTTTTTAAACAATTGATTCATTTTCTTAATCTGAAAATCCACTGGGAAATTACAATGGCCCAATACAATTTTATAACATCTTGTCTCAGATAATATACATTTTGGGATATACTGTATATTAGTGTGTTTTCAATGTGGGCGTGTTCAGCTTCCAGTTTTACGCGACATTTTGAGGAACTTTTCCCATTTAAAATATTTTGTTTTAAATTGTCAATTGCAATGGCAACAGTCCAAATTTCCCATCATTCTTAAATATGCTACTTACATTAATTTAACAACAACAACAACAACAACAACAGTAAATCACTATAGTCTCCAATTTACCCTATCCAGGTCGTAACAGTTACACAGATGAAGCAGCAGTTGAAAATATGTGGTCTTCTATTTCTGTTTACTCTAGTGGTGCAGCAGAAATTGCTTTTTCATAAATGTCCTTTCCTCATTCAGATTTCCTCTTCATATTACCAGTTTAATTTGAGACAATGTTCAAATGAGTCTTGTTGAACAATGAAGATGCTTGGCTCTGCTGCAATCCATCACTGTTAAGATTTACTGTCTCCCCCTTGTGTTTCCATCTGAGCTTTAATCCTGACAAATTACCAGCTAATTTTACGGTTCAGTGAATCAATGAACCACTGTAAGCTATCTTGGGTTGTTCGGATATCAATACTAGAACTAGCCAGTTTAGCCCGGTGCCTATTGCAATTCTATTCTATGTTGACTGTTGTTAAGTTACTTCTGATTGGTTATTCAAATCTTTACATACTATTTAAAGGGAACATACTGTGTAGCAATTTAAGAGCATTTAATTATGTAATACTGGTATATCGATCAACATTAGTTTACTCAGAGTTTGTTTGCGTAAGCCTTTATTGTCTTGCTTTTTTCAGTGTTCAGAAAATGTCTGTTTTCACCTACCCCCTATAGCCGCCCACTGCTCTGTATGTATTAGTGATTATTCAAAAAGTTAAGACCACATAACATTAAAAAAAAAAAGTCACATAGCCAATACACACTTGCTACTTTGAAAGAGACCTGTTTCTATTATAAGCCATTTTTGATCGATATTGCAATTTACAATAGACAAAATGTAAAATCATGATCTATGCATGTAAGAGTTTAACTCTAAATACTCACAAATGAAATATGGCATTTCAATAGTCATCATATTGGATCCAATTGAATGAAAATGATGTTATTCAAGGTTAAAAATAAAAGTTGGTCATAGGAAGACAAGGCAATGCCAGTTTCAAATATCCTGATTGTAGAACTGGAACAGCGAAGTGATTTAAAAATGATTTCAACCCTAAACTAATCTAATTAATGACTTTGCTTTGTTATGGGACATCTGACTCCTTTTCCAAGACTGGGCTGGACAGGTTACTGGAGTTTATTAACGCTTTTACTGAGCAAATGGACATTATGTATTCAATATTTACCTGATTCCTGGCAGACCTGTTGGTGTCATGCATTACAAGAATCACTGTATTGGTTGATGGACTTAAAAGTGCAGATGGGACAGAGACAGTTGTTCATGAGTTCCTGCTGCTGTCAGGTGGTGGATGAGGGATGGATGACAACTTACCCGTGTTTACTAAAAAAGAGAAGACACACAGAAAAGCAGCCAAATGAATAATGACGCATCGGGCTGTACAGAGGCCGATTCTGCTGAGACATATTTTTTATAAAAAACGAAAATCAGTGTAAAGTGCGAGTGCTGACATCTGCAAATTTGATTTATGAGGAAATGAACAGCTATCCGACCAGCTTGCGTTGGAGCGACTGCGAGAGAGATCACTGTGGCATTTTTGTGTTTGAAGAATGCTTTTCCAACAGTATCACACAAGATTGCATTCTGCCTATGGCTCAGTGGAAGTGCAACATCGAACACTCATTACACTCCACTCCATGAGCCAGGGCTAAGCGTCTGAGCTGTTTTGGCTTGTTACAGCTGTTTAAAATGGCAAATGTCTAATACCAACCAAATGTTCTGTGTCGGTAAAAATGACTTTGCGGTCATGACTAACTATTTGAAAATGATACAAAGCAAAATGTCAAGTCTACATTACAACAGGGCTGGAATGTAACTCGATACTATTCCGCAAGTAATTACGTATGTTAAGTGCAGTTTTGATTCGTTTTGGAGCAAACTCACTTCCTGAGAGTCACCAAGGTAAACAGAATAGTCCAAGTTGCAGAAGTGGTATTAAAATCAATAGTATTTCTGGTAGTAATATTAGAAGTTACTTGCTGTTATTAGAAGAACTTTGCAGTCTAAGTACGAAACAACGTATGCATCTTCACCTCAGGAAAAGTTTACCTTGATAGTATTATAAAAGACAGCAGTTTAACTTATTTTAAATAGTTCTGCCACCTCTGATTTTCCAGCAAGTCATTTTGATAACAATATCATGCAAATAGCTTTTCCCTCACTGTGACAATTTCGACTCCTCTGCTAGTTATTCCTTTTCCCCATTTATTGTCCAAATTAGCCATGGTCCCCTGCTCCCACTGTGTTGTTTTTGTGAATGCAGGAGAAGACAGTGTAATTGGAACCATGTCATTTCCCAGCATTCACCAGACCTGCGTTATCTTTAATTAAGTCCTACTGTCCCCAGCCGGTGTCGCCCACTGCGTCCCTCTATATGTGTTTACATAGTGGGAGGATGAGAAGTGTCTCACCGCTCATTTCCTGCAAATGATTTAAGAACTTGAGGGTGAAACTGAGGCAGGACACTTTAACCAAATGAATCCATTTCATGCGCTGGAGAAAACATTTATCTTGCATGCTTTGCTCGGCTTATCCACCACAAACTATAAAAAGTCACAGTAAATACACAGCTACAAGGGATTGTTTATTAGAATTGCCAATAGGTACATTTTCCGCTCGAGAACAACAGAGATGATAGAACTAATCCATGTGTATCCAAGTAAAAATAGTAATAGTCATGAAAAATGCGTTAAATGGCATAAATGTCAAATTACAGATTTTATGTACCATACCACCATACCATCTACAATAATTGCTAGTAATACTTGTATACTTTTACTACTACTACCACGACCACTTCTACTACTAAATGTTTTGCATTATAGTATCAAATTATTTTCCATCTCCATAAAAAAATAACAACTAACTAGAGTTTGTGTGAAAGTTGAATGCCCGTGCAAAGCTGTGTGAAAACACAGGACATCTGAAGAGCAGATGATGAGTACTGACCATGTACGGTGAGCGTGGCCGATGCTTCGGACTTGCCCACCATGTTCTCCACCACGCATGTATAGGAGCCCTCATCCAAGGAGGTCACCTGGCGAACAATCAAGGTATGGTCCTCCAGGATTTCAAATCTGTGGAGGCAGCACAGACAAGGTGTATCGAGAGATGAAAGCACAAGTTGAAACGCATGCTTGCATGGTAAATTAGTCTGTGCAGCAGAGGCCTTTGTGCATTACCTGCCCTTAGGCAAGTCAGAATCATCTTTCCTCCAGCGGACGGTGGGAACAGGGTCTCCTTGAACCACACACTGAAACTCCACGTTCTCGTCCGCCAGCACCACCACGTTGTTGGGGCGCTTCATAAAAGTCGGCCTCTCTGAGTGTGACAGAACAAACCAGGAAAAGCATTCAAATCATTAAAATGACTTCTTATGAAAAACCTGGCAATTAAAGCAATTTCATGACCCGGGTTTGACATGGTTACAAATGTGATCCTATTCCACTAGAGCCATGCATTATGCACAGCATGTAGACAGCATGTATCTGCATCCACAAATAATCTCTTAGCCTTGAATGGCTTTATGGGCTATTATACTGCAAACTCCATCTCTATGCAAGGTCAGCTGATGACATGATATTAATAATGGCTCTGTCTAATCTTCTGGGAAAAGGAGCAGAGCGGGTTATAAAGCAGAGCAGTGGACCCCAGTTTGCTATAGATCCTGAGTTTGGCATTGAAGTGTAGATATTTAAATTACTTTCATAGTATTCATAATTCCATTTATGAAGATACAGGATGTTTGTGAATGGCTAAATAATGTTTGTAGGTATTGAAAAGTGGGTAACCTTTTAAATTGATTTAAAATGAGATTAGAAAATAAAGCTGGTTAGATTGGACAATGAAAAGTAATCCTTTAAGCAATAATATTCATAAAATAAAATAGCAAGTATAAATATACTTTATATACTGCAGGTTTATATTTCTTCACAGAAACAATTCCATTTTAAAAGAATACTTCAAACACGCCCACTATTCCTGCTTGAACCCTTAAAAATGAAATGTTTAATAGTGATTTAAGCATTTCATTGCTTAAATCACTGTGACAAAAAACTACTACAAATGTATTGGTTCTACTCTACATAATAAATCTAGCAACAGACACTTCCAAAAACTCATATTAAGATGAATTACTTTGCTTTGGCCCTACAGTTACATACAGTACTTCTCTATTATGAATTATTCTTCACTATGAATGGCCTCCAGCTATACTGTGGTGAGCAAATCGTCCGTGAACTTTTGAAAGAAAAGAAACCACACAAAATAGTATTCAAAACCACACATTATACATATTTTACCTAAAACAGTCAGTTCAGCAATCTCGCTCTCCCGCTCCCCCACCATGTTGGTCCCCACGCACACATATTTGCCAGCATCATTCTTCCTGGTGTTGGTGATCATGAGTTTCCCACTGCGAATCTAGAACAAAAAACACACAAAAACATATGTATTTGTGTATATCCACCTATCTATCCATATATCAAGTTAGTCATTCATTACAAATATAGGAGTGAAAAGTAATTTGTATGAAATGCATGTATAAAAAATTATCCCTGACTAATTGCTCAAAATTAAAATAGTTATTTGTTGATTTATGTTATGGTCCTTTGTTCTCTATGTTATGTGTCTCGATATCAGAATCAGAATCAGAGAAGGTTTATTGCCATTGTCAATGAACAAAATTCACAAACATAGGAACTTGTTTTTGCATTAAAGTGCAACATATAACGATGAACATTAATAAAAACAACATATATGAAATCAAAAAGGAATGCATTAAAGAAAAAAATAAATAATTTACTATAGGATAAAATAAAAATAGGCTTACTATGTACACAAAACAATACAGTTACATTTACTGATGTAGTGCAGAAGTGCAGTGAGTGAATGATTGATTGAAGTGGCAGGTGTTTAAGAAGTGTTCATGAGTCCAACGGCAGAGAGAAAGAAACTGTTCTTGTGGCGGGAGGTTCTGGTCCGGATGGACCGTAGCCTCCTGCCTGAGGGGAGTGGCTCAAATAGACCATGTCCAGGGTGAGAAGGGTCAGCTGTGATCCGACCTGCTCGTTCCCAGAGCCCTGGAGACGTACAGGTCCTGCAGGGATGGAAGTCTGCAGCCGATCACCTTCTCAGCAGAACGCACAATGCGCTGTAGTCTCTGTTTGTATCAAATTAAACTCGATTTATTTATTTACAGGATTGTTTTAGAAATACAAATATTTAAATTGTATGTACTCTATGTTCTTTCTTTTGTCTTGTTTATATATATTTTTAAACTAAAAGAACAAAAAATAAGAAAACATTTTTACTGTGAGTTGGGTCACCTCTCCAGAGATCTGACCTGTAACTTCCCCTGGTGGTGTCACCAACTTGTCTCCATGGAGATAAGAGATGGTCCAATATGGATATTTGGAGCCAATACCGATATACACACACACAGCTTGTTGCTGTGGCCGATAATCTATATTTCCCAATACATATATTGAATCCATTAAAATAATAACAGAATGCATTTATCTGGGACATACAATAATTGGTTGCATGTTTATGTAAACATATAGCCATATTTCACCTGTTTCTCTTATATTTCCATTTTTACTCATTAGTCTGTTTAAAAAGACAAATCTGATGCACTGAGACACACAGACTGGGGCAGTACAGAAAAATATCAGTGCCAGATATTGGCCAATTTTTCGATATCGGTATGAACATCGGTCTGTATGTATACCAATACTGGTGCCGATATGTATGGCCCATCCAACGAGCAGATAGTGAACCCTTCAGCAGATAGTTACACAGTGCACTTTTGAGGTTACAGAATAAGCATCTAAACACATTTGTTTTGACAGTGATGACCTGGATGACTTTTCAAAGACACATACTCCTACCTTTCCGCGTTTGTTTACTTGAACTTCATGCTCCACATAGTATCTCTTAACTGTAAAATGTAATCATCCTTGGTGTCATGACAGCAGATAGTCTAGCGCATACCTTTATTCAAGTATAAAAAATTGCCCTGCCTTTCACACAGCAGCACAGAAGGTCATCTGTTATGAAATTACATAATTCATATCTGGTGCTACATTAGAGCAGGGAACAAAGACACAGAGGCTCTTTGTAGAGACCCTCCTCAGATGTTCTGACAGTGTACTTTGCCTCTCCAAAAACTTTTTCCTCACACTGTATATGCACACTCATCGTCAAACACACACGCGCTCTCACACAACAAAGTACGGCCTGAAATATGCACTCCATGCTGTTTTCATTCCTTTCATATCCTCCCACACCCCCCCACAGACCACATGAGCTGTCTCTATAGCACTTTGAATGTAGGGTTAGGGCACTGATGGCAGCTTCCCAAACTGATGGCTCAACAGCAGAGAGATGATGTGCAACTGCAGATTTGATTCAACTTGATTGTCAATACACTTGGACAATTACCGTGCAACGAAATGCACATCTGAAGACACTTAAAGCCAAGGTCTAATCGAATCGAATCAATTCAGATGCAAGACAGCAGCGGTTCACTTCCATACACAGATATAATATTAAACTATGACATAACTACGACAAAATAATAAGACAAACACGCGCATGAAGATGAAGTGGTGAACTGTTTAGTGTTTGCTGTAAATTTATGTGTAGAAAACACATTGTGATGTGTTTTCACACACACACACACACACACACACACAGTATTTAAGGACACTTTTCATTTTATTTTTTGTATTTCCTTTTACCCTCGCAGAGCCGGGTTGTAACATAGATATATCTATCTATCGACTATGTAACTTTTCTGGTGGAGGGTCTGCCACATCCTTGTCTCCAAGGAGATGTTATTGCCTGGAATATTTACACTAAAAAAGACCAGTAATTGATTAAAGGCAAAATACAATAGACTGAGACTGTGAAACTTTCCAGACAAATGAATTATATCTCCATGGAGACGAGCCGATTGCATTCCCCTTACCAGAAAAATTACATAGTGTACCTTTAAGAACTTGAAAAGTAGATTCAGATGAAAGAGTGGACAATCAGGAATGCAGATCACAACAGCAGGCATCAAGCAACACAAACAAATCATTTAATGACTTTGTAGTAATAGGACAGTTCTATAGCTCCACTGCATTGCTGACGGCAGATCTCTACTACTGACTCAACTTGTAATCCAAATTGTTTAATTTAGTGTATATTAACTTCTTGGCCTCTTATAAATGAATGGCAATTACTAGAGAATTGATTTATGCAGTGTGATAGAAGTTCAATTTACGTGAGCTGATTGTCAAAGAATCTATATCAAATTGTTAATACTCAAATGCTTCTTTTAGTCCAAGCAATTGTTAACCTTTTTAACCAAAGTTATTCAAGGTGTTTAAACATCTGTAATTGAATAAATGCAAGATAGACAAGTTTATTGCCATACTGTGGAACTTTCCAGGCAAAATAAACAACATCTCCATGGAGACAAGCAAATGGTGAACCCCCTACCCCTACCTACCTTTACAACACAGCTAGACTAGTTCTCATTTTTGTTAAGAAGAGTGAACAAAACATATTTCTGATTCAATTGTCCATCTTTGTAAGACAAACTGCGCAGAGGCCTGTCTATTCCATTATTATTTCACAAAGGTCATGAGGTCACTGCTGTATATCCAGAGCAGCAGCAGGGGATTGAGAATCACGCAGGACAGCACCTGCCTTGCTCTGCCCTGTCCGCACACCACCAACAGACAGAATCTATCATTAAATATCTGCTGCAGGGATAAAACCGACAACCTTTCATTTATTAGTCAGAGCCCAGCAGGCCAGATCCAAGTCACAAACAAAACACCAGAACAACAGCCCAACAATTGAAATGATCTTACGTCGGTTTGTATTCAAAATACATTAGGCGGATTGGTGAATATCTACTTACAAGAGGCACAAAAAAGGCAAAGTCTATAGAATTATTTTAAAATTCCCTGGCAGAGAATCAGCATCTGTTTGAATTTGTATAACAAAGTGAATTAATTTGAATTGGATAAAACCCGGCAAAGCAGGAATATTGTATACAGAAATATACACTGCACATGGAATTTAAAATGGCATTTCCAGGCTACAAATGAGGTAAGTAATAAACACAGATTTTCATCTTCAGGGATCCTTGTTGTAAAAGGGTTTACTAAAATAATATTAGAAAATTAGAGTATTTCTAAATATGATAATCTATAAACGTAAAATAAAAACTAAATCATACTTCTACATTAAGTATTCCCATTACATCTGGCAAGCAACTGTACAATAATACTAGAGCTTTTTGGTCAACTAGGTTTAGTCATATAAGCCTATCCCGTAAAGAACCCAACAATTTGAACTAATCATTGGATTAAAAGGATATTATTATTATTATGCAATAGTGGAATTTTTGACAAATCTTGCTCCGTGGCATTCTTGGACTCGCTACATCTGCTAGCCCTACCATGTAATTAGTGCCCCTTGATGAATTGATGTGAAACATTGTGGTGGTGTAATGACTCAAGTAAGAATCCCAGTGGATTATATCGTACTCTGACCAGTGCCATTGACTTCCACCCTTCGCTGTAAATACCTCGGTGCTGCTGCTGATTAAAGAGTGAAATGAGTGACCGCTCATCATTTCTAGCAGCGATTTAACCACTTGGAAATTCAACTGTGGTTTATCTGTCCTACATTTTGCACACAAAAAGCTTGAATTTCTCGTCTGTTTTGCTGTCTTTTAAAAAAAATAAAAAAAATTGTTTTACAGATAAATGGACTACAGGAAGGATTATTTGCAGTAATCATAGGATAGTTGTTGTCTAGTGGATATCAAGACTGTGATATCAAGCAAAAGTACACACAAATAAACAAATTATCATTGAGTAAAAGAACATAATAATAAAATGTATTATAAATAATAAATAGAGCTGTGAGATTAATCACATTTTAATCAAGATCGAGATTTAGTCTCAATAGTAATTAATCACATTTTAATCAAGATCGAGATTCAGTATTTTCTAATTATCAATGATCAGTTTAGGTCTTTTTAATCGAGAGGTCCACGGCCAAACCTCTGTCAGTAAAAGCATGTGGTTTAGATCAGAGTTGAGACTTTTTTCAGTTTAATGGCAATGATTAAAAGTTTGTATTATTTATGTTCCGGAAAATGTATGAATAAAGCCATTTTTAAACAAACAAAGTAAACTTGAGTAGTATAACGTAAACAATCAATATGAGGATGAAAAAAACATGATGAATCACCCAGCCCTAACAAAAATACACAAAGCACTTCATTCTAAATTCTTTCCCATATGACGAGACATGACACCTCCTTAAATCTCCATAAAATGAGATACTGAATTACTGAATAAAGTATTATGTGACATTTTGCACACTGCTGGGTTCTCCTGCCACGGGTGAAGTAACAATGAATTGACCAATTACGTTCACTGAAAGCAGGTTCAAATTTAAACATGAGTTAGTTTTTTATACTTTGTCGTTTGTCGTTTGAGCAGCAGTAGTTCCAATTCCAATGTACCAATGTACGATGAAACCTAGTGAGTGTGTACTATAGAGTCTATAAACCTACAACGTGTGTATTCCTTCTAGGGCCTCTAAATGCTATATAAATGACTTTCCCATTTTTGCATCATAAGAGCATTTCACTTTTTAATTAAAATCAATACATCCCACTTTGCCAATGTGTAGGGAGTGTCTCATAATTAAAAGCGAGATGTAAGCATACATATGATTATTAATAAATAATGGCTTAAGACACAGGGGAAATTCTGGGAGTAGTTGCAGTATATAGTAGCCATAAATTAGTTTGTGGCGGACTCCTCCCTCCTCGAGAAGTCTTTGAGCAGCCAACTCTTATAGTTAAAAAGACATATTCATATTTCCATATAAAAGGAGCTGATTGGACAGAGCGACATGGAAATATAGAAAGTACAAAGCCCAAAGAGCCTTTGTGCGTTATCTCTAAGGAGCCCCCTCTGCCTGTGATCTGCGCTGCTCCTTAAATCACAGATAGATGCTCTGTCCATCACAGCCCCCAGAGACACTCTACCTGTCACTCCGCACTAAGATGGGCTTTGAAACGGCTCTGCTGCTTCTCCTGCACGCACACCGGCATTCAGATAAACAAATCAACACACTCACATATACACACATTCAATTATGGGGGCGGCTGGGGTATAGGAAGTACAGGCATAGGAAGTGGAGTGATAGCTAACCTGTTTTGTGCTTTCACTCCTCAAATACATCTGATGCCTCGAGGGCCCAGAATCAGTGCAATGTACACAAAACTGCAAGGGAAAATCAATAGAGGGCCTCGCTTTTTGACAGCCTTATATATAAGCTTCTGAGAGCTGCTCGTGTAATACTGTTATTATTATGTATTTTATCATCAGTTGTACGGACAAGAAAAAGAGCAATTTACTGTCCTTTGGAGTCATGTTTTCCATCTATAATTGCAAATCTAAATGAGGTTTTGATAATAAAGATGATAAAGCTGTTTACTTAGACACTGATTGCTACATAAGATAAAGAGACTACCTGTGAGGAATTAGTAATAACCTTTTTGGAAATGCAAATCCTTTTTTTCCCTCAGGTAAAAAATCAGGCTAGATTTTCACTGATACATATTTTTTTTATTTCAATGATTTATCTATTCCAAGCCGACTTTACCTTATGTCAAAAAAGTTTTAGAGCAATTGATACTCAAAATATCTTCTTTCTTTTTCCCATTCTAACTATATATCCAAGCTTTGAGATGA
Source organism: Chaenogobius annularis (assembly GCA_015082035.1). NCBI lineage: Eukaryota > Metazoa > Chordata > Actinopteri > Gobiiformes > Gobiidae > Chaenogobius > Chaenogobius annularis. The sequence goes on from BJKM01000005.1 coordinate 869,760, forward strand.
TTTTGATGTTTTTTTGTTTCGCTACAAGCAGTTGCCAGCTTATACATTTCTGAATATTACAGTGCAAAAAAATTTTCATCACACATTTCACACTTATTATGTTATTCTGGCGGCTCAAAGTGTCTTAGAATATTTAACTAAATAAATAGATTTGCATTGGCATTCAACATTTAAAGGATAACAATACTAAAAACTGCAATACTATATTGGCAAGTCATGGCACTAAAATTTCAACATTTGACACTGAGAAAAGTGCTTGATACTTACAATTTGGGTGAAGCTTTATATAAGGTTCCTTAGTAAACTATTTATATGGCATTAATAAGCACTTGTTATTTGTTTATAAGCACTTGGACAATTACTAACATTTGTCAATGGCTTATAATATCTTACAAATGTTAATAAGGACAAAATAGTAAGGAATAATTATCACAATTTGTGATAATACAGGAAAAAATAAATTGTGATTTTACAATTATGCTGTCCAATAGTGAACTCCGGTCTCCTTTACCACTACCACTTGGTTCTCGCCAGGTACATACAACAAAGTACAGTGAAAGATGTTTTTCTTTGTGAAACATACTGTGCAACACCAACTAAAATGTCAAATCAACAGTATACCGTGATGCGTTCATCCCTGTCGTCCAAACTGGTGCCATCTTTCCTCCAGGAGATGGTGGGTTCAGGGTGTCCGCGCGGGGGCTGACACTCCAGCACTGCAGGCTCACCCACGGCGACCATCACATCCACTGGGTTCTGTCTGAAGTCATCTCTGAGAACTGGAAACACAGAAAAGACCACAGTCACAATGGGTGCCAGATGTTACGAGTAAAATTTACTCAATTTTTTTCTTTTCTTTTTTTGATTTTGTGCCCATAGGCTTTATTGACAGGGGAGTAGTGTGAAATGGGGGATGAGAGAGAAGCAAGGACATGCATCGGAGTCAGGAATCAAACTCACGACACTGCGGCCGGCTGAACTCGGAGCCTGGCATACATGCGCTGTGCCTTAACCACCGGGCAGCTCTCGAGTGCACATTTACAAATGAGGCTAATTTCAAGGTTGTTGTAATTTCTCTCTAAAACACAAATTCTGCGCACAAGGTTTTTTAAAAAGAGCATTTTTAAAGTCAATCATCTTGAATAGTGTTCTTGAGGCCACTACTTTACCCACTTTAACAGCAGGATATTGTGTACTTGTCAATGAAAATACAACCCTCTGACATCCATTTGACGACAACATAATGAAGGGTTGTGGAAAGTCAAGGCATGATATTTTTCTTAACAGAAATTTGCTATTTTTTTCTTCTGGTTGTACTGAAAAACCTTTTTGAAACACAATGAGATTTTTGTGTGATAAACCCATGAAAAGGAATATGTCTTCATGTCTGACAGAAAAAAAGACAAGCCAACACAACTCTGCAGTGTACCAGTGAAAAATTTAAACAGAAAAGTTATACCATGGCAATTTATCATTTTTCCACAAGGGAAAACATTTCAAGCTGAACTGGAGGCCACGCAAGCTTGCATCCAATCCACCAAGTCAAAAAGATGAGTGTGATTTTGGTGGCCACAAGCTAGCTCCTTCCTGTCTCCTCTGAAAAGCCTCAAGATGCAAACTGCTCCAGAGAATTCCACTGAAGTGGAATGGCTTTTTAAAATAAAACTTGCTTCAAATGATCCCTAACTATTATTTGCATGATTACAACCAAGAAGAAATGCAAATATACCACAAGAAGAAATATTGCAAATAGGGCAACGTGGTGAAAATGGATGCATGATGAATCAAAACATCTTGCCAAACATTCCTGTTGCTGATGAGGTGAACAACATGTGCTAATGCGGACGCCCCGTGCATGAGTGACTGCCGCTAAGCGTTCCCAGTTTTAAATTACACAGACGGGAACAGGGAAGGGATTGGGGGGGGCTTCGAACCTGAACAAGAGAAGCCAATGGAACCTGCGCCAACAAAGAGCTAAAGCTAGAACTCGGTGGAGCTGGACTGGGGTGAAAAGACAGGAAACAATGGAGGAAAAGGCGTAATGACTCCCAGATGGCAGAAACCCATTCACCTCTTGGCATAAGGATTTGTATGTAACATGGAACTAAAGCAGGGCCCTGGATTCCCGAAGAGCGCCGCGGATATGGGAGAACAAATTGGGATGACCTTCTAATTGGATGCATTTGGGCCCCCGCGCATCTCTCTCCAGCCCCCTCCCCACAGCAGCTTCTGACCCGCGGAGCAGAGCCACGACCAGCCTCACTCCGGTTGACTGAAAGCTGATGGGAAACAGCTGTCCCAAGAAGACCACCCCCAACCCCCCCTTCACTCTACATCCTACAGCACCGGCCCGCTATGTCACACGATAAAAGGCCTTCCCCGTGGGACGCAAAAACATGGCTGAAGTTACAGACAGGAAGAGTCTAAAGTCCGTCTGACATGTACCGAGAGCAGGGCGCTTTGATTGATCTGCAGATTCTGATATGAACATTCCAATATCAATCCTACTACACATCTGGTAAATGATTTGGGTGAGGTCTCAGTCAAAATGTTTAATCAAGCAAATACCATGCTTTGATCAAGGAACTGTTCTTCAAACGATTGCCAAATTATCGACATTTCATAAGTTCATGGCAGCAGAGCCATAACCCATAACGTCAGGAATTTGTTCATATTTAGGATAGGAGAGAATCCAAAACACCTTATGAAAGACGGACTTCTTTTTCCAACACGATCCACCATTAAGAGAGGGATTAAAACACTAATTTATAAAGATTGACAGAATTTCCATTCATCTTAAAAGTAGATCTCCAGTTCCATTTTGCCATCTAAAAGTGTGGAGATTTCAAGAGAACTGTAACCAATTATTTCCCAAACATTTCATGTGATTTCAGACTCCACTGTGGATTAGACTGGATTAAGTGTCAACACTGAGTAAATGTCAGTTATAAACGTTACAAAGATTATGTCCCTTTTTCTTGAATTTGTCATTTTCCATGTAAGGTGTAATGTAAAGCTCTGCTAAATGAGTCAGCCAATCAAAGCAAGACCAGCCCTACTCCGACCGGATTTCAACACATATAATTGGCTGTGAAAGAAAGCACTTCAACAACAATGTCACTTTGCGAACTGAAATTATAGCGTTAGCTGTGCATTTTTTCAGCAACCTCACCTCACCGAAAATATTGCTTACTCCAGCTTTGAATAATCTTATGAAATACAGTGTGGCTCATTTGAGTTATGCAAAGTAAGCACTTGGAATAATTTGGACCATGTGTACGCAACGTTTATTTTCTCAAAATGAGAAGTCTAACTAGGTATTACGCTGCAACAAGAATTTATGCATGCCTGACTTAAAAACCATACAAGCATGCAATATGTAAATACTCATTGCCAAAACCAAAACCCATGATAAGAATTTGCCTTGCTGCTCCTTCCCTTTTCATACAAGTCTTTCTCTAATACACAAAATCAATTACAAAACAAACTTTATCCAGTACACTCCACAACATTTAATTCTGCTGCTTATGTCTTGCATCAATAGATAAACCTCCTAATGTTTATTTCACATGCTTAGAGTACAAATTTGCTTTCCAGCTAGGCGCCAGAATAATTTAAAACTAGTTTGAGCTGTGCAGGAATAAAAAGAGATTAATTAATGAATGAATTTAGCGGGCTTCATTTTTTATGTTGCCTGATTAACTCAACGTGAACAGCATGCCAAGCACCCCGACATTGAAGGCTTGTGAAGAAAGGACAACCACCAGCAATTACCTTTTGACTGCTTGCCGTTAAAAGTCAACATAATTTTAATGTTAGTGTGCTTTGATTGGGAAGTATTCTTAAATTTGTACAATTCAAGTGAATTTTAAAAACACAAGCCTCTATGCTTAATGTCTGGCTGCTATTGCTCCACTCACTAATTCATGTCTGTGTGATATTCTCAAATTGCACATGTTTACAATAAAAATGTTCTTTCTCACACAGATCTAAATCCACTCGCATGTAGGCCAAGCTCTGGACTACGTAATCCTGCTCTAGGTCCATACATGCCTGTTTAGCTGGAGCTTTGCACCTTTTGCTATCTTCTTTTGTGCCTTCATCTGAGTCCTGCAGATGAGAATCTCGCAGCCCACTTCAAAGCAGCAGCCCGTGGCCCTTGCTATCCTGGATCTGACAGTGTCTGACTTGTTGTTAGTCCTCCGGAGTCAGCCGAGGCATGAAAGAGCTACTACCACAACCCCGCGCCAATAAGCTTATGTGTAGACATGAGCGGCATGAAGAAGAAACACAATGTTAAGCCCAAAACACAATAAGAGCAAAATAGAAAGCGATATACAGGTATCACTACGCATCGCTATAAGATGTGACTGAGGGCAGGCTGCAAGTCAGTCAAAGCACATTATTCTTTCCAGAGGAAGAACAAATAATACTTACTAAGTGAGATTGGTAAATTGGCTAAAATCCAAGATGTACCCCACCTTCGACATATATTTGGGAAAATGGGCAAAAAAATTTTGCCATCATGTATCTGATAATGTATTACAAATTTGAAAAACATTTTAGCAAAACCTCCCCCAGTATATTTCTTCAAGTGCTTCATTTTGACCTTTACATTTATCACACTGTATATAAGACGTTGAGAAGAACCTGAAACTAAACCTGTTTTGCTCTTTTAGTTAGTGCCGCAGGTGCTTTTGAAAACCGCACATCTGGGCCGCCATTACTTTAGCACTGCTATAATTTAAATGTCCCCAAAATCAGCATTAACAATAATGCAATGTACTGATGCTTAAATATCAATTATAGCCCAGACTGGCCAAATGTAGGACACCAGCTGTGCAGAACTGCACTTCCAACTCCTATTAGAATGCTGCAGTATAATTAGTGCAGTGCCAATCTGCTGAGTAAAATGGCACTTTATATTTATTTTTTTATTTTTTTAGTTATCAAAAAGCTAATTGTATGATTGAAACAAAGAACATTGTCCAGAGGAGGCCATTTCACAAACTGTTATAATCACCAAAGTCAAAGCTGAATTAGCAAAAAGATGTGAACTTGAAAAGAAAAGAGAATTAAGTGTCACCATGACCTTCATTCTGGACCTAAACTCTTTAATTTAGCCAGTTTTGACTTTCACAATTATCTGGGTACAAAACAGAATTGGCACTTGTGTTTATATAATGTTGGTATTGGCAATAGGACCAAAATAACAGACCTACTTTATTAAATATGTGGGAATATACAGGAAAATTACACATGCAACCTGTGATGGTCAGACAAAATTGATTAGTTGAAAACACATTGTGCAGCCAAGTTTAGATCATTTTAGACTTATTTATAAATGAAAGCTTTAAATCTTTTCATAACATAATGTTTATATACTGTTACTTCTCTCAGACTTGGGACTCAGACCTTACTAAAATACATGACCTTTACATAAAACAAAGCAGCCAACTATTAAACTATTCAAAGTTTAAATATTGACCAGCACCAGTCTTAAATACACACCAGCATGCTTTGGATGAAACATCCCCGGGCTCTAACTTGGAAATATATAAATATAACAAATACCCTCTGCTCACCTTAAAAATACAGCAGTAAGCCAATCCCAGCAGATATGAAATCCTTGACTTTTCCCACAATCCATCTGGTGACCTCTCACTACTCCTCTACCTCTGCGCTTCTACCCATCGCCCTCCCTCCCTCCCCTCCCTCGCTCAGCCCTCACAAAATCAGTAGCCTGCAGAGCTGTAGGCTCCTCAGTGAAAAACAGCATGTTCAGCTCTTATAGGTGGTCGGATTGACACACAGACTGCATGCGCTTCAACAGGAAGTCTAAAGGGCCCTATATACCAGACACAATAGCATTATATGAACTACCAACCGAGCAAATCCAATAAAACTACGTTTCCTGCATATACAAATCATGTCATGCACATACATTAGCTCATGCAGACTACGCCACACAAGATTTGTTCAATTTATTCAAACTGGAATCCTACAGACATTTTTTTCATCGGAAACAAAAATTCACAACTTCCCTCCCAAAGCTGCTGTATTTAAATTACATCGTTCTGCGTAGAGATCATTACACCTAAAGACGCAGGGCAAAGTGATTATTCTGCACGCCAGGCTATAAATCTATCTACGCTAGTCATGCCAATTAACTCTACACAAAAAGGCTCTCACTGAGGTACCGCTCCAGGATATTTTGGTTTATCAAAATGGTATACCTTTTATTCCTACTTTCAGATCTTTCTTTGTTCAGCTGCATGGTGAGCATTTACGTACATTGACATTTGCTTTGTTTATGCTACAAAATCGACAGCCAGTGAAACAAAAAAGTATAAAATAATCATAACTTGCTCACTTCACAGCCTGGATCAACCTCAGCATGGTTTAAATGCGTTTAAATAATACATTCATTCACGTTCTTCCACAATTCATCCTTGCCAGAACACCAAGACACAAACTCAAGGATACACCGGACAGACAACAAAGTGAGCTAACATTCATTAGTAGAGGCAATTTACCAGCTAATTCACTTACATGTCTTTGAAAAGAAGGAGAAATGCCCTCAGAGAACTTACAAAAGAACATGCTCCACAAAAAAGGTCATAGCTTCCGGTTTTGTGGCCTGAAACTCATTAGTAGTAATTGGTCTATGCTTCATCAGTTGAAAAAATCAAACTACAAGTAGATACGAATGGACTGATATTTAATAGCATATTTGTTTCATTTGTTGCATTTATACACTGACTTACTACAAAGATAACATTAGTTCTAGTTACGGTATCATATCAAACTCCTGATCTTTTCTTCATTTATTCATCCCTTTTGTCAACAATCAGATAACAGGAAACTAAAAATCTCCAGGAAAAATATAAATGGAAAGTTATAACCCACTTATAATGATTTTTTTAAAAAATCTAGTGGAGAGTACCTTCATTTTAATCCATGAAGATGCTATTGGGTTGCCAAGTATGTTCCACAGTATGGCATAATCAATAAGTATTTGAGTAATTCCTGGTGTTTTAATTAGACCAAAATACCTTGAAACATGCATTCTCACAGATCTGACCTGTAACTTGGCCTGGTCTACAGAAAAAGATAAGTTAAATGTCATACAGTGGAACATTACAGGCAAAGCAATAACATCTCCATGCAGGCAAGCAGATCCTCCATCAGAAAGTTACGCAGTGCATCTTTAACCATAGGCTAATGTGCTGACAAAGATTATTATTTTATAATTTTTTTAGATTAAGACTAGAGTACTTACTAAAGCACTAGTGTTGTTGTTAAGCATTCTTTCCATATGGTGTGTGAAAAAAGCAACAGCGTAATGAGAGAAGAGCGCATGACAGACATATGATAGTAAACTTACGCAGCCTCTCCGTACAGTGACAGTAGTTCATACATATCACACCTGTGTCTGTCCATGCTCTGAACTACACCATGGGACACTTGATTGCTCTTCATCAGTTCATGGACATTGTTCTGACACTGTAATCCTGTTGATGCACATGCAGAACACATCAGTCCTGAGCAGCAGACGCTAAAACCAGTTAAAAGGATTGTGTAACCTTCTTTTAATCTCCACCACTCATCCTATCCCCCTGTAAGGAGAAAGACAGGAGGAAGACGAGGGGGGACGAGCTCAAAGAAGAACAAGGAAAGGACAGATATGGAAAGACATGGACTTGAAGCAGATTAGGGGAATTAGCGAAATGTCCAAAATCTGGGTGAATCTGAGGTTAGGAAGCTCTTATTGCTATTGGAAGAGCAGACTCAACACTAACACATACGGTCAGTACTATTTGTACTATAGCCAACAGTGATGTTCATTCTTCCCTTATTGTTTTGTTTCCGGATCAAAAGTCAAGGTCACTGAGTCGTTCTAGCTGTCTTACTCACCAGAACATGATATATCAGAAATGCCTGGAGGATATTATTTACATCAGGCACCAGTGCACAAGTCATGTATTGATTTGCTCCTTACTATGCAGAAGACAAATTTGAACAAATTTAAGATTCCTGCTACCCTGCACAAGAATGTTGTATTTTCTAATCAAAATAACCTACAATGAATAGATTGTATGAGTGATACAATGCACCGACAATTGATTTCAGTGAAGTAACACAAAGAAGAAAACAAGGTGAAACTGCAATATATAACAAATATAGTTGCAAATATTAAATACAAGAAACTAAAAATACTAAATGCAAAAAGTAATCTACTTATACTTATACTACTAATTTGTGTATCTACTTAACAGTGTCTAAATACCCCAAAGTTAATTATTGTAAGTTGTGAATTCATGCAAAAACAACTATTTCTACAGAAAAGTACTAGGAAATGCAAAAAGGCAGATTAAATTTATGATTCACGTCATGTCTTTTTTTCCTGTTGTGTGAAGCACTTTGGATTTCCTTGTGTACAAACTATGCTCTACAAATAAACGTGCCTTGTCTTACCATAATCTAAATTCGACTGTGACACATTTTGGTGGACTAAGACACCATTGACTAATGATTAGATTAAGGAGCTACATCCCAGGTAAATTCAGAAGAAATACTGGTACATCCTGCAATCAGTGACGGAGTTAAGAATAGACTAAACTATCAATTTGTTTTACTGCAGAAGAGATCAATAATAATAATAATAACTGACCATTGACCATCACCACACTCAACACAATTATCCTCACCCAGTGACATATAGTTTAGCCCAAAACATTGGCATTGCATATAACAAGAATCACAAGATGTGCCAATTAACCACTAGTGGTTACTCCGAACTAGTGTCCCCGTTTTTCCTTGTTACCAATGGGAACCAAATAAGCCAATGGGTGAGGTGGGAGCTTGGCTGACACTAACAAGGGACAGGACACAATCCGCATCTGTACACAAACGCCGTTCTGACAGGGCGTTGACAGAATCGGCTCTAATAAAAAGGCTAACCAACAATACCTCGAGTCTCCAGCTGCGGTGACCTACATGTAGAGATCAGTACCTTGCACCTTCCCATTGGGACATGACCTTCAACAAACCAGTCTTCTTCTAATTGCGCTACAAGATCTGGATTCCGCAGAGTTGTTTCGGACAAAGGAGATTCAACGCTGCCAAATAGCTTGTTGATTATGATAATGATTTTGATACCAGCGACACCTGAATCCTAGAAATAACAGGAAGCGAATGTCAATGAGGGATGAGAATAGGGGAACGCAACAAAACCAAATCAAGTCCTCTTCTTGTGAATAATGGGGTGTGCTGAAGGCTGTGGTGATGTGGCCTATTCTCTGAGGGGCCAAGAGTCCCCTGGTTTGAAAGAGCACAGACTAGCCACACACGCAGCACCCTTTAACCCTCTCATTAGTGTAATCCAGCATGAGAAGAGTAAATTGTCATGAATAAATCCACTTAGAAGGCAGCGAATGAAAGACGTTCCCCACTTTTGAGATGTGGCATTACCATTTCAATAAGCATTGCCGTGCTGTAAGAGCTTTGGCAGTGTATGACAGGGTAATTGGGAGACATTAATGAGTAGATAAAATACAGTTAGTGGAGAGAGCCAGCAAAAGAATGACAATTAATGTTTTAACGATAGAAAAAAAAAGTCTAGATTTTTAGAGTATTGGGTGAATACAGCTGGTGAAAATTTGCCATCTTTGTTTGTGTAACAAAAGAAAAGGTGTGCAGACTACAGACCTTAAGACATATTTTTCAGCCGCCATTGCTTGAGGAGAATGACCTTAGAATGAATGTGTGGAAAAATACTCTCAAAGGGATTCACTGACTTCTAAATAAGCAGCTATCATGAACTGTACACACAAAGAAAAAGCAAGGAAAAAAATGCAAAATGGGCTAAACTTCAGGGTGTGAGCAATTACCGTACGAAGCAAGCATTAATCCAGCGCTCCAAGGCCAGCGCACTGTCTAAAGTAGTCGAACTAAATGGGCGTAATTAAAGCAGCTACCTGACCTTTGTTTGGGAGAGGAGGCACATGGAAGTAATACACAGAAAAACCCAGGAGGGCTGCTCTGAAGGAGAGGTCAAAACGAGAGGAAGAGGAGAGAGGAGGGAGGAAGAGCTGCATGTACTAAGGCAGGAGACGAGGAGAAAAGTGAGCAAGACAAAAGCAGAGAGGAACAAGCACAGACACAAAGAAACAAAGAGGGTGCAGTGGAGCAAAGAGATAGAATCGAGTCAAATCAACCGGCGGGTTTAAATCTGTAAACTCTGCTAGATTTAGATACTAAAATGTCAAACTCAATTTCGATTGATACTCATTACAACGATGATATAAAAACAACACCTTTTTAGACGACAGAATGACATTTTCAACAATAAATAATAGTAGTTTATTTAAGTATCTATGTTTCACAACCCTAACTAGATTTATAGATAGCATTACAAAATTATAATGATTCTACCATATTTACCTACAATTTGAATTGCAGCCAAGGGCATTAGCCTACAACTTTCAACGCATTAGGAACATGTATCAATAAGGAACAATTTGAGATTGAAGAAGAGTATATAGTAGGAGGATATGCAGAAAATTGTCGAAGCCTAGATTTGAACACAAGGCGCCAACTGCACATGGAGCCTGGCATATGTGCTGCCACCTTAACCACTCAACCACCATTTCTAGTTTTGGCAACAATGGTTTATAACAAGGCTCGAATGGGAGCTTTGTTTCAACACAGAACAAAGCTTTACTGATTTGAAAGAGTAACTACAACTTACGCACAATTTGAGTGTTCCAAAGCGTTACCAGCTATCACGTTAACTGCAACTCTGGCCATATCCAAACCTTGCTCAATCTCGTAATCATTTCTGGGATTGACTTTAGACACTCAGAACTCTGAAATCATACACAAAAAAAGTATACATTTGCAGAAGCTTTCAAACAATCGGAGAATTTGAATAGAACTGTCACTGCTATTGTACCGAAGCATATTTAGATGGGAACATGTAGAACATTGACAGAAAGCTTTATTTGGATAGTAAATCCTATAGTCAGAAGGCCCCAATATATCAGAAGTCTTAACCTTCAAGTTCTCCTATAGACACTTACAATTGCAGCTTTGTCTTTCCTTCATAACACACCCCATGGTACTTGCATTCTCCTTTCCTGTCATCAATCTACAAGACAATCCAAGGCCCTGGAGAGACAGTGCTGAAACAGGCACGTATGTAAACCCCAGTATAGCAGAGCCTATGAGGAAAAGAAGACGTATAAATTACACTTTCGACAGGATCATAGTCTAATTCCACTGATATATTTGAGAGTGGGGCATTATATTCTGGGTTATATTGTGTGGAATGACAGGCGCTCATCCTGCAAGGGGATACACAACATAGCACAACAATGCGTTTATTAAACTGGGGGAAAATTACATTATCATGACAGCGAGGGATGCTGACAGTGCACGTACCCAGATAGGGGAGTCACATGACCGGGAGGCAAGTAGTCGACACTGTCCCACACATGGCTGCCTGACAGATGAAGACCAGGGTAAAAAACCTTGAATGTGCGCTTCATTTAAGACCAGTCACTTTTCACCTGACTGATAATGATAACAGCCTCAGAAAGACTGTGACAGCAGTGGTCTCTACAGGCATCATTCAATACAAAACTGGTCAATTTGGCAAAAAAGGAATTTATAAATAGTTTGAAGCATTAATTTGAGCAGAATTTTGTTAGTGTGTATTTTGTTACAGTGAAAACTCAATAAGGGCTTGTTTAAAGGTAACCACACCTACCTCATTACTGCATTCCAGTAGTAATGATGGAGTAATGATTTATAGTTGGTTTGGTTTTGCCAAAAGTGTGAATGGACGGACAGAAATGTGGCAGCCATTCTGCATCTTTCCGAGCAACAGCTTCAATATACCAACTCACGAAAATCTTCCTTGATGCTGAAACAGGAAAAGTGTAGAAGTATTTTTAAACGTGCTATTATTTTACATAGACTTACTCTGACAATTTTTCCCTTCTTTTGTGTGTATAATCCCACCACACAAATCAAGCATTCTTTATTGATAATGTAAACGACAAATTCTGTGTTTATTTGAGAAAATTTCCCACATTCTTCTCTAACGCTTTTCCTAGTGTGCAAAGCAACATTTGAGAAGCAAATGTTACACTCCCATAAACAAGTTCTAATACGAACCATCAAAGACAAATAAATCCTCACATTCAAAACCCCTTTGATTGCTTTCGGTTTATTTTACACCTCACTATTCCGCTTTCTAAGACCCGCTTGTCTCCTTCAGCAGTTGTCTTTGGACGCTCTAATACTACCAAAACTAAAAAGAATGGTGATTTAGAGCCGGGATGGGGGAAGAATATAACGACAAGCTTGTTTGGTTTGGAAGCGAGCTTGCGTTGGGGAGGAATGAATAGGAGAGGGAAATGAATGAGGGGTGAAAGATGAAACTTTAATGATCCCTCTGGGGAGTGGGCTCTCGGAGCAGGAGCCTGGAGAAGGACGACGATAAGAGGCCGGCAAATGCAGGGAGTTGTAGTTAGAACAAGTAATTAACACGAGGGTAAACACAATAGGGGTTTTTCTCAAACAGAGATGTGTGGAGTTTAAGCGTATGAGAAAAGTGGTATGTGGTAACGTCAATATGTAAAGTTGAGATTTGGCATTTGTTTTTTCTATTTACAACAGGTTCAAGCACAAGCCACGAATAAACCTAGGACTGGTTAAAACTAGTAAACTTGAAATATGGTGATGCCAAGTAGAAACTAGTTTAAAGTAAAAGTTGAACAATGAACCATACTAAACCAGGACAAGATCTAAACTAAAAATCTCAACAGATATTAAGACCGACTGTATACAATAAGATCCAAACAAATAATTGGAGGCATTATATGGACCATGACAGCAACAATAAATAGAGTGATTTACTTCCAGACTTTGTACAGTCTTTATTTGTGAGATATTGGGCAGCTCTAACCATATGTGTGTGGGATTTGCCAGGTTTTAAAGGTTTTACCATATGTCTGGGTTAAAGGAAACGATCCATATGCGCAGATGGAGGAACAGGCTAAGGAAAAGGAGCAACAGAAGACAGATTGAGGAGAGGAAGGAGGAAACCAAGGGGGGATTGTACTGGAGTGGTCCCCAGCTCTTTAATTGGTAGCAAACAAGAGGTCTTTGAATAAACACCCGACACAAGAAAGAGCCAGGATCGTTTTTCCTCCTACTCGCGCTATTTCTTCTATTTCTGCTGCTCCAAATAGCCATGCAAGGGCCAATTACCATTCACAAGGTATACCAGCATCTGAAAGTATGAAAACTACAACATTTGCGTCACACCATTCCATTGGCATTAGGCTGACGAAGCAATACCAAGAAGTGACAAAAAAATAGAGCAGAATTCTTCAACGGCTTGCATGGAAATGAATCAAACTGCAGCTGAAAAATGATAAATGGCATCCACGTTGGTAATTTACAATAACCGCAGGATCCAGGAAAAAACTCGAAATGTGTGAAGCAAGGCGCAGCATGGACACACAATGAGGGAAAAACACAAAAATAACATTTGACTACCGTAGAATAAACCACAAAAAGAAATGGTGTATTGATTTTGGAGAACTTTGCAAAAAAGAATCTGAATTTCTGATTTTAGTGATGGCTCAGTGGCACCAGTGCAATCAAAGAAAATGGATCTGTAAATTTCTCACTTGATTTCTGATAGCAGGTATTGTAGAACTGCTCCTTCTCAAGTAGCCAAGAAGCAGAATCCAGATTTTGTCAGTGATAGAAAGAAATGTAGAAAAAAAAATAGCAAATAAATCAAATGACATGTAAATAGAGGTGGGAGATATATCAAAACATTTATAATATCGCAATAAAAAATGTATAATATGATTTTATAGGAGATATGCAAGATTACAATATCAAGAGCATCATCTATAATTAAAAGTATTAGAAAAAAGCTCAAGAAGAGACAGAACTGTTAGGGTATAAAGTGATATTTCTGCTTCTTTGTGATGAATTTCATAGTGCGTTCATGTTTTGTGCAAGAGCGAGACATTTACAGGCACATTTCAGCACGACTGATGCGACGTTAAAATATAGTCAATATTGTCTACCTCTGCGTGTAGATTATAATTATTTGGATGCAAACTGTACTGGAGATTGAATTGTATGAATAAGGATGTCCCATGAATGTTCATAATATCTAATTATTATCTTAATTCAAGGATAAATGTAATTGGAATCTCTCTAAGAATTCAAGAACCAATTTTAGCTATTTAAATCTTATCAAAAACTACAACGTCTTTCTTTATCTATTGCTCAATTTTTTATTTATTTTAAAAAATTTAAATAAGTCATGTGCATCCAAACCCCACCCCAAGTAAAACTAATCAAATTAAACCTGGACATTTCATTGCTTTAAATCTTGCAGATGCATAATATTTTCATCAAAATTGCTGTACCATATGAATTACATTCTGGCCTACTCCTAGGTCATTATTAGGCTGGCCAAATCCCAGTGTGTTCAAGCCTCTTCTTCCTCCCTGCTTCCCTTTCACTCATCACCCGTCCCAGCTGTCTGTCCTCCGCTTCCCTTCTCTCGTGTATGTCTGTCGCCAGGACAACCCAACTAAACATTTCACAAATTCCAAATATAACAACATGGGAGTAACTCCGATCCCCCCATGTCTCTATACTTATGAATCCCAAGGCATTTCAACTTTTTTTTTTTCCATTTCTTTTGCTTTTCGGTCTCTCCCTAATTATCTGTCTGTGGACGTTGGTAGCCTGCACCACCCTCCCCCTTTTACACCTCGGCCTACTCCAGCCCGCTATACGGAGAGACCCTGATGAATAATTTCACGTTCCTCTAGCCTCCTCTTTCTCCCGTCTTCAAATTGATTATCGTACAGAAAGCACAGCTAAAAGAGCAGCCCACAGGGTAATTTGTCTTTCTGACGAACGGAATCTGAGGATAGGTGTGGGGGGCAGGGAGAAGCGGGAGGCCTCCAAATGATATGCGCAGAAGAAGTAGCAGAAAGTGAAGTATTAAAAAAACATGATTGGTATTGGTTGCTTTGCCCGTCTGCGCCTGTGATAGCTCATTCCGTTTGATGTGGTGGTCAGAAGGCACAAACGGGCCAAGTGGACATTTGCATTTTAAAAAGTGGGTAAGAAGAAGAAGCACGGTACCTGAGAAGCATCATAATTGCACTTTGCGGCTAATACCGGCAACTCTGTCATCAGTGCTTTATTTGGTAAATCCCTATGACAAACAGTGGAGCAGCCCTTAGGCAATAAACATTCATCTGTCAATGTTTGAATTCAAATAAATATGGCCGACTGATGTGCTGTCAGCGGGCCTCCAGGTGTTTGCAATCTCCTCTCACAATGGCGCTCCCGCTGGTTGGCATGCCAGGCAGCAGTGATGACAGGGGAGCCAAGCTATCATTTGGCCACCACAGGAAAGATCACTAAGTGTGCCTACAGTCGCCCCGACATATCATTACATCCCTATGAGGCAGCGCTGTGTTGAAATACATGCACAGTCAAATCTGCAGCAACATTAGGTGACTCATCTGAATGGATGAGTGCAAATAAACAGGCCAAGCACGGGTCAACGAGATGCATCACGGTGAGGCAATTATGGCAGAGGCAAGCGCACACCTGGTCGGCAGAGGTGTGATGCGGGGAATTTTTGATGCATTTTGGACGCATCGCTTCTGAATTGAAAGTGATAAGCTCTCAAAGATTTGTAAACGTTTGCAGAGGATGAATTTTTGAAGTTACAGATAAGCTGGGAGTTGCTTTAATTCATTTATTTGACAGGGGCATATTATTATTATATATTAATGAAAATGTGCACCAGTGTAAATATACCAGATTATAGCTGAGATGCTCCCCCTGTTGTGCCTAGGCAGCAGGTAACACAGAAGTACAAAGCAGAAGTACAAAACAAAAAAGAGTAAAAGGCCAATATTGGGTTATTATGAATGGTGTTTTAAGGTAATTCTACAAGTATTCTAATGAAAGTAGACACATTGCAATTGTGAATACAGTATTATGAATAATGTGCAACTTTCAATGTGTGGCCTTACAAGCGTTTCATAAACACACAAACATTCAAAGTGTGAATAGTTTTCCTGTAGTTGCATCAGACTGACCCCAAAGAGTGCAACTAAGTCGAGAAATGCAAAGTTGTATTGACAGGCTGTAAACTGCTTATGGGGCGTGTTACTGCAGGTCTAAGAGCAATTAGCAGCTTCTGTGACTAAACATGATTCAGAAAAATTCACAAAGTCCAACTCAGCAGTGGTGGGTCCAAGTGGCATTCAGGAGAGTATGAGTAACTGTCGTTGAGCAATAATTATCATCATTATTTAATTTAGTTAATCATTCATCACTCAACAAGTGAGTTTACAAGGAAGGGGAGAAGAAGACCTCCAACAAGAGCAAATGTGAAAGATGGTATGTCTTCACCCATAATGCTTTGCAGCTCAATCTCCAAGTTTCTAGCCCAGAGGTTCCTAAACTTCTCAAGCAGTCTTTCTTTCCATTTCGCAAATGCACGTCAATCAACTGCTTCTTTGTCTGCAGAAATATTTTCTAGCAAGACTTACAAAGATGTGTGTGGATTTGCACTAAGTAGAGAAGGGGCTCAAATTAGTATTAAAGAGTGATCAATGAAAATAAATAATGCAAAAATGCAAAAACTAAGGAATAATTATTAAAAAAAACATACAAACTACAGTATTAGCCAGATTAAAAATGACAAGACAAAATTAAACTAGTATTCATGTGGGACTGCACTAAAACCAATGAAACGCCTGACAGTCTAACAACCAGCTCAAGCAAGTAATAATTTTATTCCAAAACCAATCGGTGCCATACATTTTTTTTCAAAGTCTTGCCAACTTTTCAGCATCATCTTTGATTGTCGGCTAAGTTAAGTTAGCTGAATCAGCCCCCACCCAACTACCTTTCATCTGTTTCCTCTCTCCTGCATGTACCCCTTCATCACTTCTCCCATGTGCTTTTCTTGTCTCCAACTTCTCTGTCTACTGACTCTCATTGCCTTTGTTTCCTCAGCGCCGTGGCACCATCTTTCATTTGGTCTGTGCTCCTCCCCACATCCCCTTTTTTTTCACACTGTAATGTCTTTCCTCGATGTTTGCTGCTTTTTAGGGCCTACGCTTTCCCCGTATTTTTTTGTCTTCTGCTCTCCCCAATGCTGTTGTGCGCTTTCAACCCCCACTCCCTGAAAAAGCCCTCCTAATGGATCCCATGTCAGCAGAATACCAGAGTAAACCACACAACTGTACTGTGGCTTCATGGCTGTCTCGGCTTCAGCGTCTATAGCTCGACTTAAAAATCGAGAGAAAACTGAACAGTAGCAAAGCAAAGTGAATTTTTGATAGTGACGTACAGCTGGAATTGCTTCTCTAGACACAAGAGCAGACAACATACTTATATAGCAAATATAAGTTTTCTTTTTCAAGTATTTCATAAAAATGGTGGTCTGAAAAGTTTTACACTGTATTTGACAGAGCATAGTTTTTAGTTTCAGGTTTTGAAATTGAACATTTTGGCAAAATATCCCTCAACTTGCTGGAAACCTTTTTAAATAAAATTGGAATATCAGCCCAATTGATCATGTGTGGTTTCCAAACTTTTTTAGTTTTGAGTACTCCCTAAGCATTCATACGAGCTCAGGTTTTAGATAAATAAATGGGTTTACTATGGCGGTATATTGCAATTATTATTTCTTTACTTACATTTTCTTGTTTTAATGATGTATGCCCACAATCTTCCAAAAAGATGCAACATTTACAAAAATATATATATATATTTTTTTCACATTCTGATTTTTCACATTCTTTCAAAATCTGAAACCCCTTACACCTTGGTAAGTGCCCTCGTACTCCCAGAGGTCTGCGTACCCCTGGCTGGGAAACACTGATGTATGTTACTGTTTAAAAAAATTATAAAGCCAAATAAAAATAAAGAAGTTTGGATTGGACACAACGCTCTGGAAATTATAAATAGATATTCACATTATTTTAAGAGCAGCCAAGAACAGCCTTGAAACCACGGTGAAGTCTTAATAGTGTAAATTGTGGCCATATGGTGAGAGGTTTATTGATTCAAATGATATGAAAAACATGGGAAGTTTAATAAACTTATGTCCCTTTTGGAGTGAGAAATTGTTTTATCTGTGCTACAGGGTGCAGTTTTCCAGAGGGAAGTCAATTTTCACAGCAGCCAGTAAAACCTGCTACAGTGGATATATGCAGAAACAGCAGGAAGTGGAGCATAGTTGGAGTCCTCTGGCAGCGCAATGAGACAGAGGCAGACAGGGCCGCGGGGGTCCAGAGTCCGCTCAGAGGGACACTGTGATAGACGAGCCAATAAGACACTGACGGGGACAAACTGTCACATGTGAGGCCGGCCCTCCACGCCACAGGTACAACAGCAGCACAGGCAAACGCACTGGCAGTGACAAATGGAGCCAATTTCCATTTATTTATCTATGTGTTGTGTGAAGCCCTGCACACATGTTGGAGTGCACCCCATAAATCTTTATCCTGTTAAGGCAACTCCAATAAACAGACACATTAGCCCTCCCAAAGAGCTAGGGCTAATCAAGCATACAGTCACACAACCCGGAAAGAACACATTTCTAAGAAAATGCACTTTCAAGTTCACATCAAGGAAACAATTATAAAACCACTGCAGACAGGGGACCTCATGCAAGTTGATGAGAACACACAAATTATGTTCAGCAGAAGGGCTTACTAAACAGTCCTCGAAAGAAAAATGAAAGGACAGAGTCTAGTCACAGGAGAAAATCTGCAGCTAAGCCTCTTCACTTATAAGCCAATAATATGTTTTTGCTGTGGAGATGGAAAGGTTTAGAGAAAGTGATGGGGTCAGGGCACACCTGTCAAGCGTCAGGGTTTGGCCCGGATTAGCCCAGATTTCAAGGATGTCTCCCGCCATTTTTTCCATTTGGTTTCTTCCCTTACATTCAGCAATTTGCATGAGCTCCAAATACTGTCTATTTCATATTTTGTTCATCTCTTTAAAAGTTTTTATATGCATGATTATGTGACTTTGCTCAATGGCAAATTTGATTAATTTAATTTCAAACAAACTAGGGCTGCAAAAACGAATCGACTAATCGTGACTTCTAAAAACACATTTTATAACAAAAACGGCAACATTATTAATAAATCAAAATGTCCAAAAAGATCAGATCAGATTTTCCTCAATAATACACTTTATTCATAGATATAGTAGAAAAAGATTCAGTTATAGTCATCTGGATTCTGTTTTAGAAAAAACAATACGTTTCGACTCTCATCCAAGAGTCATTCTCAATCAGTGAAACAAGTCTGAGAACTCCTGTTTCATTCATAGATATAGTCTGTTTAAAATCCTTCAGTTTCAATATATAATGGGAATAACATTTTGACTAGTAAACTAATCTAAAAACGAATTAATCACTTAGTTCGACTACTAAAATAATAGTTGTGTGTGACAGCCCTAAAACACACTATTCTACATTTTTCCTATAACACAAATTTATTTTTTCTCCTCGTGGGCAAAAAAGTTACCGCAACAAGACAAAAATAGGAGGCAATGATGCACCGCCAATGTTGAACACATGTTACCAGACCCAAAGATTTCATTGCCTCCCGGGATACTGCAGGCTGACAGGTATGGGTGAGGGGCGGCTTCACAGCGTTTACATTTGATACGGCCTGGAAATTGTCTGCTAGTGCGGCACCCACTTGAGGAGACACAAGCAGCCTGCCTGTCTGTCTGCTGCCTACAGTACAGCGCCGCGGTATCACATGACAGTAAGCCCCTCCTCATTAACCCTGCTGTCTGAGGCCTTCCCCCTACACAAACAGAAACATCATCGGCATCAACACCCAATCACCGGACCACTCTCTGGACCTGCAATTACTCAGCCGTTTACAACAGCACAGAGGCATTTTACACTCCGTGGCTTCAACTCTCCCTGCTGCTTTTGTCATTCTCATTCTTTCACTGCGTGCCAAGCATCCACTGGTGTGAATGGTTGGATTTAATTAGCGCTGCGCCCGTATGGATTAGCGTACAGACAGACACGTGTGCCAGTATGTCACCATCCCAGCGCACAACACTGCCCTTGGTGGCGTGCATACAAGACTTGCACACATGAGTAGACACAGCAGAGGGATATGCAAAAGTGGGGGCTCGGCAGCTCTGTAATCAGGTGATTCCTGCGCAGTAAATTTAATTGGTTTTAGCAGCAGTGCAAAGAAAACGTTAGGGTTGGCTTGCCACGCCATGTGTAGAGAGAAGGAGGGACAGCTGCGAGGACTGGCCACATGTAGGAAGGGAGCCCACTGAACATATTGCTAAATGGATTATTTTTAAAAAGCAGCGAACTTGAGAAACAACATACTGTCGCTCTGGCAATGTAGTGATGCAGATGGATGAAGGAGCAAATATTTGGAACAGGCCCGATGAATATGGATCACTTTGCACCATTTTATTTTCACCTCAATACCTTGCAAATAGAAAAAAATAAATATAGAGAAAAAAATTGCTTCATTCCGTAGATCACAATTGAGTGAATTGAAATGACTGTATTCGCTACCCTCAAGCAAATGCCTAAAGGCGTAAAAATAACACTGAAATACTACAATATAATGTCAATAATTACATTTTCCATCTGAAGGTAAGCTAACTACCAGCCAGTTAAATACATGATGAACGTGTCTCCTGTGCACCCAGGCTTGGGCAAGGACCAAAGAAAACACTGCTCATGACTGTGTAGCTGAACAAGAAATTATTGTTTATGTTGTTTATCTTCATATTGGCCTTAGAACTGGGCAGACTGAAAAATATATTTAGAAAAAATAATGATATAACTATTTACTTATTTGTATTCATGGTCATACAATTGTTTAAACACTTGTCTTATAGATGCCAAAGACTACACGCTTTTACTCTACTTTACAAAAACATAATTTGTAACCTGTGTCCACGATTTCCATCAGAGAAACATATGGTCTGGAAAGAAAAAATAACACAACTGGGAATCAGAGTAGATTTCGGCATAATCAACGAGCAAAGCACTAAACTCTGTAAAGCTGATATATGTTTAAGTTTTAGATTTTGTTCTGAATGTTAAGGAAATATTCAAGCAGAGATGTTTTCCATATTTGAGAGACATATAAGAGAGGCTGGGAACATGCACTCAATGGTCTAGTTCCACACCCTTCTGTAGTGAATAGAAAGTAGGGTCTGACTCGGCAGGTGACAAAAACACAGATCCATCAACACCACCATCTTATAACCTTTACCCTATAGCACTAACAAAATAAAGAGCGACTTTAGTCCACCGGAGTTGCTCTATTCTGATGACCTATGACATTGTTGTAGAGGCTTCACTCAAGTGTCTATTTTGGTCTCCGAAAGCGAGAGAGAGAGTAAGTGGAGCAGAACATTTCTCCTCTTAATAAAACCAATATAGTGCTGGATTTCCTTTTGGTTGGTCTAGATGTGAAATTATCCACTCTACGACTCAATAAGGCGAACCTATTGATCTGCAATTTAAACAAACTATACCGTTATGCCACAATGGGCTCATCACACTGGTCAAATTAACCAATCAATGCTGCTCTGGATCTATTCAGATCAATAGATGCAGTTTGTTTTAAAATTCAATTCAGTTCATTTTTTGAACAAGTTCAGAAATACATTTCTGTTTTTTCACATTGAATTAAACAATCTAAATGTTGTTCTAAATATCTGCAACAATGTATGACAATATATACTATTATTTGCAAATAAACACTGGTTTAAACATTTTGTGCAACTAAGCACTATATGAATAAAACTATAATCTAGCAGTTATAGCCCCTAGATAGATAACAATAAGCTGACTACTTTACAAGATTCAGCACAACCTAGACCCAACTATGGAGAAATGGGAAGAGAATAAGCAGAAGAAGTGACGTTTCCTTTGTGGCCTATATTCATTCTCCATAGAAAAACATGGCCTTATGTGTAGGAGAGCGAAGAAGGGTCAGGACATGGTACTGCTAATTAGCATGATAGCTGGTCCTAAACAGATAAACCTTGAAAAAGATGTCAAAACATTTTTTATTATTACGTTGACATCCATTTGCACAATTCATCTCTTTAAGGCAGCGTGTGTCCAAATTAATTGGTTTGTTGTCGTTCGCACCATTTGTCGACGCTCCGCTTGACATTCACATCGAACCGCTCGGAGGGTCGGAAGAAAAAAGCACAGGTCATCATTTCCAGTTGTTTGTCTGTAATTTACATAGCGGGGAACAGTAAAATAGCCCGAGACTGGAACCTGAGATTAAGATCAGTATGTGTCTCTTATCCAGGTAGTCTAATAGTGTCCATTGGAGTGTGCAAGCAAACATGCATGAGCCGCTAGAGGCGTCATGTTTGCAAACGTGTTGTTTTGTTCAAAAAGTGAATAGAAGTGACAGGGAAGACTATTAAACATGGCAGCGTGAGTGTATACAGCCACCAACGTAAGAATGTTTCCCCCGCTGTGTGTTCACGGGACTGTAAAGCTCCGTGAGTCACTCCC
Source organism: Chaenogobius annularis (assembly GCA_015082035.1). Taxonomy (NCBI): domain Eukaryota; kingdom Metazoa; phylum Chordata; class Actinopteri; order Gobiiformes; family Gobiidae; genus Chaenogobius; species Chaenogobius annularis. The sequence goes on from BJKM01000005.1 coordinate 892,390, forward strand.
AACCAGAAGCAATTTAGTTCTGGAGTCATCTTGCTGTGCCGTTGCCCCCCGCTACACTACAACCACAGCAGAAGGAAAAGCATTAATACCTATTAGACTTGTGTGTCTATTCCCTATATGTTACAGCAGAGTCAGATTAAACTCTAGTGGTGCGTGAGTGAAATGAATGTTGTGCAAACAGCATGGCTTATATGGGCACTTAAGCTTAGCAAAAGCAAATGTAAAAGTTGTCCTATTGTAGAACAGTCAAGTTTCCATTTACTCTCAATGGTGCGCCTATAGAATGAAGGCCGGGCAGTGGTTGAGTGGTTTGCGTCCCTGCCTCACAGAATGAAGGTCCTGGACTCAATTCCTGGGAGAATGTTAGCATGTTCGCCCCGATTTCCTCCTGGGGCTCCAGTTCACCCCACCAACCTTAACCATGCGCATGTAGCAACCTAAAACATGCGCAGTAAGCTAATCCTCCGGCTAAGTACTTCTGGCCATGAATCTAGCCTAACCCCAGCAACACTGAACAATGGGTCAAATACTGAGGTCAAATTTCCTCGGGCAATAAAGTGAATCTTAACCTATGAACCCTGATCTTGATTTGAACTCCCTGCTACAATACAAAGCCAATCATTTGATATGGGTGTTTTTATATTTTTTTTAAAAGATGAATGCAATTTTTTAAAAACGTTTGTCCATAAATAACAGTTGATGAGGTTCCAATATATCTAAATCAGTCTTTGACCTTTTAGCAATTTACTAAATGCCATCACTTCAACATTTCCAATATTCTGGGGGATACATTTGCATAAAATATCATAAACAGCCTATGAAATATTGATGTTTTAAATCACTTTCTAAGGTCACACAATAACCTTTGGTTATAACCTTTGACATCCTCACCTCACCTCCACCACCAACGGACAAAACAAATCTGGGCAAAATTAAAGTTTCACCTCATTAACCTCATTAAACCCTGAGGTTTCCACGTTTTTGTAGTGTTTTCTAGCAGAGAAGGAGGGTCTAAGGACAGGATGCTGGGACAGTTGTCATTTGCTAAATCCCTGTGAGCATTGTTAATATGCTTCTCTATTTCATTGTCGACATAGAGGCTACTGCTGTTGTGATTCTGGGCGTCACAAAATAAATTGAGTTGAATTAATAATAATATAACTTTTTTATACATAACTCGATTAACTATATTCTGAAAGTTTAAACTGTCATCTACACATTTGTCAAATATTAAGAAAACTAACAAAGATACAAATTATTCAAAATGGGTTCAACAGTGTCACAGGTCAAAGCACATTAATCCCCACATTCCCATAATATCACTCCAAGGCATTTAATTCAATTAGGTAGAGCGAGAAGAGCTGTGTGCACAATGGAGTCAAAGGGCTAATCAAACAGATAGAATTTCTCTCAAATATAAGCTCCACATACGCTCATCCTCTTGGCCTCTGTTTCTTCAGATATTTGCCGCCCATTGCAGCGCTCCCTCAGTCCATCCCCCATGGCAATGCGAGGCGGGCAACTGTATCTGCTCTATTACACAGTCTCTAGAGATATCAGCCTTTTCAGCATGCAGTGCAGCTCAACACACACAAACACACACACACATATAAGTGCACACACAAACAGTGGATAGCTCAGGTCGGAGATAATCAATGCCAACAGAGCAGCAGTGGAGGAGAGATACTGTGGAGTGAGGAAAGAGGCGAACCCAAGGCCAAGTTCTACTCAAACAAGCAAAACCCAGACTGAAAATAAAGGGAGAATATATAGGCTGAGGAGCGCCCCCCACCAATATTTGCAATGCTTTGGTCTCAGAGGAACATTCCATATGAAGTCTCAAAGGAATTCAAGGGTGCGTTGCATACTGTATCTCAAGGTCAGTCCATACCGTGTTTGGGTCGGACATTTTAGCTTCAAAGTAATTTGGTTATGCTCATTTTCTATGACTGAGAAACAGACACATTTAGAATAGGCATCTTATAAACACATTTTTAGGAGACAAAAAAACAGAAAGAAAAAACAAAACAAATACATTTTTCTTTATGGTGTAGACCCAGATTGTTTTGTTTTGTTTTTATTATTTTTTTATTAGGGTCAAAGTTATTGCACCAAAACCTCAAAACTAAAATGCTATGCTTCATTATTTATTTACTTGGTCAATGTTGCATTTCCTTCTAGCAGCAATTGACTTGAATTTAAGTTGCTTGGATAGGGAACATACTTTTTATAATGTGGCAATTACGGCTGGTTCGAGCATAAACACTAGTCAGTAGGGCAGAAAGAATGGAAGCGAGCAATTTCAAATGCTAGAAATAAATGTCATGAAAATATGCGTATCCAAATATGCATCTCTTGATTGGCAGATGCTATGCTTTTCTTTTACTATTTGCATTCTTACAAGTACAAGCCAATGAAAACACACGGCACCAAAGTATTTATAAAGGACGATTCATGTATGCCGGGAAAGAGAATAAGTGACAGAAAGTATTCAGGGCTGAGGAGTGACAGCGCTCCTACATCACGTCCCTGTTCCCACCGCGTGCTGTCAACAAACCTCAAGCAACAACTGACGAGACGCGCAGGTGTCCGATGGCTATTAGGGTAGAAAAAAAATCTTGCTTATCTGTCAGCGCTGAGAAGCAGTTAGGGGAACGGCCTGTCAATTAAACAAGAGCTCATCTCTAGCAGCCTTAAGAAGAGGGGTCAGGAGAGACACCAGATATGTGTCAGTCCACACGGGGAGGGAGAGGATGATTCAACAGCTTATTCCTCCTGGCATTTCAGCGGTATGATAGAGGGAATATAAGACTACTATCAAAATATCAGCCAAAAATATAGGTGAAGATAAGCAAAATATATATAGAATTACTAGTCTGATGGAGATTGGGGTATTCAAGGTAATGGTGTCTTGGTAGGTACTATATATATTTACAATTTGACTTGGGTTTTAGATATAGGCACCATTTTGAGGCTTTTCGATGATTTTTTGAATTGAATTGTTAATTTCTATAGCAACAGTTGTTCGATCAAATTTGATATGGAAAAGGTTAATAATGGTTGTATCAAAATATCATACACACACAGACAAAAGAAAAGAAAAAGTTGTAGAAGATCCAAGGGTTTTTCTGGGTCTGGGAACTACAATTACAACTATATTTGTTATCAGAAGTCAACTGGGCCTGCATGATATAGCAAATTAAAAAAAGAACATCAGCATATCTTCAGACAAAAACAAAGTGAATGAGAAAACCTAGACTTAGAAGATTTGCCATATTTAGAATCATTCACTTGTTATCAAATAAAACTATTTTATAATGAGGATTCAACCCATTAAAGGAGACTTTATGCTAAATATTTTAAGACCTTTCAACCACTCCAGATGGTTTCACCTCATCAATAACTCGCTCAAAGTTGTATTAGAGTGATGTCGGCCTCATCCACATGAAGCTAAAATCCGCAAAGATGTTTTTTTTCTAATACAGGTAGTTTCAGGAGTCTAAAAACTTAACGTTTTAAAGGCATTTTTTTTTTTTTTGGCATATGTATTACAACGTTTTCAGGCATTTAAAGGCATTTTTTTTTTTTTTGGCATATGTATTACAACGTTTTCAGGCATCTTGTGTCCACAAAATTTAAAGAGACGGTTCAATGTCTATAGAAAACTTTTTAGAAATGATCTCTTTTTTTTTGTCTGTGTGGATGCTTCATTTACCCCCGATACTCACCCACTGCTCTGTATTGATTACACTATTTTTGAGTATTTGTTCTGCAGCATTATGTAGCTATTTTGGCACAGATGAAAACAATTCACAGATCAGCTCATTGATGTCATGTTAACGGTGATGTACCGAAAAGTGGCAGGCGGGAAGGCTGTGCAGTTTTGAACCGGATCTGTTTCTTTTGTTTCTTGTAAATGAATATTGCGAGTGTCATAGATTATAACTAAAACAGATAAAAGCACAATGTCTTCTTTAACTAAGATGTTTTTTCTAGTTCTGGTCAAATATCCTTGCCATTGCAATCAGCACTGCTTGTATATGTTAGACCAGAGACAGAGGGAATAGACTTTTCAACGCCTTACTCCTTGCAGCATATCAGTAGTACATATTTGGCGGTGAAAACATCTGCAGGCTAAAACATAGGTGAATGTCAAGAGTTCAGTGATGCAATATGGGAAAATTGCATTTTTATCATGCTTGTTAACTTGTTTATGTAGTAAATTATGGCACACCACCAAATCAGCAGAGAAAAACCTATCCCTCATCGATCTAATTAAGCGCCCAGTAATAAATCCTCTCATACTTCACTCACTCCAAGTGAAGATTTTAATTAGCCAGCTCAGTTTGAAGGCCATGCAGTTAACACACTATTGCCTCAAGTGTCCATGTTGTGTGTTTGAGTAGCATACCTAATGTTGCTGCAAATCCTACTTTGACATTCCATAAGAAATTTAGCATAGCAAGGTTTCAGCTCTGAAAGATAATCCATGAAATTGTGAAGAAACACTATCAATTATTAAAGGATGGCGTTCTGGGAAAGACATAGTATTTTTGTTCAAGATCAAAATCTCACAGAATGTACAAGACCCTTTCCCCCTGTGTGAATATAGAGGCTTGTTTGATTGCAGGGATACAGCGCTAGTGGCATGTTTTGAACTGTTTTTTTCACAAGCTGACCCACACGACCTCAGCCATCAACAGCTCTCGGACAACTGGGCTTTATGGACTTCATCTATACTTCACAGGCAAAATAAACATCTTGAAAAAAGGTTTAGGTTTGTGATTGAGAGACACATTTCCAGAAACACTTGTGTAGAGCTGTAGGGGTGGGCAATATTAACAAAAATTATAATCTCGATATTCTTTTGGAGAATTCCGACGATTTTTAGATGAAATTAAGTAAATTATACAAAATGTGAAATTTCTGTCAAATCAATCATAAAACGGAAGAAATATTGCCCCTTAAAACATCATTTGAAATAACTTTTTGATTTTTTATGTTTAATCAGCTCTTTTTGTAATTTTTTTTTTACGATGAACAGTACACCCGATATTCAAATTTTGCATATTTTCAAAACAACATTCAAGATATTATCCAAATGGCGACATATTATCCACCTCTACAAGGCTGTCAACAATTTCCTTTCACTCACCGACATGTTCCTATTAATAAATATCTTAATTAAGATAAGAAGTACACATGCCCATTCACACCTACACTTGTTCTCAGATCTGATTTCTCAAGATCCACCAACACCATATAACAAGGATAGACTACATTTTATTGGCAGGTGTGAAGGACACAGGGATGGGCAATGGGATTTGATGAGCTTGAAATAAATGTCATTCTAAAAGGCATTTCATCCTGAGACAATTTCTTGTGTGGAATAAGGTTGGAGTGACAAAAAAGCCTTAAATTATAAGTATTATGAAAACGAAAAACTAATTTGTGTATTTTGCATATGTGATCTGTAATGTACTGTGATCTTCATTCCAGCCTTAAGCCTGGACAAGTTCTGATGTTCAATGTGAACACACCAAATAAAAAAAGGTTATACCGCATTAAGTTCCACACAGCATGTACTACACACATGTTTTTGGGTACAAACACATGTTCTACAAAATGTAAAAAATAAAAAAATAAATATATATATATATATATTTTTTAAAGCAGCCATTTGCAGCAGGCAATTTTTGCATTAGACAAAGAACACCTGTCATTCATCTGCAGCTAATGTGAGCCTGGAAATGGTGTTGCCATCAAACACAGAGGCAAAAATGTGTCGTTTGCACAGATGTTTTTCTCTGTCATTTTATTACCAGATCTGTCTCTTTGACTAATATGTCTTTGAGGCTGGATGTAATTGTTATGAGTCTCTTTGTGCTCCTATCAAAGCTCACAGTATGCAAATCGCCTTCTCTTTCGAAAAGACAAAATCAAGGTTTTGCTGCAAACAAACATGGATATTTTCAAAAAGTGCAAAACATTTATTGTAGTAAGTAATAATGTTTTGATCAATTAAGCATAGTTTCTACAGAAGCTGTCTATTTTCGAAGAACCCTGAACAAACTAGTTTACAGAGATGACATATTGTACACAAGCTAAATAAACTAAAGACAATGGCAGTGAACAAGTAAGACTTTGCAGCCAGACGAATCCATGTTCTTAGTAAAATGAGTGGACTTAACAATCCTTCCACTACAACACTTTATGAAAAAAACCTGTTTAAAACAGGGCTATACAACATTTTCCAGAGGGCCACGGCCTCTGGGCCGGATAGATTCCACTACATTTGATACTGTTTGGGGTTGAACTAAAGATTCCCAATACTAGGACTGTTTCAATTATCATAATACAACAATTTTTTTTGTGATAAAATAAAATGGCCTTACCAAAAATTGCATCGCAACCTGTACTTTGTTGAATGACATGAGCTTTGTAAGAGTGAATCGTATCAAACGTCGGTCTCCAGTGATGACTTCAGACTCCATGTTGTGACCAGCTAACACGTGGCTCAGACAGGAATTTCCCCAGTATAGTAACAGGTGGTGTGTGTCTCACTTCTCCCTCCTGACTGACAGTCAGATATTATTTTGGTGGTGTCCCAGTTGCTGACAGCTTGTCAAACAGTGGATTCAGCTGCTCCTCCTCCCCTGACCTCACAGGCCTGACACAAGAGAACATCATCACAGCGTCGGAGACACAGCGTCGGAACAGACTGTGGGGTGCAGCGTGAAAGCTAACACAGGGTTAAACAACACAATGTTTTTCCTATGATAGAGGAAATGTGTTCAGTCACATAATAGCATATAATACAGTAAAATATATTTACACAGATTTGTTTTATATTTGAGATTTAATATATGTGTGATACAATGGTTTCAGCATGCACCCCTGAACATTATACATTTGAATACAGTACCAGGCATTGGCTACAAACCTCAAAACCCGCCATTAACAAATGTGAAAGCAATGTTGTCTGTATATTGTCATTGTGAAGGTTGGGTGTGAGTGATTAGGAAGGTCAGGAAATTAGGAAATTGGCACTGAACCATTAGTGCATGAAAATGAGGAATCATTTCAATCAAATGTTGGGCGCATGGTTGCAAAGATACACAAACTCAAACAGGCATCTCCATTAGATTACAAAGTCTGCCAAAGTTTCATTCAAACCATGCACATTTTTCAATTTGACACTCCCGAGTTTGCTATTGTATTGTTGTCTGACGTACTCGAGATGTAATATCACACCCAAAAATTAATTTAAACTGCATAATAGCATATTTTTCACGCTAGATTGTAATAAATTGCCAGTAGATTGCTGTTAGGAAAATGACTTGAATCCTGATGCGTTCTGGGTAAAGAAAGAAAAAAAAACAGCAGATGAATACGGCATGAAAAATGTAAAAACAACAGCTTTAGGTGAGTGCTTTGTTTGAAGATGCGTTCAATGCCTGTGAGCGGCGTTTATAAGAACGTAAATAAACTATAGAGCTTCTATTGCTGTGACTCATAATTATTCCAACCGTCTCTTCTTAGTTTTGTCGTCACGTCTGGGTTTTATTCTCCCCCTCAGCTCCGGGTCTGCTTCATCTTGGTGCCTGTATTTGACTTCCTTTGTTAAATCTGCTGCAATAGCCTTGGGAGGTCTGGTGGAAAACTGCTCCATAGAGAACGACAGTAAATGAGGCAGGCCAGGCAAATGGGGAAGTCGCACTTTTTACATAATCAAAAATTCATTTTAGACGGTGATATTGTGTTGGTATATTTTCAAATGTCTTGGATAGACTCTGAGCTCATTTCTAATAAAACTGAGGCCATTTTGATTGCTGCTAGGGTCTGCTGGTTGAGGAAAGAAACCCTGCAAACACAACAGAAAAGGATGCAATATAGTGTCTTTCACTCAGACACAAGCAACTTAATTTAGACATAGGAAGTGAAATAAGATTCAACTCTTAACTTAATATAACAATTGAAGTAAGATTCAACGCAGAATCTAAATTTATTACATCTCTTGAGTGTCAGGATAATTAACAAAACCTGATAAATCCCTCACTCCCTTAACAAAGCTTGTATAGTCTCGGTAGCTTTATGATCTTCTTTGCAATGACCAGAAAGAAGCTAAATCTACAATAGACAATGATACAATGATGATCTTTTCAAAAGGATTCTTTTTTTTCATCCCAAACTTTTTTGCCAAGTCTGAAAAACCAAATTATTCTTTTTGAAAACATAAAATAATAAAACTGACCAAGTAACTTAATTGAGAGAAAAAATAAATGGAAGTGATTCCAAGATAAATTCAAGGTGTGGTCAGGGTTTATGAGACGTTGTCGTGGAAAATAAAACAATATTTGGGAAAAGTGTAGATTTGTGCATGCAACCAAACACAAGGCACTGAATGTCTTTTTATTTGCATTTAATCACTGAGTTGTTGAGTCCTGTTTAAATTCAAGTCCATTTTTTCTTAACACCTAAAGAGTAACAAAGCACGGTAAGTCAAGATCGGCCTTTTGAACATCGATTACAAGCACCTTCAAACAACAGATAAGCCCTTTTAAACGCAGGGAATTTTCTTCAACTTCAATCATAGCACTTTTGTAATGAATTATAAATCATCTACTTGGGCTTTTGAAGTGCAAAAACACACAGAGACACACCCTTGTTGGTTTACAGGCCGTGTGCGCTCGCCACTCCCTAGTATCTTTTCCAGTGACATGTCTATACCAGTGAAACACACCAGTGGTCATCAAAGCATTCAATGAGCAGCTTTGGCAAATCAGCCTCAACAGCAGCTCCATCACAAACCTGTCTGCGCATTCCTGACTACTCCCAGAGGACACAGATGAAGAGATGCTCTGTGAGGAAGAGCAAGAGGAGGAGGAGGAGGGGAAAGGCAGAAAATAGGAGAGGCAGAACTGACAGTGATGGTAGTAGGGCCGTGGAATTGTTCATCTCATTATTCCATTGAGGAAGCAGCGTCTCACTCCCTCTCTCATTCTTTGTCCCCCCACATTCCCGGTGCATGTTATAAATCAGCACTTCTGCAGCCTATTAGACAAGACGGCGGCACATTTTTTAGTTTTGGAAGAGTGATTTTGCATCAACACCAGATTCTAAGCTGCTTGCACCAGCAAATGCAACCAAGGGGCTCTTTGTCATGGAGCACTGTCTTTTTAATTTCTGCTATGTATACAAAATTGTACATAGGTTTCTTCTACAGACATACATTATTGCTCTTTTGTTGTCTAACCCTAGAATAACCATTTGTTTCCATTGTTATTTGTACATTTTTGATATTGTTACAATGCCATATGGACTGTACAACAGCAAGTTTCACTAATAACTGACTTTAACACTTTTGCCCTTAATAGCATGCAGTAGGTAAATTGCAACTAAAAATAGTCTATGGAAAAGATGTGCGATATAGTGTACAAAGACAGACTGTTCTCATCTTCCCCTGTTAAGTTTAAATTTAGTTATTTACTGTTGCTAGAATTTAATAAGGATAATGCCCCCTTGATTTGAATATAGAATCAGAAAATATCAATTTATTTTAAAGCCAAATTCAGCTATAACAACTGTAGCAAAGGCATTGTGACACTATTAAAGATGAATATTACATCTAATTAATGGTGAATTAAGTTGCACTATGTAAGCGTTTTTGTTGGAGGATCTGAAACTTTTCTCCATGAGATATTATTGTTTTCACTGGATTATTCCACAAAATGGCACAAAACTTATTTAAGAATTACTTTTCATTTTTGTGTTCTTCCGCCTGTATTCCCGAGCGTTGATTACACTGTCATTGGTGGGAACTTCCTTTCGAGAAACATGATTAACTGAAATCACAGTTCCTAAAGTTTGTTATGATGAACTGCGGAGATGGAATGATTAAAATACAATTACAGTGCATACATCTGAGAAGGATGATCATATTTGTTTCCACTTCCACTATTCCTACTCTCAGTGTCACATTTAATTCAACACAATTACAGCCAAGGAAGTGACATAATATCTCGCAGAATGGAACGCCAACTGAATACCCCCCGTCTTCACTCTGTACAAACTAAGAGGAATGACAAACAGACACTGCATGAATATGATACAATTGCTAACAATCTAAGAGGTCTTATTTCATTTATTTATTGTTAGGCAACACAAACTACTACTTTTGCTTTACTTCACCAGGCTCATTTCACCTGCCCGCCTAGTTTAGCAGATTGGAGCGTGCAGATTGACTTTGTGATTCTACCCAAATCAGTCGTCAACGTTTTGGTTGATGCAGTGTGTTTCGGGCGTAACCCAAACCCATAACCAATTTAACCAAGTAGCTCATGTCAAAATAAGTTTGCTTCCAGCGCTTTAAAAATTAAATTGTATTTTGTAATCTGCAGCTCAGAAATGGCAGCTCAAAGGTGTGTCCTGTCCCTCATGACCTTTAACCTCTACAGAAGTGGATGCCGTTGACTGTTGCGATGAAGAATGACAGAATTTAATATGTTTAGCGTTATTATATCACCAAATTCACCACTATGACTCTTTTCTAACAGCCAGATTACTCAACCATACACTAAGCCGTTAATAAATCCACACTGACAAAATTACAAGTGAAGTATTGTGACATATGCTTATCATCGCAAGTTTTTGTCACCACAGAGCAATGACTTAATGTTGTGCGTTAGATATAATTTAATTTAGCTTGTTCAGACACCTCCGTAGCCACGCTTATTATGATCCTCTCCAGAACGTCTCCTCTTGTCACAGTAAGCAAAAGCTAAGTGAATAAAATGCATATGACGTCAATAAATTCTGTACAAAGTTTGTGGTTGTTATTGAGTAAGGATCAAATCTGACTGCTCTGTGGCTGTAAGGAAACTTTTAGGTCTCAAGTTGAGCAAGAAAACAGGGGTATGATTCACTGTCAAGGGAAACGGGCCAAGCCAAACACGGTCTCTACGGCAACTATCGAGGGGGAATTCATGAACATTTAAAATGATAGCAAACATCACTTGACGAGGGGTGAAACGAAGACCTACACAAAACATATGCTAACGGACAGCTAAGTATAAATAAAGCCAGCTAAATTATCTTCAACTGACAGGCATGTTTTTGCCGTCAAAGACTATTCCTCTCCCATTTGGACAAAATATCTGTCAGCAACGTGATCCCCAAAGAAAAACGAAAAGAAAATATTGGCCACAGAGAATAAGGGACAAAAGCCACACGGAAAATTGTGGTTTTAATGACTTATCATAATATCCTGTATATGACATAATACATTGGAGGATTGCTGCCTTTAATATCTGTATCAAAATGTATGTCAATTGAAAATCTTATTCATTTGTTTTCTTTCCATTCCTTATTTTTCCCGAAAAACAAAATTAAAATGTTGATAGTATAATTTACTGTAAAATACAACATTCACGCTATGCACGAATTGGAAAAAATATACATTCTAAAAACCAGCCATGCCAAAGATAAACAGTGGTGATTAATTGGGGGTATTTTTGAGCTCAAATGATGGCTTCCGTTATGGTTGAAAAGCTACTAGAGAGGGAACATATTGCACAGGGTCAGAGGTTATTATTCAAAGCAATTATTCCCGGTGAATATTTTTGAAAATGTCATATATTCCTTATGTTAATTAATTGAAATTAACATGTAGTGCAGTTTCTAAAGACCAACATGTTTGATTGGACAGCTACACAAATGTGTTGCAGATAAATAATCCTACGGGAGACGAAATATACAAAATATGTTAACATACTTTTTAATAAATGCCAGTGAGAGGAATGTAGTGGTTTAAGGAGCTGTCACAATTGTTTAGGTCATGCATTCATATTTGGTGTATGTTTGACATTGCATACTCACACAGAACCACACAACAGGCAAAGCGCTTTACATTTTGACAACATTGCAGCGCAGCCAGGAGCCATATGGTCTTTGTCACCAACCTCCGTCTCCCTGTTTCTTCGCCGTTACAAGTCAAACAAACCTTTTTTCTTCCCCGCGTCTTGACACTCGGGTGCAAAACTGGCACTTGGAAATGTTGAGCCATGGGGAATATAGCGAGTGAAATTGTTTAGACAATACTCGGCCAAAAGTCTCCAGACTGTAAACACGGCGCAGCTGTCCTTAGAGTGTGATAGTTAGTCACTGACTGATTTGAACCGTGGAGGCCAAGCGGGAGAGAGACGAGCAAGGAAACAATGAAAAACAAAAGGGATAAGAAAGTGTTCAAACGTTTATATGCCCGTGTTTTCAATAATTAGACAGGAATGGAAGTTTTAAATTAGCATGTTAACATCTTAGTCATAATGGAGGAGGAAGAATATTTTAAAAATCTCATCTAGATGCAACAGCTGGATTTTGTCAAACTATTGAAAGCAGTCAATAAATAAATTCAAAGGTCAAAGAGGCATTTAGCAAACTATAACAAACAAGCAAAACTAAGAGCATTATTTTGATAACAGTTAAGAAATGTCTGCATAGATTTGTTTTATCATAACCATATAAAACAAAATAGGTAGGTGTCCCGGTATTGATCATTTATAATCAAAGAATGATCTAGTACAAGGGCTGTACGCCTTTAGTCGATTAATCGGCCAATGCTGTTTTAAACTTGGATTATATACTGTCTGTCAAAAAAAAAGTCACCACAGAAAAAAAGGGCACACACTAATATTTGGTAAGACCGCCCTTAGCTTTGATTATAGCACACATTGGCATAGTTTCAATTAGCGTCTGCAGTATTAAAAAAGTATTTCCATCCAGTGTTGCATTATTTTTTACCAATTGATCTTGTATTGATGATGGGCGGGACCACTGCACAAAGGCGTTTCCAGCTCATCCCAAAAACTCTCACTGGGGTTCAGATCTGTAGATTAGTAGATCAGACACTTCTCAAACACACTGACATCATTTCCATGACCATGGGATTTGTCTTTTCCACATGGTTGTTTCAGAAATGAGAAGCCACTCCCTGCATCAGTTGAGTTTAAACAGTGTTGCAGCTGAAAGATCATCACACATGCAGCAGTTATCCAGTAGGAGGCTCGGACCTACTGTATTTGCCTAGTTGAATCCAAGTGGCAGCTTTTTTTTGGACAGGCAGTACACTTCCCGTACAGGTGCGCAAGCAGGCGTGCTGGCAAAGTTTTTCCACACGGACCCGCACAGACTCGTCAAGCATAAAATAAGCTTTATTTTACAAAGATTCGTTTACTAATCCAGAAAGGAGACGTCATGGAAGCTGGAGTTTTTATAGCAGATCATGAGTATTTACCTTTTTTACAATTACATTTGATGTTTAATAGTAGTTTTTTGCATGGGTAGTTTTTTTTTTTCCATTATAGATTATATTAAAGAGCTTTTGCCCCCCTTTAGTCGACCAATCATTTCTTTCAAGTACAGCTCTATCCAGTTCTGCAAAATTTACCGGCCATTCTAAGACATAAAGAATCTTTATAAAGTGCTGAGTGTTACATTCTGCTTATCCGAGGGGCTCAGAGGGCTGAAAAATTTGCACTTTTGTCAAAACAAATTACACTATTTTGAATGGTCAAATGTCATTGAAATGTTGCCAAGAAACAGCAGGCTGAAACCCATGAATATAGGACCCTAAAAAGCTTGGGCCACCAGCTCTGCTTTCATCTACGTAAACTAAGTACTATATACTTTATGTAAACTACAGACAGATCAAACAAGGAAGCAGGGGAAAAAAACTAGCAAGCGTTCAAACTGTCACCTACAATTGAAAATAAACATTGTGGCTGGAGATGAGCAGCACTTACTATGTTTGTCTATCAAATCAAAATCAGCCCCACTCTCCACAAAGGGGAGATGACAAATTTCCCAAGACGTAGTGAATCTCTGCCACTTAGACGTCCCCCATTGCGTTCTTCCATAGTGGCTGCAGACGCGATGCTGTCAGTGCACGATGACAGCCAATTGAAGTGAACAGCCATTAGTTAATATAAGGGGCCAGGCAGAGAGGGGAAATCTGACCCAGGAGAAAGAGAGAGAGATGGCTCCTGTGTGCGCTATGCCCACTGCCCTGGCTCGTCATCCAGCGTGAGATTACAATCAAAGAGGAGCGGACATGGGGAGAGAGCAGGGGTCCCACCTCCACCTGTCAATCAGCCGACTGGAGCGAGCCGTGCGCATCCCCTGATCCACTTCAGAGGGAGAACTTATCTATCATGGTAATGCATTCATACCATCATCATGAGCCCGAACAATGAGGAGCAGATCTGTTATCTCTGATATAATAACAAGAAAACAAAACAAAGAGGTGAGCTGGCTATTACTGAAGATGGTTGGATATTGTTTTTGGTTCTTCTTTTTAATGCAGGCAAATGCATTCCATTGATTCAACAAAATAAAAAAACAATGACTTTGATAACACTATTTGATCAAATTAATCTTAGCGTATAATGTAAGAGGAAGCTGTTTAAAAGCATTTTCTGTACATTCGTTTCTCATGTCAAATGATCAAATATGCATGTGTAAGTAATGTGGTCTGCAACAGACACTCTACTGTAACAAATGTCTATTCTATCTTAGCTTCAGTGTTAGATTTTTAACAAGTGACTGCCATTCCGAATTCATATGAAAATTGGCAGACGACAAGCTGAATGCTCCAGATTTGTCTCCTGAACAAAAGTTCAAGTAATTGCCAGAATGTAAAATCTTAGACAGTATTGGGATTGTTTATTCATTGCTATTTATTTAAAACTGTAGTTTGTCTTTTTATCCAAAATGATGGCCAATATAAATGATTATCATTATTTCGAGACATTCATCCACTTTTTGTCACTCCTTGTCAGGTAACAATGTGACAAAACAGTGTCTTTGCTTATAAAATATGAATATTCAAGTGAAGACACAACATTAGCACACCTTACAGTGGCCCAGTTTCAGCGAGGGATTTCTCATGTCTGCAGGACATAATTAGCCTGCTCAGATTTTAGTTAATATGAATTTTGCCAGAGGGATACATGTTGAGTTGTGTTTGCTAAGTCTGCTCGTCCAGGGTCAGGGCGGTGTTCCCAGCAGATAAATCAAACTTACTTGGACACATGCTAAGTAATTGACTTAACGTGATGGATGCCTCCAAATCTGTTTTCCATTCCCATACAACTTGTGGAACTTGTTACATGTCTACACTGTACAGCTGTCATTCCCGCCGGCTTATTAATTCATCACCACGGCTTTATGGCTTAACCTCCATAAGCCACCAGCCGCACTCCTCCTCCAGAAAATGGCAATGTCCAATTAGTTTAGGAATATATGCCACGCAGCTTCCCTTTACAGGACCTAAAAACAGGTCCGCTATCCAATAACCTTTGGAGTACACGGGCTGTGACTTTGCCTTCACCTCAATAAAGCTCTTCGTGATTGAATCAAGTGGCTGGGGTCAATAGGACATATGTTCATTTCCCAGGGTCCTCTAGGGTCCCCGCGGGCAGGAAAAATATGCTGAGTGTCTTCAGTGACATTTATTGGAAAGGAACTAAGTTATATGTCCTTTCCCGCCGCCGTCGCCGTTTCGTCTCCGTCAATGCCAGTCTACTACACGGCCGTGCGCATGTGGAATTATGTGAAGTGTTGAGGATCGAAACCCCATGGTCACGCTTCAGGCATCAGAACACGCTATATCTGTCAGTGTCTGGAGCATGTCACCTCTATTTTCTGCAAACAAGTTTCAGTGCCTTGAAGGATAGACAGACTTTCTTTCCTTCTATGTCTGTCATTTTTCCCCCAGCGGCCATGAGCTTATATCAGTCACTGCACCGTAGCAATTCTCAGCTGTCAATTCTCCAATACTTTCATCAAATTATTCATACCTGCATTAGACGGTGGCACATTTTTTTAATTATGTGAATAGAATGAAGGCTTAAGACATAATTAATTTCCAAACGAGGCTTTGTCTGGTGCTGCTGATAAGGGATCAAATAAATTGTGCTTGTTCCAGAGTGTCTTTTATGCTTTCTTTTAGTGAAGTCCTCAGTTTATGTAAAGTGACAAGATTCATTGACAAGTCATTATTTTATTACTCATTCGTCATTTCTGCGTTTCAGTATGTAGAGTATAAAAGTCAATTGAGACATGAAAACTGAGGCAAATTGCTTGATTAGAAATGCACCACTTGTAGTACAATGTTTAATACAATGCTAATACAGCATTGAGGATGTAGGATGTAGCTCCACAATTATTCCATGCCCTTGTCACACTGCAGACATTTGGTGATTAAGTGCTTAAGAGTGATTAATTAGTTGTGGCAAAATTGTATGTCTGCAGATCTAAATTAGTAATTATAAGTCGCACAGTGTGGGCTGCAGTGTCATGGTGGTTTCAGCAACAGTCAGTCCAGTAAGTCCATAAAACTCTAAGGCTCTGCAGAAAGAATTGTGTTAATTTTACAATGGTAGATATTTAAATCAAACATTGCTGAAACCACACAGTATTTCAATAGCATTAAAATTGCATTAAAATGGAAATATAACCAATACATTTAGATTATTTCTGACTAAAACCAAACAACCCAATGCTGATAGAAGGGGCAATGACACAGGCATATAAAGTTTCTTATGGGGCTGGACGGCCGTGTAAACAACTTTTGCAAACTACATTAAAGCTATAGTAAAACAGTTTATTACAGCTGTTGCTCTTTACAAGCGTCATCTTTCACCGGTGAGAGATTTTGACCACATCTGAATCAAAGCCAATGATGCCATCACCTTTTCTTGTCTTGCTGTGACTAGATCAAAGCACACCTATTTGTTTTCGAGAGGCAGCTTATTTTGGACTAGTACAAGATATGCAGTTTTCAACTTGGAGTGAAAATAATTTGCTAACAGCTGGACGCCAATTCATTCAATAAACCATGAAGTGGATCTTGCATAAACACTATATTTTAGATGTTCTAGGAGAAGGATTTTAAGAACATGAAGAGAATGTTTATCACTTCAAATGCTACTAAAGTTTGGTTCAAAAGTTCAATACTGCAAAACCATCAACTACAACAGCATACCAAAGACCAAAACATTAACAAATCAAACATCAACAAGACTTGACAAATGATCTGTCTCATCTGCGTATTGACAGAGGAGGGTCAAGCCTCCTTTTAACACTCCCTAGCTTCCCCAGCACGCCCCTAACTGCAGAGGGGAGGGGCCGGGTTACTCTCCAGCCGCGGGGTGACCCATGAGCCCTCTGACCTCTAAAGGATAAAGCTGGCTGGACATAACTCATCCGGACAAGTCCAACAGGTCTGCGCTCTGTTTTCCAGCTCGACCTTAAACCAGGCAGTAAATTTTGTGAACTCTGAACATTATATACCCCCTCCTCCTCGGGGGGTATGACTTCTCACAACTATGAGCTCTGCTGATCCGGCATTATCCCTATATCCCGTTTGACCATGTCTTTCATTAGGATTCAAAAGGTGAAAATAGATACTACAGGGGGAATTATTATTCTAAAACCCTTGCAAAATATCTGCCCATGGGATACAGAGAGTCATATGCGCTGACTAAGCTGAGCAGATCGGCAGTAATAGATGGGGAGCTGCGTGGAGTATTAGGGAATGACTATGGTTGTTAACCTTTGTCACACACTCTTCCTCACTGCAGTGCATTCTTCACTCCTCTCTAGTTTCCCAACGATTTGGACTAGTACGACTCAAATGAATTACCACGCCGTCGGTACAGACTCTATTTGACGAACAAGGGTCACGATCTTTGCCCTCTGCCCCACGTCTGCTTCTTTCAAGGTGCTATTCCATCAGTCTTAACCAACACTAGAATTGTTGTTGGCACACTTCGACTTGCGCTGGGAAAGAACCCACTTTGTTCACTTGCACAATATATGTGTCGTCGCCAAGAACAGAATAAAATAGGACATTTCAACAGTTTTTTAGCACTATTTAGCACTAAAAACCTGGTTAAAATAAATAAATAATAAGCATAGATTTTACACCTCCTAAAAATATTGACATTGAAAATAAGAGTTAGAACACATGTTATTTGAATAACTGGTGGGTGACTAACAAAAAGTAACTTGTAATTTATATTGTATACTGTAATATAGATGGGCAATATGGACAATAATTAACACAATATTTTACACATTAAATGTGAATGGACTGTAAAATTAAGCACAAAAGTGTAGAAGTATCACATTGTACTATAAGTTTAATCAGCACTTTTTGGCGCTTTTTAAAAATAGATTCTTATTATAATTATCATAATTTAGCATATTTCCAAAACGACAATTGCAATATTTTTTTTCCGATATACATACAATTATACAGAATGAACAGCAATGTAAACAGATGTACAAATAAATCTCATCGTATATTTAACATGGGAAACCTGGGTGTAAATATAATTCTCAATATTGCACTCACAAGTTGGGTTGTCCAAACTATGAATACCCAGACACTAATCTGTACTAAAACTAGTTGGACCTGTTGTGTATAATTTTAAAATGGTCGTGAGCTATACCAGAACCAGTAATAAAAATACACTGTAATCCCACAATCAATTAATTTTTTTAGTGTTGAAAAGGGAAAAAAGAGTGTTTTAATAATAATATAATAATATAATAATATCAAATCAGTATCATGTAAGTCATGACAACACTCCTCAAAGGCCGACGTAACCTACATAGGTAGATAGCTCAAGTTTAAACCCAATTTTCTGTTTAGGGTTAGTAAAGGTATGCTAATATGTAAACCGCGTTGATTGGATTTGACATTAACTCTATCTTAAATAAAATAACAGACCAGAAACCCCACATACTTGACACTTACAACTGTCCTGATTCAGCGAGTCGGCTCTGTCACCTGTTCAGAACGCACTCCTCCATGTTAAAGCCTGGGATTAAAGGGACACACAGCTGCTGCCTTTTGACAGGTGGACTTGCTCACTCAATCTCCACCTGTCTCTTCACCATAAAAATGACCATTCAACTGTAATTGGAAAGAAAGTAGCAAAATAAAGCTGGCATTCGTATTTACATATTCGGTTTCATATCAGTGGAGCGGGTGGGTTTGAAGACGATTGAACTCGCTGATGCATGAGCGGACGATAACAAAGACCAAGATAGCTTTCATTAAAAAAGAAAATAAATCCACCAGGGTGCCAAGATTTGATGCTTGCTTTGAGACATTACACAGTGAAAAGATATTTTGAGCAAATATATATTTTAATAAGACAGTTCTATTTAAGAAAGCAGCTTACTTTCTTTGAAGGAAGACATACAAATCCTGCTATTATCACCTTGCCAAAAGTAGTCGAAGAGATTTAGGAATCAGCTCATGTTTTAAAAAGCTTAGAAAATGATTATCTCAATTCTGCCCAGTGTAGAAAGACAAAATGAGTACATAAAGTAACTTGCAAGTTTACAGGTTCATTCAGCACATGTTCTTGTATTTCACAAAGATAATGTTGAAGAAAGCATGGACTGCAGACTCTAATCTGTGCTTCATAGTGGCTCCATGACTTTGAATGATATGCCTTCTTCATAAAACTACAGTTTCTGGTTATTTTTCTTTGTTCAAATAAGGATTGTGGCACAATAATAGATTTGGGTGAAACACGACAAGCAAAAGTGAAAATGGTATGAATCAATAAGTGGACAAACTTAAGCATCGAGGAAGAGAACTATTTTAGTTGGTCACAGGTGCAAACACAGAACCACTTACTTGCTACTTCCAGGGAGGCGTTGTGACTGATGGCCTGGCCCAGATAGTTGCGTGCCACACAGACGTAGACCCCATCGTCAGGTTTACTGCGTCGGCCGTGGACGATGCGGAGGAAGAAAAGCGAGCCACTTGGAAGCAGCATTCGATGTGAGCGCGGATTCTCCCGGTCTGTCTCCACGCGCTCCCCGTCTTTGTACCATTCCACCGTGGGCGTGGGACGTCCCTCTGCCTTACAGTTTAGGGTGGCTGGTTCCCCTTTGGACACAATCAGGTCAGAGGGGTGCTCCACGATTCGAGGAGGGGAGTCTTCCTGTCGCAGACGAGAACCTGCCGTAAACAAAACAGATACAGTGTTGTTTACATAGAGAGCCTTATTGCATTGCAGACATGAAGTAGACTTTTTTATATATATATATATATATCTGTCTAAGGACACAGGACGCTGGGACATTTCCAAGTCCCTATGAACATTGTCTATTTTGTTTTCCACTGTAGCCCCTTGAGGCAACTACTGTTGTGATTTTGGGCTTTACAAAAATAAATTGAATTGAATTGAATTGAATATATGTCAACCCAAAACATAACAAAAAATCTACTGCTGACACATTCTTTGAAAAATAAATTGTTGCTATTCAAATGTGTGGTAGAAAAACACAAAAAGTGAATTCCAACAAAGTAATCAGGGATGAAAATGGGTCCCAGGATCTGTCTAACAGTGCAGCTAGAATAACGCCATCCTCATCTGAGATGCTTAGAATGCTTGGGACATGGTGTGCTGTTATGGTAAAACATTTCCTCAGTCTGTTTGAAATAGTTGTTTTGTGACCACGATGATTTGACATAGAAACTACTGATCCAGTCAAGTCAAAAGCTGTTGCCAATCTTCTGAAGAATTACATATTGTTGGTTCCCAAATGTCTTTTTGTTTTACTATAATTAAAAAAAATAATTAGCCAACAAGAACAATCACAACAGCTCACTATGTTCTGTATTTGTTTCTTAAACAACAGAACTTGAGGATGTCATAATCACAGATGAAGGGCATGGGCCTTCATAATTCACTGTTTTCTAAAAGAAAAATCCATACTGATGTTGAACATTAGCGTCATTCTTAGGAATTAGCTCCATAAATTTGCCATATTAATCTTATAGTTAAAAGTCTTTCCAGTCTTTGTTCATCTATACTGACAGAGAATTGTTAAACAATGGCCAGCCCTTATGATCCTTAGAACGTTTCAACCAGCAAAATCTTTAGACAAATGTTTTATGAGAAGCCCTACAGTAGTATTGATCTGACCTGAAATACCTCTAAATGAGCAATAACCAAAATATTTTCCCTTTTTCACTTCCGTAGTTGGCCATCTATAGACAACCACAGTATATGAAATCATTACCGGAGCTATAGTGATAAAAATCAATATTTCCAGCCGTACATTCACTAACAATCCCACCATCACCTTTAATCTCTGATCCACTGATGAGATGTCAATCGTTCTAGTGCCCTTGCAGAAACAGTGGGAGTCCCCAAAGCACAGCAGCCACAGCAGAAGCCATGGACAAAGCAAGCCGCTAATGAGATCCATACGTCCAATGTCCCCACTGTATAGGCTCCTTACATCATGTTTCAAACCCTAAACCTGCACAAACACACATCTATATGAGTTAAAGCTGAAAGGCATGTTTTCTCTTCAGTCCCTCCAGTATGAGGTAAAGCTGGTATACCTTAGGCTATGGATTTAATACAGAAGCAGTTTTTTCCCCCTCAATACTATGACATATTAGTCTACATCTGCGGATGGCTGAAACATTTACTTCAGCCAAATGAACAACAATTGTGGTGTGTAAGTTCCCATTAAAATTAAAATTAAAATTAAAATTAAAATTAAAATTAAAATTTGTTCCTATCCAATAAATTGTATTGTTGGTTTAAATAAAATTAAAATTAAAATTAAAATTAAAATTAAAATTAAAATTAAAATTAAAATTAAAATTAAAATTAAAATTAAAATTAAAATTAAAATTAAAATTTGATTGCTTTGATGATCAGCTCTGGAGACCCCCTGCCTGCCCTCTAGTTGGGAACCACTATAAAGATCCCATGACTGTACAGTAACCTTGCCAGAAAGATGAATTCTCATGCTTTTTGTGAGATCACAAACTTTTGAGAATCCATCTTGTTAGGCTCTTGATGATTCATTTGCAGTCTGAACGTTGGTTTAACGGACCAATCACATGTCATTTAGGGCCCGCAGGGGGGACAGGAACCAATCACAATCAGCAGGATTGTGGTTTGGGGGAAAGTCAAAACAACCTGAACCGAAACAAACATGGCAGCACCGACAGCCGTACTTCAGCCTATTTTAGGAGACTATTTCATTTTTCAAAAAGGTGCACACAATGGCACTTTGTACATTTGTGGATGAGAAAGAGGACTGTGCTTTTCTGAACACTGGATTTAACACGATTTAGATTTTTCTGCTTCTTGTGATGCTTCGACCAATCAGCGTTTTTCAAGTATTTTTTGAACGTCCTTACGGCTTTCGGGCGAGAGCCTTTCCTAGATTGATTCATGTGAAGAACTCAATTCAGAATGAGGCACAGATCAATCTGCCATGAGCCAGGTTATGTGTACAGTGCTTTTAAAACAGACGTTCCCGTGTAAAGTTTTGGTATCGCAAGATATGCGATGCACTGAAGGATGCGGTCACACAGGGATCAATAGCACAGGGACTATTGTATTTCTGAAAAGATTTCTTAAAATACACCTAGTTGATGAAGTTCATAGCGTGTGACTGATAGATGTAAAATGCAGTGTCGTACTATTAAATTTTGTTTCTTTTTTTATTAACTTACATGTTCAATGTACGGAACATATTTTTAATTTTCCTCTTCAAACTCATGCTAACACAGACTTTGTAAATAATCCTAATTAAATTATAATTAGAAAAATAATATTACCGTTTCAATTTTATCATTTCACACCCGCGCCTACTCTCCTCCTGCAGTGTTAACATTAGAATAAACCCGCCATAAAACTTCAAGCCCAGCAGTCTCCGGGAGTCTATTAAAGGAACATGGCATTAACATTAGGTATGCTGCCTCCTTTTACCATTTTATTGCAGTGGGAGCGAGAGAATGTCACTTTTGTATTCTTTTAGGTCGCTGCAAACACTATCTTGCCTCGCCTTCAGTCAGGCCCTGCTTTAACGTGCCAATGGCCCCCGTAAAGCAAATAATCACCAATGTGTGAGTGAATGATGAGCTCCTCCGCTCCCCTCTGCAACCAATAAATCCCGCTCAGACACATGTTTACACAGGTTGATAACACCTCAGAGCATCCCATGAAGAGCAGCAAATTTAATCCACTGCTAGTGTTATGGTTAGCCTTTTTAACTGCTTTATATTCTTCATCAGATTAAGAAACATTTGCTATAATGGGTGCGTTTACAGGCCCACCCCCATGCTATTCATCCAGAAGACAGGAACAATACACATTGCTGAATGTGAGCTTTATCAATATGAAAAGTATGCTGACATTAGCATTTTCTATCCGACAGCTCTATATTAATGGGTTGTGGGCAGCTGAGATAAGCCCTCCCATCGCACCACTGTTAACATTATACTTATTCTAATTCGCCGGCTTTGTTTCCTCTGCAGGGACCAGTCCACATTGCTGCAAGGCTTTTGAGTGCAGAACTAGAGTGACTAAGGTTTGACTTCTAGGGTTTCAATTAAAAGTTAAAAGGTAGGTTGAAAAATAAAAATAAAGACTTAGAACTAAGCACAAATAAAATGCACGTAAAATATATTTTTTTAGAAATTAGGGCAGAAAATATGGTCAACATCTTTTATCACAATATGAAATCAATTTTGCAATGACATTATAATCTACAATATGTGATTTGATACATGGCCCAGCCTATTATTAATTAATTTGTTATCAATGGCCTGTCTTCAGACCCAGACCTCTTTCTGCACATTTCATCATTTCCCTAGTGTTTTCTGTCTTAAGTCTGTTGAATAATGGTAAACAAGTCTAAAACAAGCAATATAAGTAACATAAGCCAATAAAATACTCTATTTAACAATACTCTATTGTGAACTGTTAAAAGCTGCATGTGCTATCTCTTGTTTTAGTAGTATAATGAATAGTAATATTGTGTACATATTTGTAAAGTCTATTATAATTGGGGGAAATATACAGCTGATATAACTAGTAGCTGAAAAGAACTAACAGGCCACTTTTGTATTTACTGTATGATAAGAATTTAGTTCTGAAAACAAGAAAAAAGATAAAATAATTTTAATCAAGGACACACCTGTCTGAGTGAAGCAGGAGTTTAAAATAAACAAGACAAACACATGGAAGAGGGCTCGGGGCTGCCCTGTAGCCAAAATCATAAATATTCCATTTCACACTGAATTTACACATTGTCTAGACATTCAAACATACCACAAAACAAAGAGAGTAGCCACATTCCTTATTGGGCCTTGGTTCCTTCCACACATGCTTCCTTTCCTTGTTCTTAATTGTGTTGGGCTGGTGCCTAAGGGTGCACGCAGCTCCCTAAGCTCCCTGGCATTACGGCAACGCAATATCAAACCGCTACAAGTGGGCCCCCACAAGACCGCTGGTTTATCTGCAAAGGCCCAGCAGCCAGTATACAATAAGTATGCAGAAACATGCTCGTGGATCCACAATGGACTACAACCGGGCACACCACAGGTCATTTGTAACACCTGTGCCCCCACAAATATGTTTTTTTCTGTTCTGTCAGTCATCCCGAAGGCTGTGCTGCTGCTGTCTTATGAAGATCTAGGAAAAGAAGAGGAGGGAACACAGAGAGAAGAGAAAAGCTTAAGTTGCAGTACTTTTGTTTTGTTGCTAAAAAGCAGGAAGATTTGAAAAATATAGTAACTGTGGTTCCCAGGAGAAATGTGCGGAAAGAAAGTCTGGCTATAAAACTGAAATGATTTACTCCCACATGCTATGCTATTAGCAACCAATAGCCAATCCAATCTCTATATTGTTTAATGCCTAAAGAAAACAATATGTTTTTAAAAAACTGAGAAGCTACATTTTATACTGTGCTGAGGATGCCATGAAACTGCTTTAAAAATAAGTAGTCCCCCTATGTAGATGCCCGCCTCAGTTTTCATAATTTGATTTTCAATATTAATACTTTCTATAAATGAATCTAAATTGCCCATTACTTTAATAAGGCAACCAAAATTAACATTCAGTGCTTGATGATTACTTTCAAAACGCATTTAAATACATTTAAAAAGTAGCAATGGTGGGTTTTGGTTTATTGCCAACAGCCCCCACAAGTCCTACATCTGAAATAACTCACACCATACTATCACAAATTTGTCTGCATACTAAAAACATCGGTACATGTTTAAAATTCTGTTGCTACACTCTTGCCCCCTAAACACCAGCAAATTTATAAGCCTTGTTTCACACATCTAAGCCTTGCCTGAAAGAATGAGCATATCTTGTGAGTACCAGAGTTAAAAAATGTCCATCGTCAGTAGATTTACTAGTCCACCAGCCATTGCTTTTGCATCGGAAGCATAATCTGCCCCCGTGGAACCACGGGATTACCTGTACTCAAGAGCCATCACCCGTTTGCAGCAGAATCGTTCAGACCACACAATAAAGGCATGTTGATTTTGGAGCTGGTCTTAACTGAGTGCAATAAACAGAATAGCAATGTCTTGTTAAAGAAAAATCCCTTTGTTTGTGCCTGTAAAAGTCATTTAGTTGTCTATTTTTAGTGACCAGTGGGCTAGACTGCGGATCAAAGTCCACACTTTTAATGGTGAGACAGGGATTTCCACAGGCTTCGCAGTTCAAAGCATTGCCCTAGTGAGTGAAATGACACCACATGTTTGAACAGACAACCGTCCATGGCCAAATCAACATGCGAACAGGTTGGCAAACAGTATGAAATTAAGGGCATATAGGGACCAAAACATAGGGTTGTCTTATTTCACAGTGCACATGAAGATTACTATCTCCATGTACACTTTTGACATAATTGCATCAGAATGTAGTGCAGGAAAGGCATCCTTTTGAAAGTAGAACCCTAATTGAGAAGCAGTTTCATGCTTGTATAAGGTAATGTTCAAAGGAAATTATACTAACAAAAACACAATTTAATGTTGCCACAATACTAACTGGACAATAATACAAAATCAAAGTTGATTACAATTGATCTTTTAAACAATTTAATTCAAAATGCTTTTTTGATATATATACTGTATATAAAATCCCTCACACCATACATTAATAGACACAGGGGAGGTGAAGTATCTTGCTTTAGGACACAACAATATACACTGGTCAGAGCATAAATCCATACTCCATCCTTCGGATTGGTGAACGAGCGTTCTAACCAGCTGTCTCCCGTGTCAGAATAGGCCTGGGGATTTTCATGGTATACCAGTACAACACAAACTTCTATTTGTTTTCTCTCTTTAAGTTACCAACATCTTCCACATTTACAGTCATATTTTAAACTTGTGCAGATTTAGAAACGATTGCTTCACATTTAAGACAAAACCAAACATAATCTCATCTAATCTATGACCAAACATAACAGTAAATAACAGTAAAAGGTTTTATGTGTCTCTTGTGTCAGGATTTAAATTTAGTAGACAACTGTCAGCATTTCCATCCTGGATCTACTTTACAGATTCAAGTCTGTCGTGTCATGAACTTATGTGTCAATTATCCAAGCGTCTGCATACTGTTCTTTGCATGACTTCTAGTATTTTAAGCACATTGAATTATCTAAATTTATCACACACAGGCATGGGTTTAATGAAATATGACTTAAAAGTGACATCAAGTGGTCTGTTTCCAAATAAGTTTGAATAAGGTTAACTAAAATAATGCTTGAAATATACGGCTGAAATGAGAGATAAAAGATCTAGACTTTTAATAAATATGTTGACACGTATTGGTCTGCAGCTGAAGAGTTCAAAGACATAGGAATATCTTAACATCTTTGTGATTTTGGTTGCTGTTGTCATGACAACAACAAATGCCAGATGGCAAGTATAGTGAATGCTGTCATGAAATGAAGGGAATTGCTGGTGTTATTGCTAAACAGCTAACAAAGTTCAATGTATAACTCTATTGGCATGAGTATATTCTACATGGAACTGTTTTAGTTATATTTTTAGTTAGGTTTATATTATTTTAAGCTTGAATTTCATGAGCGATAACTGGAATAGGCAATTCTTGTAAAAAGTACAGTACATACTATCACCAGCACCTGTCAAACTTTTGGATTTTATAACTAATACCAGACCTCTTTTTAAACTGGTACAAATCCATTAAAAAATGTAGAAGTAGAATTTCAAGAACTCCTCTCTTGGCGACATCTCCCAAACACAGACAAAGAATACACCCAACGACTTATTCATTTGCAAAGTAAAACAAGGAACCAATAAATGCCAGGCATTCTTCCCCAGCCAGTATAAACCACAATTAAGTGGAACACTGAACACTGTCATTCACCCAAGTATGTGGAGACGGAAGGAATGCCAGCTTGTTGCTTTGCCTGTGTGTGGCCCTCTAAAAGGTGTCTCAACAAACCTAATACTTTCTAATATTGCAGAGTTGGAGCGTGATTATTTTATCTGACGAAAATGAATGTCAATCTGTGGTTACAATCCCGTGAATCGCCCTATTCAATCTCCTATACCACCCATGTACGGACACAATGCACAATGCTGCTGCGGTATCTGGAGAGGAAAGTCAAGGTCGTGGACATGATAACACCCCAAGCTCCCAGATGTTCACAGGAAGATTGGCGCTGGGTGAAAATAAGGTTTGCGCTAAGAGAATACAAAACAAATCCAAAGCCAGTGTTTCAAAGAGTCAAATGTTTTGAATTTATGACAAGCAAATACGCAGCACTGCTTGAGGGAGAAGTGTGCACTACCTGCTATTTATTTTAGCTTTCCTGCAATAAACGGTAAAAGGGATTCTTAAAAAATATCATGTCTGCCTTTCTTCTCAAACATCCCACTGGGATCTAGATGGTTTCAGAATGATTATTTTTAAAAATTCACTCTCTGACTTGCCATCTGTTAAATGCTCAGTGAGAAGGTAACACGGAAAAAGTGCTTTGGGGTAAACTCGAACTAGAACATTGCTGGTACATGATAAACATCTGAGCCAACTAGGTCACCGGGACACATAAGTGGAGAATAAATCCATCAGGCTGTCAGTGATACAGTGCGTATAGTGCTACAATTTGATTATAATAAATGTATCAAATGAAAAAAGGGATTTTAATGCAGCGTCAGCTTGTTTCATTTGCAGAAATACAGAACAGCACAAATGCTCACGTAAAAATCTGCCATATTATTCTTTAACTCTTTGTGGAACAGTGCCTTGTCAAAGTAACCAAAGGCACATACGAGACATATCTGTAGCACACCTGGATTTATAGGCCTTCGTCTATTTAAAGCTTGGACTCTCTAAAATGCAATGATTGAATTACGGAATGAGCACATTAACATTATTACCAAAACATATAACCTAACCAAAAGCAAATATTTATTCCAATCCAATATTAAAAATTGGCATGTGCCCACATTTTTCACCTGGCTCAGCCTGGCTCAGCCTGGCGCTATTGTTTGAACCCCAAAGAAAAGGCAACTGGGAAAGGCAAAATTAAATGAATATAATTTCAGAATGATCCACAATCATAAACATACATACGTATTCGTACAGCCCATGTTCCCACTTAATCCCCAAATGTAATGTTGACAGATCTGGTACATGGACATATATTTGGCCACAGGTACAGTATGTTTCCTATAGAGCAGTGCAGGTAAGAAGCTGCCTGGGCCGACAGCAAAGAGCTTATCTGGTGTATTTGTGATGAGAAACACCTCCGGAGCACAACGGTGTGGAAAGACCTGCAGTCCATCTCAGAGGCTTATCCGCACTCCATTAAATGCTCACTGGAAAGTAAAGTGGCTGTATAGGCCATTGATTATCGCTCAGCCACAGCTTGAAAGTTAAACTTAGTGCAAATAAAGCAGCGCTAAAGTGGTACAGAGGTGATTTGTTGGTACAAGGAGCGCAAATACCTTTTTTCCAAGGTTAGTGTAACAGCTGCTCTGTGATGAAATATGTTTAGTTTCTGTGTAAAGAATTCCACATCTTTTCATCAGTTAGAAGTCTTTGTAAACACCCTTCATAGTTTATGACTTTGACTACATGCCATTTTGTATGTTCTCAACAAGAAGCCATTCACACTATGTCCATACCATTACCATTAATGCAAGAAGCCTTAATGATGTATACAGTAGACTCCTGCCATAACTGCCTCTTCTTTTTGTCTACTGGGAGGATTTAGCCTTGGGGGCCTGGGAGCCAAAAGTCTTTCTTGCTGACAGAGTTTAGGGCGAGAATGTATAAAGAGTGCCAGAATCTGCATGCTGCGGATACTGTGGCGCTGAGCGCTTTGGCATACGGCTGTGTGCCACCCATGAGACTGGGCTCTGAACATTTACATTTAACGTTTACATTTAGACCAGCATTAACGAGATATAGGGTTTATCCTTTGTATGGGGTTCTTGAGGATAAATTAACTTTTGTTAGGATTATGGTCATGAGAAAACTAGGGTACCAAACTATTAAATTGCATATTTTAGCAACTATGGGGAAAAAGACTTGCATAAACTGAATGATGGAACTAGACAAATAAAACCTATTCGTTTGCACTGCTACATTGGGAATTGAATGCATTATTATCCTTCAGTATGGCATAACTTTGGGAAATATTTGTGCCTCAGCACCAAAACGACCAAAGCACAAGGAGCGCACACAAAGGTGCTAACAAGCAGTTTGGTTTATGGCCCCCGTGCGTCTAAAACAGGAAGCCTGAAGCACCATTTGGCCTAGCCAAAGTAGTCAGCCAGACACATAAACTATTCACTCAAAGTGAAGTGGACGAGGAACCACATTCAAGTTTTCACTACATAAAAATAACAAGAGCCAGTGCCACATGCGATCATCTAAAGGACATGCTTTTTGCTTTGTTTCTTTTTATCTGTTATGTTATCATCCCTTATGGAAAGGTTAGTGGGAAATGTTCATTTATGTTTTAATGGTTCTCAAAAGGGATAATTCAGCATTACTTTAAATTGCATCAAGTGGAACAAGCTGCATTTCAAAATAGCATTGTGACTTTTTTTTATATAAACAAAATGCCTTCAGGACAGATCCAAAAAACTGACTTGGAGGAAAAATGTATCAAGACTATAACTTATCCAGTTTCAGTCTTATGATGAATAAGAACACTTCTTTTGATGTGGATGCAAGTTCTGTAGTGTACATATTTCAGTCTAACCAGCCAGAAATACAACTTCTTGCTTAGCAAATCAATACTGTAATATTATATGGGCTTCATGCTGTGTCATTGCACACTTGCAGTTCACGTACACATGCCCTACATTTGTTTTTGGTCTTTAATTGTGCTCCTGGTGCAGGCAGCCCAGATGTGTTCTGACTGTCAAACTGTGAAGGGAGCTGAAGTTGGCCCAGGGCACTAAACTCATCTACAAAGCCTTTTTACACTTCACAGCTCCCTCTGCTTCCTCTAAGAGCGTGCATCTGCTTACAACACCACATCCCTAAAAATCAGAAAACAGGCTCGCATGAAGCCCTCCACCGCTGGTTCCACTCCTAATAACAAGCTTTGTGTGGAAGATGCAGAATGAAAGGCCGCAGCTCTGGAAAGAAATCTGTCCTGAATTAAGTTTAATAGTACCACAAAGACATTAATAGTAGGATACATCTAGTCACAGACGATTATAGGGCAGAGCTGCATAAATTAAAGCAGGCTCTGTTGGGATTGTTCATTACCTGGGCTGGAGCAGCCGAGGATGAGGTTGCACTTAACCTTGCCGAACGCATCGCTGGGCCAGATGAGAGCACTACATGCATTAGGGATTAGCACCATTCAGTGTCCCAATGCCATACTTACTGTAATGCAATATGCTGAAGTGCCCTTGGATTTATAGATACATGTAAATGGAGATATCCACCCCTAAACATGGACTTTTGAACAATTTAAATTTTAAACATTGAAAAGCCAATATTTCAACATATATTCCATACAAAATTATGGAAAAGCATCTTAGAGTGGCTAGTGGGGTATTAAATAACAAAATAACTGATTTTTTATGACTTTAGAAATAAACTTGTTCTTCCCACCTCTCTACACAGAATTGTCCATGATTCACCAAACCTTATGTCTCTTGTGAGTGCCAATATCTTTTATCTGTGTTGTTCCTCTGGCAGTGTTTTAACTGTTTATCTATATGCACAGCTTTTGATTGGACTCCTGTCAACCTGCTATTGTAGATAACACATTTTGGCAAGAAACTCGGGGGATATTGTTGTTGACATAATTGTTCTGATTAAAGCC
Organism: Chaenogobius annularis; assembly: GCA_015082035.1. Classification (NCBI taxonomy): domain Eukaryota; kingdom Metazoa; phylum Chordata; class Actinopteri; order Gobiiformes; family Gobiidae; genus Chaenogobius; species Chaenogobius annularis. The sequence goes on from BJKM01000005.1 coordinate 923,566, forward strand.
CAGATTGAACAAAACAGTTTGGCTCTGGACTGAATGTGACGCATGACAGTCATCAAACAGAATGTCGGTTTGATTTTGTTGTTGTGTTGTTTCCTTGTTCCAAAAGGATTGCTGGTTGAGCAGTCACATTTAGGATACACAACCATAGCAATATGGTTCTTTGTTTCCAACAGCACGGTTGATATGACACAGCTAAATAATTCCGTGGATATGAATCAATTTGAGATTTTTTACCACTTTATTTAAGACTTTATTCAGAAATATTCTCTAGACACAATATCTAGACACTCAGTCATCTTTTTTTTCAAAGTATATTTATCCACTTTAAATGTGTCTTAAAAATCTACAGAAACAAATAAACATAATTGATTAACTAGTTAACTGATCAAAAAAACATAGCTAAGTAGAAAAATAAATCCTAGCCCTAATTATATAGCCTAATTTTCACATCATAATCATAACCACTACGTATTAACCGACAGGAATAAGCATTAGTCACCAACTATTGCAAATAATTAACAATGAGAACAATTTTGGTAACTGACAATCAATAAACTAGAAACAGGTTTATAAACATTCACCCATTTCATTCAGTTAGAAACAGATTGTGGTGTAGTGTAAGAAATATATATGTTAGACTAGTGTCTATTATGACACATCATAACTAAAGTACAAACTAAACATCAGCTTGTCAGGTAGAAAAAACCTGCAGCAATGCCATACCACTTGGACTAGTATCAAATTGTTCTGACATGGCTTAGATTGTATCCTACATATTAATAACAATCATCTGCAGGCAATTAAGCTGTCGCAAAGCCAGTCATTTATTTTGTATTTGTATCCATCCCATCCAAAAATGCTTGGACTGAAGATTCCAATTTGGCTTGAAAATATTTTATACCAATCTTGTGTGTGAAAGGGAACAAAACAAGACAGTCGGCATCACATCAGTTATTCACAGAGAAAAATATGAGATCTGGTTGTCTGAATCTCCCTTTTATCTCTCTGCATCTCCTCACTACCATTTCTGAAACCTGCAATCTTTTCACTAAAGATTGAAGATGTCAAAGACCAAACTGCATATTGATTTGCCCACCAACTTCTGACTCTTTCTTTGAGCTGCACCTTCTTCCTTTTTTTACAGCACGATTAACCGGGGGTATCTTTCTCCGGCACTTCACAAAGTACTGCATTGGCACACGCTGACCTCAACTCATTTGAAAAAGAAGCACTGCAGCACACCACAGCAGGGGTAGACAGAGTGCACTGCGATTCTTGGATTTATTCTTTTCATGTAGACTGTAATTTTCAAACTTCTGGCCTTATCGATTCCCAAAAGAAACATAAGGAGAAAAAGTTACTACCATCAATTTGAAAGTGCGAATTGAAAAGCATCCATTAGTGGTCATACTTGGTGATGTTAATGCAAGCAAAGTACTGTGGCTTCTAAAGTAAATCCATGTATATTCTTTGTGTGGGTGAATTGAACTCTAGTGACCTACATTTGTTTTTGGTGTCATTAATGAGCGGGTTTTCTAATGTTTACTTTGGCCAGCAGCTTCCAATAGGAAAAAATGAATATCCAATTCCAACAATCCATGCAATATCTAAAGTTTACTCCTTGTGGAAAGGGTTTAATAGTTCAGAAACGCACACCAGTCAAATCACCGATAATAACCACCTAATGTTTTGCGTGTTAAAAAGTATAGACACAGAGATGCAATCAATTCAAAGGATGCTAGAGGTGGGCAATATCAAAATTCCGATAATAGTGTGAATAGTGTTTTCAATATATCTTAACTTTGACTATCAAGTATATAGTTTATAGAAAATAACGGTGATATTTTGCACTTTTGAGATACTTTTACAGACATTTCATATGTGTCTGATAATTAGTCCTCAACTTAGACTGGCTGCACAATAGAGGATTTTAAAATTGTCTGTGATTTTAAGACATGAAAAAGTTTTCAGACCACAGACATTTATTTGTCTCACACTCACATGAAGCACAGACACAGCACACACAGGCCGATTTGTTACAAGCAGAGGAGAGCGCAAGCGTCACACACACTGAGGTAAAGGCCTGTTACAGTCACTGTAGCAGTGATGGATAATGAAAACGTTTGCACAAACTCACACCAAAGTGTCGTCACGAGGCAGCGGAGCCTACAACTGTCTGGTTGCATTGACAGGCTGCAGTAAAGTTGTTGGAAACTCACCATTTGAGGTTTGCGAGCTGCGACTCAACAAATAGTCGTAAGAGAATCACACTGACCCCACTGACATGAGTGCCACGACAAATAACTGCTTACGAGAATTGCTGCTCGGGCCACGCCTCCCCAAATTTATGGCGAGGCAAATCGGACGTAAAATCTGACATGTGCAGAAGACTGTAATACAGACATATTTTATATATGTATTTATAATAACCATATGTGTACAGATTATATATTGATTGCATCTTGTTCTCTTTTGTTGGTGATTAGATGTAAAGTACATGATTATACAGCCTTACAAATACAAAGACAAACATTTTTGCTAAAATTATGTCATGGATTATGGACATTACCTCTTACTGCTAAACCCCACTGATTCAATACAACAGTCCAATACAAGGACAGCTCTATTTCTACACAATACAGACAGTTTCAAATCAACATGTATTACTATTTCAAGCATTATTCCGAACCGTTACACCCTAGCTATTATTGGACCTGTAATTTAATCAAAGTATGCATGTTTGGGGCTTGTGGATGAAAACGTTCAGATGGGAAATCAGTTTTTGATGGTGTGCTTTCTGAACTGAATATCTATGTATCACTAATATGGCAAATGAAGGAGAAAGATGAGACTAAGGCAAATGGCAAAGGGGATGATGCACAATATGGTGCAGTTTAAAGACTTATTTTAAATAGTCAGAAACCTGCAAACCACCGCTATATAAGCGCATTTGTGTGTGAATGAGTCAATTCCAGTGTGCATCTAAGTGTGAAAGTGGAAAAAGGCAAAGGCGACCCAAAAGCGTATAGATATTGATGTTGATGCTATTGATTCTTATGTGTGCAGTGGAGATGGCTCTAACACGCTGAGGTTACATCCAGGAGGATCTCCGAGGTCAGACCATTACCATGACCTTTAAAGCTGTTCTTTCAAAATATTAATTCTCCCAATTGCTCTCAAAGCTCAGAGTCCTTGAGGGATATCCTACATACAACATCAGTCACTACGTCTACATTTAGAAATGGCTGTGTTATTTGAGCTAAATTCCAATTTAATAAACTGGATTTTGTTTGTTTATTTGACTTAATTACTTCTAAAGGCCCTTTCAAATTATTTAACCATGTGTCTATCAATAACTCGTATTTGTAGTTGGCACAGATTTTACACCGAAAATATGACTGTGAGCCGAGGGAACATTAGGAACCATGGTCAAAGCTTAACGACTACAAGCTCATAATAATAAATATTATATTCAGAACTGCTTCTGTTTATACTTTGGGTGGGAAGAAGCTGTAGTAATTGGAGAGGATCCAAGCAAGTCACCCAAGGCTCACTGGCCTCTCCAAACGCGCGGTAAAACAGCTGCAGTACATCCAGAACGCTGCTGCTCGGGTCCTGACTAGAACCAGGAAGTACGATCACATTAGTCCTGTGCTCAGGTCTCTGCACTGGCTCCCTGTGGCTCAGAGAATAGACTTTAAAGCAGCTCTGCTTGTATACAAGTCTCTCCATGGCCTAGCGCCAAAATACATCTCGGATATGTTTGTGACACATGAACCATCTCAGACTCTAAGGACCTCAGGGACGGCCTCCTGCTGGAGCCAGGGTTAATACTAAACATGGCGAATCTGCGTTTAAGTTTTATGCAGCCAAAATCTAACGTCTTTCTGAAAATGTAAAACAGGCCTCCTATTCTGTTTAATGTTCAAATCTAGACTAAAACAGATCTGTTTAGCTGTGCATATGACTGTAAGGAGATTGTATCTGCACGTTTCTCTTTTAAGGTTCATTTTAAAATGCTTATTCATGTTTTTATCTGATTGTACAGTGAGTTTAATGTTACTTTTACTCTTATGTAAAGCACTTTGAGTTACTTTGTGTTTGAATTGTGCTCAACAAATAAACTTGCCTTGCCATGCAAAGAGAGCTAAATTATAAATTATATTTCTCTGGGCAGTAAATCTAAGCAACATATTATGAGCTACTGTTTGGAAAGCATTCTTTATCCGACCCTACAGTCTGCAACTTTAATTTTTTTTAAAGTATGCAAGTATTTTTTCTTCTCACCTCCATGACAATATTATACAGTAAAAACCATAGCGCTGTTGGAGTGTCACACAAGGCTAGTTTAATGTGTTATGAGCCATGAGACAAAAACACAGTAAAACTCTTAAGGTGTCAGCCCAACTGCAAAACCGCAGGCTTGACAGACATTTATTTGCAGAAGCAATTATCCCAAGTGCCTCGCTACACACACAAAACTGGACAATGACCTCAGGACAGGAAACCAAATCAAAGGACAACAAACAGACGGACGAGACCACAAACCCCAAGGAGTACTTTTTCTAAGAAGAGAGTGGAATGAGATACTTTTAGCTGGCACGTTGTCCTCCATGTTATAGGATCCTCGACAGTATTTTTCAAAACATATACCATTAGATTGGCATTTTGCACAGCGAGTAAATGAAAAGCTTGCGATATTTATGAAAGGATGAACTTGATCCCTGCAAAGCCATTTATAGTCCATACACATCCTTGCGCTTATTGCAAACACAGTGAAAGCCTAGTTTTGTTTACACTGCAAACTCAATAGTTACCGTTAAATATTATGAGAACGGCTCTGATTATAAAGCAGAATGATTTGGCTGGGTTATATGGCTATTTGATCAATTTCAACGACATCTAGAAATTGTCAAGAAAAATTTACACTTGTTTACTTTGATCTTGAAGGTATTTTTAATAATACATAATAATACAGCCACAGCACCACTCCCAGTTTAAGTTCTATTGATTCGTAGCATTTCGCAATTGTTTTCAGCCCTCAGTCACATTATATGATGCTCATGTTAAAGTGAAGGAGGTTGTGGGAATCATCAGCTCAGACCAGAAAAAATGGAAACATTACACTCCAGTTTACTGCTATTTCTAGCCTCTATTTCAGTTCAATTTGTGATGCTGCATTGCCAGGAAGCTGAATATATTTTTCGCATTTTAAAGTGCTCGTAAATTGTTACTAGAAACTGGTTTCGTTTTGATGAATTGATGAAGTTAGCTGCTTGATGACACCTTTTAAATGCAATGTTTTTATTGGTAATAGTGTTAGTAGTGTTGCAAATGCAAATAAACATGAAAAAACAGGACCTTTTCTGAAAAGTTTAAGAATGATCTTGAGCTTTATGTTCATCATGTGGTCTTATACTTTATATCTATATATGTTTTAATCATTATTATAGTATCGAAATCGAGTTTTGAATTTTAGTATTGTGACAACACTAGTCATGTGTAAAGTCCTCATGCTTTATCCAGTGTAACACCGAAACGACCAGACCAATTATTTGTCTATCATTTGAAATAAATTAGATAGGCAGACAGAATTAAACACTATTGCAATGAACAGAAAGTGCAACAATAGTATTGGTGAAATATGCATCTCCAAATCTACGTAATAGATGGTAGGCTGTATCAGATTGAACAGCGGGTTTTCACCTTACATTGTGTGTTTTGACAACTAAGACACTACTATCCATTCTGCATTGATATAATTGGAGATGATTATGAATACCTTTCCATGCCAACATTTGGCACGTTTAGCTGCAAGTTGTTTACCGAGTCGAGCTGCGAACCCACAGCCCACAGGCCCTTGTTAAACAACGCACAGAACCATCTAAGGATCGGCACCCATCCACAGTTTCACAGCCTCACAGGAAATGAATGAGTAAACATGGGAAGCAATCAGGGAATCGCACACACACATAAGCTAACATCATTACACATGTATTTATGCACCAAACTCTGAGCAAACAATACCAACATCTGCATGGATTTGGGACAACAGGGCAGAGATACAGTCGGAGCAGAACTGGAAAGAGCCGGGGAGAGCATGGGTGTGATTCATCAGGTTATTAAAAACACATGTCAAAGTAATATCATTTCCCACTGGGTCAAATCTGTGCATGTTTTGTATGACAATAAAAGTAATTTACAGAGTAAGTGGTTGGCGAGTCACTTTGTGTGGTGAAATCCCTGGTTCCATATAGATCCACAGATTGGTGATGAAATCGATGTGAATATATTGAGATTTCTAGCTAAATGTTAATCCTTATTGATTTATCCTGCAGAGCCAAGCCAGTTGTCAAGTTGCTGTTATTGTAAAGCTTATGAGAAGATGCACTATGGTCAACTAAACATTGATGTTGTAGTTTATGAAATTTCCTTTATACTATGCACAACAGCTATAGAATTGGCAGCTGAAAAATAGAATTACAATGAACACTGGTAGCAAAAAGAACTGATTAAAATAAAATGAACGGTAACTTGCTGATTTAGCATCCAAAAAAGGGTATTGCAAGTGTTATTTCTGCACTTTTGTGTTTGACATACCATACATACCCTTCACTTATTGTTTATTACCAGAATAGAGAAATGCACAGGCACGTTTTAGCGCATTTCCGATGGATTTTAAATACATTGTCTGAATCAGGATAATCCAAAAATATCCATGTATTAGTTGTCCCTAATTACTGTATCTTTTCAATGAATGGTTAAGAATAAGTGTCAAAATAATGAATTATTCTCTAACATTTTAAGTTCGGCAATCCTGTCAATGTGGAAAATGTCTACTGACACACACTGTATGCTTCATTTTATTATACCGGAATCTATAATGACAGCATCTAAGAGAACTCATATGGAGTCTTATAGAGACAGGAATTCTTATAATTCATAAATTGATGTAAACAACATTAACTGAAGATGTTTTTTGCAATGCATGCAGTCTTGAGTGAAGCCTATTAGTCACAATATTTCAATAGACTGTGACGAGGCTATGTGCTAAACAAAGAAACACTCGCTGGTGTTCAAAGTGGTCTGAGCAGAGGCATCACCCATTGCGGGAAACACCTCATTAGAAGCAGGACTGAACTCGTCACTGTCACCATCAGAAAGACACAGGGAGTCTAGTTAGTCAGCCAATAGCACAGCTTCTCCAAATCAATTTTAGAAAGTCCAGTTTTCCTTTTACAACTGTTAGGAAACAGTTCTGGGTCACAAACTGTCAAACCTCTGGCACCTACAAAAGTACAAGTACTGGAATTAAGTACATTAGTTATTAGTGTTATTATCTCTGGTGATGAATTTGGTTACCGTTTTGTACTAACGATTATGAGATGTTGACAGGTATCAGTGTATATTTATTCTTACTGACTACTTCTCTGTTCTAATTAAAAAATTCCGATAATGATTGGACCTGAAGATAGTAATAAATTTATGTACGGTTGTATGGCTGTATTGTTTTGAGGAAAGATTGCTATCGCTTTTTATACAGGTAGCATTTCTATAATGATCGTCATTTCTACTTGCTCGTTCCTAAAGTTCCGTTTATGAGAGTGGCTGCCTTCAGAGTCGTTCTCGTTTAGCAGACATTGTTCTTCTTTGGTCTTGCAGCATCATCAGTCTATAAAAAACACACATTTAATTTGATTATTATTCATCCAACCCAAACTTATCTGGCTATGGACACGTTGTTGCATGATGCCGCGAACATAATCTACAACACAAACAAATAGACGAAAAGGAATAAAATTGATCATGACAATAGGTGTGACGATCTGGGACAAGAGAAAAATACCACAACAATTCTCCTGTATTCTCATAGCCGCTAGCAGCTCCAAGTTTGACCTTTTTTGATGTAGTTATATTCGAACAATGGAGTTGTTGATATATACACTCTTTTCTAACGTTTGTTAGTTACTAAATTAGCTTTAATTTTTCAAACAGCGAGGTTCTATTTCTTTACTTAAGCTTACGCATGCCGTTGGATTGTGGGAGTAATAAGATTTACACTTCTAGTTTCGAATAACAGATAATTCTAATGCATACCTAAGTTACTACGTGTATTCCTATAAACAGATCTATAATAACAGGTAAAATAACTTAAAATGCAGGTACTTTTACCAGAATCTTCCACCAGAACCACTGGTCCACATACTGAGAGGCGATATAGAAGATAGCATTTGACAGGAACCATAGATGAGAAAATTTATTAGACCTCTGCGGAAAAAATCTTATACAAATATTTGAAGATGTGCCGGGATCTAAGATCGGTTTGCGGCTGATCTGCCAGCGCACTAGCATTATACTGCAGATAGGCAGTCCTAGTATTTATACTCACTTGACTGTAAGTGAATTATTTTCACGCTTCATGCGTGTACTGGATATCTAGGATTGATATTTGTCACATTGGAGTCAACTGGACACGAACTGACAAAACAAAATCTTTCATTATCATAATAGCTAGAAGAACTCAAAAGTCAATCTATTACACAGTACTAGTCGCTACGCCAGAAAGGGTGTAATAAGGTTGGCATCAAAGTAAGCATGAAGTGCATGGACTGTTGCGGATTTGTGCACGTGGAAAATAGGTATACTATTAATTTGGGGAATGTTTTATCATCAAATGTGCTTACTTTTTAAATCATATAGATTGCATTCTATCGTTCAGATTGTGATTCAGATTTGCTTATGTCGCATGTTTAGATATCTACAATATACACACCAAAGTTGGTCTTCCGGAATCCTCATTTATGTAAGGGTATCTAGAGGTCTCTGTCTCACATGTTACTGATGTGTGAGTTGACAGTTCTATATTTATAACTATCCAGGAGTGAAGTGTTGGAAGGATCCGCAAGATAAGCAGAACTTGCCCTATGGCGACGGTGATAATGAGTCGATAGTACAACCATTGTGGTAACTGTTATATCATTTTTCAATACCATGGGCTTGCTCCCATTGAGTGGATAGGGGGTGCCGCGGGTTGCAGGGTCCTAGCAAGACAGCCCTATACCGTCGCGATGTGTAGGTGGAGGGCCTTAGGTCTAGGGGAATGATCTGGCCCCTGGCGTGGCAGCTTGTCGCAGGGTTCGTCGAGTCTGAGAGTACTACAACAACGGCGAAGATTTACGAGTCAACTTAGATATGGACATTGGTCAATAGACTTGAGAAAGATGCTGCTCTGATAAATATCTTTGAGGTGCGGAGTTCAGGAGGTGCCGCAGTCTCTGTGTGCCATGTGTCGTTCCAGTTTCGAAAAGATTGTCGTGAGTAACAAGGTAAATGGACAAAGGCAGCTATGTGCGAGATCCGTTCGAATTCACGAGATTCGTTTACCACAACAATACATACAGATCATGAGCATGTTATAAATATTATTCTGTTGTTTCTATTGGTTAACTAAAGGGAAAAAGTTTAGAATAGTGAGTGTTAATTCTGTGTGTGGCTTTCGCTATTGTGATTTAAGATTATTAACTAAATAAAAAAACAATTGGTAAATCTGCTATTATTTGGTTTACATCCATACTTGGCTTTACTCTCCTGACTCTTAAAAAGAGGATTGTAGTATTTGTTCTATTATATTGGAAAATACCAAAGAGAATAAAAAGATAACCTAATTGATTGGACGATTTGTTGTGATCTTAAAAATAGGAAATTGATACAATTTACACGGTGATAAAAAGATTCATGGACATGATTTGGTAATCGCCTACTCGCATCCTAGTCGCAAGGTCTTTCGATTTATCAGTGCATATTTTTTATTTGGCAGGCTGATCGGAATCGATAAATTAGGTCAAGAGCGTAGTCGTCTGTTTCCATCATCAAAAGTTATGGAGAAGTAATAAATCGTAGACAATACATGTAATAAAACGCAGTAACCTAACAATACAATATAGGCTAAAATTATTAATTTTACAATGGGGGAATTATGTGTCTAAAAACACTATGCGTTTGATGATATTATGGTTCACTGCAAGCTGATGTGCCTTAAAGACTTTATCTGAGTGTACCAGTTCTAATAAAGCAGTCTCATTAATCACTTTAACTCTAGTTGATTAGATTTGACCGTTCATTTGATTGCCTAAACTGGGAATTATACATTTGAATCATAGGCACCTAATTATACACATTCACCTCTGATGGTATAATACTCTTTTCAGACTAAAATTTAAACACAATAGTACTATTACCATACATTAAAGGTTCTCAATAAGGATGACTTAAGTTTGCAATAAACAACAATTAGCTGACTCAATCTCTGTGATTCCTTAGGGACCTAACTGGTGCATACGGGACTATATTAAAGGGGATTATAATAAGAGTGTTGTAGTAATAACGAATAACGCAGGAGAACCAGGAACATTACCTCTGGGCGATGCATAATTAAGATTCAAGTGGGAATGACAGGGAAAAGCCACTAATATCTTTGTACACTACGACTTTCAGAGACATGTGGTACCCTATAACTCGTGCTTGGCTTTTTAGATAAGTCCTCATCAATTTGTAAACTGAGTGTGAATATTCATAAACTGACCTTCTATTCTTTTGCATACGGATCTCAGAATTTTTGAGTTCACAATTTTACGTTCAGGATTATTAAATCCGCTCCTTCTCATAGTTCGGATGGCTTCAACAGAAAGCTCGCGTGTGTCTGGGTTCAACAGGCATGTCATGTAAACAAAGTTTGGATATATAGACTATGGAAGTTTGTTCTTTAAAATTATCCGAGTCGTATATAAATATGACATTGACTTTTAGCCTGGTAAGCTCGCTGGACTGACAAATTATATGGGATGAGTAGATTAGATGTGTATGCTTTTATGAATGTTGAAAGAAGCTCTGGAGGAGGTTGTAAAGGACGGAAATAGGGTGGCAGCTTTTCTATGGATAGAATCGTAGCTCCAATTATAAAATTCCTTATGGGTGAACTGTGATAGATGGTGGATTCAAAGGATACCAGTAAATACAGGATATACCAACAAAGCAACATAGGATATGTCAAGACAAAAGAATTAGAATCAAGCAGTTTTCATTATTTAAAGGATTGATTCGTAATTTAGACACATAATTGGGTTACTTATTTAGACTATGCCTTCTTTAACTTTTATTGTTGTAATTCTTATTTTTAGGGTGTGTGAGGTGCACTATGTTTTATAGCTTATATATATATATTAATTAGTTAGGTATTTAATTAATCACTGGTTGTTTTCTATGATAAGCAAATTTAGGAACCATTGCACTGCCCGAGTAAGCAAGAATCTGCCAATGTTTAGGTTTGAATTGTTCAACTGACGAATGTAAATAAAAGCTATAAATAACTCTAGAGGATTCTGGACTGCTCATTGCACTAACTATAGAATTCCATCCCAACTGTACTAAGTCAAATGTATTGGCACACACTCTGACAGTTGCAGACTAGGTTGAAAGTGCTCCATATGACACAAGTGGAAAGGTATGAGCGACTACTTAACGACACAAAAATGAAATAAATACCACACATGGAGAAAGCGTAAACTTTTTGAGGTCCCGATAAGATGATATTGAGAACATGTCAATATGCTAATATTTAATATTGTCTTATAACATTCATATCTTAAACTATTTATACGATATGTCTTAGTTGAGGTTTTTAAGTATCAATACACATAAAAGAGTAAATATAGAACATATTAAGTTGGTAAATAAGATGATGGGATGGAGATAGATATCAGCTTCTATTCAATCACTATGTTTTTGAAGATTACAGAGTATTACTTTGATATTGAGTCATTATGTTATGTGAGCATGGATAATTATACCCAGGTAAAAGTATTATTACAGACATCATTCATGTTCAAACTGTCCGCTGTATTGCCCACACTCTATTAATACTTTAGTTATATAAGTACTTTCATTGACTCTTCTGCATACTTACTTTTCTTTTTTACAACAAGCAGCATCCCTTTTAAACCAAGGACAAGCAGCCCTCTACTTTGATATCTAACTTGGTAAACTTAGAGATAAAAGAATAACTTAACCGAATTTTGTGCAGATTAATCTATATTGGTGATAACTTGGATACTTGACAGTTCACCATTTAATTCATTACAAAGAGTCTAGAGCAAAATTTTATGGTCTTTATTTATCGATAACAGTTTTTCTTGTAAAGAGTTTGAAATGTGTGAGAAGAAAACGTGTGTCCAGTACAGTATTACAACCCAGGCCAGCCTTATTGGTTCTCTGTCAGCCTCTTGTTAAACAGTGTTTGATAATTGACTGTGTCCATATGTTAACGCTGCACCACCTCAGCCAACGAGGACACTCAAAAACATGCTGCTGGTAAAGCCATCAGTGCAATTATTATAGATTTCTGTTTTAGAGCTTTAACAGGTTGTAAGTAGTAAAATACAGAGAAATGTTGAGCAAATGAGCAAAATGATTCAATAAAAATATGTAAAGAAAATGAATTTAACATGTATGCATGAATTAATAAGAAAAGGTACTGTAGGAAGAAGAAGGTTCATCAGAAATTATAGTAGTAAGTGCCTCTGTTTTTGCACAATGATGTCAATATAATATCAAAGCAAAAAATGTCATCAATGATTAGAAACAAATGCTATAAAATACTATGATTTATCGTTGGGGATGTCAAAATTATTCGGTTAATCGATAATCGTGATTTTATTTAGGTCACAATATAATCGTAATAACTAAAAAATATTAATATTTTAGAACCAAAATGAATGCGTTCTAATTCAATCTATAGTTAGAATACATCAAAATATAAAGTGTTTTTTTTTATCTGGCTGTTTTTGTGGCATTCACTTTATTTTTACGTTCGGAAAGTTCAATTTCAATTTCATAAAGCTGGTGACAAACTTGAGAAATAGTCATGTGTTAGACGAGATTTCACACAGTTTCAGTAATAATCGTTGAAATAATCGTTACATTGAGATCGTGACATCCTTACTCATCATTTCAACTTCATTGCCTTGACACAAAGCACCCGCAAATCATAAGACCAGGAACATTTAGCCTATGTAAGCATTTGAAATGGACAATTATCATGTGGCACATGTTTGGTGAACACTTAAACCCCCTTTGCATGTGTATGTCTGTTTTACGCATCTGTATTCTGCTGACTGACCCCAACAGAGGGGCTAATATTAGCTGTGTGAAAGCAATAAAAGCCAGGTGAGAGCCGCCTACATTGTCAGCACTCTTAACAAGGCCTGCCCTGTCTGGTAATCTCTCCAATTCTGACACCTCCATTATTATGTGTGCTTTACAAAATAAGGCCATGGGTTCGGATTTGTCCAGACAGAGTTAAATTACAAAAGTCAAAGGCAAAAGGAGAATACATCTACAGAGAGAGAAGGGCTGAGCAGGCGAAACAAGCACCAAGCCATTTATTTTTCCAGCGAAATGAAAAAGCACATCCCCTTATAAGTATGGTGCAAGGGGGCTGTCCAAGTGAAGTCTCTATGCTCCTCATTAACCTGACGCTTGAGACTGGACTTATGGCCTACTAGTAGTTGTACTAATAGTGGTAGTATAGTGGCAGTAGTAGTAGTAATAGTTGTAATTAGAGGTGGGCAGAATATTGAAATTTAGTTATGGTGAATGTTGTTTTGAAATTATGCAAAATCTGAATATTGAGTGCATGGTTTATAGTAAAAAATTCTACCAAAAAATCTGATTATGAATAAAACTGAAAAAATGTATGTTGTAAACTTTCGATGAGAGTAGATTGTGACATCTCTGCCCTTTTGTGATTCATTTTACTGACATTTCACATTTGTCTGCTAATTACACATCAAGTACTACGTTTAAAGACACGTTTTAACACATTTCTGTGGGATTGACATAATATCATCTGAATATCGTTATCGTGATTTTTTTTTTTTTTTTTTTTTTTTTTTAAATCGAGATACATTTTTTGGTCAGTATCACCCACCCCAATTATATTGTAATGGAGTACTGACCATAGAAAAAATCCACAAGCTAATTCATGTAACTGGAGAGTTGAACAATTAACAAAGACATTACAATTCTGATTAAATGACTTAAATGAGCGTGCCCAAACGTGCTGCCCAAAGCTGGTTGGGGTATAGTCCACAATCAGTCGTCTTAAATAAGGTGGGTTGAAACATAAAAACGTTATACTTGCATACCTGCTACCTGCCTCAATGAATTAAAACCATGTTGATTTGCATTTATGATAGAACAGCAGGACAATAGACTAATAAAGTGTCTCTAGACTGTACCCCACGTGCCCATTCCTATTATAAAGGAATAAAAGCACTTGGAACAGCATGCTTCCTCTGCCCTCCTATATATAATATTGTGACTGCTTCATTGCTACTGGGACATAGATAGTTGGGTCACTCCGCAGAAAGCAGCGTGGGGTCAGGGGCCACGCAGTGATACCGCTGGGAACAGAGCGAAAAGGTGACCGAAATACCCGCAGTGTGCCTCGGAATACCAAAGTTATCATCCCTGCCTTCAGCGTCCTCCTCTTATGCTTTCGGGCCATTTAAACTGACTGCAAAGGGACAAATAGAAGCTTTTTACCTGAAGAAAAGTGCAGAAATGCCACTAGACAGTAAATCCAAGTAAAGCGGACAGGCATCATTTGGGAAGCGACGCTGTTAAATCCACTTGGAACGCTTTTTCTCTTCGCTTGTGTTTAATTCTGTCAACTAAGGCAAAGGGACAGTTCAGGAAACTTCACGTTAACAGAGAAATTACGCACAAGCAGAGGAATGTCCAGGGTAGTTATTCAAAGAGACAACTCCCGTTTCACCGCAAAGTTTAGATCACTTAAAAGCATCTTTACGAGTCGAAATAGTCCGGTCTTCCTCGCGTCCCGCAAAGACCTCCTCACTTTGAAAAGCGGACAACTCGGCGGAATTCATCTGTTCGCTCACGCTTTTCTCCGCCAGAAAGGTAGACGCGTGAAAATGTGTAGTTTCAAACTGCAACGAGGTCCAGGCGCAGTCACTTTGATTTGGTTGGTTTGAACGCAGCTCTCACGCTGGTTGGATGAAGGCGCCGTCCGTACGTCTCTCCGCACGCACGCCACCGCTTCTGCTGCACACCACAAGTCATTCAGTTCAGTCGGAGCCAGGCTTGAGCGGTGGGCAGTGGAGATTCCTGCGAGTCAGGCAGCATAAGCCAGAGGAGAGGAGCCGTTCCACTGCGCAGAGATACACTACCTACAAATATGCAATAATACCGACCGTGTGTTCAGAGCCCATTTTTGAAAATGATGGCAGTTTTACGCACAGTTTCCAAACGATCTCTCAGTGATGTGTGGTGCTTTCGCTCAACCAGACGGTCACAAAGGTATTCATTCATTTTATTCTGGGCAAAGACAAAAGGCGAAACGACATAATTCGCATTGTACAAAATAAACTAGAAGCCTAATATTTCTAATGATCCATTGGCCAGCCCCCTTGCTCGCCAGTCAGCAGCCCCGCTTCTACTTTATCTCTCCAGGACATAAATCGATCACCTCCTGACCCCTCAGCAGCCCGCTGGGAAATTACCTGACATTTAAGTGAATACCAAAATGTAATTTCAACAATATTAGGTCCTGGAGTACAATAAGCTAAAGTAATAATAGCTAGTGGAGACGCAATGATACCTAAATTAAATGCACTTTGGGGAGAAAAGTAAGATGACACTTCTTTTGATAACGTGGGGGATAGAGTGGTCGCACTTTGTGGCGAGCGCCGATTGTATGTGCAGGAAAGAGCTCCCTCTACTGGCTACATATAAGCAATACGTTTGGAAAAAAATAAAATGCTTTTCTTTGTGTTGAATGAAAAGGTGTGGACAAAGATTGTTTGCAAAATACAATATTGTCCCTAGAGATTATAGATACCCTTTGAGGAAAAAATTATATTTGATTACATATAGCAAATAAATGTAAACAGAGGAGATGGTGGTAAAGAGACGGTGCCATGATTTTCTGTCAAAAATTGAAAAAATAGTGTCTCCAGATTTCTGTCAGAATCAGTACATGCTGTTGCTTTCCATCTGGACAATGTTGTTTTACTGTGACAGGTGGTGGACGTAGATGGGTGAGTGCAATCCATGAGAACATGCCTGCTTCTGCAAAGGAAAAAAGGTAGATTTTGACCAAATATATGTCATGTTGGTGATTTAGAATATTATACAAACATATAATAATATATGTGAATGTATTAAAATCTCAAAAATGTTAGGGCAGATTATAAAATGTGCACAAAGAATAGTCCAAAACTAAATGCAAGTACAATAGTGAATAATATAAGTCTAAATATCAAAGCTTTTTTTTGTCATAACAAAAATGGCACAATTAAGACAGACCTTTTTGCAACTCCACAACAAAGACACGCACATTCTGCTGGAGTGCCTTTGACTGTCCTAATTAGACTGGGAAAATAACTTCAACAGTTTTCCACTTAATCACTTTTCTTCTTCCATAGTGCCTCAAATCCTGTTGGTGAATATAAAATGTTGTCTTCAGGCTTGGAAAATACAAAGTACATAATGACAATGGAAAGAATAGCTACAGCAGAAATGTGCCATATAGTTTTGGGTCTAAAATACAGGCGTATCCATAGTTCAAATTTAAAAAAATCGTCAATTTCAGGCCTTACAAAATGTGTTTGTTTGTTCCCCCTCAATACACAAAAATATTAGCCCGCCCATGAGATCCATTGTTGCTAATGTATTATTTTTTCTACCTGTGTAGCTTCCCTCACAGCAAGACTGAAACAGGAGTGCGGTCAGGAGAGTGTCTCGCCGCTGGACTTTTCCTCTCGATGCAGGTTTTGGCCAGCACAGAACAGCAGGTGGACACGACCAAATGCGAGCTTGGTGATTTGAACTACTCCTGTGCTAAATGCTCACAAGCCCAAAGCATCTGCAACAGCGTCTCATCCACTAACAGATGGTTTAGGAAAGAGTGCACATCTTCAAGCAGCAACACACATGAAAGAAGATGCATCTAGAGGAAACAGTGCGAACACATGTTGTGCTTGAGTCATTGCCAAAAAGTGAATGGTAGTTTTTGGGGTTTTCTTAAAGCCCCGTTATTTTCTTTCCTGCACACATTTAAAATAGCCATTTTGGATGAAAAGCTTTACAAAATGTAAAAGCAGTATAGTATAATTCAGGCCGGGGGTAATATGTTAATGTTGTGACCTCTCTGAGTCCAGGCAGTGTTCTGGATTCAGTGACACACTAAATGTTTCCTCAATAGAGGACAACTGCTTACATTTGATAAATAAATCTGTTAATCAGGGGTGTCCAAACTTTTTTCACCGAGGGCCGCATTTTGAAACTTATATGGAGCAGAGGGCCACAGACAACCTGACAATGAAGTGAATCATTCAAAATGTTGCATGTGACATTGTTTTGATGAGCCTTCACACCTTTAATAAGATTTGGAACATTAATATTAGGTTGGTATAACATCAAAATGTTTGAATTTTTCCAATTTTACAGTTTAGACTAACTTAGCAGGAAGCCGAAGGGCCAACAAAAATTGGTCTGAGGGCCGCATTGGTCTGAGGGCCGCATTTGGCCCGGGCCGTGGTTTGGGCATGCCTATGTTAAATGTTAAAATAAATTATATTTTGAGAAGCCCTTTCCCTATATCGTATATATAGAAGATGTTTACAACACGGAAGACCTTTTTAAATACTTAACATTATTATTGCAACTGTCCACAACATCCATAGTCTGTTTGACAGATGATTGATTGTCTACATGTTGTATGTGTGCTTGTTCATCAGCTGTTCAGGTTCATGTGACAGACTGGTATGAAGTACAGGCATGTCATTTTTCCTCACAGTGGGAGCAACACTGGTGATGGCTTCCCCCTGAGCTCGCTGAACTGAACAGACTACTTTGTAAACAAACACTAAAAGCAGCATTTTAATATTAAGCATTATTTCAAGATATCTGATAGAGTACTGGGTAGGGCTGAAGAGAGTCATAGTAAGCCCTTTACTTTCCAGGAAACTCTAAACTCTCTCTAATCCACAGCAGCTCAAAAAAAAAGCAGGAGCAGTAGACAGAGTGAGGCCAGCTTTAAACGTTTGGATTCGTTCAATCCCATTTGTGTGCGTCTCTCCTTCGCCAGAGCACTTTCCCTTCAGAATGCCAAAGTGAATAGAGGAGGAGTTGGAGAGTTTGGGTTGGCTTTAGACATGGCACTTGAGGTCTGCAGCTGCTGAACCTGCATTAAGTGGTATTACGCTCACTGTCAGCAAAAGGAAGCGCCGTCTCCTTCTGGGGAATTGGGTTCACTGCTGTGTCTTTTTTAGGATGAGAAAAAGAATCAGCACAAATAAAGGGCTGCTACATGGGGATCCTCTATTGTTAAAAAAGATCAGCTTGTATGCAAGTGCATGATCTAAATTGTTTAACAACTAGTTTTAATTTTAAAATGGCAATCAAACTGATAACGTATATATCTTGTTCTTACAAAGTTGTCAATGTAGTCTTTTGATTCTGCAGACTTTATTGAAGATAATCGAGTTATTGTTGTCTTTCTATCATAATAAGTATAATTCGATTGACTAAACTTACAGCTTCTTTAGTACCATGTTATAATCACTTCAATTAGAACATATCTCGAATAACATTTTGTAACACTATCAGCAGAATACCTCTTAGGCAGGATTGTCTTCAACTTGTCTCAGGACTGAATGATTTGGGGTACTGTTATGTCATTGGTTCAAATTGATTCCAGTCAAAAGTTGGGCCCACCTTCCTAAAACAATTTGAAAATAGCATTCAGCCCAGGAACTGTTCCAAAGTGCCCAAAGTTTGAATATTGAGTCCTACCTTTGTATGCAATGCTGTTGTCCAGATCTGCAGCAGATGCAGGCGTTGGCGTGATCACCTCTCGGGCCATTCTCTTATGATCTGTGTGTCCTTTGAGAAACAATAGGATCAGATAAAGATTGTCATAATCAAACTGCTGAGTCATGTTTTACAGTGGCTATTACAGAGGGTTTGGACAGAGTTTAGTATCCAGGCGCAAAAATGCTGATGCAGAATAAAAGAGGTCATTAAAGCCCAAAAATGCTGTGGTGTGGGAATATGTCAACACCGCAGCTTGTGGAACGTAGTTGCTTGACTTTTAGAGATTTTTTTGTTCGTTCACTTGAAAATGCGAATCATTAATTTTGACCAAAACAATAATTAATGAAAAAAGTAATTATTTTTCATTATTTTTTTTTATCATTGCTTTGATGAAGCCAATAGGAAGAGTTAAAGAAACAAGTAAAACAAAAACAAAAAACTCAGACAATAACATTCAACCTTTATTCATTTATGTCACATATATATGCCTTTTCAATCTTTTTGTGTCATTTAATTTAAACAATGTGCATTTTTCAACTCACTACTCAATTCACAATACAAACTAATGCAGAAAAACTCCCATAACCCACTATGAGTCAAAATACACTGAACTGAAAAAAAAAAAATGCAAATGTGTTAACTATTTTTCCCACTTTGGGTCGTTTGTTGAAGTATCTCAAATTCGCCACTAGAGGGAGACATGCTGTCATGATTACCTCACATTACTACATACAAACTTGCCTTTGCTGGTTGGTTACATGTGATTCGAACAGCATAAAGCGTGTGTTTGTTCCTATTAGGTTTAAATATATTGTGCTATTGGAAAAGTATCACTGACACTCTAGGGGGAACTATAAATATGGTGACTGTATGGTTGTATAAATGCTGCATATAAGGCAAAAATGCATATCTAAGCCAACTCCCTTCTTTCTGTGGCTCAAGAGCGATCACATACCATCAATAATTCATTGTTTAGCCCCCTAATGTCAGCAAAGCCAACAGTGATTCATAATCCTATAATGTTTCTTATTTTTCCTCCTCAATTGAGTCATTTCAATCAGAGGAATCTTTGCTCTCCCATTCAACAACCAATCATTTCAAGTGCACAAACAATTATAAATATTTTGTTACTTACCCATTTGCATTTAACTCTGTAGTGTATTCTGTTGTGTGCTATTTTAAACCACTTAAAATATTAACATTAAACATCAACAGGGCACGATACAGGTCAACACAGATTAAAAAGAAACTTCTATTTGTCCCACAATAGGACATTTTCAGTGTTGTAACGCACAGTTCAAAAGCAGCAAAAAGATGTCTCATGCAAAGAACAGTATAAGCTTCAATGAAAATGGGGAAGAAAGAGGAAGGTCATTGTGTGTCAACTATAATATCAGATTATTTTATTTAATCACTTCCCTATTAAATGTACCCATCTATATTAATATTTATGTAATAGAACATGTTGTCCTGTTGCATTTGTATGTCTGAGGGACAATATCTTCTGAGGCTATTGTCTTCCTGACCTGATTTAATGTCCAGTCCATCTCCAAACCATCGCAGCTCCATACAAAGCAGTGTGAAATGGAGAAAGGTGGCGGTTGGATGTATCGCCAGCATCGTTCCCCCTGAGCCCAGCCTCTTTTACAACGCTCCAATAAACCTAAAAAAACAGAAGAAGACACATTTATTGATAACTTGATGTGGACTTGTTAAATCTGTAATCTTAACTGGATTCGTGTTTTGCAGAGTTGTAAGAAAAATGACTAGACTTTATTATGCTAGTAAAGCCCCATTATTGTAAACTGCTAGACCCCTTAAACTGGTGTGAAATAAAAAAAGACACAGCCAGATGGAGTTTTGTTTGAAAGCCATCCAGCCTTCAGTGTGCACACACCACACACCAATCCACGCATAACAACGCGCACAGTTTGTTTTCCTAACTGTTTTCATGTGCAAAAAAATGTCGCTGTGGGGCTGCCCTTTGAGCTCAAGGACTGCTTTAAATTTTGACACACTCCTGCATCTCAAAAACTCTAAACAAACAAACTACCTGCAAAAGCTCGAAACATACAAAAATGGCCGCGGCTCTCGAGAGGGAAACAGTGATGAGAGGCGTTGACAGCGCCAGAGAAGTGGAATGGGAAGTGAGTTCTACTGATCAGCCATCTGTGGTACAAACAGCTTTGAAACTCATCCTGGTTGTGTGATGGACGGCCAGATTCCCGGGGAACGTCTTGGCATGCTGCGAACACCAACTCCACTGTAATTGTTCTAAAAATATATATAAATAATTGCACCCCAACAGGGCCAACATTGTGCACCGGCCAGAATTATTAGGAAAAAGCAGTGTGATGGGGAAGAATACAAAGCACGTACTGATTTGGTGTTGCAGAAATAATGCTATGCTAATGCTTGATTTGAAAGTATGTATTTGGTATCTGTGCGTGGAGTCTGATCACATTTGTTGGAGGAACAACCAAAACAATTGCATTATGTCGCCATGGCGGAATAACACACTTGACAATATTTGGAGGCTGCTGCAAAGATGCTGATGTGTCACAAGTATTGTAAGCCAGCAACCATAACATTCACCAAGTAATTTAATAGGGCACTATGAATAACATTCATATTGAAATCTGCTGTTGGAGACGACACATAATGAGCGAGAAAGATTGGGTTTTGGAGAATACTGAATAATAAACTAGGAGAAGCAATGAGATTCTATTGTTTTGTTTTATCTGACACATCTTACAAAAAGAAACTGCAAAAATCTAATAAACTCGAGGGTTCATTTTAAAATATGTCAGTAGGTGAGAGGTGAAGGGCTCCGCGTCTAGCATAGAGATTGTTTGATTTGATTGTATGCCAGGAATGTGCCATGGAGAGATTTAATAAAGCTCATGGGTGAACAAAAGGAGACAAAAATATATGGTGTTGAAAAATAATATGAATAAGCAGCTTTGAAAATCATGCAGCATACTGTAGTAATGTGTGTGGCAATGCATTGTCACTGAATTACACCAGACACTTCGACACTGTGACAAGACTACTCTTAACAGTAAAAATAGTGTTATAACATTATTCAAAATAGAATGACTCAGGTCCTAAGCAAAAGCAAAAGCATTGGATCTTTCTTACAGTGGTGAAGTCAACTTTTTGTTTTCTACATATACAATACAGCTCTAGCTAGGCTTGTCAAAAGTACTGATACCCAAACTGGTACCCAAATACATAATCGATGCTAAAACTAGGATTGAAACTGCCGGTAGAAACTTAATAGAACAAGTATCAATAATACTGAAAAACCACACAAACAATGAGAATTCATAGTTTTCATAGTTTTCTTTAATATTGTCATGCGGTGTTCAACTAGTTCTGATACAGACCAAGACCATTCTAAATGTATTCAGGAATGGTCAGATTTTAGCATGCCTGATGTTCTTGGTCTGTATCAGAACTAGTTTAGGACCGCATGACAATATTAAAGAAACAATTTGAAAACGGAAAATTGTGTTTTTTGAATTATCATTGTGGTATTGGCATTGGTAATGAGCATCGAGCCTTTTCCTTTGTATTGAAATTGAGTTTTAAATTGTACTCGCTATAACTTGAACACAACAGACTTTCTAATCACTTTTGTTTTTGTTTTTAATACAAATAACTTAGAATGCCAAATGTATCACATAGTTTTTGTCATATTAATTTAAACCCAGAAGATGAAAGACAGTTTGGTGTATGTGCTTGCTTTCCTCTCTGTCTCTACATGGGGTTCATCATATATTCAGTCCCCTTTTATGTGACACCTAGACAGAATCCAGACACAGGCCACTGCTGTCCTCCTTCAGAAGACAGTTTCCGGATTAAAAATGTGCCACTCGTCACACTGTCTGCGCTAATGGGGAGCACTCACGGATCAAAGAGGACTTTCTCCTCTGTCTGACGTTTACCATCTAACATATTGTCAATAGGACAGGACCAGAGCAAAGCCAGGGAAGACGGCCCAGACGGTATATGGAGGGCAGTGGAGCGTGAAAAGTATCAGCCGAGACCATCTCCTTCTACTGACCAATGCCCTTCCTCTCATCTCGTACAAGCCCTGGGATAAGGGTCAGAAATATACAACAAAAGATTGCATTGTGTGTTGAAGTTGTAACATTAGTATACACGTATAAATGCAAATGATAATTAAGTATTACACATTAAAACAGGTTGTTACTTTATGTAGAAGATATGTCCTCTGAGCTCATTATGAGTGAATAAGCCTCTATTATGACATAAAGGATGTATGGTGAAATTGACAGGGAATTTACTATGAACTCACACATTTTCTCCTCCATCCTGTTATATAAAACGCTTGCTTTACTTGCTTTACACATTGTTTTATAACAGCTAACTATGTATGTAGAGCACACAGTATAAGAGCAACAAAATCATAATTGTGAGAAAGTCTGATTTCTTAAAGTTGGTCACATATTAGACAATGGCACTGAAAGAAAATGTCACTGTTAAATTGTGATGTTTTATTCTTGCAATAATTTTATCCCTAAAATGTATATTATGTCCAAATGATAGGCTTTACAGCAGCTTATAAACACACTCATGTGCCTTATGTGCCAAAGAGCTTGATTTTGCAGCATGGACATCTGGAAGCAGCAGGTTGCACTGACTTCGGATCACAGCTTTTTGGGTTCAGACAGCTCCCCAAATACCTGTCACTCCCTGGAAGCCATACATCACGTTCTTACATGCTGCAGTATGGGACTGAATAGTTGTTATCAGCGCCTAACAGGTATGGTTGACATATTGCAGTTGTCTTTTGGGGGGAATGGATGGGATGTGTGTTGGGGGACTTTCATCACTGCCACTGTAACGCATTAGTGGAGCTATCAGAGCAAGACAAAGGATATTAAAGGTGTGAGAGAACTCCGTGTCTGAGGCTCTTGTCAAAGCTTGTAATAACAGGCAGATAGAAGAAGGCTGAGTGGGCATGGAGAGGCGGTAACAGACAGTTATATTGAACACCAAGAGGATGTGCTGATCTTTGACCCCACGAGATAGATCACCCCTAAATGCCAGCATATGAAACTAAACAAACTAAAGTATTGCATGGAAGGGATTCAATGGAAATAATTTGTGACCATCACAATTTAGCTAAATTTGAGCATAAAAGTTATAAAAGATACAACTTAATTGTTCTCAAATTATAGTGGCAGTAATAACAGACTGAGAAGATAGTAAGATGTGGCTGGAATTTAAATTTGGAAACTGTTTCTTGTACATGATGGCTAAATTCCTTTAGGGTTTTCCAAAGCACAAAAGGCTTTTCAGAGCCAAGAGCGAGAGAAATGACAGAAGCATAGTGGGATTTAGAATGTATCAGCTCACTAAAGAATAACTTACAATGCAGAGTCAATTTGTAGATGCACAGAGAAGAAATGCAATGTGGCTAAAATACTTCAAAGCTAAACAGAATAGATTACATGGGGAGTTGCAATGGAAATCAATAACATGATCTGTGAAGAAAGTGGGAATTGGGGTGAATACAAATAGGATTTTCTACTACTAGAACTTGTAGCAGCAGAGCACGTGCGTCGCATGCCGGTCTACAGTATATTACACTGCTTACAGTTTCACAGAGAAGCAAAAGCATAAATAGCAACCAAACCTTATAACTATGAACTTTAAAACTTACCCCTGCAGCAGGTTATTCCACTGGGATTATCCACTCATTTTCTCCCGTTAACGCCAGAAGCTGTGCCACAGTAGCTTTTCTTGCATCCAAACAATGGTAGCAGAAGAAAAAGAAGATACAACGTGGAGCTGTGAAAAGAGGAGAGTGAGCGCAGAAAACACAGAAAGACTGGAGCTTGTGCCGAAGGAAAAGCCTAAATAATCCATCTGTGATCCAGGAGGCACTATCAGATGGGGTGCATACAAATTACACCGCTACCTCTGCCGCAACCTGGGTCCAATATCCGCAGGGTCCTAAGGCTGCACTCCACACAGTTTAGTCACTGAAATTACACTTGACAGGAGCAGCAAGGAAGTGTATGTTGTCAAAATGTTGTTTCTTTCTGGCAAAAACTCCTGCATTTTTAATAGCGTGAATCGATTGTTTCATCCATCTTCCAATTTTTTCCACATTTCACCATTGTTTTGTCATTATGAAAATTATAGCAGATGTATAAAAGAAACTGCAGGTTATTTACCATTTACTGTAAGTACATAATAGTAATAGTAGATAAAAGTTAAGTGTTTTTTATATCTAGCTGCACGATTAAGTTCAGACAGTACTAAGTCATAGTAAAAATAATAAGATTTTTTCTTTTTGCTCTTTTTTCATTGTATTATCTTAATATCAATATAACATTATTTTAAATCTGCACAGTGTTAAACAGGACATATAATGCAAAACATTTTTATGGGCTTTTAAACCATTTTATAATGTGCTCCTTCATCCTCCGATTACTCAAAGTTGTATTTTGATTGATTCATGTATGTTTGCGTAATTCTGCGTTATTCTGCATTTGAGGCTTGATTGCTCAGAAAATTTCAGTTTTCACCAATCCCCTAGCTCCGCCCACATACCTGTTACTTAGATAATTTGAAAAGACTCTGAGTACTCTAATATGCATAGGTAGCCTTTCTTCCAAAATACACATAAAGGAAAATCTGCTGCTTATTACAGTGAAATAGATTAATTCTGCGTTTTACAATGAACAGAATGTATAATGGTAAGCTACTTGTTGTAGCATAATATGTCTTCTTTAATGAGCATTTAGTACAAGCACAATTGTAATTAAAATCACCATTCTTAATTCTACTCTAAAGGAGCAAAAAGGTTTACATTATAAGTCAGCTGCATATGGTAAACGTGTAACTTTCTTGTGTACTAGTTGTACATTACCTATTCTAGGATGAGATTCTTTGACCAAATGAACAAGGATTTCAATCTGACTGTTTGGCAGAGAATACATTCCACTGTTGCACACTGTGGAGTTCTCTGTGTTTTACTAAGTCTTTCCCACAAGGTTTGTTTGTTCATTTCTACCTGCAGCCCCAGCACAGCCAGCTCGCTCAAACTCCTGGTGCATGTGAAATATCTGCAGTAGAGTAAAAGGTTAGTAATCATTCCGTATTTCAGTTGCCAAAATCACTAGCTTTAGCAGGCATGGACACTGCATTTATCTGAGGGATTTATGCAGTGTGTGTGTGAAACTGGGATATTGCTTTTACCACCTGGTCACTGCAAATCCAGGACACTATAGGGAGGAGAAGCTTTAGTGTATATAGGTGAAGAACAAAGACAACGGACAATTCATCACAAAGATAGCAACAGCAAACACAAATATAAAGAGTTCTTATCCAAATAGCCTGTGTATCTGCAGAAAGAAAGAACAATAGGTTGACATTTTTATTGTGTCCTGTTCACTGACTTCCCAGTTTGGCCCACACATTTGTATTTACAGGCGAGGCAGTCAAGGTGCTCTACACAAACATTTGGCTTGTAAAGACCAGCAGTGCGTTTATGGCCTAAACGTACAGTCTTTGGACAGTTCGAAGATTTTTGATATCGGCACGATACATAGTACTTTGGTGAGGGGATTTTGATACCAATACCAATACTTGATACTTGTCTAACCTTATTTTTCAAGGCGTTTCAATAAATATATGACATAAAAAACTGTTGCAAATAGGTGCTAAAGGACAAACTGAACACCTGACCCAGGTGGATCAGTCCAATCTGCTGAGTTTGACACAAAACAATGACGGGAACCTTAAATTAATGCCTTGACTTATAAATTGCACATGTTAATTAGTATAAATATTTGCAGAGCAGTAGCGATACTCAAATTGCCTGTCAGATATATCGATATTTCTATATCGATACTCCCATCCCTACAGGAATGTTCCATACGATGCCATTTTTAAACAACAAGGACAAAACAATGAGGAGCAGTGGTTATACTGTTTAAATGCACCAACATGGAGTCAGGAGCACCCCTGGGAACACCGTGTGGAGTGTATCCAAACTGTGTACCCACAAACTACACAAACTACACAACGCAATTGGTGAAAATAACAACCTCTTTGTTATCCGTTTGCTGTCCGATTCGTTATCTCTGTTTTAGTTTAAACTAGTCCATCCTAGCCCATCCAGTAGCTCATTTGTTTACTCGTTGCTATGGTGATGTCCACAGTGTAGTGATATAGAATGTGATTAACTGTTGCTTGAGCTACCTGTGTGGTTTGTCAAAAATTACACACTCCCGTTAGCATGTGTATTTTTACTGACCATGGTATAATCTTAACTGTAACCATAGATACAAGCAGCGCACACTAAGAATGCATGTTTTTCAATGTATTTAAATACACTGAATACAATTTCAATGTAAATTAGGCAATAAAACACCTGCAATGAAAGATACATTTTACCATACTGTGAAAAAGCAATAACTGTATAGCAACAAGCAGGCGGCAGACTCCACCACACCACCTGTAAAGTTACATAGTGCACCTTCCAACTTAAATGAATCTTTGAGTTGGCATGTAGCCTCAACGTGCTGGATACGACCCATTAACCCATTTATAGCTCAAGTTATTTTGAAGAGCTTTTGTCTTTGTATTCCGTTGTTTGTTGGATGCCGCCAAAGGTGAGCATTTGGCCATGTGACCCGAAACAATTTTCTTTTCAAGCTGCACTCTATCAGACCTCTTCTTATCGAGATCCTTCATCTAACTGTGCAGTAGGCTTTTGAATTAACCTCCAGTCAATATCTTGGTCATCTATCATGCTGACAGGTGCACACTTGTGAGTGTGACATTGAACTGATAGCATCTTGAGAGGAAATGCGCTCCACACTAGAAAAAAATGCTGCCTTACTGCTCAGAATGACAAACTAAGTCACAGGTTTAGATGATCCATAAAGAGAATGTGGCAATTATGAAAACATTTAATAAGTTGAGTTTCTCTAATACATCCAGGGAAGTGTATCCAAACAATCTATGCTGGTTGCTGGTACTAAGTTCTCTTTTAGGCTACAGGACACAATATCTGTCTGCTGATTACTAAATGTAAACAATTGGAAATGGACAGCAAGCAGGCAGGCAGCATTCACATAAAGTTACCACTATCCCTGTATACTAATTGTTCTGGGGTTTATGCCTATTAGAGGTCTGTCGACAGATATGTAAACCCAAATTTTGGTTAAACAGACAAACATGTCTCCTTAAATCACTTCAAAAACCATAGGGCTGCCACAAGTTAATCGATTAATCACAACTAATCAATAATTGTCAACTCATTTAGTAATCGAATAATTGTTAACTGGTCTATACCAGTTCTGGTCTGGTTAACTGATTTAAAAACATGCCTACGATAAGAGGTTGACTCAAACTGAGCCACATGAAAATTACATGTAACTTGAATATATCGGTAGTCGATGAAAACCATAAAAGTGCTCCACCAAGATCCTCAAACAGCTTCACTTCAGCTTCATCTGGGTCAAATGTAGTGAAAATATTTTCATCACGTGAACAACCATCGATTCATAAAAAATGTATTGATTAGCAAAATGATCGTTATTTCAGCCTTAAACCACAGATGCCTTGGAATAACAGCTCATCCACCACCTGAACGGGACATGCAGATCTACCTACTGAGCTACTTGCCATACACGTGACTAGCTTCATCAGAACTAGCCAGTGATTTTATTAGCATACATTTATATGGAAATGTCTGCACCACGTTTCCTCCGTCTATTCTTTTCTAAGGTAAGGCTGACTGACACTTGAGCATCTACACAAGGAGCCAAACAAAGCTATTTTATTGATGGGCCATTATAACAGTGCTGCATGGGGATTCTGTCAGAGAATGCAATCGTGTCACTGGCCCTTAGTAATCTTTGTCGTCTTCAGCAATCCATTCTCACAGCAGACTCACCTGAAAATGACATTCTGACAGCATTTACATGGAAATCACCTTGCCTCTTCTTCTGCAACAGAGGCCTATGTGGAGGCAGGACTCCTCAGAGGGATGCACTATAATTAGATATAAGCAGTAGTCTAAAAAGTAAACATAAACATAGACAAATAGATAAATATATTTTTAATCAATTGGATAGCGGTAGGTAGGGAAGTCTTTTGATTAAAATCCCACATTGACCATGCTTAAAATATAATTATGGAATCCATATTTTATTCATCTTTAAAGTTATTTATGTAACTTGTTTGGTGGGGGTCCACCCTCAATTTAAACACTGTTTTAAACTATTTAAATACTGTAATTCAATAGATAGCCTACATGAATGAAAAGTTTATTGACTCTATGGAACATTCCAGGTAAAATAATATCTCCTGTGAGACAAGCAAGCTGCGTACCCTCCTTCAGGATCGCACCTTTAAGGGTTGTTCATAATTTTGGTCTTATTGAAAACAAATAAAATGCTCTCCTGTTGCACATAAATATTGGACTAAAATTAACAAGGTATTACAAACTATTTTTGACACCACCATCCCACTCATTTTCAGAACTATTTATTCGTGCCTCAAAACCCCTGCCATGTACACAATGAATGGATATCTTTGGAATATATTTCTGGCGGGTGGGAAAAAAGCTATCACAAAAACAATGATGACACAAAATGTGCTAACAATCAAGGACTGGACAAACAT
The DNA here is from genome assembly GCA_015082035.1 of Chaenogobius annularis. Lineage (NCBI taxonomy): Eukaryota > Metazoa > Chordata > Actinopteri > Gobiiformes > Gobiidae > Chaenogobius > Chaenogobius annularis. Next base: position 953,137 of record BJKM01000005.1, read on the forward strand.
TACAACTGACATACGGAAAACATCACATATGGTCTCATGGACACATTTGACCAATATTGGACAAAATAGAAGTTTTCTTCTTCTTTTTTTTTTACTTCTTTTGTTCTCTCTGGTCTTGTCCTGTTTGTTTTTGTTGTTTTATGTTTTAAATGTTTTTAAAATAATGGCTTTCAATATTATAATTTTTGTAAAACTATTAATTATTGAAGTGCACACTATGAGTGCACTGGGTGTACGCCGATAGCTCGATGGACCGATGCCTTGGCCCCGGGTGGACAACTCAACTGGCAGAGAAGAAGTCAAAGTGACCATGCATAAATGTAAAGAACTCATATAATCATGTATCAAGTTGTTTGTTTCTTCAGATACAAGGCACAGCCTGACCATTGCAATCTTGTACAAATTGTGATTTAGTCATTGTTACGTCCATAAGCTGCAGCATAAGCACCCACATAAATGCATCTTTCAATCATATTTTCCTACTGTTATTTTGGAATTTGAGAAATCTGTTTATTTTGTAACACTATTATAAAAAAATATTATGTTTATTATGTTTATTATGTAAGTAAATATAGTGAATTTTCTGTGCTCGATCAAACAAAAATCTCAAAAACAGCTCCAGTCCTGAATAATGCATATCAAGGGGTGCTCTCGGACAAAGAAGCCTAGTGAGTGAAGCCAGCGAGGATCCACTTGAATGGCCAGAAGCCTTCAATCTTGGCCTCTTTCTCCCTTCTTGTGCGGAGTTTACATGTTTCTTTCCGTGAATGGGTGGATTTCCACCGGTCACTCCGGTTTCCCCCATCAACCCAAAACATTAAGAAAATTCCTCGAGCTACCATAGTCCTTACCAAGCCTAAAAACTGGAGATGGGTCCACGAGCTCAGCACTGCAGCAATCACTACTTCTAAGGATATGCCCCCGCTGCATTGAGGGATGGGTCAACTGCAAGGTTCCTACGAGGACAATAAAAGTGTACCTTGACCAAGAAAGGCAATAAGAGCTTTGAAACAGTGCTTCGGTAGCCCTTTGTATTCGCATTTGGCTGGAATAAAGTGAAAGTGCAAAATGTAGGATCTTTCTATAGGCCAACTCCACTGTTGCCAGCAGGAGACACGAGAAGTTACAAGGATCCATAAGCAATATCCAGTGGCCCTATGATATTTCAAATAATATTACAGTCCTACTGTAGGCTACATGTTCTAGTGATAGGGTACCCGGAGTACCCGGAGGAAACATATGTACGGGGGACATGCAACCCCAGCCACTTCTAGCTGTCAGTGAGGCTGAAACCTAACTGCCTATTCTCTCATTGACCAAACTAGTTAAAGAGAGAATAGGCCCTTTTCACGAAAACGACCGGCTAGTTCACGTTGCCTTAAAATGCTGCGCTCCACTTTCTGCTCCATTCATTCTTTATCATGTTACTTATGAGGAATTAGCCCAGTCTTGCTAAAATAAAAGAGGAGAGCGAGTTACAACTGGATAATCACAGGCAGCAGGTTAAGGCCTTTACCATGTATGGGGACATCTGTACGTTTATAAAGTTAGCCAAGTGGTTTTGTCTCTAAGCTAATGGAAACAACATACAACATACATTATTGTATGATACAATAAAGTTAAAAAACACAAACCTGTTTACAAAACACTGGACTTTGCATTCTATGGATCTGATTTATATAGTCCATATGACAGGTTCTCCTGTTTTTCTATTTATGATTTAGTTTGGTCGGACAGCGCCAGTGGTAAATATTTATCATAGTTTTACTTCAGTTAAGTTACAGTTAGTGAAGAAATTTTGAAAAAGAATTGTTAAAAATTACAGGAAGTAGTGCTGAGTGCTGAGTGCTGCCATTGAAAACACAGAGACAATTTACACTTAACTAAAACACTTTTCTGACAGTTTAAATGATCATTCAACAAAATAAAGGTTTTACATTGTATTATAGTTGTCAAATCATAACCCCATTGTGTAATTTATATGGATTGTCAGTACGGTTGCTTGGTAACTGTTGTGGAATTACCTCTACCTATGTCATATTTGCTGCCCATGTCAAACCAGGAAGTACAATTGTAAACTTTACAATCGTGAAAAGGGCCTATATTCTACAAAAAACATGACATGTTTTCTTGGTCACAAAGAAATAAAAGCGTGCTGTGCTACAGGGGGCTTTGTTACATTCATGGTTTGGCTGCATAGACAGGGACCTAAAGAGTTGTAGATTACTTGTATAAATTAGCCTTAAAAATACAACGATGTTAACATTTGCAAATCGCAGTAAAGCATTGGTAGGATGATGAGAACACATCTACATCGAAAAGGTGAGATTTTACCTTCAGTAAGCATTATACATAATGGAAAAGGAAAGTGGCGCTCTCGATGTGGACAGTGGATCTGGACTGTGCAAAGCTGGCTTCGCTAGAGAGTCCACTCCTCATGCTGTTCTTCCCTCTGTTGTTAGATGTCCACCTAATCAGGCATGATATAAATCACCTTCACTTTTCACTCTGTTTTTGGATTTGTTTCAATTAATCTATCAGCTTGCTTACTTTTCTTTTAAGGCATGTTTGGTATCGGCTAGATTGACAGCAGTGTTGGATTCAAACAATTGATTTGAGCAAAATAATGACAATAACACATTCCAAATCTGGCTCTGCATTTTGTACAGTTAACTCAAATTGGCTCCAGAGGAGAACCGGTGCAGCTCATAGAGCCCCCTTTCAACCCGAAAGCCAACAACTTTCAACATCCTTGCTTCCGATCATGTTTGTGATGTTCAACACCCCTGCCATGTTTGTGGATAAGCAGGTTGTGCTGTGTCTGTACCCTCTTGTTGTACCATTGGGATCGCAGTGGACTGTGGAGACAGAATCACCCATGCTGTCCCCGTCTACAAAGGATTTGCCTATCCTCATGCCATTATCAGACAGGAGCTGGCTGGAGGAAATCGGACTGACAACCTCATTGACATGCTCACTACAGCTTCACAAGTGCAGGTACAAACTGCAAATGGAGGCAAATGAAAGAATCTGTTCATTTACTAGGTTTCTGATACTTGGGGGACTCTAGATCAGTGACCCAACCCCAGATCAAGTTTAATTATGGGTAGATTTACAGATTTAGACCTTAATCCTACCAATCTATCATTTTCTTTTAATTATCTTTTTTTTTCATTTGGAAATCCCTTGACACACCCTATCTTTAACAAACCCTAACACACAAACACACCATATATTCACCACCACACTCATATTCGAGACAGGTTCATCCGAATACCTCCCTCCCACTCCCTCCAATCCATCCTTTCTCTTTCACTATAACATGATGCATGTTGTCTGATGTACAATACACCATTTTTAAGTTTGTAATGCATTTTGTTATGCTTAATTAATGGGGGGAAAAATAGTCCCTAGCCCTAAACTGGTTCATTCACAACGGATAAGGATATACTGTGCTACATGGCACAAGACTTTGAGAAAGAAATTGGCACAGCTGATCCTCCCTCCTCAACCCAGAGAAGAGTTACAAGTTGCCTGATGGACAGTTCATCACTATCGGAGAAGAAATATTCAGATTCCTAAAGTCCCTCTTCAAGCCCCCTCTCTTCTTGTATTACAAAAGTGTTTGTACCCTAGAGCTTTTCCATATTTTGTGTTGTCACAACCACAAACTTAATTGTATTAGCACTTTTTGTGAAAGACACTTGTGAAGTGGAAAGAAAACATACATGCTTTCCAGATTTTTTTTTTTTTTTTTTATATAAAAAACAAAATGTGCAGCGTGCAAAAGTATCCATCTTCTTTTCCCTGAATGCAACCAATTGTTGTGGAGAAGTTTAAAGTTGGGATAGGTTATAAAAAGATTTCCCAAGCTTTGAACATCTCACGGATCACTTTTCAGTCCATCATCTGGAAATGGAAAGAGTATAACACAACTGCAAACCTACCAAGTCATGGCCGTCCACCAAAACTGACAAGTTGAACATGGAGAGCATTGATCAGAAATGCAGCCATGGTAACTCTGGAGGAGCTGCAGAGATCCACAGCTCAGGTGGACAGGGATTCTGTCCACAGGTAACTATTGGTCATGCACAACACAAATCTGCCTTTTATGGAAAAGTGGCAAGAAGAAGCAAATACGTGGAAAAAGGTTCTCTGGTCTGATCAGACCAAAACTGACTTTTTTGGCCTAAAACCAAAACTATGTGAAGTGGAAAACTGACTCTGAACTCTGAACACACCAACCCCACAGTCAAACATGGTGGTGGTGGCAGCATCATGCTGTGGGGCTGCTTTTTTGTCAGCAGAGACAGGGAAACTGCCCTGTTTGCGGACTTGAAACTGGGGTGAAGATTCACCTTCAGCAAGACAACGCCCCTAAGCATTAAGCCAGGGCTACAATGGAATGGTGTCAAACAAAACATATTCATTTGTTAGAACGGTCCAGTCATAGTCCAGACCTAAATCTAATCAAGAATCTGTGGCAAGATCTGAAAATGGCTGTTCACAAACGCTCTCCATCAAATCCTACTGAGCTTGAGCTGTTTTGCAAAGAAGAATGGCCAAAAATGTCTATTTTGTCTGTAGTAGAAAAAGATTCAGTTGTAGTCATCTGGACTCTGTTTTAGAAAAAACAATATGTTTCGATTCTCATCCAATCAGTGACTCTCAATCAGTGAAACAAGTCTGAGAACTCCTGTTTATATCCTATCCTTTGTAGGATATAAACACTCCTGGACGAATGAGGGATTAGACCGACATTTTGTCTGTAGATGAGCAAAACTGGTAATGACAAACCCCAACAGACTTTTAGCTGTAATTACAGAGAATTCGGTCCCATAAAGTATTGACTCTTTTTACTTTTGCACGATGCAATCTTAATTTCAAAATAATATATAATTTTCCTTCTAATTCACAATTATGTACCGCTTTGTGTTGCTCTTTCACAAAAAATGCCAATAAATTTTATTTAAGTTTGTGTTCGTTACATGACAAAATGTGAAAAAGCACCAGGAGTACAAATACTTTTGCAAGCCACTGTGTATGGACCACCGCAGAACGAAAAAGGCAAGTCAGCTGGAGTCATTTTATTCTGTACTACCCTTTATACTGGATACTGTACAAATGATGAAGGTTATTGCTTATCATAAGATGAGTTTAAAATATAGCAGTAGTTCTCAAACAATGATACGCTGCCTCCTTCAGATGATACGCGGATCCCTCTGCAGTTCAAATAGTTGCTCAAGATATAGTCAATTTACTTCACAATTGTATTCCTCTTTTGGGTTTGTCCTTGTTTGGAACTAGTGAAGCAGTTGTGTAGTCCCATAGCTATAGTTTACACTTTGATTTGGTGGTACTGAGAGAGTCAAATATTTTCTTAGGTGGTAGTTGGTTTGAAAAGTTTGAGAACCATTGATATATAAGAATAATACTGCCTCCTTTTGGTTTAGTTGGTGTATTGCATAATAAATTCAGTTCAAAATAAATGTTTTTATACAAGCATTCTTGGCTATACGCTTACGTCTTATTTACAGTGTATATTAGTTTAAACAACGAAACACATGTAATATTATATTTGAGTTTGATATCATGACACCATCAACGCTATAGAGATGGTGATGTAAATATAATGATGCTTCCATTTATTTCAGTCTTCCATTGTTAGAAAGGAAATAAATCTTGAATAACTAAATTAAATTGCACTTGGCTGCTTAAATTCCAACTTGGAAAAAACACTATGCGTGCCGTACGTCGTTGTTAAAATCCGATGCTACGTCATGACGTACGGGGGACGTTTTGAGGAGATAAACAAAAAGGAAGGAAGCTTTGGGTCACACAATCGCGGCAAAATCGGTTCAAATGTTTTGCTTTTAGGCTGCATATTGTTATTGTATGGCTGTTTGTGTTGTGTAGGTAAGCTGTTTTTCCGTTTGCTATCATGGACGACGCAATAATATTTCGTATGAGCGCATTTTCGGAGCAAGGAGGGAGAAAATACATGGAGGATGTTGTCGATATAAGGCTTGAGTACGAACCAACAACATCACCCGCTGAGGACGATTTAAAATCACCGTCTTACGGAGGAGAGGACAAACAAATGCACGACAGTGTATCAAATAAACAGACTTCAAACCGCACGCATGGACATGGGGACCATATGGTCGAGTGCGGCCAGGCTTCTGCTATGTGGGTCGAGAGTCTCTCAAACGAGGACACCACCGACACCAGCGCGGGGCTGGAGCTAAGCGCCCCAGACCGTGCGGTAGACACGAGGAAATCTGTGGCTTTTTTTGCCGTGTTTGATGGCCACGGTGGTCGAGAAGCAGCTCAATTTGCTAGAGAAAACCTATGGAGTCTATTAAAACGACAGCGAGGATTTTGGTCCCACGACCACAATGAGGTCTGTGCCGCGCTACGCAAAGGCTTCATAGCGTGTCACCACGCAATGTGGAAAGAACTGCGTAAGTCAGGGTGGGATTTGACGGTTGCAAAGACTAAAATTACTTAGATTTTACATGAAACATTAACTTGTTATGTCTGCAATGTGAGGCCGTTCTGCCAGTGAAACGCGTTAAAGGGCTTACCGTGTAGAATCATAAACATACTGAGGTGTCATATGACCTCAAGACCGAGTCAAATCCATTGAGGCAATGTGGTGATGGAGACGTCGATTCATTATACTTTACATGTATATGGCAAGTGGTATACAGTTTGCAAAGTCTTGGTTATATTCACCATATGTTTTTGACCAAAATATCTACTTAAAGGAAGCACAAATACACTATAGTCTTGTGTCTTGAGGCGTTAAAACTGTTTTGGTCTTTTAATGTTTTTTTTCTTCTCTTTCTTCTGTGTCTCTACCTCAGCTGAGTGGCCAAAAACTCTCACAGGTTTGCCCAGCACGTCAGGAACCACAGCCAGTGTTGTAGTGATCCGTGGAGTTCACATGTACATAGCCCACGTTGGGGATTCAGCAGTTGTAGTTGGAGTGAAGGAAAGTGACTCGGACATTGCCCTGGAGGCCCTTGAACTGACACAAGATCACAAGCCAGAACTTCCAAAGGAAAAGGAAAGGATTGAGCGACTGGGCGGCAGGTAGGCTGCTGGCCTTTGAGAAGTCAAAGCACTGACATAAGAATATGTGTTATGGCACTTACTGTATGTGTCTGTTATAAAATATTTCCGATACATTTTAATCACTGGTATTGTTGATACTTGTATGTATTTATTGACAACTTAAATTGCTTTATTTTAGTGGGAGATGGAAATACTTTAAATTGGTAAATAAAATAATTTGTGTAAATGTTTAGTGTCATGAAGAAGTCAGGAGTGAACAGAGTTGTGTGGAAAAGACCCAGACTGACTCATAACGGCCCAGTGAGAAGAAGTACAGTAATTGACCAGATTCCCTTCCTGGCTGTAGCTCGCTCATTAGGTAACTTTAAGTCATATGCTAAAATGTACTGCAGAGAACATGCTGTAAAATTATGTATGTTTGTTGGTTAGGTGACCTTTGGAGTTACGATTTCTACAGTGGAGAATTTGTGGTTTCACCAGAGCCTGATACAACCGTGATGACACTGGACCCCAAAAAGCATTGCTATATCATCATTGGCAGTGATGGACTGTGGAACATGATGCCGCCCAAGAACGCAGTGAATATGTGCTACAGCCACGACAAAATGGTGGTCAGTATTTTGTGTGTGTGTGTGTGTGTGTGTGTGTGTGTGTGTGTGTGTGTGTGTGTGTGTGTGTGTGTGTGTGTGTGTGTGTGTGTGTGTGTGTGTGTGTGTGTGTGTGTGTGTGTGTGTGTGTGTGTGTGTGTGTGTGTGTGTGTGTGTGTGTGTGTGTGTGTGTGTGTGTGTGTGTGTGTGTGTGTGTGTGTGTGTGTGTGTGTGTGTGTGTGTGTGTGTGTGTGTGTGTGTGTGTGTGTGTGTGTGTGTGTGTGTGTATTATACATATACACACACACGTGTATATATCATATCTATATATAACTATTATATATTTATATGTATTATTAATATATATGAATTATTATGTTATAATTATTGGTATAATGAATTTTGCTTAATGAATTAACAAACAAAATGTATTTCTTATTTTAGGGTCCAAAGGCCATGTCTTGTGCCAGGCGCTTGGGTTGCACAGCCCTTCTGTTTTGGAAAGAGCGTATGCTTCGAGCCGACAACACCACAGTTATCGTCTTAGCCCTTCATGAGCGAGGCGGCCCTCCAATCCCCATGCACCGAGATGAGATCGTTGTGGACATGGCCACAGGGATTGACCACGTCCCATACCCTGGAACGACTTACAACACTTGTGAGGTCCCAAAGGTCAGTGCTGCGTCTTTTCGTCAAATACGTTTTGATTTTCATTAGGATAAACCTCCACAACTTCAGATATTTTCCATGTGTAGAGTGGTCACTGTTTCGCTGACATTGGAACATTACTGAACATATGTCTGTCTTCTGCTAACCACTGTACTCGTCTATGTATGCCAACTCAGTCTTTGATTTTGTTTGTTTCTTATAACCATTCTCTTTCCAAAATACAAAGCCTATTGAATCCCATTAGTCATTGCCTTTAGTGACAGTTGTGATCAGTGGTGCTTCTCTGTTTTCGGGGCTAACAGGCGGAGCATGAGGATGGCATGTTTTTTGAAGAGGATGAGATTTTTGGAGAAGAACATGAGGGATGGACATGCCTGGAGTGGTAGTGAGGTGAATGCTAAATTCTACCAAAAATGTGTCAATAATTATTTCAATTATTGTAGAAGAAATGCAGTGTGATATTTTTAGTGGTGTTTCACTCAAATGTATGGCAATAATTATTTTCTCCTAGTTAAGAGTTGTGGTGCTAGTTGCCACTAGAGGGAGACAATGAACCTGAGTCTGGCAAATGCCTGTATGTAGAGTGTAGCAGTGTAGAGAGAGCTCTGTGTTGTTTGTCTGCACAGTATGTTTATACCATCAGTACTCATTATCATTTTCATTGTTTTAGTCTGTTTTTAGTAATTATACAGTAAAAAATAATGGCCCATTTTTTTATTCCAGAGCAGTGACTTGACCGTCTCCATTTCTCTGGAGCAGACACTGGGTTTGTATGAAGTTGCTTTTTGTGCCACTACAAAAGCTTTCCCAGACTGTGGAGGAACTATGACGCTCTCCCCGGAAGATTTGAAAAATGAAAAGCAAGCATTACCAACCCAAATAGAATCTACATCCACTTCTCCTCCTTTGAAGCGGTCTCGTCGTTCTCTGCATAGTACCAGTGCTGTCAAAATCCCTTGTTGCGCTGGTCGGCCCTCTAAAAGTTTACACCAAAAGACTTGTGACAAAGTACAGGTTGAACAGTCCCATGAAAAAGTAGAGACAAGCTCGTCTGAAGAATGCACTATTTTGCCCCAGCACCACGAGCTGCCTTGTGTGTGTGCTGAATGTTAGCCAGCACCATAATCGGCATTTGTAGACATGATGTCACATGCTGCAGCCTAATATATATTTGATATGATCTTTCTGTAAAAAGGTGTAGAACTTGAGATCGTGGCTGTGTTGCTGTGTTCCTCCCCCTTTTTTAAAAAAAATCAGTCTACTTCCCTTTTAAAATGTTACAAATAGAATTAAATTTTAATCTTTTCATTTTAACACTATTTTCATACTAAAAGTGCTAATTTACCCAAAAGATTTATTTTGATTATGTATTAAAATTAGATCACCTTTCCAAAAAATGTTTCTCTTACTTGACTTTTGTTTTTATGACAGAACTGCAGTGAACTGCAGTGATAATCAGCAAGGTTTTTTTTGCTCATTTTAAACATGGACAAGAAACACTTGATAGGAGTGATTCAGTTCAAAAGTTACTCACAAGGTAATCACTCAGGACAAATCAAAGTTGTACTGTAAACAAACGGTGTATTTCCAAAGTCTATTCCCGTATTGTCTACGTTTTCTTTTACACCATCCACCATCTCGCATAATACTATGACCACCTACATTATCGGTGCACATTAATACTACTTTATATCACAGTCCCTTTTGTGATGTACCTTTCTGGACCACAGTGGATGTACTGTTGGTAATAGATGCTCATTATGACCCAGTTCAGTTGCTATAGTTATCTATATTTCTTGCTCAATTCTTCATTTTTTTCCCACTTCCAAGCAATTTTGAGGGGAAAGATGATTAAAAACACAAAAAGATGCATTATACTATTCTTGGTACACTACCAAATGTTACCCAGAATCAGCAATGTGATGCATGTGTCAACTCCAGTTGACTTGAGCTCTAATATATCTCTTATAGAGAGGATAAACAATACACAGTGAAGCACATTTCTCATGTAAATGGCAACAATAATAATTCTGGTGGTAATAGTGTTATGCCTCATAGGTATCATTCTGTATGTTTCTTTAGTAAAGAAGATGAATAATGAATATTATTCAAAGTGGGGTTTGCTCTCAGAAAATAGAAGATGTCTTCCTCTTTTTTTTCTTCAGCCCTATGTGTATTTAAACTTAACATTTCAAATGTTATGGTAACTATAAATCTAAGTGCCCAATTCTAAATAGATGGTGAATTATAACAAAATGGTATATTCAAAGTTTTAATGTGTAACGATGGCAGCTGAGTAACTATTTTATCTCTTTGTCTTGTTTGTTGCCTTAGGACAAAGGAAGTCCGTGGTTTTGTGTATCCGGCCTTATACAGCTTAACGTGTGAACAGCTGTGGCTTGGTGTTAATCACAAAACATGCAGTTTGAGTTGTACCACTGACAATGCTGCATACTAACCCCGACACTTCCTGTCCAATGTTTCAAAAAGTTTGGTTTTGTACAGTGCTTCATTATGCAAAAGAAATTTGTACAGCACATCATTATGCAATTCTGGAGTTCAGCATGCTCAGATACTATATTTAACTGTCCAGAGCCAATGGAAGTCTATGGATCTTTTTTTTCCTGATATATTTGATGCCATATTGTGTCCACTTTGCAGAGGAACTATTACATAGTATATACAGTGACTGGTTTAGTGTTTGTTGTAATAAAGTTCTCATTTTTTTTTTTTACAAAGTGTTGCATTTTTGTCCCTGTGCCATCATTGCTGCAGTATGATCTCGACCTTTTTACAAGTTTAGAATTTTAATCTATTGGTATGAAATAAGTAATAGCCTAATGTTATTCAGTAATTGGTTATTGGGTGTTAGTAATGATGCTTTCAAACAAGGGCTGAGTAATTTTGGATACATAATAAAATGGCTAATTTTCTGACAAGCATTGTAAATGTTTATAGCATTCGGAGTACAGCTAAACCAACAAATAGAACCTATTTCTTTTACGTATTGAGTATCTTTTGAATTATTTTTACTAAATAAATACATTTATCAGCAACTCCTTCAACTAAAACAAGCGCATCCTACAACATCAATATTAATGTAGGTATTATTTAATATTCAGTATTTTACATAATTCATCTTCAGATATATTAGTGGCACAAATGTGTAAGTAGTCTTAGGATAAGTATTTCACCATCTCACCATCTCTGAGCATAAGTAAGTAAGTCTTATTTGATATAATTGTCTGCAATGGCAAGGCAATTACAGCAAGTACTCATTAATCCAACCCTCTGTTCTCACGTTATGAGACTGCATCATCTCCAGCCACATTCATATTTGATTAACTGTCATTTCAACATGTCCTGGCCTGGATTCACTGGTCTGTAGGGCTGATACTCTGTCATGGTTAATCAATCAAACTAACATCCCCAGCGTCATTGTCTTCTGTGTGATTTGGTTGATCATTATCAAGAAGCTACATGGAGAAGAACCACAATGTAATTTTCTACAAATGCTTCTTTACCAATATGGCTGCACAATTTACTTAACAATTTACAGGAGACTCACTATTAGTTTTAGAGTTAAGTATAAAGCAAACCCCTTCCTCATCACACCTTGAGTGCTCCTCTTTCAAATATTCAGTCGGGGTTGGCCCAGGGTTGGCAAATCAGACCCGTGTAAATGGTTTCCAGGAAAATGTCTGTCCCCAGAACATGGAAGAAGTCTGCCAATCCAATTCAAACCAGCTGTCAAGAAGTTCAAGGGAGCAGCACAGTTAACCCCATCAACATTAGATTGGGATAAACTCAGAGATAGTACACTGTCAGGTTATCAAGAAAATATTACTTAATTTTCAATTATTAAGTTTTTGCATTTAAAGACAAAAGGGTTCTGGCAGTGGGCCAAACATTAATGTCTATTAAACCAGTGTTACATTGCGGATTTAAACTCTGTATCTAATTCTGGCAGTGGATTATTGGGCGTGTTCAGGTTAAGATCCTTAACCTTACAGAGTTGGGGTTGTGACTTCAGAGGAGCTTTTTCACTTTACACACTTTGAGGACACATCGAAATAAACTCATCTCATTATTGGGTTGGTGTTTCTAAGCCTACAGCTGCTATATTCGCCGGCTAGAGGCACAGCAGGTGCATAGGAAAAAGTATGAATATAGGTACTGTATATAATAAATGTAAGAAAAATGTATTACAAGATTTTCATAATGTAATGTTTTCTTGTATAAAAAAAAATATTATATGTAAAAAAAAAAAAAAAAAAGAATCAATCACTTTAAGATTAATCCATGGGGTTCAGAATGATAAAAAATGTGGACTGTTGCCATAGTAACAATCTAAACTAAATCTATCTTTTGAATGGTAAAAAGTCCTCAAAATGTTGCCTGAAGATGAAACCCATGAATACTGGTTTAAAAAAAAACAAAAAACTCAAAATCAGGATAGGAATAGGACGCACTGACAGTGTATGATTTAATATGATAGATTTCAACATTACAATGGCATGGTTAATACTGTTAATATGTTGCTTTATTAAGAGATAAAAAGATAGAGATTATTTTTAATTTTATGTTAGAATTCTTATTAGGTGGATTTCTTATATATTTCACAGTTCACATGCTTTGTGGAGCACAAACACTGCATTACGGAACAAAAAAAATGCATCAAAATCACAATACAAACAAATGAATATTATAAATATAATTTTTTTAAATAATTTAAAATATATTTTTAAAGGAGAGGACTGCAGATTAAAAGCTCACAATTCAGCAGAACCAGTTTGCGCCTGGATTTGAACACTGAGAGAGTAGAGAGGCCTTATAGACTGTTCCAGATTTCAGAAGCATAAAACTGAAACGCAGATTTCCCATGTTTAGCCCTGACTCTGGGCACCAGCAGGAGGCCGGTCCCTGAGGTCCTCAGAGTCCGAGATGGTTCATATGGCACTAACATGTCCGAGATGTACTTTGGTGCTAGGCCATGGAGAGACTTGTATACAAGCAGAGCTGCTTTGAAGTCTATTCTCTAAGCCACAGGAAGCCAGACCTGAGAACAGGACTAATGTGCTCATACTTCCTGGTTCTAGTTAGGACCTGAGCAGTAGCGTTCTGGATGTACTGCATCTGTTTTACAGCTCGTTTGGAGTAAACTGGTCACTGGCCTGTATTCACCTGCTACATTACAACTGTGCAGATGACATTCCGATCTATGTCTCACTGTCTGACATAGATCAGAATGTCATCTGCACAGTTGTAATAGGAGCAAAGGTCACACTATTGCTGCAGATTAATTTACCTAACGGCAGCAGATTGAATACAAGGGGGAATAATCCTAGAGGAACCCAGCAGGGTAAGGCTATGTGGTCTGAAACACGGTACCCAATTTTAAAAAGGGACTTCCTATCATCTATTACAATTGGGTGGCGCTTTCTGAGCAGAGTTTGCCTGTTTCTCCACACGTCTGGATGGCTTTTCTCTGGGTTAGTGTTGACCACTACGGTGACAATACAGTGTACCATATCTTTCCTTACAAGTCCCTGCCACTGTAAGTATATCCCATGATCGACAGTGTCAAAAGCAGCACTCAGATCTAACAGGATTAAGAGACTTTGTCAGAGTCAGGCTGATGTCACTTTGATAAGAGCAGTCTCATTGCTGTTAGTTAGTTAGTAAACAATTGTTAAAGAACGCAATTCAGTTAAAAACTATTTGACTATGAATACCTCTGATCAGCAAAGACTCAAAATCTGGCGGGTAATACATTGAGGCAGCATGAAGAGGAACTCAGATTGGTGATGATCTCTTGAACAATTTTGTTACTTACATGTGCAAAGTTAGTGCTAGTCAACTCTAAGTGCTCTATCAGTAAAAGTTCTGAACCTTGTCATTAAAAAATACTGCAAATTCGGTAGGCGCTATGCGGAAGCGAGCAGCCCCAGTGGCTGATGCTCTTTATGCATGTCTCTCATGTTGCATCTGCCATCAAGTCACGTTCCTATGTTGTGAATTTGTTCATTGACAATGGCAATAAATATATCCTGAAATGCATTGCACTTACCGGTAGATGTGAAAATTAGGGCTAATGGCAATTGAGCTGGAGTTTTTGTTAATCTGTTTACTGTTACAAATGAGGCATGCAAGTTGTTTCTGAAAATTCCCAAACATTTGTTTTCCATAAAATTTGGTTCAAGCAAAAAGCTCATAATCTCTTTTCTGTGCACTGAACGAGTCATAATTTTTCCATGGCGCCTTCTGTTTATTTTGAACTATTTTAATGTTCACAGTGCAGATTTCTCCAGAACATTCAAAACATTTGAAGTTAAACAAATCATCAACATTAGACCAAGAGGCAGTCAAAGTTTATCATGCCCATGAACAGTGCACCTGTGCTGTCATTTATGCGTGTCCTCCAAAAACTGCAGGACCAGCCGGTGGATTGGGAATAACAAACAGGGCAAAGACGACACAGAAATGATCAGACTGGGCAACATCGACCACAATGAACAAATGTGTGTTCTCTGCTGTGGGCATACTCACATTCATTAAAATCACCTGTAATGACTAATAGATCCCTTTCTTTGATAGTGGAGATACTGTCTTCTACTCACTGATACTGACTGACGTCACCTCATTGCAATAAGGCTCTTAGGCTGATCAAACCACTTAAGACCCGGATTTTGACGCCATAGAGGGACATCAGACCGAAGCGGAGGTGAGAATCTTTATCCACAGACAATCTTGTGTGTGTGTTTTATCATAAGGGCCATCCTTAATCCTGCTGACCCTGTTTAAACTGAAGGCTCTAATCTTTATAATTAAGAGTCAGTTACAGCCAGGAGCATGCTGAGAGACGCTGCCTGAGTAGTTTCACAGGTTGTATACAAGGTTTTGCATAACTAAAACAGCTATGTTGTATAGCTGTTAAGACCAAGTCAACAACTAAATATGACTTGAATCAAAGTTTCTCCAACTGAACAGATAAAGTGTTCTAGATCATAGTTTTTCAGTTTTTCAGTGGATGCTTCCATGGTCACTATTAGTTCTTGTAGTTCTTTATTCATGTAATAATAGAAGGACCGTTCCACAGGTCGCATTTCTTCTTTTTTCATTTTTCCGATTTTCGTCACTCAAGGTTCGTTTTGTATATATTTTTTGTGTGATACTTCCTGTTGCTTTTGGTATATCTAGGTTTTGTAATTTTTTCGGGATTTGATGTCAAAGTTGCAATTTGTCCTGTCTTTTAGAGTGGTGGAATAGTAGTCGTAGCTTCTTGCCATTGTACGCTTCTAGTTCTTAATGGTCTCCAAAATACACTTCAGGGCGCAGGGTGCCCTTTGGCAAATACTGTGTCCATTCAAGACTCATTCGCTCAATTAAATGAGTTTACCACGTAATTAAAATAAATTATGTTTGTATAATATACAGAAGCTTCGGGGTTTGGGTAATTTATAGTTTAATAAAATAATAGGACTATTTGTAGAACCAAACCTTATGTATTGTGATCAACACCATGAACTACAAAAAAAAAAAGGAAAATAAATCATTCAGAAAAGAGCAGAGTTGTGTTACAGTTGTCATTTGACACCTTTGGGCAGGGAAAGTGCCCTGAAGTGCCACACATAAAGCCTACCAATAAATGTTTTATGCACAACAGCGAAATGTTCTGGGACTAGAGTAACACTGCAATTTTGTATATACATATACATGTACTTGTGTACACACACACACACACACACACCACACACTATATATATATATATATATATATATATATATATATATATATATATATATATATATATATATATATATATATATATATATATATATATATATATATTTTTTTTTCTTCACATTATAACAACTGTGCTATCAGTTTTAGTTAGTGTTTCTCTTCAGTAAAAAGAACTAAAAACTGGGACAGACATCTAGGGTATTTGAGAGCAAATGGGAAGAGACAAGAGAAGCCATTTGGATCCTCGTAGGACTCGAGTTTGGATGTAGCGCATCTGTGAGGTATTGAAGAACATCCCAGAATGTTGTGCTAGAATGGTATATTGAGGACAACACCCGTTTGTGTAGCCTGGAGTTTGAGCCGCCAGTACGCACAGAAGGACGCATAGCTTTTTTCGTGTCAAGTTGATCTTCTGACCTTCATCCCATTGTCCTCACCTCACCCAATAAATCCGCCTTGAAGAGTTCGTAGTCCTTTCCTGTCCGGATAAGACCGTATAATAGAAAAGACTTCCAGATTCACGCCGAACAGTTTCACACGATGCCAACTCCTCTTCTATCCGGATCCGGAGTAACTTGAATGCGGAAGCGTTCGTTGGACGTCGCTATGACGAGGGCTAAAAGTAATTCCGTTTTCTTTTTTCAGTGGTGAACTTCCCTGAACGCACTCATGAGAGATATTCAAACTTCAACTGTCGCTATGGCTTTCAACCCACCTAGCGCATCCACACCTGGTGCGTTTCCTGTGCCAAGCTTTACGCCCGCAGCACTCAACCTCCCGGGCATCCCAGAGCCGCTGCTCAACCACAGCATCTCGGAACCTGCGAGGCTCGCTGCTTTGAGACGCTCTCAAGACTCTGATCTGCCAGAAGACCCCAGTGACGACCCGAAGGTCACACTTGAAGCGAAGAAATTGTGGAAAGTATTTCATAAAATAGAAACTGAGATGGTCATTACAAAATCTGGAAGGTATGAATCCTAAAAAACTGTTTATGCATTTGGTGTACTTGCGCTTAAAATGAATGACAGCTAGGTTTTGATGTTTTTTTCTAAATAGTATGACTTAACTAGTTAAGTAACAATTTATTAGGCTACAGACTTACAGCGGTTATGGAATCGAGTTCTATTACAAGAAAGAAAATTCTTTCCAAAATATGACCATGCAAGAGACACAATATTCGGACAGTTTAAACTTTCATGAAACAAAATAAAGGTGTTGCCATGTATTTGTAGTCTTATCTAATCTAGGTAACGGTTATAGAATTGTCACATATACTGCCCGTGTCCAACCAGGAAGTCAAATTATAAACGTTACCAAAATTACAACCTACCAATAACTTTTTTTAGGCCAGGCCTAATTATGTTAACAATGTTTTAGTTAAATGGGTAGTAACCTGTTATATGAAAGGGCTATGAAAGAAAACAAGAATCAGTTCTAAAATAGAGTACTTCAGAGATACATATTTCATTTGAAATGTTTCTGTGTTACAGGAGAATGTTTCCTCCCTTTAAAGTGCGCATTAGTGGCCTGGATAAATCAGCAAAGTATATCATGTTGATGGACATAGTTTCTGTGGATGACTGCCGTTACAAGTTTAACCACTCCCGTTGGACAGTAACAGGGAAAGCCGACCCTGAGATGCCCAAACGCATGTATATTCATCCGGACAGCCCGTCCAAAGGACAACACTGGATGTCCAAACCTGTGGCCTTTCACAAACTCAAACTCACTAACAATACCTCAGACAAACACGGATTTGTAAGTTAAAGTTTGAATAATAACACTCCCTCCTGTGATTATAAGGTTATATTGTTGTTTTATGTTCCTCTTGTTTTTGTAGACAATTCTTAATTCAATGCATAAATACCAGCCCCGGTTCCACATCGTGAGAGCCAATAGCATCATGAAACTTCCCTACAGCACTTTCCGGACATATGTCTTCCCAGAGACAGAGTTTATTGCTGTCACAGCTTATCAAAATGAAATGGTGAGACGGAGCTTACCTTCAGGGTCAAAATGCATTTAAATATATTTTTGCAGTGTGTGTCACAGACTTGTTTTCATCTTCAGATCACACAACTCAAAATAGACAACAACCCATTCGCCAAAGGATTTAGAAACACGGGAAATGGAAGAAGAGAAAAAAGGTTCAGTAGGCTTTTTGGCAATTATATATAAAGCTATAATGGTTATATTAAACAAACAATATCAATTAGTTCTCACTTCATTCCACAGGAATAAATCTTTTTTGTCATTAGAAGATGAAACTGAGCAGGATCACAGTGATTCTGACGACTCATCTGAACTATTGTCTGCAAGTGACCCCCTTTACTCTCCTCTGGGAGTTGTTAGCGGCCCTCTGATGTCACTGCACACTCAAAAAGGTAGACATTACCTGTAATTAGCTGTACTAATGTATTTAAGTAATACGTTTTTAAGGTTTAAATATACCTCATGTACTGTCTCCCCAGGAGAAAATAATACTGCCTCTTATTCAGAAGATGTGGAAACTTCTTTGTGGAGTGGTAGCTCCATTATTGACATCATACATAGATCAAGGACAGATGACGCACACTCAACGGAAATGAAGGACACAAATTCTTCTTTTCAACATCAAACTGTTTGCTTATCGCAAAATTCACCAAGGCAACTTCAAAGGAGGTCGCCAACACTGTTTCACCCTGCACAACTGGCTGTAATACCACTGGATTTTTCTGCACCAGTTACAGGACATATGGTTTCATCTTTGACACTGGGAAATGAAATGATAACTCACAGTAGAGTTCACCCATCTCTATATATGTGTCCCCGGCCGCAACATCTTTTCCCACCTCAGGTATGTTTTCAGGATTCAAATCTGACCAATATGTTTAATAAAGGGTGTGGGTCATGATTTTTGTTACAATCAATATATTAAATTGAGATCTCATGGCTGAATAAAAATGCTTGAGAGAATTGGTTTTAAAAGTGTGCGTATTGTAACAAGCTGATATTTATTTTGAATATCCTAATTGGTATTTTCTTGCACTGTTCTGTGTGACGCAGCCATGCAAAATATTATATTCAATTAAATTGAAATTCATGTTCAAAATTATCTATAGAGATCGGGAAACACCATGTAACGCCATGAATCAAAGATTTCCTGCAAAATCAAACTATCCATAGAGATGCATTTGACAAAACCATATAAATAATATGTGGGGGGGAAAGAGCTTTAGAACATATCGCAATAAAAACGCATCCCATTATGATGTCGGAATAGTTCTGGGTGAATGCATCTTACAAGTTCAATTTGTTTACAATTTGTTGAGGACTGACTACTCAAGCCTGTGCTCTATGTCAGGTCATTGAGTGTAGCACCTCTCAAGTTCACTGGGAGTAAAATATCTACCAAATTACCATGCTCTTTAACCCTTTGTGTCTTGCCATAGAACAAGTCTGCCTAAGCATTATTTTACATCTTTGCATGCTGTAATGCTGTTTTTAGGACTATAACGTTATGTTATACACTTAGACAACCCTTACACCTCAATCTATTACATAAAAGACTTTAAATGACTCAAAAGCCCAATAAATCACAAACAATGGAAAAACATATATTTTCCCAAATGTTGACATTTTAGTACCCTGTCCATCAAAATTGATGTTTCTACCTATTATACTTTTTGAGATACAGATGTTTGATACATATTAATATAAATGAAACATATAATTTCATTTAATTATTTTTATTATTATTTTTAATAAACCATTATCATTTGGTGAACAGTTAAAGACACATTTTAGAGGTCCCAAATCCATAAACCTTCGTTATTTGCTCAACAAAGCAAATTTCCAAAAGACACAAAAATATGGAAACTTGTTAACAATTCCATAACATTAAAATGGCATTGTTCAACTATTCATGGGTTTCAGGAATTTTTAAAGATTGGGTATGGCAACAGTCCTCTGTTGTTATAACAATAATGCCATTCTCAAATCAAAATATTATATCTTTTAAATAAGAAAAGGGCCACACATAATGCTTCAAATGATTAAGGAATCCTATGTCTGAAACCCATGAATTGTTTTGCTGTCAGGGATTTTGCATGTTTGTGCAAAACGCAGGTGACAGAAAACAGAAGGAGGCCATGAATGACAATCTTGTCCTCTATTATGCACCAAATTAGTGTTCTATTTTTATTGATTTATTTCCTGTAATTGGCTAAACTTACGGTAGATAAGCAAGTGGGAGGGAATATTAACAGCATTTTCTGTGGTAACACTTGAAAGGAAAAGAGCAAAGAGTTTATGTTGTAAAAGAATGTTGTTGTTGTTGTTGTTGTTGTTGGAATTGTTCTTCATTTTTTCTTGTAAAGAAACAAATTTCTTTTTACTAGGGCCTGTCACCAGCACCTTATGGCGACTTCCACACTTACCCACCGTGCTTCTTGTCTTCATCTCCTGTGCCTCCAGCTCTTCCCACTGCCTCTGTGACCTCCACTCGACCCCCGTACCTCTCCCTCCACAGCCACCAGCCCTGGATAAGACAGAGTCCTTATGATATCTCTGCATCTGTCAGCTCCAGCACAAACCTACAGAGAGACGGACAACACCATAATTCACACCAAAAATCAAGAGGCAGTCAGAAAATTAATCAGACAATTGCCAGTAGGTCTGTGCAAATAATCAAATCCAATTATTTCAAATAGCCAATAATAGAAACTTTTGGTCTACAGTTCAGACTTTATGTTATGTCATTTATGTTCACTAAATTAAAGTCAATTTGTGTGTTTATAAGAAAAAATCGTGATAAATAGTTTTACCACATACTGTGCACTGAGCATATTTTGTAATATTACGATTGTAGCTTTGAAATTTGTTCATGTAAAATGTTTGCCATAGTCACACTGCCTTTTTAGTGCACACCTGCGTCACATGTGCTATGCTTTGTCATGTTTGAAATAAGGTGTGAAAATCGTACTGAATTATAGCTGTTCACTTATACACATATAATATTATATACAGATGCTGATAACACTTCCTAGAGTTTTTAGATGTGTTATTATTTTTGTTTGTAGCTGTATGTCATGTCAGCATTAATACTGAATAAAACGGAGAATTAAGTGTCAAAAAAACTTGGAACACTTTACCTGTACTTACCAGCTAAATGGCGTCATCTACTGGATCATCTGTATAAATGTTACATTTTTACAGCTAAACCACTCCAAATAAATCCAACAAATAAGCTAAATACTGCTACATGTGAAAATGTAGCCGCATGAGGTTTATTTCTATAGTTTACCCATTTCACCTTCATAACAGTTACCATATAAACTCAAACTTCACACGCGCAAGTCCCTCCTTTTCCGCATCGCGCCCCTGTCTGAACCAATCCCGGCGCGGCCCATCGGTCATACTCAAGCGTGATTGGTTGTCTGCAGATCAGTCCCATCGAAGTACCACTTTTTCGTGAACAATTTTGAATACGATCATACTTTTTGCTGTACCATTTATTTCACACGAGTTCGGTGTCTTGCTTTTTTTTTTTGCAAAGATAATTATATGTATTTTCGTTCAGTGCTGTCAATTCGGCAAACGCACATATTGTGTCTTCTCCAGCGGAAGTGTGGTTCAGAGGCCGATGACCAGCAGTAACCCCGCTCGCATCATCGCATCACACCACTCTCTGCTGTTTGAGCTGTCTGTTCATTAAATGTGAGCTCATCATGAGGGGCTTTCTCCTCCTAGCTGGGTCCGGGGATGCAATATAGACACCGTTTACCTTACTGATCAGTGAAACAACTACTTTTCAGGATTACTTGTCGGCTCGTCTCCACCGGTGAGTTATGGTTTACATGTTGTCCTCTCGAGACTGTTTGAGGCGCAGGGGCTGCAGTGGGGTACCCTGACACGAGCTATGTATCTGTCATTACTGTAGCATTATAATATATTAGCTAGTGTC
The DNA here is from genome assembly GCA_015082035.1 of Chaenogobius annularis. Lineage (NCBI taxonomy): Eukaryota > Metazoa > Chordata > Actinopteri > Gobiiformes > Gobiidae > Chaenogobius > Chaenogobius annularis. The sequence continues at coordinate 975,164 of BJKM01000005.1, forward strand.
TGTAGCTGTGACATGGCTAACAGCTAGCTTACTCTGATCTGAAGCTTATCTGCCCCGACTGAATTTAAAACTAGCTTGTATCTGTCAGGACATACATTTACACTCAAGGGGAAACCTTTGATAGAGCAGACTCGGTACATTTTATTAATAGATGTGAATTCTGTCCATTTGTAGTGCGTCTTGCTGCAGTGCTGGGCTTCTTGTTTTTCTGGTCCCACAAGCAGACATGGTTTGAAGGTGTGCCTCCTGTGACACCATGGGCTGCAAATGCATAACGTTAGTTGTAGTGACGGAAAGTGCACAGAGGCTTTGTCAATGCACATAGCCACAGTTTGCATTAGAGCTTTATATGTGCATGCTTTGGTTTGTTAAAGTAGTTATCTTCTATTCAATATGTGATGTGTAATGATTAGAGCAAGCGAAATTACTAGTACCATGTTTGGATGGACCATCTTTTTTATAGACAAAGAAGTTAAAGTCTTGATGTAATGTGATGTAACCCACCACATGTAAAGTGCTCTACAGTGTCTTCTGGTTTCAGGTATGATGGCCTTTAATATGATGCAATATTTTATGTTCTATCAGTATACTTATGCAACTGACTGTTGCAATATTAAGATCAAACAGCATCTCTGTCCAAATCTAATGTCCCCGTTACCCTGGCATTTGGACTCTTTTATCACCCCATCTGGATCAACACCAGTCATAATTTTCTTTTTCTTACCAGTTATTGCGGCCTGCTCGTGTCGTCCGGCCATGGCACAGCAGAACAGAGCTGCCAAGAAGAACCCTGCAGTGGCCACTCTGAACTCCCATTTCATTGTGGGGTCAGTGTCGGAGGAAAACTCTGAGGATGAGGGAAAGGTTGATGTGCAGCTAGAAGACAAGGATGCTCACCCCAGTTCACCATCATCTGGGAGCTCGGACAGCACTAATGAAATGGGCTTTGACCAAGTAGACCTGCACAATTTAAGGTCAGAAGCACTGTATTTTTCAAATATACAAATTGTATAGTGGGTAGATAAAGATTATCCTTTGCTGTAAATGTCTGTATGTCATTGTGCTCACAGAGTTTTGCTACATGAAAATAATATAGCTCTAACTGCATATTGTAATTTTAAGATGCAGCTAAAAACTAAAAAGTCTTAGTTACAGGTGCTAATAATAGTTTATTGTTGTGCATTTGTAATTTACTGTTATCTGTCAACATAAGGGGTACTCCTGCTTGTCCAGTTTGTAAGAAGCTATGCAATCAGACTCGCTGTGAGTGGGGCGTATAACGACTTTAAAAACTGGATATTCCAGACAGATTTGTTCACAAACTACTCCACTTCTGTAATATTCTTGCTTCAAGGGGGCCTTACTTGAAGCATAGGAATCTGGTTAGGCCATAAAGCTCCCAGTGATGTCAGTATCAGACCATCCTGCCCAGCCAGCCATGAAACCCCTTTGCCTGACACACCTTCCAACCCACCCACTACAGCATGGTACATCCACTCCCCCTTGTGGTTCCTATAGAGGTGGCGCATGCTTCAAGCGCTAACACATGCCTAAGCATGAAAGTACAGTACTAAAACATTGTAGGTCTGTTCAATTTAAGTGATTTCACACTACTCAAAATACTATGAATACAATTGGAAAGAGAAGACTATTCTTAGAATGCGATGGTCTATTTATGTTTTATTTTTTACAAGTATGTTTTGGTTATAATCACTTCTGAGTTGACTTGCTATAATTTGAAGATAAGCATGCTGTAGTTAAATTAAGTGTTAGCATTCTTTGTATTGCGGAAAACAGGCCAAGCATGTCAGGCCTACATCTGGTGAAACAAGGCAGAGATCGCAGACGCATTGATCTACAAAGGGATTTCACTGTTGCTTCTCCGGCTGAATTTGTCACTCGCTTTGGTGGCAACAAAGTTATAGAAAAGGTGTGTTTTATATTTAAAACTATAAATATTTTTAAATATTTATATTTTAACTAACTTTAACTAATGTTTTCTTAAAACTGTTAAATATTTTGAATCAACATAATTTGTCTAAAAATGCCTCAACAGGTTCTTATTGCCAATAATGGGATTGCAGCCGTCAAGTGCATGAGGTCAATTCGTCGCTGGGCCTATGAAATGTTCCGCAACGAAAGAGCTATTCGTTTTGTGGTGATGGTGACCCCAGAGGACCTCAAAGCTAATGCAGGTGAAAAGTCTTAACCAAGCTTCTCAAATGTCCATTGCTCTAAACCTATTGTGCAATATTAATAATTAATCAAATATGTTTGTCATATACAGAGTATATCAAAATGGCAGATCATTATGTACCTGTGCCCGGAGGAACCAACAACAATAACTATGCCAATGTTGAACTCATTCTAGACATTGCCAAGCGGATACCTGTTCAGGTACAGTATTGTTTGTCTGTAAGCATTATGTATTTTATACCTAGGTCATTATTTAAAGTGTGATACTATCTTACCAATACAGGCTGTATGGGCTGGCTGGGGTCATGCCTCTGAAAATCCCAAACTTCCAGAGTTGCTTTCTAAGAATGGCATTGCTTTTATGGGTAATTGAAAATGTGCACATAATTTTTTTTTCCTAGCAGAAAGGTTAAACAAATTTATTTTTTTCAGGTCCCCCAAGTCAAGCAATGTGGGCTCTAGGAGACAAAATAGCTTCTTCCATAGTGGCTCAGACTGCTGGTATCCCAACACTTCCTTGGAGCGGGTCAGGTAAGCAATTGTTTGTCAAGCAATACTGTATTGTTTTTGCAAGTCCAGACTAATGCTGTTACCTTTTTATTAGGTCTTACAGTAGAGTGGACTGAGAACTGCCAAAAGAAAAAGCTCATTTATGTCCCACATGATCTGTATGAACTTGGCTGCATTCAGGATGTAGAGGATGGACTAAAGGTGGGGTTCTCATTAGAAATGACTAGACTAATAAAACCAGCTGCCCACAAGAGGATTTAAAATCTTCCGCAATGTGTCAAAAAAGTGCAGGACATAGAAATACTGTAAACCTTCTTTCCACTAAACCTCTCCCCTTGGCCGCAGATTCCGCAGCGTTTCCATGGTAAGGGCCCAGCTCACAAAGCAGTTGGCATCACCCAAATGTTCACATATTTTTTTTATTGAAGAAAATCTAAATTGTACCAGAGGACATTTTGCTACGAACACACTCACATGATGGATAGCAACACCACACACACTTGCCAATTTCAGTGGGGATTTTCTACAAGTGTTACGTGATCAAACTGGGTGTGTTGAAAACAAATACCCAAGGATACGAGGCGAGCGTCATTGTTTATGTGTGTGAGGGAAAATAAAACAAAATGATGAACCGGGTGTGGATTAAATGCTTTTGAAGGCCACAGAAGAGCACAATATTCATTGGAAGTATCGGGCCGTTACACTATACATATTGTATAGCTGTGATTAAATGAAAAGTTTACACGAACCCAGCGTTTGGTTTTGTTCAATATTGCCACGACAAATAATCTCTCATCTGCTCGGGCCTCGCTTCCCCGAAGTTGTGATGAGGCAAATCTGTCTTAAAATCGGGCCAAAATTCCTCTTATTGTGCAGAAGGCTTATGTCGGCTACTTAACAGAGCAATATCAATACTTTTTCATTGTCAGGCTGCAGATAAAATTGGCTACCCTGTGATGATCAAAGCCTCTGAAGGAGGTGGAGGAAAAGGCATTCGTAAAGTCAACACAGCAGATGATTTCCCAAATCTCTTCAGACAGGTGGGTAATGTCACATCATATTTTAGGCCATGTTTAGTCTAGAGAATTACCCACAAGATTGATTATTTTTCCAGGTACAAGCTGAAGTTCCTGGGTCCCCTATATTTATCATGCAGCTCGCTAAACACGCCCGGCATTTGGAAGTCCAGATCCTCGCAGATCAATACGGCAATGCAATTTCCCTGTTTGGTAGAGACTGTTCAGTTCAGCGGCGGCACCAAAAAATTATAGAAGAAGCTCCAGCTACTATCGCTACAACAGATATCTTTGAAGATATGGAAAAGGTAGTGAAGTCTCGTATTCTGTGGGTGCTTAAAGCTTTTTGAGTATGCTGAACACATTTCTACTTTCTAGTGTGCAGTAACGCTGGCTAAAATGGTGGGATATGTGAGTGCGGGTACAGTTGAGTATCTCTATAGTCAGGACGGAAGCTTTTACTTCCTGGAGCTCAACCCTCGTCTTCAGGTGGAACATCCCTGTACCGAGATGGTGGCCGATGTGAATCTGCCTGCCGCACAACTTCAGGTCAGTGTCCTGTATAGAGCTAATGTCGCTATCCAGAAACATGGTACAGTTAGCGCGCTTCAGTGCCCCTACTCCAAAGCAGCTTTTCCCCCCGTCACCATGGTAACCAACAATAGAAGGAGTAGATTCGCTGCTGTAGAGTCTGAGTTTTTCCAACAGCTGGTCATGTGATCTGTTCTGCAGTGTTTGGGATTGTGTGTATGTAGGTCAGTGACATGTAGGTCAGTGACAGCGAAGCTGAAGGGCACTGTGCCGGGGAACAACGAGAACATCCTTTTGGTTATATACTGGATATACTGAATGTAATCTGCTACTCACATCAGCAGGTTTCAGATGTGCAAAACATTTATGTTTATTTCTGCTACTACATGTAGTATCACTGATACTACATGTTTGAATTTGTATTTTAATTCTGTCAGCAAAATGTTAGTTTTTTGCTGTAACGGTTAGAATGTGTGTATATTGGAAGATGTAAGGTGAAATTGTACTTTAAAAATGGCCGCCGCCTTCATCTTTTTCATCTTCATTTATTTTCAAACAGCAAAAACAAACAATGCAAGACTGGAGAGAACAAAATAAGTACAAATAAAAAAAATAAAGGAGAGGAGACATCCAAAGAATGGAAAATTAGAAAATGTTTTAGTCTAAGAGTAGAAGAAAAGAGAAAAAACCTAAAACACTCAAATCAGATCTGATGTTGCCATACATTTCTAAACTTTCCCCCTTTCAGATTGCTATGGGCATTCCTCTTCACCGAATGAAAGACATTCGAATGCTGTATGGGGTCCATCCATGGGGAGACTGTCTTATTGACTTTGAGGGTCTTTCCACTGCTCCCTCACCTCGGGGGCATGTCATCGCTGCACGGATCACCAGTGAAAACCCTGATGAGGTAATCCTTGCTGATCAAATTGACATGAGATACATTTTCTTGTGCAGTTTATATTAAAGACTATTCTTTAAAGTATTTTCTTCCAATAACTATATTATTGTTTTTTTTATTTTTTTTAAAGGGATTCAAGCCTAGCTCTGGGACCGTACAGGAGCTAAATTTTCGTAGTAACAAAAACGTATGGGGCTACTTTAGTGTGGCAGCTGCTGGTGGGCTACATGAGTTTGCCGACTCCCAGTTTGGACACTGTTTCTCATGGGGAGAGAATCGTGAAGAGGCCATCTCGTTAGTACTTTTACATTTAAATATCCTTTGATAGATTAAATTTTTCTCTGCTTTGTGTGATTATTTTGTATGAAGTGTCAGTCTACCATTTTTTTATTTTTTTTTCAGTAACATGGTGGTGGCTCTAAAAGAGCTGTCCATTAGAGGAGACTTCAGGACAACAGTAGAATACCTCATCAAGTTACTAGAGACTGAAAGTTTTCAACAGAACAGTATTGACACCGGCTGGCTCGACCGTCTCATTTCAGAGAAGATGCAGGTATTCAGAGCTGCACAACTATCTAGTACATTATGATTTATTTTTAATTCATGAAAAGTAGTCACACACACACAAGTAGATGCCAGAAACACGTCTAAAACTGCAGAAACGGGAAAACTCCACACAGTTGATGTATAATTTATACATTTATTTCATACAATTACAACCCTTCATTAAAACATTTGCATCATTATAAACATTGTAGTAAAAGACCTTCATCTGAAACTTAAAGGGCAGTAACTGTACATTATGCTATGGTGCAGGCGGAACGACCAGACACCATGCTGGGAATTGTGAGTGGTGCTCTCCATGTGGCAGACGTAAACCTGAGAAATAGTGTGTCCAACTTTTTGCATTCACTTGAAAGGTAAAAACTAATTATATTGTCTATTTTCTCAAACAGAAATGTGAAACTTAGACTATTACCTCTTATTTTTCACTAGGGGTCAAGTGTTACCTGCCCACACACTGCTCAACACTGTGGATGTGGAATTGATCTATGAGGGCATTAAATACGTCCTGACAGTGACGCGCCAGTCTCCAAACTCCTATGTGGTGATCATGAACAGCTCCTGCGTTGAGGTGGATGTTCATAGGCTCAGTGATGGAGGGCTGCTGTTGTCCTATGATGGCAGTAGCTATACCACCTACCTGAAAGAAGAAGTGGATAGGTAAATCAGAATTTAAAACAAAGTTGTTCACAACATGCATGTTTTATTTTTATATACATTTTTTCCAGGTATCGAATTACAATCGGAAACAAGACTTGTGTTTTTGAGAAAGAGAATGATCCTTCACTACTGAGATCTCCTTCAGCTGGAAAACTCATACAATACACTGTAGAAGATGGTGGCCATGTTTTCTCTGGCCAGTGCTATGCAGAAATAGAGGTACGAATGCCTGGAGTGTTATTTCATTGGTTTAAAAAAAAAAAGTGTGTGGTCAGGACCAAAATACATCCTCTCATCAAATAGGAAATACATTTACACAATGTAAACAAAATAAAGACCACTATAAAAATGCTATGATAAAATCCGATATGACATTAATGCATTAATAATGCATTGGATTTATATAGCGCCTTTCAAGACACTGAAAGCGCTTTACATTGTACATTCACTCCATTCTCAGTGGTAGTAAGTTTCTACTGTAGCCACAGTATGCTTTGCCTCCGAGATCAGACTCAGGTTTTATCAAGGTGATAAAGCCACTCTGAACAACAAGTAAAACAAGTATATTTTTGGAATTTCCAGGTTATGAAGATGGTGATGACCCTGACTGCTTCAGAGTCTGGTTGTATACACTATGTAAAAAGGGCTGGAGCAGCACTGGAGCCTGGCTGTGTCATTGCCAAACTACAGCTGGATGACCCCAGCAGAGTTCAACAGGTAATGCTGCTCATTTACTTTGACATTATTCCAAGCAGGGATGGACTACACTTATTTACACTGTCTTAACATTCTGGGTTTGATAATAAGTAAACCGGTCACTCTAAGATATTTAGTGTTATTACTAATGTTAATACAGAATAGTTGTAATATACCAAAAGTATAACATCTTAAACTACTTAAAATTGTTGATCATTTTAGTTTTGTTTTTAGTATTCGATAGAGCAATGTTGCACCTGCTTTACATGTATGTCTTGTTTATGTCATAGGCCGAGCTGTACACTGGGGTGTTACCTTTGATCCAGGCTGTGGCTTTAAGAGGAGAAAAGCTCCACAGAGTCTTCCACAACACTCTGGATCACCTGGTTCACATAATGAGTGGCTTTTGTCTTCCTGAGCCTTTCTGAGCCTTTCTTTGGTGCCAAGGTAGACTTTTAACACTCTTGTACAATGTAATTACTGTAAGTGTTTCAAAATTGACTCCTTTTGTCACGTACTGTCTAGTTGAAAGAGTGGGTTGAACGGCTGATGAAAACGATGCGTGATCCATCTTTGCCATTGTTGGAACTCCAGGACATCATGACCAGTGTGTCAGGGCGCATCCCTCCTGCTGTGGAGAAGGCCATCAAAAAGGAGATGGCGCAGTATGCCAGCAACATTACCTCTGTCCTCTGTCAGTTCCCCAGTCAACAGGTGCAAGGGCATTTGTTTGCCAACACACAGAAACACCAACCATTTATCGTCAAAAATGATTTATTTATCTTTCTTTTATCTCTGCACATTTCAGATTGCAAATATCCTTGACAGCCATGCTGCCACCCTCAGCAAAAAATCTGAGAGAGAAGTCTTTTTCATGAACACTCAGAGCATCGTCCAGTTGGTTCAGAAGTTAGTATCTTAAATTTTCTTTGAGATTAGGATGTTTTTGTTCATCTTTCTCTGTAAAGTCACAATCGTTTCTGTATTCTGTGCAAACAGGTATCGCAGTGGGATTAGAGGCCATATGAAGGCCGTGGTGATGGATTTGCTCAGACAATATTTAAAAGTAGAAATCCAGTTTCAAAACGGTATAATTTTTATTATATTAACAGAATTAATTATTTTGCACAGCAACTTTGTAACCACTTGAGGGAGCTGTTTTTCAATATGTTGCTATTACGGAAGCTGCACTAAGCTAATATTTTTTTTTTTTTTTTTTTTTTTTTTATTTTTTTTTACATTCTAACAGGACACTATGACAAGTGTGTGTTTGCTCTGCGGGAGGAAAACAAAGGTGACATGGCGAATGTACTTAACTACATCTTCTCTCACGCACAAGTCACCAAAAAGAACCTGCTGGTCACAATGCTCATAGTAAGTATGCTTTATTTATTATGCTCATAACATGGCCAATAATCTTCAAAGTTGTTACTGTTTATTCTGCTCCTTTTTAGCCTGAGTTAAAATAAACTCTTTCTGCTCTATTTATAGGACCAGCTGTGTGGCCGTGATCCCACATTGACAGATGAGCTGTGGACTATATTGACTGAACTTACACAACTTAGCAAAACTACCAATGCCAAAGTGGCACTACGCGCTCGCCAGGTTTGACTAGCCATCCAGTATTTAATTATTGAATGAATATAAAAGGGCACATCCTAATTGCTTTAGTATATGTCTTACACACATTTAGCCACCAGGTGTCAGTAAAAAATTCAAATTAAACTAGTAATAATATCTTTGTTATCTTACAGGTACTCATAGCTTCACATCTACCATCATATGAGCTCCGACACAACCAAGTGGAGTCCATTTTCCTGTCTGCCATCGACATGTATGGGCACCAGTTCTGCATCGAGAACCTTCAGGTACAAAAGTTGAATTGTTTATAATATTTTTAAAAGTGTTTACGATTCAACAAGTCTTCACCTTTTCAGAAATTGATCTTGTCGGAGACCTCCATCTTTGATGTTCTGCCTAACTTTTTCTACCACAGTAATCAGGTGGTAAGGATGGCAGCTCTAGAGGTGAGACAAAAGTACTGGGGCTTTGTTCATTTATGTAAATTAATACTAAATGTTTTTTTCATGGCAGGTTTACGTGCGAAGAGCCTATATTGCCTACGAGCTCAACAGTGTCCAGCACAGACAGCTGAAAGATAACACATGTATAGTAGAGTTCCAGTTCATGCTCCCCACCTCTCACCCAAACAGGTATCACAAATCACCTCTTCAGTACTAACACACTCCTCTCAAATGTGCTGCTATGTGCCTTAAAACGTTTTATTGTTAATTATGACATTCTATTATTGTCAACATGGATAAGTACATAGATATAAACTGCAATTGTTCTTTATTTAACTGTAGCTATACATTTTCAAAATAAATACAAATAATCAAACATCTACATTTTGCATTATTTAAAATAAATTAATGCCGGTTTCATAGTTTAATAAATATTTTCACTTTGTTGCAAATTGTCTTAGTATGTATGTATGCAATGCTTTTGATTATTTTGTTTTTGGTTGTTTTTGTGAATTAGGGTTAGTGTTATCTGAAATGAAATCTCCTTTTTACAGAGACATCAGTAGTTAAATTAAAGACGAAAGAGGGTCCATTTGAATATGGATTTTACATGAATGATTTAATAATTTGTATACTTTTCCATAGCCATATCTAATGGGTGATTGAGATGTGTTTGTTTAGAATTTTGCTGAGCACTAGCTGTGCCTTTTGCTTTGTCCTCATGTTAGTTTTTTCCTTTTTAAGTGGTCCAAGATGGTATGGGCAGTATTAGTGGTTTAAGATGTGCTCATGTAACTCATGTGAATGCATGTTCATTTTGGTTTTTACTTGAATTAACACTTGCATTTCTCTATTGTGAACTAATAATAGCATGAGGTTGTGTCATGCTCTAATGCATGTTTGAAGGGAACAGCCCAAAAGAAAAATGTGTGTTTACAGTACATTCATTCACTTATAACATCTGCCAACACACCGTAGTAATGTAGCACATACACCAGGGCTATTCAATTGGCCCTCTAAGCACAATGTTCCGGCCCCTCGTGATAAAATGGGCCATGGGACGTACCATATTACTTAGTAAACTGAATTTGTCTGTATGTTAGCTCAGTTATTCTGTACCACTGTACAATGCTTCAACTGAATCAGATGTTGTTATGCCATTCATGTATAAGACCTTAACCTCCTCAGATTCTGTGCTCTAGTCCTGTTCAAGATGTTGTTTAAGCCTGATGTGACCTACAATATGTTTAGTCTTAGTTAAGGACTAGGTCTAGTTCTAAATCCGCTGCTATGATCTGCTCAAGTTCAAGTCTGGTTTTTGATTGGTCTTTGCTTAGTTCTACTTTAGCCCTGTTTTTATGTGACACAGCAATGTTGTTTTATTTTTTATTGCGGTGCAGTTTTGTATTCCGGCCCCCAGACAATGGCCCTTCGACTAATCTGCTCCCACAGAAAATATAATTGTATAGCCCTGACATACACAAATAACACACATTTGTTCGAACTGACTGTCTCCCTTAAGTTGCCTGCTACTAACCACGTAGTAACTGATGTTGTTTGATTGCAGAGGGAACATCCCCACTCTAAACAGGTATTGTACTATTCTTTTCATTGCATAGTTACTTGCAAATTTAGGCTAGTTAGCGAGAATGCATGGCCAAAACATTGATTTTGAACATGCCAAACTATAGAAATTGCCAATTTTACTACATTATTCTTAACAACTGAGACTGGCACGGACTTTGGCTTCGAGTCAATGATTGTGTCTTTTGCGTGTGTGTATGTGTGTGTGTGCCTTTGAGAATGTATTTTAATTTTGTCATGGTGTTAAGTGGATGAATACTCAGGAATCTGATTAGAACGGTGTCAATGTCCTACCAGGAAACCTTCTGCTCCGGTCCGGGATTTTATAAGAGCCTTGGAGTTAAGGATGGAGGAGTCTAGATCACAGGATTTAAATCAACAGAATAATAAGACTAAGGATGAGAGTTCTGAGAGGACTGATGGCCCAGTTTCCGATTCTATGGAAAGGTTTGATGACCAAAGGTTTTAACAAATTGCTTTTTGGGATCTCCACGATTGGGACTAACACAAGAAATTAACTATTGTCTGGGTATATTTTCTGAAGAGCTGGTGCGTTGTCTCTTTATGGTGTGTATCACTAACAAACTGTACATTGTTACATACTACTTATTCACTCTGGTCACTATTAACGGTGGATATCCGAAGCTCACACAGTTCAAGAATCCCTATTGTTCAGTGCAGAAAATAAATGTCTCTTATGCAAAGCTGTGGATTCAAAACTGTTCTGAGGTTCTTGAAAAGGTTTTTGCGGTCTTTTCCAGCCAGTCATGTTTAGTTGTTCAATTAACTGATAAGAGATTTCTATCATTTCATAGGATGTCGTTCTCGTCCAATCTAAACCACTACGGTATGGTACACGTGGCCAGTGTCAGTGATGTTCTACTGGACTCATCCTTTACTCCTCCGTGTCAACGAATGGGAGCCATGGTGTCCTTCCGCAGTTTCCAGGAGTTCACTAAGTAAAAAGAATATCTGTACAGCTTAATATGTTGCTTCTGTTGCATATTCCAGAAACTAAAGTGAAATGAAATATTTATCAGGAACATTACAGATGTGTTGAGCTGCTTTTCTGACTCTCCGCCACCAAGTCCAACATTTCCAGAGGGAGGTAATCCAGTGCTTTATGGTGAAGAAGACATCAAGGTAAGGGATCGTTTAAAAGAACATGAATCAAAAGGTTATGTAAACACAATAAAAATCCCTCAGTCACATCATAGATGGCCCAAGATGTTGATTGGTACAATGACTATATTTGTGTCCCAAATGTTTAGGTTTGTAATACACTTTTCAAAATTTCCCTCTTTGGGACAAAGTTTAACTTAATTTTTAATTTCCTTTATCATGTCAAGTGTATTTAAAATGTATTATTATTCAGAACATTCAAGATGAGCCAATCCACATTCTGAATGTTGCCATAAAGACGGACAGTGACATTGACGATGATGGTCTGGCAGCTATGTTCCGGGAGTTCACTCAGTCTAAGGTACTACTGTACAAATATTTAATAGTATTTAACTAACATTTCAACAACATTTATCTTTGATTTTAGAAATCCTTGCTGTTTGAACATGGCATCCGCAGACTGACGTTCCTTGTTGCTCAGAAAGTAAGCCTTCTGATGTTTTTATTCCTTTTTTTTTTCTTTCTCTCTTGCATGTCATCATGGCAGCCGCATGTCAAAATGTCTATCCAGAAATCTTGTTGTTGAATTTACTAATTCATAACACATCTCAATGCTGTGAAAACAGTATTTGTATCGTGTGATTTGAATTTTTGCTTAATTGCTCGTTGTCTCTGTATCTCTTCCTGCATGCCTTGCTTTTGGCACACTTTGTGGACAGGATTTCAGGAAGCAAATCTACTGTGAGGTGGACCAAAGATTTCATGTAAGTAGGGAATAAAATTAGAAATATGAGTTTATTATTATCGACACAACATATTTCTTCATTACAGTTAAATGAAAAGTCAAAATGCTTTAAATTCTACTCACAAAATGGCAGTTTATTTGTGCCATTTGTTCTTACTACATACTAGAATGGCTGAAATGGAACCCACAATCTTGATATTTTTTTGGAGCGCACAGGACCTCATTTTATCTTCCCAGGTTTGACCCATTATCCACAAAACACCCACTTGCATTGAAATGAAAATGATAATGGCAGGTAATTTAGACCAGGATCAAATTTTGATAACTGCCCTTGTCATCTTGCCACCATCTTGACAATAGCCTTTGATTTCTCCCTTTGATGGGACCAGAGTTCTCAGTAAGAGCTAATCATGTTAACCTGATGTCAATCCTAATATAGCCTGACTTTTAGTTCTATTTCTGCTCACCCAAAATATTTTCCCATACATTGCGATGATCAAGTTGTTGAATCACAGCTTTAGTCTGAAGCAGTCTTGTGCACTAGATGTTTCTTGGTGTCAGAGAGATTTGAGTGGATGAGGATGGTTGGCAATCACTCAGACATTGTCTCAGTAAGTGGGACATCTCCTCACAGACTCACAAGATCAAATTGCTCTTAAAAGACATGTTTAATTCAGTAGTGCAACATGTGAAGCTGTTGCTGTCATTATGTATGGCTGAATGAATAGACCTTGATTTCAGTGACCATATATACTGCAAAAGACTGCTCCATACCCCAAAAGCAAAAATAGATCATTCTTCCTTGTAGAATAGTGTCAAATCCCAATTTTCTAATACTTGAACTGCTTGTAAAAATGTACTTTATACATTGTGTGGTAAATAAAACCTGTATTTTAAATGTTCTTTTTTTATTCATTCAGAGAGAATTCCCAAAGTTCTTCACATTCCGTTCCAGAGACAAGGTATACAAGCTTTTGAAGTAAAATGTACTGAAGGGAGTCACTTGTGGATGAACAAATTCATATTTTAATATGCAAAACATTTTAGCTTAACCATGTTTCAATGTTGTTTCCTCATCATACCAGTTGTTGTTTTTGTTTTTTGTCGCTTATGTTTGTCGAGCATATTTAATCTGTTTCTCGTGAAATCTCAAAATAATTGCCGTCTGGTGGTAATTCAGAGATACTCCCAAAGTTTAACTTCACCAGAGTTATTTTGATCATTTCAGCAATCAAAAGTTCTTAAATGTTCGGTTATCATTTTAGTTATTGCTAGTTTATTAGTTATTTTGCCCTTTTCCATGTTTATTCATTATTTTAAGTTATACATCATGATAGACAATGCTAAGATGTCAAATTATTCTTTATAAAACCTGAATAATTCACAATATAAGAACTGCAAGATAATCAGAATTTAGCCTTCAATTCAAAACTTTTTTGCCCCCCGGCTGTTGAATTTCATTGTTATCAGTGCCACTAACTGTTCTTCCCCTCCGTTACCCCTGATAGTTTCCTGCACTGACACCATAGAAACTCATTAAAGTAATGAACTCTGTAATTATGTCTCCCATTTAAGAGAAATGACACCCATTAGCAGCTTTCCCAGATAAAGATTTGCCATGATTTCATTTACTTAATACAAGCTCAGGGGCATATTTCGAGTCCTCGACCAGATTATTTCATAATCTTAAAGAAGCAGAAACGAGATTTTGATATGTATTCTAAATTTTGTCCCTTTTTTTTTTTTTTTCAGTTTGAAGAGGACAGAATCTATCGTCACTTGGAGCCAGCTCTTGCCTTTCAGTTGGAGCTAAATCGCATGCGTAATTTTGCACTGACCGCTATCCCGTGTGCCAACCATAAAATGCATTTGTACCTCGGTGCAGCCCGTGTAGAAGTGGGCGCAGAGGTGACCGATTACCGCTTCTTTGTGCGAGCCATCATCCGGCATTCTGATTTGGTCACAAAGGTTAGTAAACCGATGGGGTCAGGTGAATTATAAATCCTTGAATTGTTTTTCATCCTCTTGTTTCTCATTAGGAGGCCTCTTTTGAGTATCTCCACAATGAAGCAGAGCGGCTGCTACTTGAAGCCATGGATGAACTTGAAGTAGCTTTTAACAACACAACTGTACGAACAGACTGCAACCATATCTTCCTCAATTTTGTGCCCACTGTCATCATGGACCCCTCAAAGGTTGGTGTTTTTAATACTATGATCAGTTTTAACATAATGCCCTATTTCTCTTTCATCACTAATGCATAGCTTTTTACACATATTATCCACTGAAGGCAAGGAGCAGCTCACAAGAGCTGTAGTTGTGTACTTTTTCTAACCCAGTTGTTTAGCCTTTTTACTCAAATCATAAAGCTGGCCCATTTTTCTTTTAACATCAAATTGTAGACTAAATGTTCACTGCTGCCACAAGTAAGAGATGAATCATTCGATTTAATAACCCTGTCTGTAGTCCTAACATTACCTGATCAGTGCATGTTGATTTTTACGTACACGTTTACGTTTCTGTATCCAGATCGAAGAGTCTGTCCGCTCTATGGTGATGCGATATGGCAGTCGACTGTGGAAGCTGCGTGTCCTTCAAGCCGAGCTGAAAATCAACATCCGCTTGACACCAACTGGAAAACAGATCCCCATTCGCCTGTTTCTGACCAATGAATCGGGCTATTACCTGGACATCAGCCTCTATAAGGAGGTCA
Source organism: Chaenogobius annularis (assembly GCA_015082035.1). Classification (NCBI taxonomy): domain Eukaryota; kingdom Metazoa; phylum Chordata; class Actinopteri; order Gobiiformes; family Gobiidae; genus Chaenogobius; species Chaenogobius annularis. The sequence continues at coordinate 990,426 of BJKM01000005.1, forward strand.
CTGACTCTAGGACGGGAGGACAGGTGGGGCCTAAAGACGGTCAGGTGGGGCACATTTCAGTGTTCAATTTTGTATATTTGCAGGTAGAAAATGTACGTATGAATGAAGTTAAGTTAACAAAGTAATCATTTATAACCTGTTGAGATCAGGACCATGAAATCATTTTAGTCAAATCTCAATTCTTAGGGTACAAATAGCAAATCACAATAATAATAAAAGGTCTGTTTTACACCTTGGCAGTAGGCTTTTTGTTAAGTTATTTAACTTTCTGTTCAATGTATATCATTGTGTAGTATGTTGTGTGTGTAACAATCCTCCTTAAACATAATTTTCAACATCTGGGGAATTTCAAAATATTAATTGTTTAAAGTAACTTTCCCATTTTTAATCTAGATTATGTTCCAAGCATATGGAGATAAACAAGGTCCTCTACATGGGATGCTCATCAACACGCCGTATGTGACCAAAGATCTGCTGCAGTCCAAGAGGTTCCAGGCACAGTCTCTGGGCACCACCTACGTCTATGATTTCCCTGAAATGTTCAGACAGGTAGTGATTTATTTGATATAATCTGGAGAACTATAATGTTATGACAATATGTATTTTTGTGTCTTTTTTTTTTTTTTTTTTTTTTTTTTTAGGCTTTAAAAAAGTTGTGGCACCTAACTCAAAATTTTGCCCATTTACCCAAACCCCCTCTACCGTCCGAGATGTTGACATTCACAGAGCTAGTGCTGGATCCACAAGATCAACTGGTGCAGATGAACAGACTACCAGGAGGCAACGAGGTTAGTCATTCAGCCTCGACATAAATGATTTCAACTTTGTCAAGTACAGCCCCATTGTCACTCGTTATCTCTTTTTATGAAGTGCAGTTTTCATTTTCCTCTGTAGATGGCTCTCTTTCTGTAGCATGTCAAAGGCTTGTTTTACACTGTTGTTGCACAGCTCATAGAGTGAAATTCATCATTTATTTTAGCTAGAGAATCCCAATAAAATAATACAAATAAATCATCGTATTAATGAAATATCTTTTTAATGTGTGCGGATACTTCTATTGTTGTCATAATGTCTCCATTATATATTTGTCCTAATTCTTCAGATTGGAATGGTGGCCTGGAGGATGACCCTGCGTACTCCGGAGTACCCTGCGGGCCGTGAGATTATTGTTATAAGTAATGATATCACACACAAGATCGGCTCTTTCGGACCCCAGGAGGACATGCTGTTTCTGAGAGCGTCAGAAATGGCACGGGAGAGTAGTATCCCTCGCCTCTACATCGCAGCCAACAGTGGAGCTCGGATTGGCCTGGCAGAGGAGATACGGCACATGTTTCATGTTGCCTGGCAAGATCCTGATGACCCATATAAGGTTAGCTGCACACATATTTGGCCACTTGTGGTTTTACATGTGCCAGTGTCTCCCAAGACTACATACACAGACTTAACATTATGACCCAATTATGTTATTCAATTCAAACATTACACAGCGCAAAAAATGAAATATTCTTTCTGTGCCAAATCTACCTACAGTTATCTTATTTGAAATTCTTCTGCAGGGTTTCAAGTATCTATACCTAACACCACAAGATTACAAAAAGGTTTCCGCTCTAAACTCTGTGCACTGTGAGCATGTGGAAGACGAGGGAGAATCCAGGTATGCCATGTTCAGTGCTACGGTTATAACAGTATATTAGAATTTGCTGTCCACAGATGAATATTCATGTGTTTGAAAATGCGTTGTTATGCAGGTACAAGATCACCGACATAATTGGGAAGGATGAGGGTCTGGGTGTGGAGAATCTCAAAGGCTCGGGGATGATTGCTGGAGAGTCGTCTCTGGCTTATGAAGAGGTCATTACTATGAACCTGGTAAGACTGCAGTCACCCGAGCAGCGCACCCCTCTACATGCTTAATCTGATTCCAGTGTAGCCACTTTCTTATGATTATTGTTTTTTCCTGTTTCATAGGTCACATGTCGGGCCATTGGGATTGGAGCCTATCTGGTGAGGCTTGGGCAGAGAACTATTCAAGTGGACAATTCGCATATTATCCTCACCGGCGCTGGAGCACTCAACAAGGTAAAAGAATATATAAGACATGCATCTAAATTCACATAAGTAGCCCTGTCGATGTTCCCAAAACTCAAATAAAGGATATCTTCACTTCCCCTATCATTTAAATTTACTTTAAATGCCACAAGCTCTTACTTTATTCTCTACTTCTCTTCTATTCTAAACATCCTCACTTCTAATCCTATCCATCCTCATCATCATCAACAAACAGTACATCCTCATCTGCAGTCGTAGTGCCAACCATACTGCATTACTGGTATCCCTTTGTTTTTGCACACCTGCCCTTTTGATTCTTGTCAGAAATGAATAAAAATTGGCTAAATTACTACACAAGAAGGGAAGATGTGCATTTTTGTAAACTGGTAGTATTCTTACATGAATTAATGAATGTACTATAATCCAAAGTATGCCTTGTTGTGGTCTACTGCATCCCCCCACACCCCACTGCCACTTATAGAGAAATAATTGAAAGCAGAGCATGAAGTTGTATTTACATAGAAATGGAATGACATGCCAGGGGCTACGGTGCAGGACATCCATATCATTTGTTTTTAATCAAAATGAGAAGTTTTGCTTAGGCAGATTGTTTTGTGGCTGCCTGTTTCTGTACTGTATTCCTCCGCCACGCTCCACTACGCTCTCCATTCTCACTCCTTGTCAGCGTCAACAAATTTATTCTAAATTAGATGACATATTGCGAGATGGAAAAAATCATGCAGATAGCTCAATGATGACATGCCTATTTGCTGGGAACCCCATTGTTTTTGTGTAGCACCAATGGTTATCTACACTAACGGATACTGACAAGTGTCCACAAATGATGTTTACGGGGAGCGGGATTAAACCTAGGGAACAATTAATCCTATTTGCAATTAAATGATACTATTATGAAGTGTCTTGCTCCGAGTGGAAAAGCAAAAATTGCGATAGAAACAATCATTGTTATGTACCGATAAAGAGGAAAAGAGTATTGTTACATGATAAAATATATATATAAATAACAGTACCAATTTGTCAATTTCAAATTAAATTATTCGATTTTATTATGTAAAATATAGCAAAATTTGATATTTCTAAATTGATACAAAATCTTTATCTTACAGGAAACATGAGCAGATTTGGCTGATTTCATCCATTTATTGGAATAAGACAGAATGACAATAATAACATAACAAATTGCAGTATTATCAGTTTATCCAAATTTAGCTCTAATTTAAGCAGAAATAAATATTTATTCAAAGGTCATTTTCAGAGTCCAATGCTATTAACTTACACTTAATGAACAACTGAGCGGCTGCCACCCGGAGCTCCTCATTACATTAGCTGGTGGAAAATCTCCTATTTTCATGGCGACTAGGTAGTAACTACGAGTACAAATACCCCAGTGAGTTACCTACAGTTAGTGCCCCCTTTCAGCCCTCTAGCCATGTCCGATTTTTTTTCCAGCTCTCTGCTGTGGAATCCTAATGAAGGCTGCCAATGGCCAGAGGCACGAGGGGTTTTGTGTATGTCAAGGTGACTGCAATGTTTCTTGGGGCCGCTGGCTTTCTTGACAGCTTTAGGAGAGCGCCCTAGATTTGCAGCCAGATACATAACCATTAATGGTAATAAAGAAAGTAAATGATGGCTGGAAAGGTGAGAGCAGAAGCTGGGGATTGAGCTCCTGTCTGATTTTTATGGCAAGCGTGTCAGGGTCTTGCCACCTGTTCTTATGAAAATAGGGTGGGAAGGTTTTATGGACAGAGGTTGGCACAGAAGCAGCTATTAGGGCACAAAAATTATATAAGTTTGATGTCAGTGTTATGGAAAAATCATAATTGGCAAGGTGAGATATTTCTGTACCATAGTTAAAAGTAAAATCTTTATTATTTAGAGTAAGTTGAGCCGGGTGGAATTGAAACGTGTATAAATCCATTGTTGACGGCCAGAGATGCTTGTGGTTATCGAGGCTGGCGCAGGTTCAAACCACTGATTGTCTGTATTGACTCAGCGAGAAGAAACATGGCGTGCCTTAGATTACCGCTTTTCTGACCAGAGGCCTAGCAACATGGAGCCATCTATACCAAGCCACGATTGAACTCCGAATGAACCCTGGTGGAAATAAACCAAACAAAAATGCACATCTAAAAGCGGTCAATATCCTATACATTTGGGTTGTGTTTTTCTGCAGGTGCTTGGCAGAGAAGTGTACACATCTAACAACCAGCTCGGTGGGATTCAGATCATGCATAATAATGGTGTGACTCACAATACAGTATGTGACGACTTTGAGGGAGTTTTCACACTTCTGCAATGGTTGTCCTATATGCCCATGGTATGATTTTTTTTTTTCCGTGTTTGAATTAATTTAAATGCGTTTTAAGTGTTATTGCCAAACTAATATTGTGCTTCTATTGCAGTGTAAAACAAGCCCAGTACCAGTCATCGTTGCCAAAGACCCTGTAGATCGGCCAGTGGATTTTGTGCCTACTAAAGCTCCTTATGACCCTCGTTGGATGTTGGCAGGGCGTCCTAGTCAGAGTAAGTATCCCGGCGGCGGTCCACGTTCTTGGTGTGGAAAAGGGGGGGAAAAAAGGACAATTTACCGAATGAAAACACTAGCACTCCAATTTTCCAGCTTAAGTCCAGCTATATCTTAATCAGTGTAATTACAGACAAGAGTGAGATTTAGGACCACATGGGAAGCTAGTCAACATTTCCAGTAGAGATGAGTAAAATGGCTTAATTGAATGGTAACCTCAAAGGCGGGCTGTGTTTGTCGGAGTGTGCAAGCAGAAAAAGAGCTGAGCCAAGCCCCTTCACAGTCATCCATCACGATGGCTGCCGGGTTACACATTCGAAAGGAAAAGTGTACAGTTTTAAAGTAATGCAATACAACCCAATATTTCATTTTATATATTCATTTATATCTACTTTCCTTTGTTTTGTAAAGCACCAAAGGGCTCCTGGCAAAGTGGCTTTTTTGATCATGGCTCTTTTATGGAAATCATGCAACCATGGGCTCAGAGTGTCGTGGTGGGCCGAGCAAGGTACATTTCAAATTATTACTATATTTTTAAGATATAATGCCAAACACATGATTTCTTTCTTTACAGACTAGGGGGGATACCAACTGGAGTAGTAGCAGTTGAAACTAGATCTGTGGAGTTGTCCATTCCTGCTGATCCAGCCAACCTGGACTCCGAGGCCAAGGTTAGCAGTAGTATTTGGACCTAAACTCTGTTATTAATATGTTTGTAGACATTTATGTGCTGATTTGCACTGATGCTGATTTTTTTTTCTTCTTGTGTTTAGATCATTCAGCAGGCTGGACAAGTGTGGTTCCCGGATTCTGCATTTAAAACAGCCCAGGCCATCAAGGACTTCAACAGGGAAGGCCTACCTCTCATAGTATTTGCTAACTGGAGGGGCTTTTCTGGAGGAATGAAAGGTACATTTATCTTTGCCAATTTTGTTTTTGTATTAAATGGTATGAATTATAAATGTTGGCTTCGATGGTTATCTTGTTTATTACTCTGATGATTCTGTATACCGAAGATAAAACTAGACCCCTAAATATCACTCAACACATTTTCCTTTAGACATGTACGACCAAGTGCTGAAATTCGGCGCTTACATTGTGGATGGACTCAGAGAGTACATGCAGCCGGTGCTGGTGTATATCCCTCCACAGGCAGAGCTGAGGGGGGGCTCATGGGTAGTCATTGATCCAACCATCAACCCTCGGCACATGGAGATGTATGCTGACAAGGACAGTCGGTGAGTGTGCTTCAGTTTCTTTCTAAAAGTGATTTAGAACATAAATTCTATCTATTGAAAATAACAGTTGTAATATCTAGCAGATTTGAATGACTTGTCAAGTGTGCAGGTATTAATTCAGGTAATAATCTTAAAACTATTAAATTATGTTTGTTTTATTTTTCCTAGCGGAGGAGTGTTAGAGCCTGAGGGAACAGTAGAGATCAAGTTTAGGAGGAAAGATCTTGTGAAGACCATGAGACGAGTAGACCCCATTTATATGAGCCTGGCTGAACGACTAGGTGAGCCCTCCACTCAATTTGTAATTATAGCTCTTTACAAGTATCTCTGTGGTGTCTCATCTCCAGTGTTGTCTCCTGCCCTTTTTGCCTTAAGACGCTGCCATATATCAAGTGGGCGCATGTGTGCTACTGTTGTGTATGGCTGATTGTATCATCGTGACTGTGCTCCCTCGGGACAAGTGTCAATCACAGGGTGCTCGGATCAATCACATCTCTTCTGTACAGCGTATTGATTTTCCTTCGGGCTCCATGGAACTGTGCACCAGCACCGTTTGAGGAGTTTGGAGGGTTTACTGACTGGAATTGATAGAAATCAGTCTATAGTGACAGCTGCCGAGGGGGTCTCTGCAACAAACAAAATAGAGCTAACAGGAACTAATTCAGGGCTGCACAGCTAAATATAATGGGTCTTTGGAGTAATGTTGTAAAGATCACAGTAATAAAAAATGAGACTAAGATAACAAGTCCACTTTCATGGGAGAAAACAACTGGAGGCAGGAAAAGACTAGTTAAGATCAACATCACAATTAAGCATGTAAGAATATAAATACAGTATAGCATAAATGTAATCTTTTTCAGGAACTCCAGAACTGAGCCCTCCTGATCGTAAAGAACTTGAGACCAAGTTGAAAGAGCGTGAGGAGTTTCTATTGCCCATCTATCACCAAGTGGCAGTGCAGTTTGCAGATCTTCATGATACTCCTGGCCGCATGCAAGAAAAAGGTGTTATTACGGTGAGAATATATCATTTCTTTCAATATGAAACTTGTATGCACTACTTCAGTTAGGTTTTACTGTGACATGTACATCTTTTCTATGTTTGGATTTAAAGTCTGTCTCTTGACAACATACAACGGTAGAATAGTGGTGCGACATGTGTGTGTCCTAAAAAGCCACAGGGCAGCATTAGTCTAGCAGCGACTGCACCTGCGCGGTGAATAATGTTTTGTCTCAGCGGGCTGTGACATTCGTCCTCATAATTATCTTCTGATGACCCTGGTCAGTCACCTTAGCAACCACAGAGGCGCCTCAGGCAAGCCCATGTCCCACCACCATCTTTCACACACAAACACACTCACACCACCAGATGGATGGCAGTCAGGATGAACTGTAAAGAGTGCTTTAAATGCATGTTCGCTAATGGCTTTAAATTTGAATTAGACATGGTAACATGAAAAATCTAGAGAACACACTAAAAGTGTGTGTGACCTGTGTGTGTGTGTGTGTGTGTGTTTGTATGTACGTGTGTGTGTGTGTGTGTGTGAGACCTGCGTGTGGGTGTGGGTGTGTGTGTGAGAGACCTGCGCGTGTGTGTGTGTGTGTGTGTGAGAGACCTGCGTGTGTGAGACCTGCGTGTGTGAGACGTGCGTGTGTGTGTGTGTGTGTGTGTGTGTTGTGAGACCTGCGTGTGTGTGTGTGACCTGCGTTGTGTGTGTGTGTGAGACCTGCGTGTGCGTGTGTTTTGTGTGTGTGTGTGAGACTGCTGTGTGTGTGAGACTCGTGTGTTGTGTGTGTGTGAACCTGCGTGTGTTTTGTGTGTGTGGACCTGCGTGTGTGTGTGTGTGTGTGTGTGTGTGAGACCTGTGTGTGTGAGACCTGCGTGTTGTTGTGTGTGTGTGAGACCTGTGTGTGTGAGACTGCGTGTGTGTGTGTGTGGTGTGTGTGTGTGTGTGTGTGTGTGTGTGTACGTACACAATGCATTTAGGTCAGAAAATTAACACATAAGCATCTGCTCGTCATCTTCAGGATATACTTGAATGGCAGACCTCACGTCAGTTCTTCTATTGGCGTCTGCGTCGGCTGTTGCTGGAGGACACGGTGAAGAGAAAGATCCAAGCGGCCAACACAGAGCTGACTGATGGTCAAATCCAGGCCATGCTGCGCCGCTGGTTTGTGGAAGCTGAGGGGGCTGTAAAGGTATGTGCTATTTCTCCTTCAGTTGAGCTTGACGATGTCCACAAGTAACACAAATACAGGCAAAACATGTAAACACATAACAGGTTTAAAATCCCAAGAGAAATACTAAAAGGACATTTTCTTAATACCAACAAAACATTTCTTGCGTTTCTTGAACTGATTTATCTTCAAAGCCTCAGCTCAGGCCTCAGCTCAGGCGATCCACATCCCTATGAAAGCATCTGGATTAAGTCCAGATGATGTGATAAGTATAGGTAAACGAAACAAACAATTCCCAGATCCTTCAGGCTTCATCTGAGGCTCAGTGGAGCAGCCACTGGGTTGACATACGGCAGCCGCCATTTTCACGTCTCCTCAGAACTGGCCTTCTTGTTAACTCATACATTACCCCAATCAGGAGCCGCTGTCTTAAGCCACAATTAATCACAGCCCTGGCACGTGCTGATAGGAGAGCAACACGCTGTTTCTTAATTAAATGCAAACAGATTAAAAATGATTAATAAGGGCATTAAATGTTCTCGTGGACCTCAAGCAGGACTGTTCATAAAAAAGCCAAGAGCCCATTAAACCCTCCGCCCCCAAATCTTTGCTAAGCCCTCAAGCCGCGCTTTGTTTGGGATCAGAGATGCCAGTACTCATGAATACTAATTCTACCGTAAGGCCCTGTCCACAAGGCCACTGAACTGCAAAGGTCCATCTCCATGGTGTGGATGATGTTGACTTGATAAACAAACAAAATTATATCGGATGCTGGTATTGTATTCATATTGTGTCATCATGTGACTTTGAAGTATTAACAAGTTTTATGAAGGGAAATTCATTTCATGCATGCTAAATAATATGATAATAATAATAATAATTTAATGGCGTTTGAAAAAATTGTAAGTTTCTATTTCACAAAAAAGGAGTGTGTTCTATGTTCAAATCTGTAATAATAATATCACCTCTATATGAAATTCCTCTGGTACATTTATAGGCATATCTATGGGACAACAATGAGGAGGTGGTGATCTGGCTGGAGAAACAGTTGGCTGAAGAAGAGGGCGCCCGCTCTGTCATCGATGAGAACATCAAATACATCCGCCGAGATCACATTCTCAAACAGATCCGCAGGTAATTTAGCAGATTTTAACCACTGTGTATATTCCAAATTTGTATTCTATAACTTTACTTCAATACAACACTATTACTTAGAAAAGGCTTCTGTAATTTCAGAAATTCTTCTTGTACTACTTCTACTAACACTACTACTACTACTACTACTACTACTACTACTAATACTGCCACAACTTTAACTACTACTACAGAAAATGTAGCCAAACCTGGGACTCTAATTGCAAGGCAAGTCTCTCACAATTTAAAGAGTAGTAGTTTAGACAATGTGTGTATGTAAAAGTAGTAGTAGTAACTAGTGGTAGTTAGATTTGATTAGTTTAACTGTTTTACTCCACAATGTAAATTTTTGAAAGGATTAACCACTTCTCAGATATTATAGGTGTTACTTTCTGTCTCAGCTCCTGTGTAAAATCTTCATATAAAATGAATACCTTTCCTTCCCTCTCAGCCTTGTCCAAGCCAATCCTGAAGTCGCCATGGATTCAATCGTTCACATGACTCAGCACATCTCCCCGACCCAAAGAGCCGAAGTGGTGCGGATCCTGTCCACGATGGAATCCGCCTCGTCCTAACGGGAACGTGTACTCTCTCCCGCTCCGTCATTCCTCCTTGACCGAGCTCAGGTTTATGCTGTGGAGCGTCCCATTTGTGCACCTACACTTCTGAACATGGAGGAGCCAACATGAAGTCCTGGACATTTCTCTGGTTTCTGATGAACTGTTGGCTGTGATCCCGAAATAGCTTAAAATAACTTGAAGATCATATTTTTAAATGTATGTTATAGATGATCATTGCAAAGCATCTCTGAAACGGTTGCTAAAGTGTTTGATTGCTCGATAAGCAGTGGTTTTTCTCAAACTGTTGGGAAGAAAAAAACAATTATGGCAAGATCTGATACAATGATAGATGCATAGTGCGTCAGAGTTGTTGGTTAGTGTATTTTGTATCTACAAGTGCAATTGATAACCGACAATATCAAGAGAGTTTATAGGATATTTTTTTGGCTTTGATAATCATCTGCCTCCTTTTTCGCTAAATATACACTTCAGATAATTGCTGTTGTACACTACTTTGGTTTTTGACATACGCTTGCACCAGACTGGCAAGTGTTTTGATGACCAACAAATTGACAAAAGACAACACATTTTCCTGGAGGCGTTGGCGAGGGGAAAAAAAGAGAATTTTAACAATCAAGCAGGGAGCACTTAGTTACTGAACAAAGACGAGGAACACTATAATGGAGTTGGACAGGACAGCCCAGCAGGGAGCAGGGAAACGTCTCCTTTTAGACACGGCCTGTGTGGAGGTTTCCCTGCAGTGAGCCATGGGCAGCACGCCACACAACAAAACGGCAGCTGCCCCTTCTGTTCACACTCAAACAGTTCACATATGCTGCACTTTACCGCTATGTTCCCGCACACTACTCCTCACTCACGCATCTGATGAATAGATATTACACGCACAAAGTAATAGTTGAAACGAGGACGACGCAAAGCGAGGGAGTGAGCTTGGCAAACACTGGAGCTGGTCCTGAAATTTGAGGATATTTTACTTAATGTATATGTGAAATACTAGCCACGGTTAAACCTTGAAGTAAATTGTCTTTGGCTCTAAACCGACTCTAAACGACTCATTATAAAATGTGACATAAATGTGGCAAAAAATCTGCAGTTTCCAGTCTGTGATATTTACAACATTTTAAAAGGATTTCTTTACCTCTTTGTGTGTCTTTTGGATGTTAGGGTATTAATCTTTCTTTTTTTTTTGGTTCCACTGTAAATGTTTGCGTGAAAAGTTACATATTATTCAATGTTACATGTCTTAAAATGAAATAAATTTTAAATGTAACATATGAATTGTTCTATTCAAAGCAAAGTTACTTATTTTTATTATAACTTTTCTAATTGAATAATTCCTTTCCTTGAGTGACTAACGAAGGTGTGAGTTGTAATTGTCATTCTCATGCTTTTAGGGTACAAAATAGTGAGAGTACACAAGGTGCTGTGCCTTTAATTTCTTGTCCAGTTGCTTTGTAATTAACTGACTTTTTTGAGGTTACTTTCTTATCAACAGTAACCTCAACAGTGATCCCTAAATGTGTTGCAAAAAATAAAAGAGATGTAACTTATCACAATCTAGATATGTTTCATTTTTACAACTATTAATCTAGTTTTAAAAAGTACGTCGTATGTAATTTGATATTCTAAAAAATTGTAGAGACTAAAATAGTTTTCTTTTTCCTAGACTATATTAAGTTTGAGGTGATTCATTCCCGCAAAAAATGAAAAAAACAATCTTATACATGAAATGAGCGGTCCCTGTCCACAATCAAAAGCGTCACTCGTCTCTTCTTCTTGAAAAGATATTCTTGAAGAGTTTCCACAAAACATTGGAATTATTCAGCCCATCATTTCCACGTATTGATGATCTCGGGGACAGATATCCGCGTAACTGTCCGCCTCCTTAATCTCAGAACAAAGTCTTATTTTACTCAAGGGATGCGTTTCCTGATTATTCGAAAGTGATAGTCTCCGCATCGCTCAAGCACCGATGATTAAAGCTCTATTATTTCCTGACTGCTGAACTTAAACCGTCTTAATGCGTCTGAGGCAGATCAAACAAATATTGAGGAATCTGGCTCATTTTCTTTTTTTTTTTTGTTCTAATTCTTTGATTTAATTCCCATGGCTTTGTCAACTCTATTACCGTCCTCCTACCAACAAATATGTAAGACAAATTGAGTTGCATGCACCCAATACCCACCACAATTATTTGCAGCCCAGAATGAGAATGAGTCATTTGGCGGTATAATTGGAAGTGTGCCGCCTGCTCTGGTTGCTGTCCCAAAGGGTTTTGCTCATTTGAGGTGGCACACTAGGTCGGCTAATTCTTCTTTTAATCACTGACAAACTGCACAATAATGTTCTTCCTCTTTGCGTGGAAGTCTTGTCATTTAGGCTGTTTATATTGGAACAAAATTGGAAAACTACATGATTGTGGAACATGCTGACAAGGTTCAAGATGTTCAAATGGTCTCGTTATTTTATAGTTATTTAAACATAACTCGCATAATTAAGATATGTATGTAGGGAAATATACGCTCATGAAAACTATGCAGTACTTTCAACTTTGCTGCAACCAACTTGTGAATATTATTTTTAATCAGTGTGTGAATAATTGGCTATAACTTCAAAGCTAATCTTTCACTTTCTTAATACTGTACAAAGCAGCAGAGCTCCAAAAACATTAGAAAACTGATTCCACGCTTTTTTAAGTTCCAGCCTACAAAAAATGTTGTAGATACAAACCAAACCAACAGACCCAACCTGAAAAATGCTGTGCTTCCTGGTACAGTGGATAAGGGTGATGCACATGTACCACTGTATGTCATGGGTTTGATTCTAACCCTCGACCATTTGCCAAATGTTTATACCCTCTGTCTCCACATTTCACTTCAGCTGTCCCGTTGAATAAAGCCATCAGGCCAAAAAAATAAAAACATAAAAAACACAAAATGCCATTTGAATAGAACTAGTAAAACAATACATGACAATAGGAAAGAGAAAATCAATGTAATGCAAACCACTTGAAAACCAAGTAGGTGTAATCTCTTACTTGTCCTGAAGTGATCCTTTGTAGAAAACGTTTCAAAGGTAGTCTTCTGGGCAATGTGTTAAACATCCAAAAGTCAGGCTAAAACTCCCTCCTGAGGGCAGGGCCAATTCACCTTAAACCAGCCTCTCAGACCAGCGCCTTCAGATTGAAAAAGACTTTTAGACTGAAATAGAAGTGTTCTTATTTTAAGACAGTACCCAGATGATTAACTTAGAACATTTTTCTACTTTTGAATACCATCTGAAGAAGCCTGCACCACCAGCGGTCAACACAGAACCGTTATATAAGGATGTACAGACCTACAGACAAACTGAGACTAAACGCATGGAACATCATTTGTCCTTCAGGGCTTTGTGACCCTCACCTTTGGGACAAGTTTGCGGTCATGAACAGAACTTGCTGATCGAGGAGTGAATTAAAAAGACTTTCAGTATTGCAATTTTAGTGTCAGTCAGACTCACCAAACTTTCCTCCCAATAATATCGTTCCTCAATCTACTTTGGTCCCATGCTTCAATGTGCCTAGAATGATGCTGGGGAATAAGGATCATTTTGTGAGTTTGAGATGGAGGAATTAAGACGAAGCAGAGCACAGACCCAATCATGCATCTGAGGCGGCCCGTAATTCCACATTCATACTCTCTGTGACTTGACAGTACTTGAGAGACAAAGACCTGACCCAGTTGGCGGATCCCAATTTAAGTGTGGGTGTGTGGGTGTGTGTGTGTGTGTGTGTGTGTGTGTGTGTGTGCGTGTGTGCGTGTAAGTGTGTGTAAGTGTGTGTAAGTGTGTGTAAGTGTGTGTAAGTGTGTGTAAGTGTGTGTAAGTAAGTGTGCGTGCGTGTTTGTATGTGTGCAAATGAGAGCAGATCCTCTCGAAGCCCCTGTGCTGTCTGATTATCGCCTGAAAACAAGACCCTTTTGCGAGTGACAAAGAGGAGAGTCAGGAGACACTGTACCAGGCCGCAGCTGTTCCTCGGAGCTCTGCATTCAAGACTCTGAAGAGATCATCTCATCGCGCCCGGTTCTTTGCATTTCTGACATATTGAGAAGTCTATTTCACAGTGAGATAGCCTACTTCTCACGTCGGTCAGCTGGAGGAGGTCATTACTTCAGTGGCAGATGAGGACTCAGAAAGTCTTTTGTCCTCACACAATGAATAGGCGAAAGAATATCCAACATCTCATATTAACTGTCTGAAACAGTTTTGGAAAGAACACACCTTCAACAAGGCTTCGCAATGGTAAAAATATACTACCCAGGCCTGACGTAAAAAAACATACATGATAATAACATTGATTTTAACACCTTAATCAGTTAGGCCTACATCATCGTACCTCTCTGAGTCATTTTCTGTTTCTTTTACTCCTTTTTGAGTGAAAAAACAGTTAATTAAAAGTTTTAGTTACTCTTCCCACTGAGAGTAAGTCTGCAGGTGCCAAACACTTTATGTTGACAATGTTTGGCCAGAGAAATATTACATTATTTTCTCATTTTTGTGGTATGACCTTTGAATGCCAGATTTATTTACTGCTTTGTCCTTCAAATTACATTAACCTCAAATTATAAATCAGATGTTACACCCAAACAGATATTTACAATGACTTCTACTAGAGTAGTAGTTTCCTCAAATACTTTTTTACTCCTACTTGAGTAATTTCCTGGACCACTGTATACTTAAACTTAGCTAATATTATTTTCAAGTAGCTTTCTTGATTAAGAATATTGCATATTAATTCATCTTTGATTAGTTATTGTAACTCCATGTTAAAGTGCCATGTATTTCTGCATGTTCATACAGTAGTGTCTTTAATGCTGCATTCAGCTGTTATTTCTGTTATTTTCAGGATGAATATGTTTTATCATATTGAACATGAGGCAGAATCATAACTTAAATTTACACTATTTAGTACACTATGTAACCATCTGATGGAGGATCCACCACCCATGCAGATATTGCTTTGTCTAATGATCTACAGTATGACATTATAGGTATATATATCTCAATGCAAATAAGCAGGTTACAGTGAATTCTTGATCTTCTTGATTCTTGATTTAATACCAATCTGTGGAACATTCAAGGCAAAGCAACAACATTTCGATAAAGATGCAGGTGGCTGACCCCAGAAACTAGAGAAGCGATATGCCACTTTAACATACATTTAATTAGTGTAATTAATTCACTATCAGCTATTTATGCCAAAGTTATTTTTGTACAAATTGATTGTGGGATAATAATCTGCCTTTACCTAGATGTACCATTCACCACAGTGATTTACTGAACACATCCATCTTCATCGCTTTTGATATCGCGATAAAATGAATGAAAAGAACAATACACCGTTGTGGTAAAGTGCGGCACATCTCCAGGAAAGGTCTGCAGCTCGTCAGCAGCGACGGTGGAGGCTTAATCTGCCATTTCCAAATGAAAGGTTCCACAAAGGTCACAGATTAAGTAGCACTGCATTGTACAAACATGCAATCTGTTTTTATCATAGTTTTAAAACTCATTCATGATTACGCCAACTAAGGAAGAATCTTTCTTTAGAAGCCAGGGAGTATTTTGATTATTTGTCTCAAAACATGTGTGTGACTGTGCAGTTGACAAGTTATTTTTTCTCTTATAGGAAATCAATACAACACTCTTGTTGTTTAAGCAATAAACACTCTTAATAATGTTCCTTCTTGTGGCCAGATCTTTGGCTTGTATTGACAGCAGAAACCATTAGCTCGGCTTGTACAATAACATGCAAAAACAGCGTCCATAATGTATATTCCAGGTGAATTCCCCCTCCCTTTCCCTTCACCACATTAACATTCATAGAGGCAGTGGAGTGTGGCGCGTACAGCCAGAGCCAAAGACAAGGAGTGCAGCAGGGATGGAGTGGTGCATGGGCGAGGGGGGGAAGAGGAAGACAATCAGAGGTGCTGAAGGTTGGCCCACTGTGGGATTGTGGGAAAGGTCAGATTGTGTGGCCATACATCAGGGTTATTACGGTAGGTCAGTGCCTGCTATATGGAGATGAGCAGCACTGACAAGTTCACAGGAGAGAGAGTGGACAAGGCGAAGAGTCACTGCACACAGCTTGTTATGGTGTCCACTTTTAGAGCAGAATGAAAGGTATGCCCAAAGCCGTGGCCGTTTCATAGAGATGTGCAAAATGTGGGAAAAACAGAGCAGTGTATATATAACATATATAACACTGTATTAAGTCTATGCAATGTGGTTTTATGTCACTCTAATAAATAAATGCCTGGTTTCAAAATCAAAACTTGGAAAAGACAAACCAAGACCAAAATAGGGGTACATTTTTGACTAAATGTATTGATAACATTTTAAATACCAAAAAACCCATAATATGGTCAACGTTGTTGCAATCATGATTGGTTTCTTGCAAATACTCTAGAATCAAGTACAAAAATGGAATAAGAAATACTAAAAGTTATCATAATAAGTAGGTATGAAAAAGAAAATGTGGTTGTTGTGGTTAAAGGGGAATATAGTTGTTTGTCACGTATTATTATTATTTAAATGCAATGTATTTTGGTTTTAAACTATCAGTGTTAAGTATACGTTGAAAGAAGTTTTTTTCTGCTCCTTTTCATTCATTTTTGGTATGTTTAACTCTAAGTCCCTTTTATAGGCTATGGATGAAATAAATACAAATTTTTAAAAAATAGTTGCTTTAGCTGTTGCACTTGCAATAACAAATCATTTTCAATAAATGTTTAATGCCATGTTGAACCAATGTCCATGTGTTATTAAACATTACAACAAATGAGAGTTGCAAAAACAGCGTATATTGAAATAATTGTCTATTATATATATATATATATATATATATATATATATATATATATATATATATATATATATATATATATATATATATATATATATATATATATATATATAATTTGTCTTTCAAAAGTCAAATCTCTCTAATTATCTCTCTTATTGCTATATTATTCCATCCCTTCTCGAGCAAATCCCCTCAACTATACTGTTATTAATGATGTAGAAGATGATATAAAAAAAAACAAACCTTGTGACGCATTTTCAAGACGGAGGTATCTATTTTTGCAAATGAACTCTTCAAATACATTCCTTGCTGACCGGTGATAGCAGGTTTGCCTGAAGATGAGGTTGTGCTCACTGGACATTCATGTTAGTCAACTTTTTCTCTTTGATTTAGTACCTCTATAGAGTAGTTTTACAGTCAGCATTTTTATTTCATTTGTTAGCTTTTCAGTAGTAGCCAAAAGTTTTGGACAAATTAAGGCTCGCTCTGAATCCTCTCCGGTGCAAATTATTCATCCAGACTTGGGAATTACACAATAATGGTCTTGTTTATGACTCCTGGGTTTAGATTAAGCGTCATGATTTCATTCCCAAATGGCTTATGTTCTCATCTTGCTTTGTACTGTGGCTCACATAATGCATATTCACTGTACCCTTATTAACATTGATGGCGCATTGAGTTGCTGACAAAGAAGGTTTTTGCTAAGTAAACACAACAGTCCAGCAGCCGAGGCCCCACATTAAAATGCATAGATTACAGGCATATCAGTGGAGCGTGGAGAGCCTAGAAGTCCCTATGGAAATGTTGGTTTACTGCTTCTCCCAGGGCCGAGCGAGCATCAGATTTGTGACCGCCGTCGTCCTCTCCTCCACTGCTGAAGGACAAATGCGATCAAGCGGAGAAATCGTGCTTCACATCCCCGAACAATATCATCATGCAATCTGGACGTTCGTCATCTATATAACGCTGATAAAGATGTCTAGGAGTTGTCAGAAAAAAAGCAGCCACCCCAAGTTAAGTAGATAAGGCATGGCAGATATGAGAGAAAGACAAATGTATTGCACACGCTGTAGAAACGATGTGGATGTGGAGATGATTTTAAAGGCTGGTAAGTGATGGCTGCTTGGCTTAAGAAGACGCAAATTACATTGTTTAAACTGTGTAATGTTAATATAATTAGACAAGGATGTGTCATAATTTAGCTAGATTAGATTTCTCAATCTAGTAGGTGACAGACAATTTAGGACATACAAGCAACAATAACAAACTGACAACAAACACATTTGCATGATCAGGATTTGTGCAAATAACACATTTTGAAGTACAAGGTATACAGAATATATCATGATAAACAATAATTTTGATACTAAAATACTTAATAATAATAATAATAATAATGATAATAATAATAATAATGATAATAATAATAATATAATATAAATAATAATAATAATAATAATAATAATAATAATAATAATAATATAATAATAAAATAATAATAATATCCCCAAAACCCTTTTTTTCTAAATGTACAATATCATAAAAAACACATAAGCTGCAATAAATATGTAATAGAAGGAAACACTTAAATATTCTATGAGTAATGTTAGGTATTTAACCCTCAGCTCAAAGAAACTTTACGCACGATACATAACGACAACCAAAAAATTGTGTTCCAGCTTTCATTTATTGAATGATAAGTTGATATTGTAATATAATTATTCTGACAAGCCAATTCATTACCCTTATGAAAAGACGAAATATCTCGATGTCTCGATGCCTCACGGAGCTGGGAAAATCACATTTTCCTACTATGCATTTTGGTCTTGAAATAATTTACAAAAAAATACCAAATTGGAGGCTGTAGTGTCACTTGATAAGTTCAAAAAAATGAGTGGTGATTGAATATTGTTTTATGTTTTCCTTGAGAGAGTTGTTTTTATAATGTAATACTTTGTGGTTTTCTGTACTGTTGATTGTACTGTGTTGCTACCTCGGCCAGAAGTCTCTTGGAAATTGAATTGTGAATCTCAACGGGACCTCCTGGTTAAATAAAAATGTAATAATAATCTGAATTGAATTACTTTTTATACTAAGTAAACTATACTTATAAATAAATGTATATTTTCTTGAAAAAACCACATTTCCTCTTTATGCCTCTTTTCCCCATGCTTGGGACCAGCACAAAGACCACATCACCCCTTTAGATTTGTTCATAATTTTAAAAGATAGATTCCTCAGTTGAGTAAGGGGGAAAAAAACATTCATAAAGCTAATCAAGCCAATTTTTGCCATTTGAATTTGAGTAATACGGCACAACGGAACAATATTGTGAGCTGAATGTAGTTCCTGAAGCCCGAGAGGTATGGAGGTATGGGGGTGCAGTGGGTGACACCCCTCCCTCCCCACATGGACCCCATCACATGCACACACAACATTACATGCATGATTGCCAATGGAGAGAACCATCAACCTTTAAAGTGTCATGTCTTTGTCTTGTGTCTGTTCAAAGCAATACAACACTGAAGACTGAAAAGAAGGAATCAAAAGTGGATTTTCAGGAATTAATTCTGAGTTAAACCACCAAAGAAAATAGTGGGGGCTTGGATGATGAGCAAATGGCATTTTTTATTATAAAAATGTTTCTCTGTGTAAACTTTACTCAAACTTAACTAAACTTTATTACTGATTCATAGCACAATCTGTGACTCCGGCTTGAGTTACATGTTTCGGACTGACTATGAACTAACGTGTTTTTATTGAGAAACCTTGAGATGAACCTCCTGTCGAAAAACATTGGCATTGTCAATTTTAACTAATGGCTTACAGTCTTTAAAGGATTTAGAAAAGTATCACTGAGTATGTAATCATTGTATCGTAATCCAGATCAAAATAATGTGAAACATGTGAAATGTTATTATTGGGCCCATAATGAACTGTTCTTTTACAATGCAAGCATAAAACATTTGAAGTTTGTGAGCATCAGCTCTTGGGAAACAATCATAAACCATCTTTGGGGGACACAACTATTTCCTAAACAACACTTTTTGCCCACAGGTTCACAGTGATGCAGTGGTAGGTGGGAAACTCCTGCGCTTCTGTCCTCTTTCAACTTTAATCAAAAGTACACTGATGCCCGCTCGCTCACCCGCCCCCTCTCTTTCTCTCTCTCTCATAATAATGGCCCGCTGAAAATTCAGGAGGCAGGCTCCACATCAATCACTCGGCAGATTTGAGTCCAATGCAATAAATATGTAAATGAGGAGAAGCCAATGTCTCGTAGCTTTGAGATCAGTGTGAGGAAGGGGGAAAAAAAGAGAGAGAAAAAAAGGGGGGGGGGGCTGTATTAATTGCCCATGGCCAGAGGAATCCTATTACTGTGGCCATTGATTATAAAATTGTATGTGTGAATGATTTTCATGCAGAACGTGGACCAGCGGAGGACGAAAAGGCAAATGAGTGACTTGGGTGAGATATTCAACATGACAATATGCAACAGCGATGAAAAGGACAGAATTCAAGTTCAAATTAGACAATGAGTACACTATTGTTTTCAACGCACAATAGTGTAACATTAGCGCCCACGAAGGAGCAAGTTTGCATTTCTTTAAGACATTCGAACAGAGCTGATCTTGGAGTCTGACTTAAAGATTTTTGGTTTATTGCTGGTTTAAAATAAATTATACATTACAGTACACATTAATATTTAAAGCCCACAAAATATATCCATTATTTTAAATATGTACTTTATTGCAATAGTTTTGTCTTACAGAAGGCTAGACATATTTTATTGCCAATATTTTGTCTATTGAGTAGCTACGCAACTTTTACACAAAATTGCCATAAAGTGAAATGAACTTTTTGTATGAGTGAGACAAAGAAGTTTGGAGCGTGGCTGTCTATTGTCATCCCCATCAGCATTCAGATTGGAATAGATTTACTGGCCGAGTGTTTGACATGCAAATCTCCCCTAATCGGGGCATTTTGTCCTGATAAACACGGATTAGTTTGATTACCAGCACGCCGCTATAGCTGAACTGAAAATATTTAAAGATCGAGGGCTTAGGCATCCATTTTAATATTATGACAAAGGACTACGGGAGAAAACACAAACACATGTATAATATGGTGTTTGTGTGCCGCTCTAATGCTGGTTGGAGAAAGTAATATGTATCAGCCTTACAATAAGGATTAAGTAGAAGCAATATAGTATACTTAGCATTACATTTTCCCATTTTAAAAATACATTGTGTTCATAATGTAATGTTAAATGAGCCTTTTGTACACTATTGTATGTTGTTGTTGTTGTTATTATACTATTAACTGAAAAGGGAGCATTTGACCTTTCCTTTGCATTGCTCATTGTAACATTGTTCTTATTTTCATGTACAGAAATTAAACAATTATTGTTATCATTTTTTTTTAATCTAATCAATTATTAACATACCTTTACTTTTTTTTTGTTGCATAAATCACTTATTTATGTGCTAATCTTGAACCTGAACCAAAGCCATTAATTTGTTTTTAGATTTATGGAAATGTTTTTGTTTTATTTTACATTTTATTTTTTTTATTTTTTAAACTGAACTGTTTAAAAATCCCGTTTTATTTTCACATAATCACCAAAGATTTTTTTTAATTATTATTAAATTCCTTAGACTTGTGTTAATATGAAAATACACCAAATTATAATAATTATTTCAAAACAAAATTTAAAAGTACGCCCACATTAGCGATATAAAACACCACAATGTTGACCAAGTGCCATTTACAATGTTTTATTAGACTCTCTTTTATTCAGGACATTATATAAACTAGCACACTGAGAGGACATTGAGACAGCTACAAAATTTTGGTTCATTTGCATCTGTCCATGTGTACCAAGAGGTTTCAAACAATACTGAGATCCAAACCCCTGAATACTGAATACGTAAACACACGACTGTCTGTACAATTACTTCATTAAAGGTAGGTCACAGGAATTGTCCGTTTTGTCCAGGGCTTTCATTTGAAGGCATTAAATAACTTAATGAAATAAGATCAAACAGAACACACCGTCAGTCTGGTATGAGTCCTGAGAGGATTTTTGGCAAATTACATGACAATCATGAAGTGTGTATAGATAGTAGTTCATCTTTAGGAGTCAAGATGATAAAAAGCACCTAACATTGACATTTTAATGATAATAATAAATCAATCAAATTTGTAGCCGGTGTAAATGAAAGCATTATCTTAAGCAGACATAATGTATTTCTTTATTGCTCTATATATTGTCATTCACTTGTCACATTTCTATGGATTGCTTTAAACAACCTATTGACTGGCATGTCAATAATCAATGAGAACAGGAGATGCTAAATGAAATGAATTAAGAAAATAAACAACTAAATCACCATTAGGACTGCAACAAAAATCTGTTTTACAGTTTTATATGGGCAATAGAAATATGATCAATATTGTTGTATAGGGAAAGTTATGTAGTGTCTTGCCTTCCAGTTAACAGAACCAAATACCTTAAAATAAACATTTGTTTAGCTTAAATTCTGATTATATTTTTGTCCTGCTTCACAGTTTTGGTCAGTTTTTATTTTATTGCATTCAGATAAGTGCAATGAATTAAAATCTTACCAAGAAATAATCAGACCACATTATAATAACATTATAGCAATCTAATAGTTAGTGAATACTTCCTCAAATATTGTGCTGTCCACAAATAAATAAATAAATACATAGATAAATACATAAATGCATAAATAAATATATAAACAAATCTGCAAAATATTAATTAAATAAATACATAAATATGTGAACAAAAAGTATGCGTGTTTAACAGCCTTACAGATTATTTGTGGTTTTCTGTTACCACACAGTCCCTTCGCTCATGTCTGACGAGGGCTGGGAAAGCTGGTTTGTGTAGCCGTTGTCGAGGGATACAGAGGTGTAGGGAGTGCTTGGCCCACACATGTCGCTGGACATACTGTGCATGGAGCCTGGTCCATTTGGCTCAGGGCTGGGTGAGTCCGTGGGGTGACGGTCCGAGTAACATTGAACGTCTGGGGGGCAGTGGTGTGTGGGGTGATGGGGGTGGTCTATTGCACCTAAAGGTGTTCCTGCCGGCACAGAGGACGGAACAAAACCCAAATCTGATGGAGTCTGAGCCTGTGTGGGTGGAGGTCCTTGGAAGTATTCATAATTTCCTCCTGTGCCGTAGTATTCACCTGGATAATCTGTCATAAAAACAAATTTCATTACACAAATCACAATATTTGTTTAAACTGTCTGAATATTACGATATTTTAAAAATACATTAACTGGGGCTTTACATATCTATTGTATCCACAAAGTTTAACATTAGTCACCTCCATAATAGGAGAAGTGTCCAAGCTCCCCGGGCTCCAGCCTCTCGCCTAGAGCCCTCATCCTGCGCGTCCCTCTGAAGAAGACATGTCTGCGGGCGCTGAGGGCGCTCAGCTGCTTCATACGTCTCTCCTTAGACCTACGGTTCTGGAACCACACCTGCACGCACACCAAAGGGTTTTATATTATCATTATGTTTTCAAGCAAAGTAACAAATATATCAACATTAATTCTTATTTTGTTACAACAACAAGAGTCCACACCACTTAAATAAATATTTGTTTTGGCTCTAGTTTATTTTGTAATGCCTGGTGACAAATGTTATGCCTGCAGTGGCCTGCTTTGGTCAAGTAAAAGTGGTTTCATCTTTACTCTAACAGGATCTGCAATCCATAATTAAAATAAACAAATGCATTAATAAAAATAAATAGGCTCAATAAATACACATTTTCGTTTACTTATTATAACTTCTACTTTTAACTTTCTCTGTTCTTAGTGTGGTCGGATAAAAAGCCGTAGTTTTTGACAAATTACGCACAAAGCCAAATCACGTTTTGAGGGTGCGTGGACAAAAACTCGGCTTGATTGTTATCCAGAAGCCTCAAAAAAGGCGACTCGAGCGAAGTTTAAACAGTTACGAATTATGAGAGGTTCATCAGAGTTCGCCTTTATAATTTTCCATTGTTCCCTTTGATCGCACCGCAACAAGCTCAAAGAAGAAAAAAACACAGGGGCCTTCCCGGACAGTACCTGAATGACTCTCATGTTGAGGCCCGTCTCTCTCGATAGCTGCTCTCGGATGTGTCTTGTGGGTTTCGGTGTGGCGGCGAAAGCTGCCTTCAGCGTCTCCAGCTGCTTCGCTTTGATGGTCGTCCGAGGGCCCCGTCTTTTCCCGGAGGCGCTCTGCTCGTCGTTCTCGTTGTTGCACGCCTCCTTATCTGATATATGTCCCGTCTCCGAGTCCTTGCCGTCGTCCTGCGGGTCCTGCGAGTCTGGAGATAAACTCGGGTCGCTGCACGTCGTCACTATCGCGGGCAGAGACAAATGGTGGCGCATGTTGAAATAGATTAGACTGTAAACTGCACTGAACGACGTAGCGTAAAATGTGTATTTATATTTAACTGTGCGTATTTCAAAATTACCAATACAAGTGAAAACAGTCTACTAAAGAGAAATCCTGCATGAAATCCCTCCAAAATAACCCACCAAAGTAGAGCATCGAGGCCTCATTTTGTGTCAAATATTGTATAAAATAATAATAGAAATAAGGATAGGTTTCCATAAAAAATATGAGGAGAAACTTTAAAGGGCCATGGCATGATTCAGGCCTATACACACACGTATAACATTTAAAATATTTTATAAAAAGGTTACTAGGCTAACAATAGTCTGAATGTAATACCTGAGAGAAGTATAGTGTCTTTGCCGTTGCTGTTCACGTAATCCTCTTTACAGACAAACTTGAACTCGTCCAGGACGTACAGCTCCTCTCCGGTGGACAGTTGTTTGTTGCACATGACACAGGTGAAGCAGTTCAGGTGGAACACTTTGCTCTTGGCTCTGCGCACCAGGTCGCTGGGCAGGATGCCCTGCGCGCAGCCTCCGCATTTGGTTCCAAATCTCCTGTAGTTAGGGGGGACAAAAAACTTTAGTCTTTGTGAATTAGGCATACATTAAAAAGGTCTTAAATGAGCCATGATTTTATTGCTTAATTACAGAACATGGATATGCAGGCGTGCGTAGAATATGCGTAAAGTTTACCCAAATGAACTAATTAAAAACATCCATTTAATATGAAGCCTCATTTTTGTGCTTATGTTTTTGCCACTGAAAAAACAATTCTATTTTTTTAAATATTTATTTATTTTTTGTCCTGACGACTACACAATGGCATTCACAATAACGCGGAGGCTGTAAAATAAATAAAACAATATAAAGTATTACATCAGAACAGAGGTGTACAGTCGCATGCAGACTCTTTCGTCCTTACCTGAAGAAATCATTTTTACAGTACAGTCTTCCCTCTCGTGAGAAACATTTCTCAGACAGACTGCATTTACATTCACAACACTGGACGCACTTGACGTGCCACGGTCTGTCCAAAACTTTGAGAAGAAATTTGTCCACAATGGGCTTCTCGCAACTGGCACATTGCAACATGATGCTCACCCAGTGTTTATAATATGGGCCTGTTATTTTCTGTCGGTTTGGCCCGGATAGAAGGTGCTCCAGACTCCAAGTGTTCCACTGTATCCAACTGGACTCGCGCTGGTTAATCTCAGTTGGAAACAAAACATGTACTGCTGCGCTCCACGGTGACAATCCTCGTCCGAACAGCAGCCTATGCGCTGTCAGAAATCTGCAGGCAGCCTTTCGGTGGGAAATTATAACGGCATTCACACCGCAGCTCCATCACCCAGATCCGTATGGAGGCGCATCGAGAAAACAGTAGGGCCGTGAGACTGCGTGCACAAACTCGCGTGGAAAATCCTGAGTGGTTCCAAAACGTCTTTTCTGTCGAAAATGCAGCCAGTGCGCTCAGGTTCGTATTTCGTCTTCCATTCCTCTCCACTGGGTTGTGAGAGTGAAAAGAGTACGCACCCTAATGAGCTTCACCTCTGAAAGCGCAGCCCATTGGTTATTAACACTGCTGTGACGTCACAGAACAGGGAGACCTATGGGCACGAGCTCATTTTACCGGAGTGCACGGCAAGTATAGCCCCTAAACGTAATTTAAATGCTAACTTATTTATTATATTTTCCATACTAACTTGCGAATGAGTGGAACTAAAGACATTTTATTCAAGCATTTTTTTGGATTCACGCATACAATTGCATAAAAATGATTGCTGAATAAGTCTTGTCTTCCTGACAAATAAATGATTGTACCATAGGCTGATATTTTTTTTTCTTTTTCTTAAAATCGTAAATAATAAAATAGTATGAAAATAAAGTAAAACATTGGATATATAAAGTGTTGAATGATTAATTTACAATCTATAGCATATAGTCTCTCCTATAAAAAAAAATCTAGAATCTTCTCATGATTATTGACTTAAATATGTCACGGTCTGTATTTCACTCTCTCTAATAAAGCCTAACCCACATTCAGACTATCAATGGAGCAGTTGTGAATGGAAGGAGCAGAGAGGAAGAAACCAGTCTGTGCGTTCTGACGTGTGGAAAAGCGTCTCTTCCCGGGTCTGTCTTTCTACATGAGAGGTGTTGATTAGAACAGTGGCCCGGTGCGCGGCCCCCAGCAGACCCCTGACACACAAGAGCTCTCTGCAGTGCAGTGCCGGAGTCTGGCACGCACCACACTGTTTGTTTTGGATTGAAAAAAAAGCAAGTGATTAGTGTTTGTTAATTGCAGCTAATTGGCCCTAACAAGATGAACAAGCTACCCACTGGGACTATTCATACATACAATTTGTGCAAAACAAAATTAATTACTAGATGCTAATTATAGTCAATTAAAGCTGATTAAAGAGGAGGATGAGAAAGTTTTAAGCTGAAAATACCTGGCATCTCACAGCAGGAGCTGGCATGTCTTCACTGCAGACACTAATCTGTTTATGTTGTTCATGTGGAGGATGCATCCGAGGTGGCCAAGTCTTTTGCTGTGCTGGCCCAACCCTCCAGCCCGAACCAATCTTATAGGGGTCCTCACCACTTCTCTTGGGCTCATGATTCACATCTTACAACATGGAGCAGTCACACATGTTGAAAGCACATCTACTATGTGTTCGTATTAACAACACCAAACAGAAGTATTAAGGCTGAATTATTTTTTGTAAAGATGAGAACGCTAGTGGCCACATGAACAGTACAAGCATGGACAGCGGGGTGTTTTAAGGTTGTATCACAGCTGTTCAAAATCGAGATGATCAATTACAATGCTCAAAAGGACTGACAGGCTACTCTTTTACTAAATTCCATTTAAGCTATTTTTTTGCATTGTTTAATAACTCATCAAACTTCCCAGATACCTTATCAGCTTTCCACACCATGTCATGTTTGACTGAACGTTAACTGTTGAAGAAAATATTCAAATTTGATTTTCATTTATACTGCAGTTATTTTTTTTATTTTCTAAAGCTACATTTTGACATTTCACTGTTGTTGTAATCCATATTGACTACTTTACCAACAGTCAATCCTTATATTTTGAACCTACCTGTCCAGGTATATAGACTAAAGCTATACAGTGAATGCACACAGCATGAAGTGATCAAACTCTTATAGAAAGTATCTTGTAAGTTATAAAACGGAAATCAATTGCAGTTTTTAAAAGGCTTTTCTTTGAATAGGAATACTATTAAAAATCACGTTAGGTACAAGAGCCCCCTATTGGTATAAAGATGATAAAATGACAGTAAAATGTAGTATGGATGAAGTTCTGTCACAATATTTATATGGAGAAGGTTAGAAAGAGTGCATAAAGAGGAGAAGACAGTGAGAGTGATGTAGCTGGGGGGCCGTTAAGTGAGAGGGCCCCCGGGACTGCAGCAGAGGTGATGATGGTGATTGATGCGGGCAGAATTCAGACAGAGCAGACGCCACAGCAAATTAAAAGACCATTTTGTTGCGGAGTTGTAAAGGAGCAGAACGGCACACGGGGGGCACTAGGAAGGGAAGACCCCCTCCTCTGCATGCACTGTTTCAGTTTGTTTACAGTTTTTGTTGGTGTCAATGATCCCCAAAGGAAAGTGGTACAACGCCTTTATTCATATAAATGGGCACATATGTTGTCTGTGGCAGTACGAATGTATGTTTACAAGGGTCAAAATAGAGTCATTGATTTTGTATTTCAAACTATTTCATACTAAAAGTAAATTATAACACAAATGTTTCTGATGTGTATTTTGTGTGATACTTTACAATGTTGCTATAGATTTATTTGATTGCAGGGTAGCTTACACTAAAATGGATTTGGATATTGGCCAATAGGTATAACTACTGTATACAAGTATCTGCACCATTGTCAGATTAAACCCTTGACTTGGCGTCGTAGGTCCACATCAAACATTTTTAAAAGAGTTATATCTTACCAACAAAAAGTAACTGTAATTAAAACTTTACATTTGTTTTAGAATTGCAAATAGTACTACAAAAAGAAGGGAAAAATAAAATCCAGTTTTCTTCTCATTTGTCTGGGAGACAGCGCTGTCTCCTTCTTTTGTATGTGCACTTGTTTTTGGGTCTGTACATGATTTACAAATCATTTATCCTCAATTTGAATATAATTGACCCAGCTGACCCGAGGATGCTCCCTCCCAGCGTGTGTGCCTGGGAGCGGTGTGTGTGGTGTGTGTGATACGGCTACAGTGCCGCGGTCTGCAGGAGGAGGGCAAGGCCTGCAGGGAGCACAAGGCACATGCCAGAGGTCAGCCCTGTGTCAAGTGGGGAGTGAGGCCAGCTGAGCGGTCCCATCCCAGGCATTGTGCTCATCAATGCAGCTGCTGTCACTCACCCTGGCTCGGTGCATGTGTGGAAGGGGCGGGGAGGCAGGGGGGCTGTGGGGTGGAGTGGGGGTCTAGGGGGCTTTTGTTGTCGGGGTGGAGTGTGCCTGTGTGTGCTCTCGTCGACTAAGGGAGAGACTGTGGAGATCTGAACATATGGCACAGGCCCTTCACTCAACACATGCAAAGTCTCTCACCAGTGGCTCACCTGCCTCACTCTGCACACCAGCTCCCTCAACATGCTAAATCACTGATATCAAAGATTAGATCTAATCACATGTGAATGGTTGGCATTAATTTGGCCAATTAATTATTACTCCTTATACTTAAAGTCCGATCCCTAATCTACAAGCATGTTGTGCGCAGGAATAGATTTACATATCAGATAAGCAGGTACAATTTCAGATATGTCAATATGAATATATTTCAAACTGCATAAATAATTAAAGAAGGTTTTAGTGGGTAAAATTGACCCTCTGCACGCCAAATAATGATCTGATGTTACAATAAGATAAACTATTCCAATGCTTCCAGTTTCTTTAAATCAAATACTGCCAAGAAATTAGTCTAAAGATTATTTTAGTAGTCGACTAGTCAAACAATTATTTTAACAATGAGACTCTTTAATATATATTTTAACCAAATAAATTATTGAAATATGGTGACTGAAAGTATGAATAAAGTGTTTTATTGAGTAAAACATGGACCTTGTTTTTCTTCTGTCTTTTGGTGAGGCCTCCAACATTGGGACCACCATTCCTGTTGAACTGCCCTGACTGGCTTAGAGCAGCTTATCACCTGCTCCCACACGGGCCATCCTGCACACTATGAATCGATCTACACTGGCACATCCGTCCTGCAGAGGGTCACAAGGCTGTGTACACTGGCCAGTCAATAGGAAAATATTAGCCAAAGAGCTTAACAGACAAACTCAAACTGCTTCTCTCTTTGCAGCATCTGTCATTGTCTGATCTTTGAGTTGTATGCGACCATGAGTCCTACATCACTATAAAAGATGAACCCACACGGACGCCCTCTCAGCTGGGCCTTCTCTGGGACATGGGGACCGTCTCACATGCACCAAACAGATGGGAGTCACAAAAGGCCCCCCGCTCCACAGCAAGCCGGTGTCCTGCACGGCCCAGTGCTCACAAATACCCAAGCTGAGATTGATACAGTGACTCGTGAACGCCACAAGGATACAGGGCACGCACAAAAAGAAAGACAGCTCAACTAGACAATGCTTCAATACCTCAATATTGGGTACGTCAGAATAGGAAAGGACACTGATGTCAAATTGTAACGAACGTCAACAATTAATTAAACAATAAATCTATGAGCATAAAAAGAAAGTCACAAATTGAAAATGTAGTTTCTTCTTCTCTGCCGTTGTACTCATGAACACTTCATAATCAACACTTTAAACAATTTATTTGTACTGCTAGTTTTGCACAGTTGTTCTGACCATACTGTATATATTTTATAAAATAGCGTAGTTTATATTTTATTTACTTTTATTATTCATTGCTTTATATCTATAAGTAAGTTGTGAGCTTTTGTTCCTTGACAATGACCATAAAATAGTTCTGATTAATTTGCACTGCATTTTAAAACATTCTGATTCTGGCAAAGTTAACGTTCTTTCTTGCACTTTGCAGAGAGATAAAGGAAAGTCTGCAGTTAAGTTTATTACCATCCTGTTTTAACCCTCATCCAGTCTTATCGAAACATATTGTGGCAGAAGGACTGGCTCCAAAATCTCACGTCTGAAAGTTTACCATAACTATAACAAATATTGTACAGTTGTAAAATACTCTTTTTTGGCAAATAAAATATATTTGGGAGTCTTGCGAAGTGTAGAAGTAGAAGGAATCACAACAGAACCAAATTCTGAATGTGCTCTCCATTATCTGCTTTTATAAAGAGATGAAACAGATAAGAAAATAATCACTCTACCCCAATTTAAAATTTGTTCACCAATAATTTCAAGCTGTTTATGAGAATTCTAATCTAAACTAGATCCTATTAAAGTACATCTACTGTACTGCAGTTAAATTGTGCACTATTATTCCAGTTCGCCCTTATCTTGTCCTTCTATTCATTGTGCATATGTTTGCTCTTTGTCAATTCAGATGAGTGTGTGGATGTGTACATAAGATAGTATGGGGTAGAAACAGACAGAGATGGGGGCTCGGACATGCCTGTAGCCAGACTATCCACATTTTCCATCAAAAACACACACCGCGGATCTTCTTATCAGCAGCTGTGTCCTTTGCTTCCTCTCAGACTGGCCTGCCGTCTCTGTCTGGCCTCCCAGATATGCTAATGGCTCCGTAAGAATATCCTGTCAGATCATTAGCATACATTAGCCCGCGCTCATCTGCGGATTAATCCTTCATGTGCGTAATCACATTTTGGCTCTTCTTACCTTGCTCTGTGTTAAAGGTGAATCATGAGTAAATAGCAAGTCTGCCCATGAGACACGTGCTAGCAGCAATTGGCTTCAGGATACAGTGTGGAGGGAGGGCAAAAAAGGACATTAGGCTGATTATACACTAGAGTGAAAATACACATACATGATAAAAAATGGATTATATATGTATAAATAAATCATAGGCACTATAGTAAAGCTGGGATACCTGATTTACAAACCACGACGGGAGGAAGTAAGTATTTACGTAAATCTCTCTCCTCCCAGACCGTAGCTCGCACAAACCCTTTGTATTCACGTGCATACATTTTCAGACGAAGGGAAGCTGGAGTGGACCACCCAAGCACAGCCAATATAGCATAGTTCTTTCAGCTCTTACTTTCTAGTTGACAAAAAATAAAATACTTTATTATTATAAGCTGAAGACAGCGCACAGTGCTCTCATTTTGTCATAAAGTGCTGCTTTTACATTATACTTTTTTAGGGGGAAATTTACAAAAACAGTCAGGTACCCCAGTTTTAAGTTGCTTTGCTTGATTGGGGATTTTATCTTTAGTTCAGGAGTAAATGCTCACAATGGTAATCAATTGACACAGACAAAAAAAAGCAAAAACAATAGAAACAAATGTGTGTGTGTGTGTGTGTGTGTGTGTTTTTTAAAAATTGCATCTGTGATTTAAGCTGTGGCGATATGAGCCCGTAACTGAGAAAGCACAAACAATAAACGACAGTTTCTATGAATCCCAGATGACCGTGTAGGGATGAATTAGAAATAGCATCAATTACAGAGGGATAAAGTAAAATGTATAAAATATATATAAATATATAGTCAAATGTGTTTCCTGTCCTGTGCTGTACAACCGAAACATAGCAGTCAGGCCAGATTCAATTTAAATATTTTTTCCTGTGTAAAAAATAAAATGAATGAATGAAATTAATGTCCCTGCACACTACATATGTCATTATTATTATTATTACGATGATTATTGAAGTATTTTGAAGCAAAATATTCAATCTACAAAGACAAATTATGTATTTACTCCAATAAAATTGTGTCATGTGTATATGATGTTAAACTGTACTTACGTTTTGTTTAGTTAACTGTATACTGTGTCATGGAGAGTGACACCCTGACAATCCCATAATGACGCTCCCTCTTCTAAATTTACGTCTTTTTTGAATGCATTGAGTGGGCCATCTGTAAGCCATTTATCTGCATCAAAAAGCCGTTAGGAGGCGTGTCCCCTCCCCTGGCCCCGCCCCCACACCAGTCCTCACACATGTATCAACACTCGTTTTAGCGTATGTTGCAGCATGACAAATTTTAGCTTGAACTTTTCTTGCCATGCCTCTAAATTCTAAACACTTTTCAGCTTCTTATTCTTCCTTTATATTTTCTCCCCATGGATAAAATTTTAGCATTATCTCTGCCTAAACTAAAAATGGTATATGAACATATATGACAGCGCCTGAGACTTTTCACCCCAACAGACTGTGGCATTCACACACATGACCCTGTGTGAACGAACCATAAAAGCACTATTACAAGAGTAATGACCAAATTTAACAGTTTGCCTCCACACACCTGGGTTCTACACAAGGATCTCATATATATTTCCTGTGACAATCTGACGTGTCCGTGCTGTGCAGTCAGGCAAGACAGAACTGGCAGCAAGCGTCTCAGGAGACAGTGCTCAGGGTGTCAACAGGGAGAAGGCTCGAGCTGGAAAAGGAGTTTTATCAAATTACAATGTTCATTAAATAAATGAAGAAAACACTGGATAAATTGTTAATACGAATTTATTTAAACCAACAATCTTAAATAAATGTTTTATGTTTTTTATTGTAGTGAATGCAACAAACCCAGGCCGATGTTTACAAAAGTGAAATTTTTATTTTTATTTGTGTGCCTTAATTTGCATGTGGCTTTGTACACAACATGAAGAAATATTCATTTGATGTAGGTCTGTGCAATTTTTAATCAATGACTCCACAGTCAATTCTCTTACAGTAAAAGCATGTGGTTTGGAGCAGAGTTCAGAGTAAGAGGGGGAAAAAATCAATCTTGATCGTGATTTTGCGTGTGTGTGTGTGTGTGTCATATTGTCCAACCCTAATTTGGTGGAAGAAAATTATTCTCTGTGAACGATGGCGATCCTTGTGAGAAGATATGTCAGATAAGTTTGATTCTAGTCACATTACGTCCGCCTTTGTGCGATGCAAGCAGTGGGTGGTGACAGTTGGGAGAATGTTAAGGGGAAACTGCTAATGGGCTGACACAGTGAACAGCTGATCTCCAAGAGAGGGCCGGGGCCCCGTTCTCAATGCCTCTTGACTTAGACATATGCTCAAAACAAAACACTTGTGTAGCACCCACTCTGCTATCCTTGAACACTCCTGCAGACTCCGGCCGCCCCTCCAGCACTTCATACACTGACAGAAGGCTGGAGACACCAGTACAACTCTTATAGCCCTAAAGGAAACAGATAGGGCAGTGAAAAAAATGATGTAAACAACAGAGCTCTATGAAAACCTAAAGTGCATTTGCCTTTTCCGCCCAATTTAACAATTTAGGTGAAGTTTATAATGTTACTGGTTGGACATGAGCGGCAGTTTGATTTAAGTTATCCAACAGCCATATTGTAAACAAGGGCCAAAATCCATGTTTTACAAATATTAACCCTTGTGACCTGTTATAATTAACGTCTTTATTTACCGTTAGAGCCCTTTTACTCCCCTTTTTTTGATGGCGTGATTATATTATATATATTTTTTCGGGGCAGTGAACGCCAAACTAGAGGAGTGGCTACAGCCGATCCCTGGAAAAACATCAGACATCTCAGTCTGGAAAAGTGCAGTGTTAGAAACAGCAAAGATACTGCGCAGAACCCTCACGCTCCCAGGTCTCTGTTAGAAGACCCAAGCTTAGAAAAAGGGACCAGGCCACCCACGGAAGGTGAGTAGGGAGTTTTATATAAATATATCATTATATATAATTAATTATTGATTTTATTTTGCTTAAATCTGTTAATCCACTTCCATTTTGTCCAAAAATTGAACAATTCCCAAGATTGATCTATTTAATAGTCATATGAAAAGGCAAAATCTCAGAGGTGGTGAAAATATCATACAAAATGGCCCATTTTCCATATAAAATGTGGATATAAACTGAATTTGTTCTGTTGGGGTCATTCCCCCCCGCCCCATTGACTTCCATTATAACAGCATTTTTGATTGCTCCACAGTGACATAATAAAATATTATTTCCTGATCATTTGTGGTTTTTCCTTTACAGAAAAGGTTAAATGCGTGATTTTTATTATTCATATTGAAATGACTCAATTTACCATTTAAATAGGCCTCTGTATAATTCCCCTTGCTTTTATGGAGCACTCTGCAGGCCTGTTTTTTTTTTGGTGTGTATATTTTATTTGTGAGGGTCCTGGGGGCATATACATATTTTTGAAAATATTAATATTTGGTTGTATGATGGAGGTGTGTCTTTATTTACAAAAAAACAAAGCTGTATTTGACCTCCCCTCCATTACAAACCATTGTATGCAAATACACAAAAATGTACTCACATATCCCCGACACACCTACAACCTGCTCCAGGTGAGTATATGCCCCCAGGAGTCTCCGAAATGGAAATACACACAAAAAACACACAATCCAGAGTGCCCCATTGAAATCCATGGGGAAACTACAGCTCTGTTTACAGAAAGGTAAATGGAGTCTTTTCACACGTTTCACTCATAGACAATTAACAATTAATATCTATTGCCCATTGTGGCAAAATTGGGTGAAGTGTCTTGTCTAAGGACACAACAGTTTCACTAGAGTAATGCTGCCCCAGTTGGTATTCCCAGTGGTCTCCCGACCTAGTACTAACCAGGCCCAACCCGGCTTAAACCAGGCATTGTCAAGAGATATGGCCACAGCAAGACTGTCCTCAATAATCACACCTGAAGCACCTTATTACAACTATCACTACTTGTTGTTCTTGCGGCCAATCCCTCTATTTGTCCAGAGCTCCCCAACAATGCAGATGTAACGTGTGTCATGTCAATAAAGCTATTTGCAGCACATTGATCAGCTCTAACCCCTGACTTCTGCTGGTCCTTTGAGGACTGGAAAAAGTCAGGAGTGCAGGAGTCAGAATTCACTGATTTCTCCTCATACTGTTTTTTTATCGACTTGTACCTTTAAATTAGAAAATACATGAGAGAGGAAACTGGAGTATACAATGTTGACTAGACACTCTTGGTATGGTAAGCAGTTCAGAAACACTTCCACAAAGCAAATGTGTTGTGCTTAACAGAAAGGCATGCCGCAGCTAAACAAGTGAGAGGAAATCAATGCATGCCTTATACACTGGAGATGAGGGAACAATAAAGGAATATGGTCATTCCAGGGTCATGGCAGACTTTCGGAGCGGACTGCTGTGCTGAATCTGAAGTGTTTTGTTCCCTATTGATTTCTCTCATTCTGAGCTATTTTCTTTGAATCTTCATTGCCAGAACAAAACAAGTTGAATCATTGCTTTCATGGCTGCTCACTTTGCTGTCAGGGGATGTGTGCAAGCGACTTGTAACTACATTGGGCCTTTGTCTTATTGATGCATCCTATTCTACTTTGCCCAGCCAAACGAAGCTCCAAAATAATAGTTTGTGTCTTTTCATTTTGATGGGACAAGCATCACAGACTTATCTACAGTTTACACATGTGCCAAAAGCGTACATTCAGAACAATCAGCTTAAATGTTCTGAGAATAATTCATAAGAACAAAGGAACCCATAATGATTAGGCTATATTTTTTGACAGGCCGAGAGACTAGCTTTTTAATTTGTTTTCTTTTTTATTGCCTACAAAAAACAACCAAAAACTACAGATTGGCAAGATTGACATTCCACCTTTTGACCCATCAACAATTGTGATTCTATCTAACTAGAAGTGAATTTTGAAAATGTGAGCAAGAACCTAAAAAGTAAAAATGGTTTCACTTGATTGATTGATTGATTGTGCACACCATGGCAATATAGTAATTTTAATTTCAAAAGATAAGCAACTTATTATTTTAAGACATTTATTTTTGAGGTATTGTTCCGACTTGATTCTTTGTGGACTATCAGGCAACGC
Organism: Chaenogobius annularis; assembly: GCA_015082035.1. Classification (NCBI taxonomy): domain Eukaryota; kingdom Metazoa; phylum Chordata; class Actinopteri; order Gobiiformes; family Gobiidae; genus Chaenogobius; species Chaenogobius annularis. Next base: position 1,026,380 of record BJKM01000005.1, read on the forward strand.
ATTTGTCAAGGAATCAGAAAAACCATGGCGTGGGTCTTTGCACTTAACATTGTGAGATAGGGTCAATGCAGGAGGCAAGTGCTTTCTGAGTGCTTCAACATCCATACTGCATTCAGAACTCTCTTCAATACTTGCAGGTTATGATTCATTTGTTCGTTTAAATGTGGCCACAAACACACAAACGCATGCTATAAAACAAATGTTGTATTGCGGTCTCATCTGGATGTACCTGTGTGTCAAAGACGTCTCCTCTCCGCTCTCCTGTGTTCTTGGATGACATTTCTTGGTTCAGTACATTGGTGTTGAAATGGCTCCATCAGACTTGGCCAGCATCTGTCCATCACACAAAGGGAGGCCTGACGTTCCAGTGACAAGGACGAGCTGAGGGAGAATAGAGAACAAATTCAGCAGTGCAGAAGGAGAGTGGAGCGGGAGCGTTCCCCAGGGCAGAGGTATCAGTCGATCTGGGGCTAATTCATGTCACACTGTGTATGCTATCTGCTCCAGAGGCCAGCGCCAGCACGATGGGACTGAAGAGGAGCTGCAGTTGGCTCACAGAATGCACACCTAAGAATGAGAACAAAACCAAGGGCTAATTTGTATTTTAGAGTTATATATATATATGTCTATATATATATATATATATATAGACATATATATATATATATTTTTTAATGGCTGAAGTGCAACATTAAGAAAGACTGTTGTAAACTTTTTCAGCAAAACAAGCAAGTGCTTTTTGTTGTAATATGCAAATGCTGTACCATTTATATGGGGCACATTTTTGTTCGTTCACAGCCAAAATGAACATGGAAATACATCTCGAGTTTGTGATAGAAGAAAGTCTTATTGATTCTTAATTTTTTGAAACAGGCCTTGGAAAAGACATTTTCCAAACAAGATAAATATATACATATATGTTTGGAATAATTTTTTTCATAATAAACCTCATGTTCCAGGCTAAATGGTATTTGGACATGCCCTGGTGTCTCAGCGGCAGGTGACCTGTGTGCAGATGGCAGATTCATAGCCTTGTGTTGAGCTCATAGTATGTCCTCTGGCTGCCAAGGCAATGTTTAAATGAATATGATTTGTCTACCTTTGATATGTAAGAGGATTATGTGTTGTGTTCAAACACGGCCCGTGAATGGACTGACACTGAGCAGAATAGAATTAGCTGCTCCTGGAGGACATTTTCATTCATTGTTAACTTGTGGACTAATCCGCATTAGGACGTCCAGGTCTGAGAGAGGGGGACAGGGGGCTCATGGCTAATCATGCTGTCATGGAGGGAGGAGGGGAGCAAAGACCAGGGGAAGGACGGATCGAGGAGGTGCACAAAGGCCCCCTGCTCTTCATGGGTGTTACAGGCTCCTGATGAGCTCTGATCCTGCTCTGTTGCATTAGGCCTCAACACAAAGTCTTGGACTGAGACACATCTGGTGGCCCAAATCCGCTCACCTGCACAAATCTGGTAACAAGACAGTTTCTAAACATTTCTTTTTTTTACATCATATCACTTGTGCTAACATTGAAACATCCAAATAATATCAATACAAACAGACACGTTGTAGTGCATTTGAGTTAGCGGTCATGGTCAAGATTAAAACATTTTAACAACTGAATTACAAAGATTGCTGATAACAATCCTTTCAAGTCTGTTAAGCATTTACTCAATGTGGACATTAAAACAGCACCATCTTTGCTGGTACGTCAGTGAAATGGTACGCATGTCTGTAAAATAAATGTACTGTGGCTTTAAAATTAAATTACCAGTCAAATAAAATGGTTAATTGTTTAAATTTCATCAACCATAATTTATCTTTTCTTTTCACAGGTCCCAGAAACACAAATGAGCCAATGCACAGAATTTGTACATAGCACAGGTCATTATCCATAATCCATTAAAAACGTATATTTCACATTAATGGAAGTTTGGTTTTGCTCAGTTAATTTCTTTTGGGCAGCTGGGAGAAATACTCACTGCACAATTATTTAGTCCTGTAATTGTCATTTTAAGTTAAAAGCTTGCAATAGATGCAAAATAAAAAAGCTACATATTGTAAAGATCGGAAAGTGACCAGAGACATTCCACTTTCTCTCACAAACCAGGTATTTCACTTCATTTTTTTAAGTGTAGTACAATAAGGTAGGGCTGAATGATTTACAATCAATGCAATTAGATTTACAATCTATTTTAAAATCAAGGAAGCATTTTAAATGTGTCCAGGAGCATAAACATTTGAAACATGAACTGCTAAACTAATACGAGAATTACATTCTGAACATGTCTGTAGAGGTCTAAACTGCAGGGTTAACATAGATACATACGGTGGTATTTTGCTGTTAGCAGAGAACATTGTGTTAGACATTAAGTGCAGCTGTTTGTGATGGGCTACTGGATATTCTTAAATCACAACAATATTTAACATCGGATTCCATTTTACACAAAACTACAACTAATTTGCTTTTCTACATTCAGCTATTATAAACCGTGAGACACCAACAAATCCACCAAACGAGTATTCTCACTAAAACCTATTTCCACTCACCAGCACCAATAGTCATATGTAACTCTTTTTGTGTGCATTTACATCATTTCAGAATCACATAAGCTGTTGCATATTGCACACATACAGCTCTAACACCTTTATAATGAGAGTTAGAAGAGTTCCCTTTTAATAAAGTCTACAAATAAGTGGAGTGATTGTGGCACTTAGAGCAAATGATGTCACTTGTGGATAAACTGCCATTAGCGGTGAAGAGGCTTTGTGCGTGGCGACTAAAAGTGCACAAAAGAGCGGCCTCAGACACAACAATTTTGCCATAATAACACCGAACCATTACGCCCATCTCCCATTCTTCGGTGACTCTGACATTTTCATTTAAAAGGTCCACTTATTTTCCTACCCGTTTTCCGTTTTGAAAACTGTGTTACCAAACACTTTCTTGTGTTGCACTTGCGTTGTTAAGCTGTCGCAGTCTATTAAAGTGAATAATGTGCATTTACTGCTGTTATAGTGTTTTAGCTTTGACTTAAATTCTTAACTCTCACTTTGGTGTTCAGTTGAAAGATTCTCAACATGATACAGGGTGTGTCTATGTGTTCATCTTAATCAGGGGTCTCATGTCAGACCATTATTAAGAGGAGCACACTTCATATCTGTCAGACTGGTCCAATTACAACAATTAGACACTGGGAGAGAGGTACTCACCATTTGCAGAGTAAAAGTGAAGAGTGACCCCTGCATGACGGCCGACTCCACCGCACAGCTCTAATGGAAGTGAAGTGGCAGTCTGTAAAGGTCATGACCCCTGACAAGCTGTCTGGAGCTCTGGTCGTCTGAAGTGACAACATACTCCCGAATCCTGGACAACACATTTAAGTTACATTCAATTAAGTCTGCTATTTCATTATTATATTCTTTATTCATATTTCATCATCAAGTAAGATGGTGTAAATATTTTATATCCACAAACAGAACGAGAACACATACCTAGATTAGTATTAAAGTAAGCTGCTAAACATGTGAAGAAACAAGTAATACCACAGAGACTTTTTGTACATCTTACTTGTAGATTACTGTAGGATTATTTTGTGTTATGGTTGAGTAGAGAGTATTGGCATTGTTAAACATGTTGAATTTTGTTAGTAATTTTGTAACACAACAAAAAGATCTAAGTTTACTGTTCGTACTATTGGACCATGGCTGTAAAAGAAGCCCAGTCTTTCAATAATGTCCCTTCAGCTTGATCCATTTATCACCATCCACAACTGAAACATAAGATGAATAATTATATTATAATTTGAAAATACATTTGCTGCTAAGTGATTAATCAAGACACTTACAATGTAAGGTCCTGTGGCTCCTGGTTAACTTATTACAGAAACCATCCATTTTTAATGTTTAATTATAACAAATGCAATATTCATGACATTTAATGATTCAGGTAGGAGTTAATTTTGGGGGCATGTTTTCTTCCATGACTCCCTTTAAAAACAAGTATTACACTTAAGACTATTGTAACACTTTAAAATGTGTGGGCCGACAAAGTGTACTAGTTTTACCACTGTATCCAAAGTAAAATGTCTGTATAATAACTTGCACTACAAAAATCATTTATCTCAATGTCACCATACATTTGTAAAGGTTTCAGTGTACAGTGGGCACTGGACAAATGCAGCAGAATTACCCTACTTACCCTAACATTACCCTAACCCTGCATTATACAGACTGTTACTGTGCAAAATAAACATTTAAAAACAAAATTGATTAATGCTATTAACTAGGTGTGGGCTACATTGAGTATCTCGATAATATTAGTCAGAAAATATTATGTCAATCCAACAATAATGTATTAAAACATGTCTTTAAATGTATCAGTTGAGAAATATCACTGTATGCTATTATTTGAAAGCTCAAAACATAACTTTATTTCATTTTTTTAACCTTTTTTTAATCAGTTCTTTTTGAAGCATTTTTCACAATAAACAATATACTCAATATTCAAATTTTGCATATCTTGAAAACAACATTAGTAATATATCTACATTTCTGTATAATGCCCACCTCCATACTAATATGTAATTTAAAGCTTCGTTATCATATAATTCTGGATGTTTTTCTTGCCTTCCTTTGATGATGAATGCAGTCATGATGAACATTAATCTATCATGACCTTGTCTGACACTGACATTGGCTCCACAAACATCCTGCAGTACTTCTGGCAGAAATAAAGGGGAAAGGAGAATATAAAAACAAACCTTGATGTTATTTCAGGAGTAAAAAAAAATAAAAATACAACATATATGAAAGCAAGGGAAGGGGCAAATCCATAATGTCTGCTCATGTTTCTCCTTGTGGTAGTGCTGGGATCCATTATGAAGAAATTATGATTTATGTCAATGTTAGGCTCGATGTCAGCTTGACCAAGGGGTGCGAGAAGAACCAATAATGATAAATATCCCCTTCAGTTCAGCCACCCAGCCCCCAGTATGGACTACTCCTTCACTGTATGTATTTATTGCTATTTTTTATGGTTCTTTATATCAACATATTCCTTTCTATTACCATATAGGTTGTAATGATGTCTTGTGCACTGGTTGTCACGATGGACCACAATGATGCAACACTTTAGGGAACAAGGAGCGAGGCAGTCACCTTTAAGCAGCGTTGAGGCAATCTGTCACTGTCAAACGTCTCAGTAACATGCAACAAGGGACAGACAGGGGACGAGTGTCTGAAAAGGAACAAAGCGAGCATCGCAAAGGCTGCATTTTGGTGTATAATTACTGATTAAAGTATAGTATAAGACCTGTGTTGAAACTAGGACTACTTTTAATATATTTAGAGATATTTTCAGAGCTTTGTATGGGAAATGAATTTAACAGGTAAAGGGTCATGTCAGTCACCCAAATACCATGTTTTTCTTGGCCCTGTTTCTTTAAAGACGCATGTAGAAAGTAACTTCATTTTTTATGTAATCGACCACAACATACTTACTTCTATCAGCAGTTTTTTATAATGATTTAGGATGTTTTCTGTTTTTTTTGCCTTGTGTGTTGGTAAAGGGCCCCACAATGCCACCACTGTGTAATTGACACAGAGAGATAGCAGTCAGAAGTGATTAGTTCCATCTTAGTAAGCAGTAAGCACCTGCAACATGGCTGACACTTTCAAATAAAGATGCAAAGGCAGCAAAGGGCCAACTCTATGGCTCTGGGACGTTGTATATCTACTGTGTCACATAGCTGTTATTTTTGTGAATAATCGAGTAGTATAACCACCCTGTTGTGTTTATGGACTCATGTTGACAGAATCTGGCTGTATCTACCAATGGCGCTCTGACTCGGATGTGTTTCTTAATTTGCTTCACAAACAACCAACTTTTCACTAGATTTTTATCAAAACCCAACTAATCGCCAATGTTTAAATTTGACTAACAATTGCAATAAAAAAGAGGACATTGGACTAAGAGAAATAAAATCTACATTCATCACCACGAGTCCTGTGTTTGTTGCATTGCAAATAGATAGTATTTGCTCTCTGTTGTGCTAGTTACATTCAGTGCTAATAGCAGTTTGAATTGACAACTGCAAATTTACATAGGCCTACCTGAGTGATTGGGGTTGTGTCAACAAAATAGTCCCCTGCTAGAAAAAAAAATGCACTGATTAATAATGTATAGTAAAAACAGGAGCGATAACTAATAAAACCGACCTTTATCAGCTTTGCACGGACAGATGTGTGACACAAGCAGCTCACAACATGCCTCCATTGAGCGTGAACATGATCCAAATACTAATGAAACATCACTTGAGACTGTCCCAAGTTGCTTCTTCTCCATGGTAACCAGGGATTCATTTCAGAGGTGTCATGCTGCATTATCATCGGCGCGGCTCATCCACTCCCCTCTGGCCCCCCGGCTCTGCGCTTTGTCCCCCCAACATGAGAACTGACTAGGACCACAAGAAGCACCACTTGAAATACTGTGCAAATGTTTTTCATTTTGGGATAATTGTACATATTGTCATGTTGCCCATACAGTAGAGGTGCATTACTTTAACTCAGTACTTTGGCCTGCCTGATAGAACTGTAAAACAATTATTATCAGTATTTTTTTTACAGTAACCAAGCAGGAAATAAGAGCACATACCTATAGAGTGGAGATTTCTTCAAGCATTGGTCTGCTACTGCTACTCATACTAACATTTCAAACCCAAATTCAATACGGAAATGCTTGACTTTCAATATCGTAGTGTGGGAAAATGTTTTCAAAATGCATTGATGTAGGTGTAACAATAATATATTTCTGTTTGGACCAAATGCAATTTTTCACACAAAGTAGAAGTATATTTTTGACAAAGCCCAAGCATTCCAAAAACCTTCCAAGAAAGAACATGTCCTATCTAATTATTATTTCAGTTTTGATAACATAAAAGTATACCAAAAAACTACATCAAGCTTGTGTGAAAATAACAGTTGAATGTAGGGCGGCACAATTTGGGAAAAATAGGTAATTACAATTTTTCAGATACATAGTGCGACTGCAATTATATATGCAATTCATGTTTTAATCATAGATTTCTGTTCAAAGTTCACATTTTAAACTTGTCCAGGAGAATTGACAAAAAGATGGAAATAGGCCATTAACTGACAAACTAATAGAATAATCACATGTATTTCATGTGTTTGTACAGAGTTAAACAGCAGGGTGTTTTATGCAGAATCATTTGTTGTTTGTGGAGGAAATTATGGTACTTCAAAAATTGCATTTGCGATTTGCTATTTGCATCTTAAATTCCGATTTTGATTTGATTGCGATTAATCTCACTGCCCACAAAGACTATATGTTTTTCATAATGTTGAGATCTCTCATTGGTTTGTTAAACTAATCCTAGACCTTTCACACATGACATGCACAGCAACACCAGAGGAACACGGCTGCACTTACACCTTTGTTTAGTGTCAAATGCCTTTGTGAAGCTGCAGTTTTCAGTTTATTACAACAGACAGCGGCAGACAGACAGTAAGCTCTGAGTGATTACAACAGCCCCTCTGGGAATCAAACTGTTAAATGAGAGAGTAAAGGATTAAGAAAAGATTTATACATTACTGTGGACAGCACATCAAATAAAGCTAATCACACTTTTATCCACCAACTAAATCACATTTATAGGATTAGTTGCAGAACGTTTACGACACTAGACAGTTTTGTAATTTTATTAATCAACTCTTTTTGTTTTTCACTATAAACGATATACGCGATATTCAAATGTTGCATATTTTCAAAACAATATGCACAATATTATCTAAATTCCAATGTATTGCCCACCTCTTTGCAACTTTGAGACAACAATATGTTTAATTGTCAGACCAGTAATATTATAATCCATAAAAGCTTATCTGGTTGGTAGCATATGATCTGTAATCAAATGACTAGCATAATTATAGGCATGATAAAGTAACAAAATGGTTATGTTGTCACTGAAAGGCCTTTGCAGAGGTCTGAATGTGTGCTGTAGATTTACAAGCTGAGGGCTATAGCTGCACCGCAAAATGTGAACGTGAATTTATGTTCTACAGCCACAGTGTGAAAAAAGCTCCATTTCATTCTAGATCCGTGCGAGCAAAGGTCAAGCCTGCTGGGGTCACTGCCTCCGAGTGACCAGCCATGACCCGACGCACACTAACCTTGTGCTTGTGCCTCTCCACCTCCTGCACCTGGCTCCACTGGCTCCACACCACACGCCTTCTTTCTCTTGTCTCCAGAGCTGCGGTGTTTCCCCCCTTTTTCCATTCTCTCTGAACAACATATTCATCAGATTAATAGGACTGTGCTTTGGGGAGGAAGAGCGCCTCTGTCAATCTCGACTAAAAACACTGTTATAGAAAATGAAAGGAGCCTCAGGGTGAACCAAAGCCTGATAAATCCCATTTCAATTTCAAAAAGAGGACCGGGGTATTTGCATTTTTCCTCAACAGTCAGACAATAACACCTTTAGTGAGCTACTGATGAAAAAAATATTTGTGCTCACCATTAAGTTGCAATGATTTTTCGCCACTAACCACCAAGTGCACATACAAACACAGAGTGAATGGGTCATTACATTAACTGTGCGCTAATATGTCTCCCACAGCTCGGTGGAAAGCGCCTGGCTGGGGGCTACTGGTGCAAAGTGGGACTTGTAATGGTCCGCTGTATTACTGCTTAATTGCCATGTCGTCTCCCCACTGGATTTAGAGCAGTGTTTTACTTCCATAGTGAACCTTTAAGAGGGGCTTTGGCAGGGGCAGAACTGTCGCTCTACTCTGGAGGAATTACTGGAGATCATAAAGGGGCGCAAATATTTTACAATGGGCGATATTAAGAGCGCACTGCCATCTGCTGGTAGAAAGACAACATACTACGGATATATTTTATCCTTAAACAAAATAAGACAATGTTGAGATGCACAAGACACAATTCCCACAAGACAACAAGACAAGATGATATATTATATGTTAAAGGCACTGTATGTAACTTTTTAGCCAAAGAATAAACTAAAACGAAAGCCGGTGTCCTTACTGTGAGCGGGTTTGCAAATCCTCCTGCTTGTTTCCATGGAAATGTTAGCTATAATGTTCCACAGTATGGCATACAACCTGCATAGAGAATAGGTACGGTTTAAAATTTAAACTGTGTATTTCCATAGAATTACGCAGGTGACTTTCCACCTTCATAATTTACCTACTGTGCCTTTAAAAAAAAGTTGCTTCAATTTTCATTCATTTTATATTTTTGCTGTCATTGTTGTTTTGTTTTTTTTTAATCTACAGCCTCTCCAAAACACGTAACTCACTCAACCTATGTTTGTCAATCCCAAATGTAAACACACAGATGTAGTTTTCCACATGCGCGCAATCGTGAAGTAATTTAATCTCGCAAGATCTTGTGGCCTGTAGGGATGTCAAGATTATTAGGCTAATCAATAATCGTGATTATTCAGGGCACAATATAATCGTTAGAATCCAAAAATAATAATTGTGACACATTGTTCAAGCTATAGCCCCAAAAAAATAGACCTAAATGCAAATAGCTTTTTCATCTGGCTGTTATTGTCATATTTAACTTTATTTTGTCTTTCAGAAAATTCAATTTCGTAAATTAAAGAAAATGAAAGATTTTTACTATTGTTTGGCCACAGTCTCAATAGTCATGAATAATCTTAACACTAAAATGTGATATTGTGACATTCCTCGTGGCATGAGAAGAACAATTGGTTCTTTATAAATCAAGTTTGAGCACATAAAAGCTTATGTCCACCATGCCTCAAAAAATAGGCCTCGAAATGTGACCTATGAGACGAGTGTGAACCAGACCAAAGTGGATCTACTGACATCTAGCGGTTAAAAACAGGATTACAAGGCTGTTGCAGCAGAGCCCAGTTAAGAGCATTTTGATAAAGGCTAATATAACAAACCAAAATGTGCACATTGATAGTTAATGTGTTTGTAAGAAGTGCTTTGGTATCGCGTTGTGATTTGTCCATCTCTGTTTGATTTAGGCCCATTATAGATTCACTTATTTATTTATTTTTATGTGTAATGAACTGTTTGGAAAGAGCTGGGCGGTGTCTCTTACCTTTGAAAAGGTTGCTTACCAATGGCCCAACTTTGTCAGTGGGCTAAATAAGGGTTGAGTTCAGCAGCAAGGTCACTGCAGGATTTGTCACGTGATCCACCCACCGACGCAATCGTCTTCCCCGGTATTTCTCATATTTATATATTTGTAACATACTTTTGCCATGGATTGTTGTCATTCATTACAATATCAAATACTGACTTAGACACACTGTATGGTTTTCTCGATAGAGCTGTGCAGGTCTTTAGTAATAGCCTTGATGTTGTGCAATTGTATAAAACTGTACAGTAGTTCTACAGTTAAAAGCAGCACCATTGTGTTATTGCTTTAGGTAGCATTAGACAGAATACACACAGAAGACACGGAAATGTCTTTAAGTCTTTAAGTTCACACACTAAAGTTGTGGAAACACAAAATGTCTGTAGGAAATATTATTTATTAATTCAAGACAAACTGATAGATGAGACAAAGCAAGTGTGGAGAACATAATAACAGCGACCAAAAAAACAAACATTCAATTACAATTAAGTGATTTCTTGGGTTATAATAAAGCGTGAGGCACTCTTATTTGACAGGCAGTTTATTTACAAAGAGCAGACCCTTACGTTAAACATAAAAATACTATTGGGGCAGGCTTATCGGTCAAATCTCAAATCAAAAGTTTTGTCCATCTCTAATTGCGTTTAGTCCATCTCTAATTGCTCCAAGCTCGGGGCGGTAAAAAGTACTGAAAAAAACATCCAATCACCAAAGGTCCTCATTAATTTACATTATAAAAATATCACCATGGTGATCCACATATTTGACAGTGAAGACATTATTTACAGTAAATTGCACAAATAAAGAAAATGTAAAGAAACATTTTGGAACAAAAAGGAGAGGATGAAAGGTAAAAAGTGCAGTGAAGGTCCCAAAGGCAAAGCTTGAGCTGTTCCTCATTCGAAGGCTCTTTGTTTATGCCTGTAATTTAATCAACCCTGGAAAACACAAAAGATTGAAAAAGAATTACAAAAAAGAATAAAATAGTTTTCTAGATGTTGTTTTTGGTGGGAGATTGAAGGCTATACTTTTCCCTCATATTAGATTGAAATATAGTGGGGCAGCTGTAGCAAGCCAGCACATTCCAGACGTATTCTAAGATCAGGTGAAAAACAGATATTGTCCATCTAACGGAAGTGGGGTGTTATAAACATACATGGGGTGTAAATAACATACATCTGACACATGCAGGGGACACGACCCCTGGTGACAGTGATTGAATGGCGCTGTCAGCATCACATGAAGGTCTTACCTTATAGGCCCTCGAAAGTCATCTGATTTAGTATCTAGATCTGGTCTGCCAGCGCTAGAAGGACAAGAGGAGACGGAAGAGGTTGTTCAATTTACAACAGCGAACACCATTTTAATGTTGCATGGAAAATAAAATCAGTGCTTTGGTACAAAGATATATTAATAACACCAGCATAAACATTCAGATTGAAAAAAATACTTTCCTTATTTGTTCATGACATGCAGATGAGATGAAATGAATGGCGCCCTCTGCTGGTGAAATGATAATACGTCGACAGGCGGATGAGATGGGATCAGGACAAGACGCTGGTGTTGTGAGAGCCCACGTCCTGCAAGTTCATTATATCCGTACTTACTCCACTGTCATATATGGGGTTTTCAAATGCAGACTCCTCTGTCATGTTGTCATATGGCGGTGATGATGATGATGATGATGGCATTCGAATGGTCTTTCCTTGGAGCCTTGGAAAAAGAGTACATAATTTAAGCCTCATTTCACACCTAATGAAATGTAAAGACATTTTTACTTACTTTACAAAGTAGACATAAATCGCTAGTACAGCCACAAGGATGACTGCGGTGGGAATGAAAACAATCAAGGCTATGTTGGTCCCTTCTAGCTCATAATCTACTTTAGAAACTGTAACGAAAAAACAAAACAAGGATATGCAATTTATCTTATCTTTATCAAACTGCAACATATAAGCATTGTAAATTATAACAGTGAAATAAACTTACCATCTAATCTTCGTTCGTCACTGTACTGCCGTGTTAAAGCTTCAAAAATGGAAAGTCATACAATTATCTTACTTTTACACAAGAGATTAATTTAAAGGATTATAGATGTAATAGCCAACCTTTGCAGGCAGGAGGCGTGCTGTTCCACTGTGAGGGATGCCCGGGGATACAGTAGATGGTGGCGTGGCCCTGCATCTCATAGCCTGAGTGGCAGGAGAAGGTGAGTGTCTCTCCTGCCTGATAGAAGGCCTTCTCCAAGCTCTGGACACTGGTGGATGGAGCCCCAGGGTTCCTGCATGGCTCGTACCTCTCCGCTATAAGTAGAGTGGGGGATGTAAATCGTTTCTTTTTCACTTCATGGCAATAAAAACTAGAAATGCTGGATAAGCCAACTATACATACTACTAGGACTTTCCTCTTGCAAGTTGCATGTACTGTTACTTTTTATGATTTCCTTATAATGATTTATTTATATATTAAAATGTATATATTAAACAAAACTACTGGTCGATTGCAGCGCAAACTGGAAATGACAATGTTCTATAAATCTTTAAATGTTGAACGTTACATATTTAAAAAAAATGACATTTGGTGCACTGTAATCTCTGCCACATAGCATAGGAATGTTTTCAACAAAGTCCCCGCTCTTATGAGTTAGGCTCTCAATTACAATGCCACTTATTAACATGAGCTCATCAGTGAGAGAGTGGCATCTTCACACAATTAGTGATCGGTAATGAAGTGTTTTACAATTGAGTCATTAGAGGGAAATCATTAAGGAGAAAACTTAATGATGATAACACAAAGTAATATGTCTGCACCATCATGTAGTTGCATGGCCAAGCACCAAAGTACATCTCTGACATATTAATGCCATATGAACTGTCTGAGGATCGCAGGGGCCGGCCTCCTGCTGGTGCCAGAGTCAGGACTAAACATGGAGGTGGTGCTGGTGAAGACTGAAGGCATTTGATCTGCATTATTCTCTTTAAAATGTATTTAAAAATTATGATTTTGTTTTTTTATTTGATTGTACTGTGATTTGAATGCATCTTTCTCATTCTGTAAAGCACTTTGAATTACGTTGGGTGTGTGCTCTACACATGTATTTGCGTATATGTGTAGACCACATACCCGCACATACCTGTTCTTAGATCCAGTGACACAAGTATTTCCTTTGCACGTAAATAAAGTTGACTTACGGACACATTTGGGAAGCCTTTCGCTCCACTTAGGCTTTGCTGAGTCTCTGTTGAAGCAGGTGAGGAGGCTGTTTCCAGAGAGGATGTAGCCTTTATTGCAGAAGAACTGTACAGTTGATCCCACTGCAAACCGGCTTCCTGTGACCACCTTACGACTGTGCTCTACATTCCCAGGGTCTTGGCATGTCATCACTGAAGACAAAGAAGCATATCCATAAGACATTATTTTCTTCACAAAAGAGGAACATAGTGTGTTTATCACAGTTCAACTATAGAATTTTCTTTGCCCTGGAAACCCACAGAAAACCTGGCTGGGACCTTCTTGGTGTGAGGCAAGTGTGTTAGAAAGACCTTAACCAGTGAAAAGTAACTAAGTACAAAAATAATGCTGTATTCAGTGCAAAATTAAGGTATCTGTGCTTTACTTAAGTACATTTTACAGTGGATACATTTTGCTTTTATTATATTTGAGAGGAGGTATCTGCACTTTCTACTCCACTGTATTTTTGAAAAGGAATAAAACGTTTTTTAAAAAGCAATTTCTGTATGGTTTGAGGGCTTATAGTTTAGCATATTTATAATGACTTCCTGGCTTGGAGTCAAGTCTTGGCTTGGTGTCAAGTCTTACAACACATTTCATTTTTTTATAGTTATTAAAAATCTGCTTGAAATATTTTTTACACTTTTACACTTCCTGCAGTTTGAGAAGCACCGTCATATAAACCTGATATTCCAATGACTCCTCTCACCTTCTTCACACTTTGGCACGTCACCGCTCCACGTGAGATCCCACTGGCACATGAGTATCTCGGAGCCCACCAGCTCGTATCCGGGGTAACACTGGTAGGTGACAACGGTCCCGTGGATGAGGTCAGGGTGTGATGTGCTCTTCCAGCCGTTGCTTATTTCCGGAAGCTCAGGGCAAGTGTCGTTCCTTGCCACTTCTGGAAGTCGCCACAAAGACAAGACAGTAAGTGCACAGAAATTTTATTATTACAAACCATTTACTTGACTTCGACGGGTGTAATGCTTGTGGAGCGTGTAAATATAGGCCTGTTTTTTGCTGGGGAAGAAAAACAGCATGTGGCTTGGCACCAGTCAATCTGTGCTTCAGTAACTACTGCAGACATTGCCAACAGCACAAAACGTTGGACAAAACCAGCTGATGTTGAAGTGTGCCCTATTATTGTGGGGCTTTGTTTGTTTAATCCGGTGCACCTGGTGTTGGCCCAAACCCAGAGAGGAAGACAGAGACAGTGGTACAGTCAGAGATAAGAGGATCGACAGGATGCCACTAAATAAAGCCATTTCTATTTCATTGTGGTGTCCATTATTTTAATAACAAGTTTTATATGCCAAATCTGAAAACCAAATGTTGAGTTAACCGTGTAGAGTATGTACAGTATGTTAGACCCAATTTAAAATCAAGGCCAACAAAATAGTACACTTGATTCACTCTTTAGAATTCTGAAATTATATGAACCGGGTTTCATATATTTTTGTCTCTCTCCAATGTCAATTTTTTGTCTCCTGTTAAACGTCTGTACTAACATGAAACTGTGTCTGTCCGGCTGTTGCCTCCGGTCTGTGAAAATGTGTATTTGTTTTGTTATTTGTAACATCAAACTGCCAGGGGTCTGCAGATGAAAATGAGCTCAAAGCCATAATTGGTTCATTAGTATGCACTGCTTAAAATGCACTTCTCCCTTCTTAAAAAAGTATTTAAAAAAATTAAATCTTAAGTATTGTGGTGCATTTTCCCTATAGATAACAAATTAAAGGAATACATTGTGTGTCAGTTGTCAGCCTTTTTTTTAATGATATTTAGATTACATTTACATATACATTAAAGCTGAGGTCCCTGACTTTTTCTTTTGTAAACAAGTTCATTTAGTGTTTTCCCCCCTAAATAATATATTGTAAAAGCAGCACATTATGACAAAATTAGACCACAGTGCGTCATCTGCAGCTAATAACAAAGTGTTTTTTCTTGTCAACATAAAAGCCGAAAACGGGGGTTTGATTGGCTGCGCTTGGGTGGTCCACCCCAGCTTCACTTTGCCCTCTTAAAATGTAGTTCTAAAAATGAAAATGTATGCATGTGAATACAAACTGTTTGCAAGAGACCGAGAGAGGAGATAGATTTAAATACCTACTTCTCACTAATTTGTATTGTTTATTTAAGATTACATTTAAAAGATCACACGATTCATTTTCTGTGGGCCTAATCAATACATACCAAAGAAGTGGACCACAAAACCGTTGTTATATCCGTAGATGTTGGTAGCTGGGTCAGACTGAAACTGAATTGTCACATCTGCCATGGACGTGTAGAGCTTGAAGTGCGGCCGCGTCCCACTGTACTGCCCCAGGATGTTGGCCGTCAGGTCATCGCCATCGTAGAAGGTCAAAAGATCATTCTTACCCAGATGGAGACTAAAACACAAACAAAAACAAGGGAATTAACATCAGATTATGATAAAAAGAAATGACCTGGGTGTAGGTTGAATGTATTACATGTAAAATGAGGACAGTGTGATATTCAGCTGACGGCAGCAGAATACAGATACAGCCTCGCCAACACTTCTGGCTCCATTTGTATGCAGTTTATATTGGATGGATCTGATGTGAAAAATAAACACTAAATAATTCAAGATGTATGTTTTTTTCACCAACACATTGATTTCATAAATATGTAAGAGAACATTATTAATTCCAATAGAATACCACTTTTTAAAATGACCCTAAAGGTTACAAACACACGCAAGCCCGGCTGGAATGAGGTAAACTGCCACATTGTGAAATTGAATACATTACAGTGGAGATACAGTTAGACAGGATGTCCACAGCGGATGATTAACTTAAAGAATGCATTAACCTTTTGCATTTAGAAATTCATATGTTCTGGCCCTCTTTATTCAGTGTTAGAATAGCTTGACATTTATTCGTGCACTAGCCAAGGAAAATGGTGAAAGACAAGTGGGATTGCTCTGCTGTGGGAGATAGTACCCCCTTAAATGTCAAGATGGCCATTAAAATGAGATATGTTCATATTTAGGGGCATCATTTCACGTGGGGCCTCTTAATTTACATGTGTGCCATTTGAAGATGCTCCTGAGGTCATCACGAAAATCATCACCAGGCAGATGTTACAAAAAAGACTTAATATGGAATCTGTGTTTAAGTATGGTGGGGATAACATCACTCTAAATTGATTTAAGATGAAATATGAAAGAGCGCTACCTATCGCAATTGAAATTTCAGTCTGCTCTCAAATGATTGCTGCTGTCTGCGTGTTATGAAAACATAACCTGCAATACTAATTCCGAATACATAAAAATGCTATTTGATCTTTTTCCCCCCCAAAATCGTGCATCATTAAATGAAAGCTTTTACTGGTGTTTGTTTACTGTGGCTCAAGCGTCAGAGAATTCACACCTGAACAAGGAGATTCACAGGTTAAAACCTTTTCAAAGCACTGTATTTTTAAATGTAACTTTTTATGGTGGTATATTTGCTAGCTGCTTATCTCCATGGAGTTATTGCTTTGGCTGGAAAGTTACATGCACAGTATATATCTCCATGGAGAAAGCAAGTGACAAGTCAAATCCGTGGAGAGGAGAGACCCCACTCAAATTAAGAACGCATGTTTTTGAAGGTTTTTTGCCAATAAAAACACCAGTAATGAAATAGATGGAAGATATATAACTCCATGGAGACAAGCAGGTAGCAGACCCTCGAGCAGAAAAGTTACATAGTGCACCTTTAACAGTGTGAGATACAGCCTTTAGTTTCAGCTATAGGTTTCAGCTTCCTGTTTTAGGCACCATTTTGAGGAATTTTAAATTGTTATGGCAACAGTCCAAATTTTTCATCATTCTGAAACCCCTGGATAGTGCTTCTAGTTTTGTTTTCCCTCGTATACTCAGCATTTATTTTAGTGACAGTATGACATAAGCATTAATAGCACTCGATTGACAACACAAAAAACCCACTGCCATTCCTGTTTTGATTAATGGCTCCAATTATTTGAATCTTCCTTTCAGCGGTGAGGCGCGTTTGAAGGCAAGACCCACGACCCTCTTTGTTTCCATATTCAGTGTTTTACTTTGAAGTGTGTTCTGTACGACCGAAAGTGCTTGTGACAAAATAAATCACGCGGCGTTCCAGCAGACAAAGCAGCGGGAGTGGGAGTCGTCTTAAAAGTGACACGACTTGATGATGATAGAGTGAAACAAAATGACCTATGCTCAATTTGTTATTCAAAACTTCTTACACAGCCTCTCACCTCCATCTCTCTGAGTAAATACAAGCAGCAGTTAAGATGAATGGGCGCCCAAATTCCCTCCCACAGGTAAATTAAACAGCAACTTGCTTTTGTGTTCCGTCTCACGGTTTCAACACACACCGACGTTAAACAACAACTCGTGTTTTATTTCATGTGTACAAAAGTTTGAGAGAGGCTTTCAACAAAGAAAGGTTGTTTTAAATCTATTATTCATTGAGTAGCATAGTCCTCTCTAAATATCCCATAATGATACAGAGTGGCTCAAATAAATGTAAATATTAGTATGTAGACACACATATGAATTGTTATTGAATTTATTAGACAATATTATTTCGCAATTTTCCCATTTGTGTAAGTACTGTACATTAGGACAGCAACAAGCGATTATTTTAGTAGTTGTCAAACAATTATTTCTGCTTATTGAGACTTTTAAATATGAATGAAATGAAATATAATAACCAGAGGCTTCTAGATGGAGAATATTTACAAATCAAGTGTATTATTTATAAAAAATTATAGAAATATCTTATTCTTTTTGATATTTTGATTTAATAAGCTGTGTGGTTATTAAAAAAAAAGTATTTCTGTATGTATTTTAGAGTCTGTATTATCCAGATAGAGATTATGACTATCAAAACGAAAATAGTAGTAGGGCTTAATATTTTCAGCTCTACTGTACATCCCAAGTTACATTCATATTATTAAAGCCTGATTTGACTGAGAAATTGAGGGGATTTAGTTGTTGGCTGGTATAATGGTGGAGGAAATCGTTCCAAAGCTAAATTTCTGCCTCTTGAAGAATACAAATGGTGGCTGAATGAATGGCAGTGAAATGAGGTAGTGAGCAGGGAGCGACCGCCTCTTGTTAGTTGGACGGCTATAGGGACAATTTAGACCTCAATTTCTGCCCACAATCAGCAGCTGCAGGCACAATGGTAATGATGGTGTGGACCAAATCACAAGAATTGAATACTACAGTGGAATAGGTTCTTTGTGAGGTACCACAAGAGAAACGTTGAAGCTAAGTTTTGAAAAGCCTCATATGAAATTCACCTTCACCGCTGTATGTACTATGTAGCTTTTTATTCATCAGTGTTTAAACATGTTTGACCTTGCTGATGTCTGTATGGCTTTTGTAAATATTCAAAGCCTTCTTGCTGAAATTTTGATTCTATTGCTACTGAAAGCTCAAAGATGATTAGCAATGGGTGGGTTATAGCTTTAATCTTAAGCTAAATAACAACCCAATCTTTGGTTTGATTAAAAATATTGATATATTTGATTGAACAGAAAAAAAAGTATGCCGTAAAGGTGGTGCCAGTTGTTCCAGTTTAGGTTAGTTTAGTTTATTGGCCAATTATAGTTTAAAAACATTAAAACATGAAAAAACAACCACATGGACATAAATTATAAGACAATAATACAATACCCAACACATCAATACATTGCAGAATGTAAAATATTATTCCTTCAAAAAGAATCGTAAATCTTTCTTGTGGTTAAAACAATTTTAAAATAGCGTGTATATACAGTATATCAAAAAGCAGTGTGAGCTATTAAAATTAAATGAGCTGTTTTACAAGAGTTGATGATAGAATTTCATATACAATATCGGAACCAGCTTTGGTCTTGCATTTCCACACTGGTCTCGTTCCAAATCCAAAACCTCGTGACAACACAGACACATGCCAACATGCAGAGCCTCAGTGTGGACTTAGCGCCTGCTACAGTGCGACTCCACAGGCCACTCAGCTGCTCTCTCTGCACCAATATGGACCCAACTTCAACCAACTGTTATCCCACCTGCCAGACCCAACGCTTCAGGCAGAGCAGTCAGCCTGTTTCTGTCGAATCTGTGCAAGTTAAGAGTTAAACTACGAATCCAACGCCGTTATACCAAATCCATGACTATTATGATTATTATGAAAATTACACAGGCCAAGAGTTATAGGTAAAGTTGTGATTACGTTTTGTCAATTTAATTGTGAGGGCTTATGTTCACTAGACTTATACAGCA
The DNA here is from genome assembly GCA_015082035.1 of Chaenogobius annularis. Taxonomy (NCBI): domain Eukaryota; kingdom Metazoa; phylum Chordata; class Actinopteri; order Gobiiformes; family Gobiidae; genus Chaenogobius; species Chaenogobius annularis. Next base: position 1,046,040 of record BJKM01000005.1, read on the forward strand.
TCTAATCTTGAACAAAAGCATACCGTTTGTCAAACTCTCTAGTTGTTTCAAGGTCTATTTGAATTACTGTATACTTTCCCCACGCATGTCTTCAGCATACCAATGGCGCTCGCTGCCTCCTGCAGATGTGGTGGCTGACAGCTGCGTTATGTACAAGCCTCAAGGCATTTTGTCACCTTAACTGACCTGTCAAGTCAAATCTGGAGAAAAACAGTAAAATCCCATTAACTCTTACACAATAAAAGTTCCTTTGCCTGTCAGCCACGCATAAGCCATTTTTTTTCAAACTCATATTTGACATTTGTATTGTTACACTGATGGAAAAATTGTTTTCAGCGAGAAAGCGCTCCATCTTCCATTGACACGTTACTAAGAGTGTAGTACTAAGAGTGTCCAAGTGAGGGCTCTATACAACCAGTCTGTCCATTTTAAAAGTTCACAACTGACTACCGTTCTTACCTGGAGGTCCTTGCTGTGTTGAATTGTTAAAAAGCACTTAGCGGAATACTAAAAGCTATGAATTTTAAACTTATCCTGAGCATGAATTTGGCTTAGCTTTGTCTATTGCTCAAGCCAAACAAGAAAATCAAAGTATGCAATATGCAAAGTGATTAGTGCTCCAGCCTGCATTTAGAGGGAAATATACAGTACACATATCTCCCAAACTGGATGAATGTGAGAGCAAATTTCTCGGGCCCATTGAAATTGTTTGATGTTGATTAACCTGCAATGTCCCTTTTCAAATAGAATAAAAGACATCAACAGGTCAATGTCCAGGATGTACACCACATATGACTCAAAGCTGCTTGGATTACACATCTACTCATGGCCAGCGGTGGAAGAATACTCACTTTTGTTATGTCAGTAAAAGTATAGATGCATGCGTAAAATATGACCTGTTTAAAAATATACGTTTGGAGTGAAAAAGTACAAGCATTTCTCACAGATTTTGAGAACTCTTAGTGTCAAATGTGGTGTGTTGTATCGTATGGTAAAGAATTGTGCTGCTTTTAAGTCAACAGTAGTGACTGCATCTTATTCATGAAGTAATTTGTGTAAAGACCTTTCTTTTTAAAAAAAAAAAGCATTTTATGTTGTCTAAGGTCCTTTTTATAATTTTTAGATTTTTTACTTCATTGCTTTTATTGTTAAACTGATTTCCTTGCTTTTTTGTATTATTAATTGTAATATTGTTCTGTTTACTATATGTCTTATTTTGCTGATTTGCTTGAACTGTAAAGCACTGTGTAACAATGATCACAAAATTGCTTTAAAAATAAAGATAATTGTTCATATTATTTTTATTTATATTTATATTTTGTCTGCTCAAAGCCAAGATTTGAAATCAAACTCTTTAGGCACGATTTCAGAATGAACGTGCTGAAAAAAAAAAGATAGGGCAAGTACTTTCAGTCCGGTTCAAAATACAGTGGAATAGAAAGTACAGATATCTGCTCCCGAATGTAGTGAAGTAAAAAAATTCAAATAATTCACATGTTGTGCAGTTAGTGAACGGCTGTACATCTCAACTCCCCTAGAGAACACGTACCTGGTGTAGTGTCTAGGTGAGACTATCTGCCGTAACCTCTTGTCTCTTGCTCTTGCTCCATGCTAATTAGCTGAGAGCCGGCCCTCCTGTTTGGCCTAAATTAATTAATCAACCCTCATTATGCACACTGCTCTTGTGTAATTGCCAGCGCAGGCACAGTGATGAATGATAATGCCCCAAACATTCTCATTACTGTATGGAAGTGTGTGCCCACCCCAATAATGAGACGGCTCTCACACATAAGCCTTTGTCACTTCAACATGGCCAACACACGCGCACAGATAAACACAAATGATATGTTGACCGAGCCTCCTGGAATGCTTTTCTAATGATGAGAACGGCAGACAGGAGGGTAATAGAGGGATCTGTGGGGATCAAACAAGCTGCGGTATACGCTGCCATGAAGGCCATGCATGACCAACCTTGAGATAAACCAGAACGGCCCACAGCGCCATTAATTCACAGCAAGAGGCCAACCCTGCGATGCAGTGGCTTGGATTAAAGCAAACTCATAGAAGCATGTATTAGGAAAGGGGTCAAGGCTGCAAAACCCCAAGAAACCTACAGCAATATCTGGTCGGTTATATAGTTATTATTTAAGCAGAAATACACAATCCGTGCTTTCATACATTAAACGAAGTCTAAAGGTTGCTCTAGAGCTAAAATAGAAATGTTATTATTTATTAAATAACAGATTCTTAACTAAGTGGGACGACAGAATTTTAGAAAATAAAACCCCCTAAAAGTCAGACAATGTGGGAAAAAGATTGTTTTTCTCTACAACACATTTGCATAAAACTAATCACATCCATGCAATAAAAAAGATACAAAAAAATAACGTAAAGGTTTACAGTTGAAGGAATCGAAAGAACTTCTTTGAGTCACAATATATCCTCTTTCCGAAATGAATATAATGAATCTCCATTTTTAGGGCTGGTCCAGTGACATATGTCCAACACTCTATCTCACGAGGTTACAAGGGGAGTCACTTAACCTTTTCCTGTAATACATGTTTCCTGCTCTGCCATCTTCCCCTTTGATATGCAGCTCATATTTGACTGATTGCTTGTATGTCTATGTCTATAATCCTGGGAGATAAGAGCCAGGGCATTGTGTGCACTGTAGAAATGGAGTGGGCTGAGCCAAAACCAAGCACTTTCTGGCCTCTTTGTTTTCAGCGCAGAAAGCCATTACGGAATCTGTGTACATTGTAATTCCAAAAAATATTTTTTAAAAATCTGTTTTGTATTCACACTGCTACTGGGGCTGATAAATCTGCCATGCCTGTCTGTTTGCTCTATGGATCAACTTAACTTAATTTTTCAACCCAGATAATGACTTTAAACCCTGCTCTCATTAAGGCTAAATTAGGTTATTGCCATTTTTAATCAGCAGCCTCAATCTAACACTAAGGTGTCCCCTTAAACCTAAGTACTCTTAATCTTTTTATGCTCTTACTCATGCTGTCCTGTTGTTACAATAAATATTAGCAGTTAATTCAGTTTGAACAGCAGCTGCCTAATAATACTATTGGGTTTAATTGGCACTCATTTATAAAGTGGTCCATTGAAGTACAGCATAATGTTCTTATCAAGGCTGGAATAGTTGTAAAAGGTTATTTGAAATGGATTGAGTCACCGAACATGACAAAGTGAAATGTGTCAAGATCATCTGGCAGGAGCACAACTGACTTTAATATTGTACATAGTTTTTATTGACACTAGTGTATGTAGTGTATGTATTGCCTTATGCTGCAGTTAAAATGAATGACCTTTAATGTAATGATAAAATGTCACTGAGTGAGCTGATATGTTGTTTATGTTTTCTTCTAAATAAAATATGACATGGAGATTTGGCAACATTTGCATCATGTATGTGTTTACACTTTACACTGTGTGCCATTTTCTAGTAATTACAAGTTTTATTTAAAAAAAAAAAAGAAAAGAAAATTTACTGCACTTCAGCAAATCAAACCACATTTATTAATTTAAAATATAATTTTGCCCAAAAACCACCTTGTGAGTGACCACTGGATCCAACAGCTAACAGTCTATTTTTTTTCTATGACCCTTGCTGTATTCATGCTGGTTTCATTTTAACCTTTTGCAGCCCATGCACTACTGAACGCTTGAGGCTCGAAAACAAATTACTTATGCTGTATTCTGCTCGCTGTATAGGCTGTATGTTCATAGAAATAATAGTGTGAGTCAATTATACGCAGCAAAAACAGGATTTGAATGTGCATAACTAGACATTGTTATTTTAGTCCAGAAAAACAAGGTCTGAATTCGTTTCCTCAGATAGTGCTCCACAGTGGCCCCAGCTGCCTGGCTAACAGCTGTGACTGTGTATGTGCCTGTGTGATGATGGATGGGGCGTTCAGAGAAGATTGATGGCTGAAGAGCAGACTGGGCGCATATACATGCTCTATGACATCTGCATGTGTGCGTCACCCCTGTGTGTTGAATTATAGTTGGAGATGGCAGAACAAGTGGCTGAGAGTACTTCTCTGCCAGAGCGTGTTCATTTCAAAGCCAACTCCAAGATGCGCACCAGGGAAGTGGGTGCGGGGAGGCTTACTGACTAATCTGGTCAGAGAGCGAGTTGGAAACAACACAGAATTCATAATGTGGTGGAAATTTAAAAATCGAATTAACAACACAGACGTGGTTTGGTGTGCATGTTGTCCTGTAGATGTACAGAGGAATGAGACGTTTAACATCTCAAGGTCGCTTTGTTGGGCACCTGCTCCTACACCTGGGTGCACTCTTACACTTGGATGTCGAGCATGATCCTCTTGTCCTCTTCCACGTGGATGCCCCAGATGCAATCCTGCCCCTTGTCATAGGCCTCGGGCCAATTAGGAGAAAGCACAACACCAGCCGAGTCTGTGATCTCCCCACTGCACACAGCTGCAACACAAATAACACAGTGTGAGCGTTTCAAAGCCATTATCTGGACAGCAGTACTCTTTAGAACCAAAAATAACATCCTTAAAGCATTTCTCTTCTTTCTTCCACAAACTAAAGATGTGCTGCACTGCAGAAGGCTACAGATTAAAGCTTTAAACTGCCTTTTCTCCATCACTTTTTATACTTAATATTTTCTTCTTCAAATGACTGTGTATACTATTACATAAACGGCACAAACTAGAGACACTTTTACTCAGCAATGCAACTTACAATTTAAAGTTAGAGCATCATTATAAATTATATTAAAACGGTTTTGTTTGGAAGAGCAGAGCATTCACTTGAAAAAAGTGTTTCAGTTTTCACAAGAAAACATTAACATTTTTATGTCATGACTGTATTTTAATTCCAGTACATATTCAATATTAATATTCCTTGACTGTTACACTCTCACAAAATCTAAGCATTTGGATGTAATGTATTTTAGGTCTATCACTATTTTAAGGATTTTAAAATATAAATAAAATATTTATATTAGTTACAGTAAAGTTTAGGACATTTCACTCACTGGATTTAAACTTCTAATACAACTATATGTGCAAGCTCCTTGATAAGAACCTTGTAAAACTGCATGCTGGCACTAAACCCCTGCGTGACCATGACCCAGAGGGCACAGAAATTTAATTTCCTCATTTCTATTTTTACAAGAAAGCTTTTCAATTTTCGCTATGTGTCAGGATGACCATGCAGCCAACAAAGCCTGGTGGTGAGGTCAGGGTGTTATATTTGGGAGATGTGAAGTGAAGAAGGAAAGGCCACTAAGGGTAGACAGCTATTTAGTGCAGTGCTTAGTGTGCGCAATACTCCGAGTTCGTCTGCAGGCAACCTTTGTACGCTTTAATCTTGGCCACTTCTGAAATCTGTCCTGCCAGCACACTCTATTGTTAATAATAAGACAAAATGTATCAAGTATCAGAGGAAGGCTGCTTAAAAGATATACTTAACTGGAAGTTTAGCTTTAATATCTGAGTCAAAAGGATTAGCTCATTTCAGAAATCCAGGGTTATTTAGGTTCTTTCTGGAGACGTAGGTTCTGCACAGATGCTAAAGAGGATGAAAATATGCATAAGAGGTTAACTTACCTCGACACGCTGGCTCGGTCTCGTTCCACTGTGGGTTTTCTGGATCAACACACTCAATCACAACAGAGCCTTGCTCAAGGGTGTAGCCCGGGTCACAGGAGAATTCAACTACAGCCCCCACACCATACGAGGAGTCAGAGCTGCTGAAGTTTCCATACTTTACAAAAGGCTCGTAGCACATGCCTTTAGCAAAAGCTGCAGAAATAATAAATACGAACGGTTGATTATCACAGAGATACAGTACATTACACTACTCACAATACTGTAAATACTTTAAACATTATAATATTGCACATCCCATGTAAATTCCATCTCAAATGTACTTTTACACACAGCTATTTACATGTTGGTAAATGTAGTTATTACATTATTATGTTTTTTCAATCCTTTTCTACAACTGCAGGTGACTAGTTTGTTTGTAACACTTTTAACTTCATCTGCAAATCTGCAAATAAATAGCTGAAATGAAAATGTCAATACTTTTTATAATTTATTCTCGTCAGTATTTTCAAAAGCCAAATCTATTTTAGTGGAATACAAATTCGATTCAATTTCTTCTTGAGCCAATCCATAACTATACTGTTATTAATGTAGAATAAAAAAAGAAATCCCCTTGAGTGACATGCTTTCAAAACTGAGATATCTGTTTGTACAAATTACGGTAACTCTTCAACGTATTCTATGCTTGTGATTTCTTTGAGAATGAATAAAATAAAGTGACCAGTGCATACATTCATATCTGATCGCTGCCCCGGTGGAAGTCAAGCTTCCATCCGTGGTGAACTCCACAAACAGGTAGCGTCCCGTACTGAGGAGACCTTCATTGGGCAAGTACTCCACCTCGTAGGAGTCATAGATGGGCGGAGAGTCGATGTTGTTGCCGTTTTTAATCAGCAGCCTACAACATACACATTTACACAGACGGGCGGATTAAAGGGGGAAGTCAGTGAGGTGTAAGACAAAAAGTAAAGACATTACAAGGTTTCATATGAGCTGCTCACTGTTCCATTTGCAAATCTAATAACTTTATGGATCAGTAGCTGCAGAACTCAAAATGTAATGTTATTGCTGTCCTCTGTAGCAATTTGACTTCTTCTGTGTAACCCAGCTCTGTTCAAGTCATGTAATGAGCTTTTTTCATCAGACTCATCAGATAGTCCCACAGGTTATGGATATTTATAGCTTTATTCCCCAGACACACTGTTAGTCACAAAGATGACTTAAATCTGGCTAAATATTAGATGAAGACACACTGCACAGTACTGTTTGAGTAGAGCTGTGGGAATATGGTTATATGATTTTAGAGAAACACTACTGATACTGATACTATATATATAAAGACTTACAATAATTGCCATACTAAAGTAGATTAGTAAGACAAAAGACCACACAGACAATTTTCTAAAAAGGTTGTGCGGTATGTCTATGGCTAAACAGTCATGATCTTGGTTAAAAAACAGTCCAACGGTGCTATGTTTACTGCAGTTGCTGAGAGCACCATGCAGTCCTACACATTACCTGTCATCATCCTCTGCCAGAGCCACCTTCTCAAAGTGGACGTGCAGCCGGTGGCCCTCAGGTGCCTCCAGGACCCAGTGGCACGTCAGGTTGTTGCTGTAGTTGCCAGGGAAACCAGGCGAGACTATGCGACCATAGGTGGCGTTTTTTATCATGCCGCCGCAGGACGCTGCGTGAGAAGAGAGAGAGGAACTGAAGGCAAACCAGTCAGAGGGTATGGGACTCAAAATGAGAAGAGTAATGGTGCGGAGTGGAGCTGAGGTTTTGGAGGAAAGTCCCCAGTCTGAGCTCAGATTACATCTGTATCCAGTAGACTGTGGCCGGGCTACACTACGAGTCCCTCACCTGGCTCTAAGAGTGTGTGACTGCATGTGATGGACTTGTAAAGAGGAGAAGCCAACACCAGCGTGTTCACTATCACCAGTGAGCAGCTACACAAGCTCAATGGAACTGGCACAGGAGCTTTTAGCAGCAGGAGAAGCAGAGTTTCTGTATGTAGACCAGTTCTAATTAAAGCGATCACGTGACTCAGGTCCAATTGTCCTTTTGTGTCCTGACTCCTAAAGAATTCAGATGTGTACTGCTAATCACAAACAAACATGCTCATTTGGCCTCAGAGTGTAAGTAATCAACACAGCAGGAGAAAACAACACAAAAACACTCCTCTGCATAAATACATTTTTATTATATTGTATGAACTACGTGGGTGAGGGACTTTTAACTAAATTCAATTATGAATGCATATTGCTTTAAATATGTTGATGTTTGCAGTGTGCCTTTTGGCTTCATAACTGACTTAGTAAATGTAGAAAATATAAATAGTTAACAAAACTTTCAATTAACCCTCAGGTAACAGGAAGGAAAACAATTAAATGTTTAATTAAAGTCTTTTATTCTGGGCCTGTTGGTGATTTTTCTTTTTCCTCCTGGTACAGACAGCACTATGAATAGAATAATTATCTGCACAATAGGTTACTGTACATACCTATGCATCGAGGCTCCTTCCCACTCCAGTACGGTGTGGTGGCGTTGCGACATGAAAGCATTTTAGGCCCTTGTAACTTGTAGCCAGTCAAACAGCTGAAAAACGCTTCTCCGCCAGGATGAAGGTGAGTCACAGAAACCTCTCCACCAGTGGGCTCCTTAGGGAACGCACAGCTCAACACAAATGCTGTAGAAAGAGAAAGACAAATATTATGTCAGCACACTGTTAAATAAACTAGTGTTGGAGTCGAGCGTACAAACCAGGAACAGACTATAGTTTAGCTTTTGATAAATGGAAGGAGATACCAGCTAAAATATTGCACAATCTTCCTCACGAAGATTGGAATTTTCCCAAGTGTAGAAGAGGCCAGATGGGTTATCAGGAAATAAAATAAAAAGCGTATTGTTTTATATTAAGTTGGAGGTTTTATACACATAAACACTCGGGCTGGGCTCCAAATCTGAGACACAGTATATGGCAAATGATACTGATCATGGCATGTATGATGATAAATGACTATTTTAAAGAAACTAATATAACAAATATGTCTTTGTTAACTACACTTGTACAAGAAATGTTTGAAATATACTTTATTTTCATAATGGGAACAATGAATGAATTGATTGAATTTCAATTGTTTTTCAGAAACAATTATCTTTTTCCCAAGTAAGCAACACTATTGTAGTGATGCCCCAACTTAGTTTTGTGAAATACATATAAAGATATTATATAAAATAAAAATATGTATATCAATGCATTATCAATATTGTTTTACCAAATAAAGTATCACAATATATCAGTAGATCAGGATTTTATAGCACCCCTAATGATCACAATAATGATAAAACACAAAACTTTTCTGTGGGAATTTTCTTTGGTTCAACCTTAAAGAAGACCAATTTTGTCTTTTGTCTGATATATAATTAAAACCTATGACACAAATGGATCTTTATTTCATATTTTGGACATTCTAAATATTGATCTAAATGAAGGTCCTGGGTTTGACTCCTGGGCGACATGGAGCCTTTCTGTGTGAAGTGCGCTGGCTTCCAGTGGATTGCGGCCTGCCCTTTTACATCATCACAACAAAGTGCTGGACACATGCTGATTATTTATTTATTATTTTTTATTTTATTTTATTTATACAGGGAAAACCCAATGAGAAAATGTCTCTTTTTCATGGGTAACCTGTTAAAACACAACACAAAATAAACAACAAACAAACACAGGATACTAAAACACAAATAAAACATTCAATAAAATTAACCAATACATAAAAACACATTTATACATACATTATGAGATAAAATTATATAAAACACATTTATACATACATTATGAGATAAAATTATATAAAACAAATGCATTGGCACTGCGGGTAGTCCTTGACCAGTGCTGTAAAATCATTAAAAGGATTTAATTTAAAAAGTCTCTTGTATTTGTTCCACAGGGAAGGAGCAAAGTTGTTGAAAGCCTTTTCTCCTGTCTCTGTGTTAAAACGATGAGATTGTAAAATAAAAATGTCCTGAGACCTCAAACTGTGAATACCTGATCTGATGTGCAATAAACTTGATAAATAATCAGGCAAAATGCCAACTAGAGCTTTATACACAAACAAAAGGCAGTTGTTCCGTAGAATGCATATATATAATGTCACCATAATCTCGAACTGAAAGAAAATGTAGCCTGGATTAAGTGTTTTCTACAATTAAGAGGAAAACATTCTTTATTTCTAAAGAAGAATGACAATCTGGCTTTAAATCGGTGTAATCCCTCAATCGTCCAGGAGTGTTCCATTGTCGAAAAAGATTCAGTTGTAGTCATCTGGACTCTGTTTTAGAAAAAACAAAACGTTTCAACTCTCATCCAAGAGTCATTCTCAATCTGAATTGATTGAGAATTTCGTTTTTTCTAAAACAGAGTCCAGATACTACAACTGAATCTTTTTCAACAATCTGGCTTTAAGATTATTTGTCAGCAGTGTTTGTTGAAAGAGAGTTTATCATCGATCCAGATGCCCAAGTATTTGTAATGGGGTTCAATCATATTACCATCAAGCGTGAGAATAGATATATTTTTTGGGTCAATAGAGTGTCTTTTGGAGAACAGCACACATTTTGTTTTATTTGAATTCATTAATAATTTTAAATTAACAAAGTTGTGTTGGATGAAGTGAAAATCATCTTGAATATTTTCAATCACTTGGACATAAGAAGTGGCCTTAGCATATAGAATTGCATCATCTGCATATATGTGGATGCTACAGTGTTTTAGATTATGCCCAATTGAGTTTATATAAATGTAAATAACAGTGGTCCAAGGACAGAGCCTTGAGGAACACCTTTATTAAGGTAAGAAAATTCAGATTGAAAGCCATCAGCAGAAACAGCTTGAGCTCTATTTGTGAGGTAATCGGCAAACCATATTTTTAGAATTGGTATCAAACCCAACTGATGAGCCCACCTATGGTTAGCTTCAAATGACGGTAGAGAGCTGTGGATTTAAAGATTTTAATTTGTTCCAAAATGGCTATGCGATGCTGCTGGATGGAACGAGACACAATATTGACGAGACTAGACGCAAGATGAGCGAGAGAGAATGAGACAAGACAAGATTTTGACATAATTTACTAAAAATAAATTGTCCGGTTATGTTCACAAATTTGGTCTCAGCATTTCTGATTTATTTACTGTTTTGCTGTCACTGAAACATTGCTTTTTTTTTTTTACTTCGTCATCTCAAGAAATGTAACTCCCCAGCGTTAACCCTTTTATAGTCCCAGGAAAATATAAATACAAAATCATTTTCCACATGTGTGCACAATCTTGTGGCTATTTTATATCATGAGCTACTGTGGCACGAAATCTTGTTCCATCCCTTAAACGCAAGGCAGATAACCGGCTCCTTTGGGGGACAACTCTTGTAAATTCTGAAAATATTACACTATAATGTTAATTACATAATAACTTTGAGTCCAGAGCATAGACAAAATAAAAAGCATTTCTTGAATATAACCTCCCCAAACCCTATGATTTGAACTCTCCTACTGTTGTTTCAAACAATCCATCTCTTAATTGATTACAGTGTAGTGGTACATACAGTATGCAAATGTGTAATGACATGTTTGCGATGCTGAGGTAATTAACAGGAGTATAAAGCTCTGCTGTGTCTGGTTTGTGCCGCCATGACAAATGAAACCACCGCCGATCACTGGAGCATCGTAATGAGTGTGTAATGTGATAACTGGAAGAGGAACTAGCAGTGAGGCGCTTGTCAAACTGTGCTCATTGCAATGGGGGAAAGATCAATGCTAGTGCGCTCATTTCTTTGTGTGTTTTTTAAACAAATAGCGTCGGGCGATGCAGAGTTCTCACGAATAATGAATTAGGCTAACCAAGTCTGTAATGGAAGCTATTAAACAAACGTCTTTCCTGTCTAATAACTACACTATTCTACCTCATTAGTGAGAACGCTTTAATTATCAAACTTTTAAACTTGTGAGAGTGTGCAAACAGAACAAAAGTGCCATAATTGGGCTGTTGTTGGAAAATGTGGTAAAAGAACAGAACCTTTTACAAAAGCTGCAACTTTATTCTGACTTTGCATCCACTACATTATGTTTGAGCATAATGGATGTCAGGCACAGTCCAAATGAGAGCTGATGTAATTAGAAAACAACAGAGAAAGGCCACACTGGAAGCCTGCCTTCACAGAATGTATGTTTGCAGCCTTAAAAGCAATTATGATAATAATCAGCCACAGGCCATATACTGTAAACACCTTAATCTACTTATGCTAATATGGTGAAGGTTATTTGGGGTTTGTTTGTGTGGGCAGAGATCTTTAAAGCTGTATCTTTTATTACTACAAAGGATAAATTGTAGTAGAAAGTTATTTATATTTTATTACATTTACAGTTACTTTTACTTTTATGCTGATAAATAAATGTATAATTCCTAATAGTAATACATTTAACCCTCTACCTATGTGTAACACTATTGCGTGAGAAAGAACTTTATATAAAGATATTAAAATCCAAATAACATATTCCAAAATCTGTATTGCTCAACATGAATCATCCCTCACTGTAGCTTTTGTCATTGCAATGCCACACTTTCATAATCACAAAATGTTTGCATATATAGACAATCTTTCCTGTCTAAAACCATGATACTAATTGCAGATTCAATATTGTTAAATTGCCACATTACTTCAGAGTATTGTCACAGTGATCATAAAAACCCAGGCATAAAAATAATATTGGCAACAATATAATCTCTATGAATGATTAAAGTGTCCCTGCACTCAGCAGCTGGCTATAATAGAAGAATTGCCATGTGCTATATATCAATTTTAGAAGGCAGCCATTTATGTGTCTTCGCAAACAGCATAAAGGCAAAATTGGATATTAAAAGGGCCATTCGATTAGTCTTTGCACTTGAACCCACAGAATATACTTGTAGACACACACTTTTCCCAGAGAGGCTTGTAAATTGCCCTCACGCTGCATGTTTTAATCTTCAAAATGGAGCTTTTCTGTTACACGGCCACTGCCTCCTTCCATAATGAAACAGTCCCTTCTTTGGTAGTAAATCAGAGTGCCAGGGGAAACAGGTACACTGCCCCCGGGTCGTCCATTCAATTCTTGGTTTATCACTAGCTCCAGTGAACCTAGTTATTGCCATTATCATAGCAGCATTTACATCCCTATTGAGCATGCGACGGGGAAAGCCAGGGGCAAAAATGTGCAGCCAATTCCTGAAGTATTAAATTAGGTGGCGCCTCCATTCCGTTAGATGCAGTGCTGGGCCATAAAGTCTGATTGTTTTGCTATTACAAATAATAGAGCCACGGAGGAGGCAGAGGAGATTAGTGGATAGCATGGTGAGGCCAGGGCAAACAGACGTGGAGCTTATGTTTTGTAGTTATGGTTCTCTTGTCGGGGAGGTGAAACACTGGTGAGGCAGAGCAAAGGAAAACGAGACAACACCAGAGGAAGGCATCTAGCTTTATCCTCTAGAAGACATATACTGCCTGTAGGGATGACCACATATTTGATTAATCAATTATTATGAACATTTTAGAAGCAAAAATAAGGGTTTCAATTCAATTGAACTTCCAAAAAAGTAAACCTAAATGTAAAATACATCTTATCTGGCTGTTTATGCCACTGACTTTACTTTTGAAAGTCTGTTTTCATAAACTAGACAGTGTGTATTGTAGTGAATTGAACATTTCACTGTTGTTTGGTCATGTTGGAAATAATTGTGAATACTTAAAGTGAAATTGTGATGTTTCTTCGTAAAATTAAAAGTTGATATTGTGACATTCCTAATTGCCAGACACAATCTTTCGTTTGGCTTAATTTGTCTTAATATTGAACCATTACCTGAATAAATATTCACTTAAAAATATGCTGTCACTAACTGCTTCTATTTGATTATGTAATGAACTCTTTTTTTTATTTTTTATTGTGCTACATTAAATTAGTTGTTGCTTGTTTACATTCAGTAACAGGTTGTGCTGTTGAATTTGCTCGTACTTGTTGTCCAAAGATAAACTTGCGGACATCATTTAAGGAAAGCAAACATGCCCTCTTTGTTCTACAGATATTAGGCTGCCATGGTGCTGTGTACACACTTTCTCAGCCTATGAAATTAGGAAGAACTGCTCTTCATTAGCTGATAATGTCTTTTCAGAAGGGCACATTAGATGAAGTGTGGAAGTCAACGTTATTAACCTACAACAACCCGGTGACCTGTTTTAGACAAAAGTTTACAGAGATGAAGCTTGGGATTTTGGTGTCCCATTGATCGTGTCTAAATACACTTAGTTCTGGCGCTGGCTCAGCATACTAGCACTCCTTTTCCAAAGTGATCAATAGAGTTGTATCAAGGAAACGATTCACTTGTAGAGGCCCGAGCACAGCGCTGCCACCGTGCTTTATTGGTATTTATGTGGCTGGGTTAGAAACTCGATTTTGATGGTCATTTACTCAATGAAGCCTATTAAGAAAAAATAACTTTGGACCGGAGGTTCCTGTCAATAGAGTGGAGGATCAGGGTCGGCCGGTGGATTAGTGTCAGGTGGAAAGGTCTCCGGCCTCTTCACTTGTCAATGCTCTGATTAGCTCCAGCAGATCGATACAAGCCCGAAGATTTATGATTTTTACAGTAAATATGAGAGGCCGCCCTAAGCAGAAATGCTCATTTTGTTTAAATATATATAGGCTATTTAATTTTATATATTGCTTGAATCACAATCCTAATGGGGTCTGGGGATCATATAATTTCCTGTATTCTAGTGAATTTTAGATGTAATTAAATTACATCCCACCACCCCACAGTCCTTGTTCCGCCCCTGCTCGAGCGTCACCCGAAGCCCTTCCCCTGCTCTTTGGCAGAACAGACTGGGGCTCTATAAACACTACAGGCTACAGGCTATTGATGCTTTCTGTTGCATTTATGAAAACATGATTTAGACATTTGTAAGAAGTTGAACACTTTGGCTTTGCGCGCTGTGGTGTCAGCTCCGCGGAGCCGAGCCAGCTTGACGCATCGCACGTCTTGTTTCATTCGTTCTTTTTCACTGTTTCTAGTCGAATATGAGGCCGATTTTCATCATCTAAAGACTGTATTTCTCCTTGTGGATCAAATAATATGTATGTGGAGTCTGAACCACTCCCAAATTTGCCCCTGATTTGTCTGCCTCTGTTTAAAATGTGGCTTGTAGTTTACAGTGGAGCTGGTCTTGAGCATCTTCAACCCGCTCTGAAGCAAGAGAGACAAGCAGCATCATGCGAGTCCTAGAGTTAGTTTAAATTATAAACAACTAAAGATAATGTAGACCTACTATATATGCACCGCGTTTAATTGCAAAAGGAACAGTACAGCTGCTGCACAAATGGCCTATTCTGTCATTCAATCCAAATTGCCTGGTCAAGCTGGTGGTGCCACTCGGAGCACCTGATCCCCTATGCACTGTGTGTTATGTGCATTATGGGAGCGGCGGCACTGGATAGGGCTCATTTAAGTCCCACTTTATCAAGATGTTATAAGATCTGATACAATCATTAACTGACAAACTAAGATTTGCAAAAATGGCAAAATGTTATACATTGTAGATATTTGTATGCTGTGTTGATGAAACTTCGACAGCTGACAATTTGCATGATTAGCCTTTTCATATGATTCTGTTTTTCTGTTGTCTGTTGATAATTATTATACCAACCTTTTTCAAACTCACAAAAATCTACAATTCTTTGGGACATTTTCTCTCTCATCATATGAACTGTCTTGGAAACAACAACATTGTCCAATCTGCAAATAAAGACGTTTTATTATTTCACTTAATCCACTGATTTATATGATACATTTTCCCCCCATAGGGACATAAAGATCACCCCTTAATGTAGAACGGATCTAATTCAAAGCCTGATTTATTCAACTTTTTTTTAGAATTTTCACACCAATTATAAATACGATCTAGTTTCCCCTCTGTATGTTTTTTGTTAATCTAATATGTCAACAAAAAGAAGCACAACATTTTAGCCTAACTATAAAATATAGCACATATTTAATTACGATTTTGTATGTTGTTGTTTTTTAGCAATTATTTATTTATTTTTGAGCCCATAGGCTTTATTAGACGGGACAGCTGTTGCGTGGCCTGGTCGTGTTCCCTGTTGGAGCATTCCAAGCAAGGCATAAACACAACCAGAAAAAGCTACATAGTGCATCTTTGAATTTGTATTGAAGTGCTCGTCTTCTGTAACAAAGGTTGAACCCGTCTAGCCCCCAGTGTCTGCGAACAACTGGTGTTTGAATGTATGTATGAATGGGTGACTGGGTCCTTGATGTAACGCGCTTTGAGTGCCTTGAAGGTAGGAAAGAGTTAAATAAATGTGACCATTTATTTATTTTATTTTATTCAAACAGGACAAACTCAGTATTCAGCAGATACAGGAGGTGTCCATCAGTCAGTGCAGGAGTATTAATTACGCTGAACCTCCCACTGCTCCGTCTCCTTCTCCACGCTTGTCCAATCACATTTCTCACAGGCCATTATGTGGGACAAGGTGATCCAGTGCTTACCAAGGAGATGAATTGACAAATTAAAACATCTAGAGGTTTGTAAGACGCCTTTGGAAACTCTGCTGAACATACACTTTCCCTTCTACACATTAAATGAGATGCTTATTCAATTCTACACACACATTTGTTCACAAAACACCTTGACAGTTTCATTCAGGCAGCTCGTAACTTATTTACAAATAATATTTTTCTGAAGTGTTTTTTCATCAGCATATTCTTTATTATTATTTTGATTTTTTTTTTTTTTAATCAAATCCTGTCATACTGGTATTTTTACATATCTAAAATATGAAATTACAAATGAACATTTCTATAGTAACAATAGTAATGCTACTCACTAACTACAAAATGTACAGAAGTAATTTGACCTCATTCCCCAACAGCAATTAAAACATTTTGACCAATAGACCCTTAAAGTCGTACGTTATAAATGTTCAAAAGCCCAGAATGGAGGCGACTGTGAAGGAGACTGCACTTTCAATATTTAACTGACATTTCTAATGCAAATTCAAAATTCTTTCTTATTTTGTGTTATAAAGACGTAAAACCACTAATATTTTCACAAACTGAAGGTTGGAAATATAATTTTTTAGCCCCAAAAGTTTATTTGATCTTCACAAAATTATAATTTGTGGTTAAGTATCGATTATCATCTGTACGTACAATTCAAAATTATTGTTAGGTCAACATTTATGTAAGTATTTTGTCCAGTAATGCAGCATTTTTTTTTATTTTGCCATCATC
Source organism: Chaenogobius annularis (assembly GCA_015082035.1). Lineage (NCBI taxonomy): Eukaryota > Metazoa > Chordata > Actinopteri > Gobiiformes > Gobiidae > Chaenogobius > Chaenogobius annularis. Next base: position 1,062,980 of record BJKM01000005.1, read on the forward strand.
AAATTTGCTATCCTAATCTCCTATTATTTATACGAACAATGTAAAATACAATGTAAACGAGTTCTGGCTCTGATATCTCTCACTGATATCTGTATCTGAGAGATTTTTATTAGACAAAACCACCTTTACTTTTTCCTATTTTGTGACATCTTGAAATTAATTCTAATTTCTCCATTAAAAATCCCATTTTGTTCCACTTCACTTTTGCCTCCATTCCAGAATTTAGAATATTTTAGTTTACTAACGTTTGAAGGGTCTATAGAATGAAATTATTGCTGAAACCCTGCAATAATTAATATAAATCATAATATTCCCTTTTATTAGCATTATAATGGTGGCGCAATGATGTTGTTAAACGGCTTCTTTTTTATTTTGTGTCTCTGGAACGTTGCCTGTATCGATCTCTTCTATATATCCTTCCGCATCCCGACAAGCCTCGACGAGAAATTAAATAACAATACAATATATTGGGGCTATTTGTCTCCATCTGTCTGTGTGCGAACATGAACGGGTTCCGTGCTGCGTTGACCCCTCGCCGCCATCACTCAGCCCGGCGACCACGCGCTGATTTATCTCACGTCAGCGCCGTCGCTCACATGCCCGCTGTCATTTGAGCTTTGATGAAGAGTACCATAGTAATGTGAGGGAATGAATGTTTTGTCCACCAGCAGCTTCTAGCATCAGCTCAAATCAATGGAGCATGTAATTGGTGGCCACTTTGTGTGATTACTAAGCTAAACGGACATTGTTGTGGACATGGAGAGATCAATGTCACACATGCCAAATGCACGGGAGAGGACAGGAGGCGGAATTTATGGGCCGTGTGTCATATTTACCGACAACATGTAGTAACTATCCCCGCTGCTGTTTTGTGGCTATGGTTGTTACATGGGCATGGAATGAAAAACATCAGATTTACTCCATGGAAACACACTAATGAAAAATAAAAAAAATCTACGTTTAGAGCTTGCTTATGTTAGGACATTTGATAGTAAATAAAAAAAATGGTGTTGTACTTAATAGTGAGACATTTGTTACACTAGCCAGAGATAAACAAGCACAGTCTTTATTGTTTGTGCTGCATCTTTCTATCCTATTACATCAAATGCGGATTGCTATATTGTGATACTTACAGTAATGTATATCTCAATTTTACTTTTTTCTATCATTTCGATAACAAAATTCAGACAATATATTCACAATGCATCAGGAATTTTCTAAATGTGCCTGTAAATGTCTTGAATGAGATTTAAGTATCGCACTAAACTTGAATGGACCATAAAATGAACCAAAAAAGTGCAGAAATATCATGTTTGGAAAGAAGTTTCTTTTTGTGGTAATTTTGAATAGTGTAAGTTGTTATAAGACGATACACTTGATATTCCAATTTTTTCTCCAAAACAGCAATATCAAATTTTCAATATGACCTCCATCTCTAATTCCTATGCCAACTCTAAGTCACAACTAAACAAAATACTATCAAAGTATTCAAAAGTGATTAGTGAAGTGTTTAGATTCTATTTCTCGCTAGTTTCATGCATTTACTTGACTGACACTTTGGTAATTAATTACACCCACACTACATACATAATAATACTTATGAACAAAAAAGAACAAAAAACACACTAAAACAATTACAATTCTGAATGAGCCCTGCCAATTAGCGTCCATCAAAATGTAAAATGTGCATGTTTTAAATGCTAACAGATTTCTTATGGGTTCACCTTGGTAACTCAGCAGGAGGAATCCAGGGTTTGCCTGTTGGTCACTCCGAAAGCGGATTGAGATCTGGTTGCTCCAGCTGCGTAATACAAGGCCCCGCATCAGCACCGATTCGTTGGCCAGGATGGAGGGCTCTCTGCCACCTGTGTCCTCTACAGTCACCTGGTCCCCGTCCAAAACACTCACATTGACAACCTGGGAATACACAGTGGCAGTTTCAGCCAAACACACACATAGCAATGATCATCCTTGACTTTACAGTACAGCATTACGAAAACGCAACACTCATTTTGACAATTAGAATTAGATTATTTGTATATTACCACATCAAAACAATAATATAAAAAATGTATGCAAACAAACCACAATTCAAATATTTTGACATGTACACTGAGCCCTAATAGTGTCCAAAAGTAGAAATGTGGTTGTGCGTTTTATTATTTTACTTTATTGTGTGCTGATTGTCCTAAAGAACAATAGATGGCATGTATTGTATAATTCATGTTTGTACTGACTGTAAAATGTTTCCATCCAACAAGCGTGTTCATTTTACTAGATGGATGTTTTGAGTAGCTCTTGCTGTCAATACAGGTACAAACATATAAATTATAATGCCTTTGTGCTCTCCTTGTGCCCGGGAGCCGCTCTGACAGCAGCATTTTATGTCTTCAACAGGTTTGAGCAGCATCTGCACTGAAATCTGGTGTGAGAATCTCAGGAGAGCGCTGCGCAGTTAAACTGTCTGGATAATGGAGTACTGACACATTTCAGAGCAACATCTGATTCATTCCCCACAGACCCATAAGCGCACCATGTTCATCTAGAGCTAATGGTTATGAGCAATAAAGCAGGAAAAGTTTTCATTACTTATTATTTTATGACTTTGATAGTATTTCTTTTAGATTATGATTTATTTCCGTCTAAATCCTGAAATGCAATCAACTCGAAAGCTAGAAAGTTTCACAGGTCTTTTTGAAGCCTGTAGTGTGACGCACACCGGCTGTGTAAGCTAATGCAGTCTTAGGCAGTGGGCCGAGGTCGGCCAATGCCATGAGGCAGAAAAAGGCGAGCCCCCCGCAGGCCCTGGTCCCAGAGGTAATAAGTGAGCAGGAGTTTTAGTGCAGCAGCCTGGAAAAGCTGAGACTGTGGTGAGATGAGCACAATGTGCAATTGCAACAGCAGCAGAATACATTTGGTGGCTTTGACAGGCTGTCATTCAGCTGAAGGGAGCAGGCGCTGAGTGCACAGGGGCTAATGGACAGAGCTCAGCTTAGAGGTGACTCTGTCCTGCTTATGTGAGGGGCAGCTCTGGGATTGACCGATTGGATTGTAATCACAAGTAGAAACAGATTTGACACGACAATGAATATTTAGTGAAAATGCATGGTTCATTATTTAGATCCGGCCCCTAATTGTGTGTAAAATGATGTATAGTGGCATTGGAAAATATCAATAACAAACACTTACAGACACAATTATATTTTTCTGCCTTAGTGTACATAGTGTACATTATGAAATGTATAAATATCTCAATAGACTTGGAGCGTTGCTCTACTTTTCAACTACGCACTTTCTACTTCATGTTTAAATGGTGTTATGAGTTTGCCATAGGGTTACCCTAATCCTTTCTAATAACAGCGCCACCACTGCACAGATGTTAATGAAACCGTATCTTGGGGAGTACAATAACAAATGACTTGATTATTGGATAGGATTACATAGAGCAGGTGAGCCGACACAGCGGACAGGGAACATTTGGACTGATATACAGTGCTGCCCCAGAGGCCCCTATCATCTGTCACCGCCCAGGGACCTGTCAGTGCAGCAGCAACAGCTGTCCTGCCTCAATTATGAATCATTGGCCATGTCAGGGGACATCAGACTGCCTTATCTTCAGCAGCACTGCAGCCAAAAGCCCAGAGGGACCTCGTTCACACTTCTTCTCCTCACACACTACACTTGTACAGTATGACGCTCCCATTAGTTTAAGGGACATTACATTGATCTAGTGTAGGACTAGTGCGGCCCAACATAGTAAAATGGGCTATGGACCATCCAATGAAACCTTGGAAACATGGCGCCTCTGGCCCGCGATGAACAGTGACAGAAAAAAAGCAAATTAGTGCCAAGCGAGTTGGTCCTGCCCATCATGGTAAAACAGACCATTTTTGTCCTAAAATGTGGTTTATGCCAGTTGTAATCCAAATGTAGACCTACAGTAGGTTTAGTCTTGATTTAAACATTTCTCGTCCTAAATCTGTTGTTATGATCTGCTCTAATTCAAGTTTGGTTATTGAATGGGTTTGTCTTTGCTTAGTCCTGTTTTTATGTGACAGAGCTATATTGTTATATCAGCGAAACAGTAGATTGTCGAATAATACCATTGTGAGTTGTTGGCAGATATTGGATATAAAACATAAAATTGTGGTGCAGTTTTGCCCCCAGACAATATTAAAAATGTTGCCTCCTGGAAAATATAATTGAATAGCTGTGCTCTATTGTAATGGCAATGCAGTATAACCTAAACCTTGAAACAACTCTTACCTCCAACTCTAATCATTTGGGTAGAAGAGTATGTCCCTTTGGGTAAGTCATGTCCTACAGAGAGAACGTGGGCACGCACTTATAACATATTAAAGAGCTAGGACGCCCTCACACACAAACACGTATTTTGATAAGAGCAGGACTATTATAACCAGCAGCCAAAACCTCTGCCTCAGCAGCCACATCTGTGAGTGGATTTGGCTGACCAAGCAAACTCCCGCACCATGCACAACATTATCACAGGATACCATCTGCAATCTGTTATTAACATTTACATTTACATTTATTTGGAGCACTCGTCCACCAATCCGAAGGTCAGCGGTTCAATTCCCATGAGGACCAAGTTCTGTTGTCATGTCCTAAGGCAAAACCCCACGAGGGAGGGGCCAATGGCGCAAATTGACAGCCTCTGTCACTCTGTGGCTACATTAGTAGCTTACCATCACAGAGTTTGAGTGAATAAATAATGACAACAATGTTCGACAATCCAGTAATATATATATATATATATGTATATATATATATAATTTATTTTTTTCTTTTGTATTAAATGAATTACTCCTCTGAAGAGCCACATTGAGAGTGCTTTGTGGAGATCAACTTTTCTACTGCAGCCGCTGCCTCTTCAGTCGAACCATTATAATGAACAGACTATCCTGCAAGGCCAAAGTACAATTGATATTTTACAGCTCACACTGAGTACAAAAAGTTCTCTGCAATGATTTGATATTTGCGGCTCTGAAGCTTTAATCTCTACATTTTCAGTGTGACCTTTGTGGCGCGGAGGCCACCTCTGTGCTGCAGCGAGGGGCTGTGCCAGTGAGCAGCACGCAGTGGAGGAGACGCTCTTATCACATCTAAGCAGAAAGCAGCCTGGCATGCCATTCCATCTGGGACTTCAGTCACCTCTGCTATCTGACAGCAAGTCTCACATAACAGACAATCAGAGCCACGATAAGGACACTGTTTTTAGTGAAAACAAATGATTTCTCATTGATGTAAGAGAACTGTGTTATTGTCACTGCGACTGGTGCCAAAAATGTTTCTTTTTCAGCTATTACCATCCTTACCCTCAAGTAAGATTTTAATAGAAGTACTTATAGGAAAAACAAAAGACTTTTAAGATATCTGGTCATTTTCACATGACCATAGATATTCAGATAGGGTCAGGCATTGTTTTATTGACACCGTATTATACTATCCTGAGCATATAACTCATCTATTTAACTTTAGCACTATAAACAGGTTGTTTATGTAATATTATATTATTGGCCATGAATGGATGAAATCCCCACACAACATGAGATCTCCATTTACTTTTATTAACAAATGTGCTGCTTACAGCATATACAGCACAGGTTGGCTGTCTTGCACTGATAATTTATGGCTACAAACATCTGGCGGTGCTTTGCTATTCACTTTTGCAGCTCACCGATGCACAAATGAGCAGTATATAATCAAAATGATCCAGCTATACATGGAAATGAAATGACCCTTCCGCTGGGGCCTATAAATCAGCCTTTATTGGACTGGAAGCTGCAGTGTCATCAATATACGATAAAACCTCCATCCGATACAATGGACCTCCTGCAAAAGACTGCTGCTTCTCCAATAAGCTCCTCGTCCAGTTGGTGTTTTGTGCGCCTCCAGATAAATCCATACAACATATAAGTTCTCCAGAGCTCATTATACTAAAAAGCTATCTTAATTGAACATTCACCTTTGTTATAAAACAGCCAACACTGCCAAACAATATAAAACAATGGGAAAATTGTTCCGCAGCAATCAGCTGAAGCAGTGAGCTAATGAGAATGGGCTTAAAACAACAGTTAAATGAAAACCTAACTTCCTCATTCCGATTATTGTTACATTTAACAGGGGGCACTACTTACCAATATGTAGAAATGTTTCTGCTTTACCTCCAAAAAGTTTTGAGCAGAGAAAAATACATTTATGAATAAAGCCATTTAGTGGGAAATTGTGGTTATAAACAGAAGTACTTTTAGGACACAGTATGATTGCAAATTAAGAATGTATTTGATTTGCAGGAATAAAAATATAAAATCTGAATTTTTCAAAGCACATTGATACGTATAACATTGACTGTGCCTCCATTTACTATAGCACACTAAAGGGAAGCTAAAAAATGATATATTTTCTAATTCACAGTTGAGTTGAATACGGAATATAGCTACCTGAGGTGAAATATGAGTCTTGAATATTTATCAGGTAAAAAGTTGAGTTTCCATAAGTCATTTGGGAGTTACTGTATCGCTCACAAAGTCTAATAGTATGAGGTTTTGATGCCAGATACACTCTCTGTGAGCTAATGACTTTTCCTGTTTAAAATATTTTTATTACTTGAGATTCTAACTTCCGGATAAATCAACTTTATATTTTGAAATGGCGGCGGTCCTTGACACTCCGTTTATTTGTTGCTCTGTGCAGTTTTGCATAGATTTAAATTCATGCATTGCTGATTACTGCTCATATTTCCAAGCGTGCATATTTACTGTTCTGTCCCTGCGGTGACACTGAAAGAGAGTCTTGCTCCAGACAGACTCCTTCTCTGTGACAGCTCGCGGGGTAGAGGAGGAGCAATTAGTGTCACCTGAAAGCATTCCTCATGGGATGGCTGGGTCCCACCAAAACTCATTTCAGCAAAGCCCTGACACCCTAAAAAGCTCATCAAGATCAAACTGGCCTTCTTTATGTCCCGCCTCACTCCCCCAGGGCACGACGTGATGAAGGCTTCCCTCTGCCTCATCTCCAGTTGATTAAAGGCACCGAGCCGCCGTGGCCTCCATTATTCAGCCACAGCCTCAGTATCTCAGAAACATTGTGCTCTGCTGTTTCACGCTGCACAGGCCTGGATGGACCAAAACACATGCATTACACAACACATTCATTTATCTCACTTTTGCTCTATGTCAGCTACTATGGGCCGGAAGCACATTACATAACTTGCAATTGAATCAAATTCAAAGGAACATTTCAACCTTTTTGAGGTACTTTTTGAAACTAAATGATGAATTCTTATGTCCTGAATCATGCTGATAGGCCACGCAAAGTTATATGGCATTTAACCAGTGATCTAATAGTAAACATTAAAAGGGTTATGATTTTCATGTAATAAAGTAAAAATAGTTTTGCCCTATAACAGATATATTGAAAAACAGCTTTTGGGGTCAAGATAAGAATCCAGTGTGCTGTCTGCATCTAATTATAAAGCATTTTTATAGGCCGCGAAGCAGGAAGTCACGCTGGTGCTCTGTTAGCATACAAAAATTGCTTAGGCCTATAAGTTAATTGCGGTGAATAGTTGGAATGCTAGGAACGTGCTAACAAAGTAAGTTTGGACCGCAGTTTAAAACAAACGTTCTGTTTTTCATATTTGTAAGACAGTAAAGATCAAATACAGCTACTTTAAATAACCAGTCAAAGTTTATGAAAATAATGGGGCATTTGTCTAAAAAGGTGCTTTCTTGCATTATTCATTCACCCCCCATTGCCCACACTTGGTGGTGGTAAGCTACTTCTTTAGCGTACTTATAAGTCTTTTTATAGTGGCTTGAAGCCAAAAGAAATATTCAAGGTTAGAAATCACAAATGTATTGCAAATAATAAGCAGCCGGAAATTAAATTTACTACCTGGCTCAGTGGTAAATGTATTCAGAAATTGCAAATAAAACTAAAGGAGCCCAAGCTGAGTTTTGGGTCGGATTTTTGTTATTGGTCACTGAACACCAACAAAACACATCTAATCCCCTCTCCTAGCATTCAGGACGGGTCAATGCCATGTGCGTTTGGCTTCTTTTGTGAGAAACGGTGGAATTAAAATGAGAGCATCTGGATCAATAGAGTAATTGAGGCAGCGTTGAGAGGAGACTACGTGTCAAGTATTGGCCCAGCTTATTAACATGCTTATTGACTGGAGACAGAGGAGCTCGGTCACACAGGCAACGTCAGAAGACCGATCCTGAACCTGGGAGTCAAGGTAAGCTAAATTGTTGGTATCCTTTTAGAGCACCATTCATCCAATAGAGCATTTCACTGATCTGTTCTACGAGAGTCCAATCTCCTCTCGTACAGCTCATTATAGTGTCAACTTGTGGCTCATTATTACCAATAGTCTTTAAGGGAGTGCAAAGCCTCGGCTGGAGAGGTGAACTCACACAGTACAAAATCATGCACTTTTGGGAGTACACAACACAACACAACAGGCTTTTATCTTTGAAAAGTATGGATTGACCCATACTGAGCCACAATTTAAAGGGGCAGAAATGTACTGATAGAAGTACTTCCGTCATCAAAGCATTGCCCATAATTAGGGATGTCAAAATTATTAGGTAATTGATAATCGTGATTATTCACGTCACACACATTAAGTGTGACTATTATTAAACAATATTAAGTGTTTATAATTCAACCTATAGTTAAAAAAAAAACAAGCATCTAAATGTAAAATACTTTTTGATCTGCCCGTTTGTGTTACTTTATTTTAATTCAGAAAGTAATTGTGACGTAAGGTTTAAACAACAAGGTGCTCCGTTTTAACGCATCAACGCAAGTCTATAGCTTAGGCTTCACTGCATGCTATTCCGTCCTACGCACACGTAAAATCACCCTTCTTTGGACGCGTTTTTATTAGCCAGCATCAAACGCTAATGGGATTTTCCCCACTGTCCATACATTACGTGGGTAGGGAGAAGCACGTCATGCGCGCATAGATTTCAGAAAATAGAATCCAACCTTATTTTTTATGCCTGTACATAGGAAGCAAATGTTTGTTGTAGTATTGTGCACAAACCATCAGCATCACATATTCCTGGGGCAGTTATAGATCGTTTGAAATAGCCCAGGTTCAGAAAGGCAGTAAATGTATGCTTTCAAATTTGAAAACCTTGTGTTTGCCATGCTCAGTACAGACGCTCAATACAAGCATATTTATGTGTCTATTTTCATGGTGGACCTGCGACAAGTGTCTAAACGTGCACAGACACGTTTTATTGGCTTTCCCATGAAAAAACACAGAGCCAGCGCAGTTCACACCGCGGCATCAAGGCGTGGAGTTGATATTCAAAATCGACCATTATGTGGACGTTTGTCCAGTCCAAAGCATCTGCTTTCAAATACGTCCAAGGAACGGACTTGTACGCCGCGGCCTGAACACAGCATCAGGGTGCATTCACAATGCACTTTTGATATCGAATCAGGATTTTTTTTTCCTGGCTGGCTTGGTTTGTTTTGGTAATATTGAATGCGCAATCAAACTCTGATCCGGACCAAAGAAGCGAACTCTGGTCCGGTTGGAGAGGTCGGTCACTGAGACACATGAGGCTCATAGGCACATAACACTTAAGCTGGGGAAAAGTGGCCTATATTCAGCCGGTATTAAGCTGTGCAGGTAAATGTGATGATATCAAACCTTTAAGAGCCTGTGTTTATATATATAACACAAAGCTCCAAGTTGTTTACCATGGTCCCACAAACTGCAATAGCCAATTGGTGAATATAAAAACTTCCGTTAACTAACAGTTTGTGTCCATTTGCTTTTCAAGGGATCAGTTATCTCAATTCAAATTGAAGCTAATCCATCAGTAGCTGATTTGTTTACCCGTTGCTATGGTGATGGCAACAGCGTAATGAACAGAAAAGAACTACGTGTGGGGTTATTCAAAATTAACGCACTCCAGTTAGCGTTAGAATTCTCATTTTATTTGTATTTATTGAACTTCAATATTAAGCAAAAATTGATTTTTGATTCACACGCGTTCGTGTTTAGCTGTGCCTGGATGATCGCAAACCTATCTGGGGTGCACCTCGTTCAGATCTATGTTGATAAGCTGCACAGGCCTTGCTTATCCCAAATGCGCCTATTACCTAACCAAGAAGGGAATTGGACAGGGGGAAAAGGGTCCTCAAAGTGCTGCCCTCTGAATCTCCTTCCTACAATGCTTTGCAGAATAGTCATTGGAGTTGGAATGAGCCACATCTGGCAATTTTTCCCTTGAAATGAATCTATGGAGGAATACATTATTTTTGAGGAAATATATAGAAAATGATCTGAGAGCGAAAGAGAGGATGCTAAAGTAAGGAGGTCCTGAAGTCACCGGGGCAGCTCAGGAAGCCGAGGAGGCAGACAAATCAGAGCAGGACAGATGGCCTGGGAAGAGCTGATAGCTAGCTAACCCATCGGATTTATTTGATCAAATAAATAAAAAAACTCCGAAACAGATTTTAAGCACTTTAATGCCACAGCCCAGTTCTTGAAAACCTCCATCTGTCCTCTACTAAAACCTTATTTCAAAACGACAGTGGAGGGAGGGAAAAGGATTTAGGGTAAGAAATTAGACACTCGCACTGTGTCAGTCAAAAGTCTGGTTTTCAAGATTGCTTCAAAAATCTGTGGAAAGCGACAAGATACACAGCTTTCAAGTAATTTGCTCAGAGAGGGGAAAGCATTTGAAAATATTTTGGAATGAAAAAGTACATTTATGATATGTGTAAGTTTTGGCTTCGCTGAAATTGGCAACACATTTTAGAAACAATTGTGAACCAGCATTTTGTTCAGTATGCTGGATGATTAGCCACATGATCATGGCAAATGTTTGAGTACATTTATAAACTTTTCTAATTTGAAGGAGACACATTTTCTTTTTTTTGGTATAGTACTGAACGAAAACATAAATAGATCATCAATTTACATTTTGCCTCCTAATACAGAGATCATGGGTTCCAGCTACCCATGATCTCTCTGGATGGAGTCTGCATGTCCTTCCTGTGTTAACGTGTGTGTTAGGTAAATTGACAACTGTAAATTGCCCCCAGTGAATGAATGTGTTGTCTGTGTGTTTATGTCTCTGTGTTAACTCTGCAACGAGCTGGCCCCTGTCCAGGGTGTACGGGCCCAAAGTAATTGGGATAGGATCCAGTCACTTGCGACCCCTAATGGGAACAAGCAGTAGAAAAATTACTTCCTGTTCAAAACTGCCTAGTGACGTTTCATCGCAGCAAGCAGCAGATTGTCATTTGCATGTTTTTATTTTTGAGAAGTGGGTACATAGCATTTTAGAACCCTACATGTATCATTTGTAGTCTTAATTTTTCAAATAATCACAATCAGTACAGGGAAATGGGCGGGGATATGGTTTGTTATAAACAGTAATTTTCTGAGCACTCGAGCCGCATTTACCAAACAATACAGGATTACTCAAACATCAGACTACAGACGAAACATCAAAATACAGCGTTGAGTAAGATAATGATGAGCAAACACTAGTAACGAGGTTATAAGCTCATTAAAGTTGATTTTGTATAAAAGACAGCAATTTAAAGTTTAAAATTATTTATTTAGTTATTTTACATTTATTGCAAATTCTTTAAATAGCTTGAGCTATTTCACCAATGAGTGGAAACGCATCCAGAATCAGCAGATGGGGCGCCGCATTAAATGTTGGTCGGTGGCAGTAAATTCTCACAATAGATATTTTACTTTACTGCCTCAAGCTGCTGCAGAGCATGGAAAGGCGTACAGACGAAAATCCCCAAAAGGTCTAGCTCATTTATCACTTGGCGCCAGTTGATATATTTTTAAATGTTGATGACTCACTAGTGGAAATGACAGAAAATATCTAGCATTATGTTTTATATCACACAACTTGCGTATTATTAGTCAACGTATCTGCCCTTGAGAGCTTTTCCTTTTTCCTCCTCCCCTTCACTCTCAAACTCATGGCCTGTCTACTGTAATGATGACTCCGTTCTATTATAGAGGCTGGCTGCCAAAACAAGTACATGTTCTTCAAGCGTCACGTCCCTCCCACAGCTCCACAGCTCCTCGAGTGTGGAGAACAAGCCTTTTCTTCGGGTTAATACTTGGCACTTTCAGAATATCACAGAGAATGTCAAGAAGAATAAAGCTTTCGGGTCTGTAAAATTTTACTTCAATATAAAAAATACATTCATTTAATAAACTGATAGAAATCCTCCTATAGCTTTCCATAGCGGCATTACATTATGTTCTGATGCAGATCTGTACTAATACTACATTTCAGTCTATAATTTATACATAGACATACACATAAAGTGCATGTAACTCACTGAAATCACTGTAACCACACAATGCTAATGGAGGGTTTATGAGAGTTTATATTTGAGCTAATAAGCTAATAAGAACTAATGTGCATGTGTGTTTGTATGTGTATGCGGACGATACATAAGGTCTGTTTTTTTCTGAATGTTTTTTTGTTTTTACAGCATAGTGCAATTAAGTCAAACTTCTCCTTCTCACAACAAATCTGTAACTACTGTAAAACAAACGTGAAAGTAATACCTTCTGTAATAAACTCAAAATAAAGCCAATCAATCCAAATCAATCACTCAATGTCTACAATTGGACATCTGGTAGAGTGTCCACCACCTCCTTCTCTATATGAATGTGTTATTGTTTTCTCTGGAATGTTCCACAGCATGGCATAAAGATACACAGAGACAAGCAGGTGACAAATTACAGGTCAGATTGGTGGAGAAGCGACCCCGCTCACAAACAGAATGCATTATTTTTGGGGGGGATTCTGACACCTGTACTTGAATAAATAAGGACAGAAATATTTAATGCCATACAGTGCCAGACAAAGCAATGCCATACCCATGGAGACGGACACCCCACCAGAAAAGCTAGTACACTTTTAAAGTTACAGATGTTTGCAAACAGCATATCAAATCTTGTTATGTTTAATGTTTATTTATGTTCTGATGTTCTAAAAAACATGCAATTCTTACTTTAGTTCAGCAGTTCATGGATGTGTTTAAAATGTAAACCTTGAGAAGAATCCTTGCAAATCATGTCATAATTTTTTTCAAAGTTGTTCAGTGTGTGCCGCATTTCATTTGAAAGCTAATAATGATATAATACCAATATACCTATTAATATAACTATTAGCTCTCACTTTGTTGAATGCTGTGTTGGGGTCACAGATTACCGAACAGTTTCAAAACTATTATGGAACGAGGTCAGTCAGACTAAGGTTCTGCTTAAGAAGGAGAGACACTTGAAACTGGGCAACAAACAGGGGGAGATCAAAAGAGGAAAACTGTCCCTGTTTCATAATAACTTGAGCTTTATATCGCTGGTTGAGATCTTCCGTCTTTCAACTATTCCTTCGACCTGAAAACTCAAGTGAGACGCTGCTTCAAACACTGCTGATGAGACGCTTTGATTGACTACAGTCTGCTGACAGTTTATGTGTTGGACAGATACAAACTCCTCTGTCGTTTGTATCACTCAATTTGGTCTCTCCGCATGGCTTTGAATACGGGCTTATTGACAAAAATAAAACATTTGTGTAGTTTTTATTGACTTATTTTTGTCAAATTTACAAGTAAATAACAAACATCTGTGAAAAGTGAATGCATCTAGGAGCATTTGTGGTTAAAAGTGGTTTGAAATATCGTTAAGTTTCTCAAAGAGAGCACCCAGAGAAAAATACACTCTCAAATATATACTCTGTCAAGACTTATCTTAGTCCTCCAGAGGCAGCAAGACAAAGCTCACACATTTTGAAAGTCTCCAATGGTAAATGAGGCGTTTGAGGAATTGCAAAGGCCGGGGAACACACATATCAGCACACACAAAACCTGACAGTTACGTTTTATAACCTTTTTGTGAAAGAACTTGATGGGTAAGCAGTCAGCCTGAAAATGTCCCCTGTCCACCCACATCAACTGAGATGCATGTACGTGAAAATGAAACTATGTATCTAATATTTTCTATTTCGAATATCACCCTATGACATTTTAGAATGACCTTACACGTTAGTTACTTATAGCATTGACAGCTATCAACATCTTTCAATCATCTATAGTTTGTTCTCATACGTGTATGTGTCTCTGGAGACTCTTTGAGCGGGTTTGAGCCTGGGGCGTGACACATTAGAGACATATTTATTGCGTGCATCTATAGAGAGCCCTTAAATTGGGGAATTTCTAATTTTGGTCCATAGCGGACTTAAGACTTTTGGTCTCACCTGAACCTCGATGCCGTATCCCAAGTAGACAGTCACAAAGTAGTTGCACTCCACTCCAGGGTCAAGCGTCTGCCGGATTTCGATATTACCCTCGGGGTCAGTGAAATTCATACTGCATGCTTCTGTAGGAGACAGTTAAGATATGAGTTATTCCCTTTTTCCCGGACCAGTGATCTCTCTGACAGCCCACCTGTGTCTCTGTGGACGTCTAAACCTCTAACTATCTCTGCACACTCCCTGTCTGACGCAGCTCGTCTGGGGCCTGCAGCCCTCCATGGCCCAGTGGAGAGGGCGGCCGAGATGCATCGGGGGAAATGTGATTGTTTTTGACACTTATCCCGAGTGGAGAGATAAATAGTTGGTGTGGGGCAGCTGAAATGAACACAAGTCTAACAATGACCTGCTTTTTCATGTTAGAGACTCCCAGGGGTGGGGGCGTGGAAGTTTTTGACTGGCTCAGTTTGGGTGAAAAATAACAGGTGCTGAAATAAAACCGAAAAGTCTGGAACAACACAAATATAGTTACAATTTCTGACATATTCATAGCATAGCATCAGGCTGGGCAGCTGCACATGGGACTCTAAACCTTTAGAGGACATCTGTGTGTAAATTCTGATATCTTTGCTCAACCAATGTAAGATATTGAAGTATACAGAGCTGTGTTCACATGATGTAAACTGCTTTAGGGATCAAAATGAGTTGTGAACTTCAACCCCACATTAAATTCAACATATTTATGCATGCTCGTTTTGATATATTTTGCTTCATATATTTTGCTTCATCATTCTGATTCTGATTCTGAAACGTGTATACTCTAACTAACCAACAAACAACACACTAACATTTTAAAAGAGATTATGCGTGAAACATAATGCTTTTATTCAAATAATACACACTCAATCCAACTCCCTGTTCAAAAGCCTCAGTGAAATAAAATTGGACTGCTGTATCTTTGAAAATGAGATGAAAAGCCTTGTGCTTACCAGATGTTTGCATGGTGGTGATAGTGGTAGCTGTGGACTTCACAAGGCCACTTCCCGAGCTGGCCGCTGAAGTGAAATCATCAGTGCTGCTTTTATTTTTATTCTCTCTCCCTTCTGCTTTTTCCATCCGTGTTGAGGATGACGTGGTGTTAGCTTCTGGACTATTTCTTTGTGGATTGTTTTTATTGTTCTCGCTTCGAGGTGTAACTTGTGTTGTCAGAGCACCTGTGGTTGGGGCTAGATTTCTTGCCCTGTCCACTGTAGGTTTATTTTCTTGCAGAGATAAAGGTGGCCTGGGCGTGGAAGGGGCAAAAGTTGTAAGGGGCGAGGTCGCGGCTGGGGTGGCTTTCGTGGCAATGTCCGAAAACGGTGGGGCGTCTTCATGGGGTACACGCTGGGTAGCAGAGTCGTGTAAATCTGATGCATGTAAGACACTGGGCATCGTGGGGTATGCCGCCACCGAGCCGTCCCTCCTAAAGTAATGCTGGTCTCCCTGGAAATCTCTGGTGAGGAGCTGTTCGTGGAGGAGCATGCCCCTCAGGACGGGCTGGTGGTTGGGGATGTGTTCCGGGGGCGCCGTGGTGACCGGGTGCACCTCACTCTCTCTGTCCTCGGTGGGCGTGTGCGTGAAGTAGTCCCTGTGAGCCTCTGGTGTTCTCCTCTCGCCTGTAAGTACAAAGACAATACAGTTGAGTTAGGATTTATGTAAATGTAGGGAGCCATTGCCAAAAAAAAACAAAACATTTATGACACATTTGAGTTAATTTGACATGTAGCGGTAGATTGTAAAAGTCTCAGTCACAGAGAATTTCTACAGAGTTCTGTCAAATCTGTAAGGTTGATCAACCGTTTCATCCCCTCCACCATGGCACTTTTGTGTTGTTGTAAATCAGTAAATGTTGTGTTTTACCCCAAAGATTATCTTATAAAACACCATTTTGTGACAAAAATGGAATTGCTGCGCGCTGTCCACAGCTAAAAATAAGGTATTTTATGTCTTGTTAACCCGGAAATAAAAGCTGAAAGCAGCACTCTGGTGCTTGGGTGGTTGATTTTAAAGCAGTGCAAGAACCTGAAAATAAATGCATGTGAATATTAATGAATTGCCAGCGGTTTTGCAAAAGCTAGGGAGTTACTCAGATTTAAAAACCTACTTCCGGTTTTGTGAGGTGAAAATCTAAATAATATACCTTTAGTTATGTTCTTGTTTGCTTTGTTTGTTTGTGATGACGGCTCTATTTCAATGCTCTACGAAAACAACTTCCACCAAATTGTTTTTGTGGCCAATGATAAAAATTCTTACTCAGGAACTACTCGAGTCAGTATGCAGTGTTCTTTGCATTGTTTGTTGCATTGGAGTACATTCACTAGCACATATTTTGGATGGCTTATTTCTCTATTGTATATCTCATTGCTGCCTGCTGTCACTCAACATGGCAAGGTTATCCCAAAGTCACGTTATAATGTATGTGCGTTGTGCAGCATGAACCCAAATTGGTTTAAAAACTGCATTTTCACAACAAATAATATTTGGACAACACGAGCATCAGTTATTTTTCAGAAGCCATTTACAGTCTGTAATAATAGTCAGAAACTGAAAATCACATCTGTTGGACAAATCAGTCTGACAAAGAACTTCATTTTCCAACAAGCGATAATGAGCTGTACTTTTTCGTCAACATCAGTTCTACTTTTGAAAATAACACAATACAAATACAATCTCAGCAGTTGTCCAAATCTCACTGTCCTCCACCTGTCAATTTTGTAAAACAATTCGGTAAAGTCAAGGATATTTGGAATTGGCTTGCCTCCAACAATTCTCTGAAGTCCTACATCAAAAACATGTTGCTATAATTCAGCCATCATCCATTGGCGTACAGAAGATACAAGATTGGTTATAGTGGAGTGTTAGATCAGATTCACTTTTGCTTATTTCTTTAGATCAGACAGAATTGGTTCAAAAAGATTCTCCTAACTTTGGCATGCAACATTTGAGATGATTAAAAAGCAGAAATCCGTCCCTCCCCTTTAGCAGAAACTTCCCAGCCACTAAGTTTCAAAGACAAAAGCTCAACGCTCACGTGCAGTGTGTCTTTTTGACAGTATCATTTAAGAATCATCAAGTATGACCACAGATAATCTACAGGAACAATGCTTAATGAGGGGAGAGGCTGGGCTCCTGTGTAATTTTCCCTCACATCTACTGTTGCTATTTTAATAGGCTCACTTGTTAGCGATGTTAGAATCTTTGGGGAAGGTAGAACAGATGGTATAAGGAGAGGGGCTTTAATAAGTAACAAACATGGGCTGTCATTATCACGTAAGCAAAGGAAATGTATAGAACATTTTATAGGAATTTATAGATCAAACATGAATATATTCTGATCTGGAATGTGGTTATCCAACGTAGTTCAGTACAATGCATTGTAAGAGTGCAGTCCAGAGCCCATTAGAACTGAAAGGAGCAGGGGATGTGCCTGTGGAGATGCTTGCAGAGGCTTGCAATTTTATTATGAAAGGCTATTTCACAATCACATGCTGCAGGCAGTGTAACCTCCGAGTGCAACAACATTGTAGGATGAAGTGGTGTAAAGGGGCTTTTCATGTTTGTACTGCCATGGAAAATATGTGTGATGTGCACATGTACAGTGAGAAACAATCCAAACACCCAAGGAGATTGTTGTCACAGTTTAGTGTGTGTATGTGTGTGTGTGTGTGTGTGTGTGTGTGTGTGTGTGTGTGTGTGTGTGTATGTATGTATATATATATATATATATATATATATATATACACACACACACACACACACACACATATATATATACATATATGTATATATTTTTTTTTTGTTCAGTTAATGTGCAGATTATACACAAGTCTGTAAATGTCTTTATGGAAATTAAAATATGACAACAATGTAATTGTCAATGTATAATATTTAAATATTTATTAAGTTTTTTCATATTTATTTTTTGAATTAAACCTTTGTAAGATTACATTGCAAGTTTTTTAATTTAAAATGAACTCTTTTTTAAAACTTTTTATAATGGACTAGCTACTTGATATTCTAATTTTACATACTTTAAAAACAATTATATCAATATTATCTACTTTTATTCAAGCTCAAATGTAATACAAACCACTAGTTCCTATAGAGAGGATGCATGTATCGGACTACTGGGCTACATTCAGTGATTTTGAAGCTTTTCCTATTCAAATAAACCAAATAGATATAATAAAAAATACATGAAAATAATAAAATATTCCTTCAGTCATTATGTCAATTGATTCAGCACCCAATTATATTATGTACACAATTTAACAACTTTGCTGCTGCTTAAAAACTGCAGTGAAGAATAATAGTGTTTTCTTCTGTGGGTTTATCCATAATAGGATTCGAAAAGATCTCTGTCGTTTGCTCCTAAAATCCACTGTATTATGTTCTTATCCTCGGAAAACAATTTTGTAGCCTAATGATAGCTCTCAGGTCAGACTTTTCATATTTACCTTATTATGCTCTACATTTTCTTTAGGCCCGCTGCTTAATAAAACCTCAAAGATTTTCTGTCCCATCGCTGCAAATCCTTAAATAATTGGGTGCAAACATGAGCAAATGCGCGCTCCTTTTGTGTGTGCTGGCCTTTGATGGGGCAGGTGTCTTTGAATGTGATCAAATATTAGAAGTCTGGCTGCGACTTCCATACCATAAGATATCTACAAAGATTTGTTTCTTTTTTTTAAAGTTTTAGTGGGAGCATAGTGCCTTTACTTTTTCAGGTGAATTTTCCCAGCTTATCTCCTTTTTGCAAACCCACACAACGTACGATTTAAATCTAGAACAAAGCTTCAATATGGTCCTTGAAATAGTCTAGTTTACAGATGTGATAAATATTGACAAAATCGACCGGTTGAGAATAATCTTCGTCTGGTTGCGTTGGCGTACACATGTTGACATGAAACAATGGCATCTGTTTTGACACGTTAATTAGCTTGCATTCTGGGTGACAGGTTGTCTTAATGAGGCAGAAAAGCTGCCAGCACACTTTTGAGACTTGGAGATGAAAGGATGTGGTTGACACAGGGAAAGAATGACGGGAGATTCTCCGGCGACGGCTTCTATTAGCTCCAGTTATTCAGCGGGATAAAGGAGGAGGAAAAGCCCTGAGGTGCAAGTCAAAAGATTTATTTGAGATGTTCTGTAGAGAAGGGCTTAATGTGAATGAAATAAAAAGAGCTCTATTGTTTTGGGTTGAGTAATTTCTCTCTCTTACAAACCCACTTCAATTCATAACGTTTAACAACCCATCGCAAGAAATACTGGACAGCATTAATTTAGTGTGCATCCGGTATCAATCTGTAGAATCCTTATAGCTTTTAATCCATGCAGCTACTGGAGCCAACAGCATTGTCCAAATGTACAAGTCAAACTTGAACATGCACGAAGAATGGAGGGAGTTGCAGTGCATAGCCTAAATTAAATCTATGACTTTGGTGCTTAGACCCGACGAAATAAGAGATAAGGTAAAATAGCAGTTTGAATTCTGGTCTGAATGCTTGTCATACTTCTTCATGTAAGAACTATTTCAGAATCAGAATCAGAAAGAGTTTATTGCCATTGTCAATGAACAAAATTCACAACATAGGAACTTGTCTCGGCCTTAAGGTGCAACATAAAACACTGAGCAGTAATAAAACAACATATATTCAATCAAAAAGGCATGCATTAAGAAACAATTTAAAATTACTATACAATAAAAATAAAAATAGGCATTTCTATGTACACAAGAGTTATTTGTGTGTGGAAGTTTTTGCAGTCAACTTTACTGCGGGTTTTTTTCCGAGTCAAATTGATTCACCATGTATATATACAAATAAACATAACAAAACAATCCATTATGAATGAGTTTCTTTAAATTGGGTCATAGGGAGGGTGCTCCTTTAATTGGACATTGCCGTTAAAGCCAGTGTTTGTACT
Organism: Chaenogobius annularis; assembly: GCA_015082035.1. NCBI lineage: Eukaryota > Metazoa > Chordata > Actinopteri > Gobiiformes > Gobiidae > Chaenogobius > Chaenogobius annularis. The sequence goes on from BJKM01000005.1 coordinate 1,083,232, forward strand.
CGTTAAATTTCTTCACGATTTACTGAATTAAATAACACTTACTTATTCTGCAGCCACCAGCTGATTTGGGCGTATTGATTTAATGCACTCTTTCTTGCATATGAAAGAGCTTGTTAAGTCGGTTCGCCTGAGGGCAAACGCTCGCTCTGGAAAACTGACTTTGTCTTTATTGATTCTGTAAGGATTTCTGCAGCAGGAAGCATACATTTTGATAACAAATATTCTCTGAATGAGGGTAAAAACAAAAACCCACTATCAGAACCGCCTCATAAAAGATTGAAATAGAGGGACAATAATGCTGATACAGGACAATTGTATAGCGTTATACCCACTGATAAAAGTTTGATCAGGAAAAAAAATGAGTAAACAATTTTGCTACAAAGCTTGTGGTGGGCTGACAGAATTGACATGTGCTTCTACACTTTACTGGCAGAAGCAACAACACCCTATTTATCTTCCTGGGCGACATGAGCAATTCAAAGACCTTTTGATGTTCTGAGATGGAGCAGAAACGCTTCCTTGTAGCCTTATTCTGTCACAACAAGAAGAGCCAAAGCTGTGTTTTAAAAGCACGCTAAGCATAGTTGACACATCTCACTACCAGGGAAAATGAAGAATGTATCGGGAGGGCTTCACTGCAGGTAGAAAACGCCTCTTTACAACAGGAGAATACTTACATGAAAAGAAAACTTGGATTATATGCACAAAATGTTAAAGCTTTCACAGTAAACTCTGAAGAAAACAGAATTCCCAGACTTCATACTTGTTTAGATTGCTACATCCAAATATATGTGGCTTCTTAAGAGAACTGCTCCTGGTTAAGTATTGTAAATTGTGCACCACCCATCTCATTAAATAAATCATCTTTTAAAAAAAAAGTGCTTGTTTATAGCTGCTGCCTCTCTCATCTCAGTAATTTGTATGCAATATTTTCTCACTGAAATGCTGTTTATAAAGACATATATACAGTACCTCCAAATAAAGGTACCACGCATATTTCTTTGTGTCTTTATTTGTTGGTCAGCTCCAGAGCAGCTGGACTTGAGTCTGAATATTGAGTGGAAGTGTGGAGTGAGCGCGGAGAACTAGGTTAGTTTCTCATAGAGCGATCGATGCAGGATCAATGCATACAGGTTGGAGACCTCACTGCAGTGATTACAGAGAAGCTGCTAGTGCTACCACACCACTATCATTTCACCAGCTTAATTGGTTGTTTACAGTTGAAGCTGCACAGACTGGAGCCCAAACACTGAATCCAATGTTGTGTTCAACGTTTTTATTTTCGTTTTTTGTTCATATTTATTTAGATATGGATTGATGATTAAAGGCAAGGACATACAGTAGTGGCATTCACTACTACATAAAGAGGGCTACAAGCTGAACTCAAAGCTCACTCACATTTATAATTAGAAAAAGTACAAATGCATATCCAATCATTTATTTAACAAGCTTTCTTCAGAGTACAATTACCACTTGCTGATTGGACGACTTTTCATCTTTACTCTGCACAGTGGCAGCAGCAATTATGTTTAAAGACAATGGACCCCTCATAATAGTGCGTATGACTTTGGTGTAGGCTATAATATGGGGAAAGCGATGGGTAAAACCTCTCTCATGTGGTTGTGACAAAAATGTTTTGTTGTATTTTTTAATTTCTATTGTATATGCAACACAAACAAAGGCAAGGCAAGTTTATTTGTAAAGCACAATTCGTACGTAAGGCAATTCAAAGTGCTATAGGAAAAAAAATGCATTAAAATCACAGACATTTCTATTCATCCAATTTAACAATTTTGCTGACATGGCTCATACATTTTGTCCATGCTTAGTGATCCGCCAGATGGAAAACCAAGTCTATTGGACCACACTGGCAGACACTCCAGACACTCTTTCACCATATTTATTTGACATTGCCAGTGTAACAGATGTCTCCGAGATGGGCACATCGTTTTTAGATTGATTCTTTCCCATGTTTGACCGTCCCTGGACGTCAGCACTCTATCTGCCTCTGCACACGTCTGTACAGAGCGTCTTCCCCCTCCCTAGATTTAGATTTCGCTAAACTAATTGTCCCAGACAAAGCACAACCAAAGCTTTTAGTGTTAAAACTCTCTTAATCAGTGGGTAGGTGTGCCACTTTGCTATGGCCTTAGTGCCGACCCAGCGTGTGTTCTAAGTAGTAGTTTTAGAATTGTAAAGAATGTCTCTAAAGAAAGACCTTTTAATTTAAATAATTTTAAAGGTGCCATTTTCAGGCTATCCGTTAAATAGTTCAAGACATAAAAGAGAAGAGTGCAAAGAAAATCATTTCAGTCATATGCACAGCCAAACAAAACAGTTTTTAGCTTAGATTTGAACATTGCTGTTCTGCCGGGTGGTCGAGTGGTTATGGCACAGCACATGTATGCCAGGCTCCAAGTGCAGCTGACTGCTGTGTTGTGAGTTTGATTCCCGACATTTACTGCATGTCCTCCCTTCTCTCTCTCATCCCCCATTTCACACTTTCCTGTCAATAAAGCCTAAGGGCACAAAATATCTTTAAAAAAAAGAAAAAGATTTGAACATTGCCAGAGTAGCGGCCTGTCTCACATCCTCAGGAAGACTGTTCCAGATTTTAGCTGCATAAAACTGAAACGCAGATTCCCCATGTTTAGTCCTGACTCTGCTTTGCTACTCTCAGTCCAATATTTCTGAACAATCTCAAAACACAGGGTAATGGTGGATCACTTGCCAACCACAGTTTCTCCAGCAACAAATATTTTCATGCGGGCGCTTTGCCATTGCATTATAAAAACATGGGTCGTTTTTCCAATAGAATTCTTTCCCAACATGGCATTTTGTGGTCCTCCACTGAGATGTATACAACAAACATACTTTTAAGCACCATTTTGAGCACCATTAAACAAAAATGTCTACCCCAAAATAATTGTCTTAAAATGTAATGAATAAACTCTAATTAAAAACAACATAACAAATGCCAGCAAAACACATCCACCTCTGGGTTGCGGTAATTACTGTGATGTTTTTGATTTTCCCGAGTCATAGTCCTGTGTATGCTGAGAGAGACTCCTGGAACAAAAAAATTACTCAACTTCCATTAACACCTGCTTGTGTGGCGAAAAGCTCATTTTGAACTAGTTTATTTATTAGGGTCATTCTCTGTTACTAAACTAGAAATATGACCATGTTGACAAAAATTAACATGTCGCCCACAGCAGGTAATGGCATATTTTCTATTTATAGTTGGGAAATTACACCTCGCAGCCAGCCAATTTAGATTTATTGTGGCAGAGGGATGCATTTGAGGTAAATAATGCACTGTGGACTGTCAGAACAATGTGATGTTGATTTGTTGCTGGATAGATGCCACGCAATTGTACAATTTTGACTGAAACTGAAGGAACTTGTGAGCAAACCACAAGTGACCTCAAACAGCGGTGTTTTAATATGCAATGGTGCTTTATTACAGGTCCAATGCATAAATTACAAGTGGTAATTGCAATGGCACCTACTTTACTGTTATCGGCTGAGTGGCGACATGAAGACAATAAAAAAGCATTTATTACCCACTGGAAAATTAGTTTGAATGCACATTACAACACTTTCAGGGTGTGTTAGTGACGCAAATTAAAAACCCCTGGCATTTCATTCATAAATAGTTTATGTTCGATTGAGGCGGCCGTTAAAACGCTCTCATTACTAATTAAATGTGTCTAATAAATTAAGCTCTGTAATTATTTGAACATAACCTTTGCATTAACAGTACAAGCTTCTATTTAGCCATTTAGAAATACCAAAGCTACATAAAATAGATTGTCATTTTGATAACCAGTCAGCTCTGTGTTTTCATTGCTTACTCAATTCTTTCTTTAAACCACTTGTGTTGTAGGTGAATGATTGTTGTCAGAAATAGGGTACCCGCCTTATTTAGCACAAGCCCTCATTCTGTGTCCTAATTCCAAAGAAACTCAAAGCTTCCTGTTAATTTGTCTAAATTGTAGGTTGCACGGTGTCCATGTTCTTTAGAAATAGTTTGTTCAACTGTTCTGGTGGCACTCGCGTAAAAGGCTGATTTGTCAAATCTTATTTTTTTTTCTTTCCACTTGCAATGGTAAAGGTGAGCTCCATATGGGGTTAGGAATGATGTGTAAATGTTGTCTTCTGACTTTGAACGCAGAAAAAAACAAATCCTGACAAATCTATCGTAAAATACTTTAAGGAAGGAGAAGGAGCCACAGTAAGCGTCTGGAGGGAGCTCTTGGTGGCATCTATTCATGATCACTGCCTTGTATTCAGCTCTGGTGAGGAGGTTTGTGAGGCAAGCCATTCCCATAAGGACTTCAAATCTCCAATTTGAGTCATTAGCTTCATTATTTCTTCATTATTTAAATTGCTAGAAATGGTTAAAAACGTCATCTGTCACATTAAATATTACAGTAATATCACTTACATTAAACATGTTTTATATTAAATTGAAATAGTAAAAGATATTTAAATTTGATAGCACATTAAAAGTTTGTCCACTTATGCGTTTAATATTATGCGACAGATTCAAATTGATGAATCACAAGGACCATGTCACAAATCAAGACACCAAACATTTTTAATTGCAACATTTTGAACCCATGCATAACTTTTTTCCATTACTTTCATTCTTGGTAACTGGGCTAGCAGTCTAATTATTTCGATCACTGCTCTTTCTGAGTTTTTACCTCTTTATATTGAAACCCAGTCTCCTATCCTTTTTTTTATTACGTGAGACATTTCCTCTGGAGCTATGAGCTTAGTCTTTGCCCTGATGTTCCCCGGATCCATGACAATCCCACAGTCTCAGGTCCAACCAAACGAACGAGCAATCATCGGGGAATCCTCCTCAAGATGACTACACAGACAGGCCCTACTCTCCTTCTCCTCGTGCATAAATCAGCCCCGTCGTCCAACACAGGGGGAGGAAGCACTAATAAGACAAGACAAGGCACACTTGAGGACAGCTGCTGATTGGCGTCAATCTTCTAATATCCAGGGGCTTTATTTCCTTATTATTACAGAGAGCCGCTAGACAAGCCAATCAATAGCCTGCTTCCTATGGGCCCAAAGCCTGCACATCACACGACACGATCTATCTGCAGTCTGAAAGCACGGCTGAGTTCAAGAATCCATTTGAACAAGTGAGATACACCAACTATAGCAGCTGCGTATGGTGCACATGTAACGATTATTTGAACGCAGATTGCAGAGAATAATGGGGTGAGACTGATAAATGATTCTATTAGCGGGCTTAATGAAATGATAATTTAATTTAACTTGTGGGTGTGACAGGTGCAGGAATGTGCGAATATATATTACTGGGGGAAATGACAAGAAGAAATTAGGCGAGCGTGAGGCTGGGGAAAAGATGACTTTTCTTAAACCAAACAAAAGGTCACTGCTAGAATTCTGTCGCTTGAATTTAAATCCATGGCGGTGATCCCAATTTCACCGTCGCGTTTTGCAGTCGCTACAGTGATGAGACACACCCAGATGCTCCCAATGCCCTTTGACTTCATTGAGCGGAACCATAACTTTTCGCTTTTGTTCGCGCGTGGCCTGTCTGTCGCGGTTCATCGGCTGTTGTCTTTTAAGAAAAACTGTAATGGTGAATAAAACGCACTCATACAATTTGACCTTTCGTTGAAGCAGAACAAAACCTGACCATTTGCATGAGCGAGACAGTTAAATGTAATGTATTAGCTGCAGAGGATGATGGAGACGAGTCTGAGGACATTTGAGCTCAATGGCTAATGACCAATAAGCTGTTAATTATTTTCTACAAACTGAAATTGCAATAGGGCTGCACATTGCGCTTTTTATACAAGTACCGGTATTGCAATTCTGATAAGATTAGCTAATTATCTTTTTCAGGATTCAGTTCACACATCCATGAACACCAATAGCTCAGAAAAGACTAAGCTAAACTAATCAAGAATCCCACACAAAGGTTTAAAATGTAGGATGAACATTACAGGATATTTTGTTGTTGTAGCAGATATTCTTTTACTCAAGAAAATTAATACATCTGCGATTTTGTAACTGCACCAATTGAAATTGCAATTTTGATTTGATTGCGATATGTTGTGCCACGCTAAAATGGACAATTTGAATTAATAAAAAAGATTAGACATTTATTAGTGCAGCCATTTCATACAAAACAAATCGCTGTAATCACTTTGCTGGCAGCAACAAGACAGCACTTTTTACTTTAATAAGCAGATGACTGCTATAATTCATCCTACTGAAATGTGAAATATTTTTTATGTATAATTTGAAAACTCTCCCAACGTCTGTTTAGTTCTATGTAGTACATGCTGCTTGAGATGAGAAATGCCAGTCTTATTTTATTTTCAATAACAGTTCCACCCACTTCGAAGTCTGCCGTTGTCGAGGGAAAGTACATTTCTCAGTCATTCTCCTCATAGACTTTTCAAAATGTAAAACATTTACAGTTTTAAGGAAGAATGGAGGCTAATCTCCCTTGTGATATTGTTTTCAGTCCCCAAAAAAACACATTGAAAACTTACAATTTGGTTAAATTATTTCATAACTTAGCAGGTTCGAACATTTCAGAAAAGTATTTTGAGAAAATTATAGTGGTGTTTAGCCCAGCCCCGAGCTTTCAAATCTTTAATAATTTTCAGATAGGCTATGATACAAAAATGAATAGAAAACTGACTTCCTGAACCAAAAGGTTGGCAATCACTGTTGAGCTCCATAACGTGAAGAATCCATGTTTTATTTCAATTTACCAAAGCGCCACATCCCCCAAAATACTGAGCTGCATGTCTCTTTTCACGCCTCATTTCCTTCCATTAGAGTAATCTGTCTTTTCATTTCTTCTCATTTACTCCATGGTGAAGTCAATTAAGAATGTAGCCGTGGTTCAAACAAGACCTACTGCAACTTTTAAGAATCGCTAATGGATCTGACGTTGAGGATTAAGTGTTGAACATTTTGGAGTTATCATCATTTCATTTGCCTAAGGTTTCTGTGGAAGTATCTGTTAGTATCCACATTGGGATAGCGCTGCACATTTGCTGAGCTCAAAGGCAGTGTGATTGATGTTTCCCTTTACACCCGCCTTCATATTCTCGTCCCACAACTATTCTATCAGAAAAACTTGGAAAAACAGAGGCAGTTTGCTGCTTCATTTCTCTACGGCACTTACACTGTGTAGCTGCGTGGGTTACTATATCTCACAAGGCTGTAAATGCAATTAGTAATCAGTCACAGTCAAAGACAGTGGGACAAAAGAGAAAGAATAAAGAGTCAGTCTTTCACATTTTCACTCTTTTCAACAGAGAAAAGTACAAATGTTGACCTTGTGCTGAACAAAAAAGGAAATTACATGGTACAGTCTACTACGGTGACCAGCCAGAACAAATCACTTTCCTGACTCCCTGTTATTGTCCTGACCTCCACCAAACTCAAACCATCTTTCCTCATCATCAACTAATCAAACTCCGTCATTATAATTTGCAAAGTTTTCCTCAGTAGATGTCATTGAAGCAAAATAGTAGAAAGTTAACAAATGTTTCATATTTGGTGTGCAGTCACCTGGAACTTTTTATTTTGGTTTTCTTTTTTTTATCAATAATCAATTTACAACAGTCGTCTGATAAAACAGCAGTAATCAAATAGGGAGCTGATATATAAACCAAGAAGTCAGTACAAGGTAATCGGTTACAATACAATCTCAGGGGTTTATAGTGAAAATAAGTTCTGGAACTTTCCTTTTTATCATGTGTGTCCATGACATCACATTAAACTAAACATATGGATCTGCTAAATCAGCTAAATGATGTGACAAAACTGAATCATCAAATAAACTGAGTCTGTAAACCCATCACAAAGTACAGTGCGTTTCACAAATGTTAGCACAGATGTTATTTAGGCGCACTACAGTGAAGGACAGTGAACAGTCGCCTCAATGCACCAGAATCCTGCCTCTCAGTGGGACTTCCCCCCTGGAGAATTAGCCTCTTTTAAAGTAAGCCTTCTGACAGTGGGACAGCCACTGCCTCCGCTACTTTAGAGCTCATTTAAGACCCCACACAGGTTAAATGTGCTCCATAGGTTGTGAATGCCCAGCTGTTTGCTTTGTGTGATTGTAGAGCAAACACAATGTCACAGGCTTTCCTATTAAAACAGCCCAGCAGTGTCTTCCAATAGAAAGCAAGAATGGCAAAAAACTCCTAAATTGCTTTCAATGTAAAATGTAAGAAAATGCATGTCAATTTACGAAAGTAAAATAATCTCAGATAAAGAATCTGTCAAAACAAATGGGTTTCTTACTTGTGTGTTTGTGTCCTTAACAAGTTGTGGGAACAAACAATGCTGCAAAAGCCAAGATTAAGGTCATTAGTGTCAAGAGCAAACGTGATCTTTGACCTGTAAGCATTCACCGCGTACGTCCAACCTTCACTCAGCATCCTCATTCGTATTTTTTAAAATGGCAACCTAAATTGCACCATTTATTTGATGTGCACTTTGCTGCAATAAAGAAAGATTGGTCGAAGTGCCAGAACAAAAAGCAACACGTCTGAAATCGCTCTGTTTGATTCTTGATAGTTTGGATCTTTTAAGGGCGGCAATGCAGTGGCGATAGAGAAGGCAGCTATTAGGTTATCTGAAAGAGATTTGATTTTCTTCTCTCTAAACATGGCAGACAGATACTATCTACACTTCTTTCATCACAAGAGCCTCATTTTCCTTCTATTTGATTTCAGCTTCTTTTCATTCCTATTCCTATGTTAATATAAATGAACACAGTTGCTCATTTAAATGAAAGCCTTCAAATTATGGTTCAAGTCATTAAAAACCACTATATGATTAATTGACAATGACCATCACACAGCAGTGGGTCAATACAACCTCAGAATAATTATTATTTTTAAAAAATCTAATACAAAGTAATCAGCAGTAAAACATCATAGAAAAAGTCAAATTTGCTGTTCAAATCAGGCTGAAAACATTTGCTGTTGGTTCGCTGCATAGTAACACTTCTAATCTACGACAACCTTGGGTCATTGGGTTATATTTTGGACATTTTAAATCACAATATCGATCCAAAACGACATTACTTTAACATTGAAAACCACTGCGCCTTTTACGGTATGTCGCCCTTTGGAGAGCTGCAGTTCAAGATAGCAGCAGATATTTTTTTTTTCATTTGTGCCAAAATGAAAAATGAAAATAAAATTGCAGAACAAAGCAAGTAAGAGCAGTGGGCTTGTATTGGTGGGGTAACTAGGGAGCAGTGGACACTTGTACTGTTGGAGCAATGGCGTCTTGTCCACATGAGAATTAATTACTCAAATATGCATGAATCAATTACAAGTTTGAGTGGTTTCATGAGAAGGGAAAACAATTATAATATGGTTAAAAGCTCCTAAAAGTAGATTTTTGCACATTAGGTCTCCTTCAACATCCAGGATTTCTCAATGAGGAATGTGGTCAATGAGGAAACAACATTATAACATAGACATAAGATTAAAAGTAAGTCTGACATCTTATCGAACCCTCAATGTGCTCTGGGATACACATCAGACTGTGTGTTGTGCACTGTATTGGCTATGTACAGCAATGTAAGGAATATAGAAAAGGCACAAACAAGATGAAAATGAGTCCAGCCAGAGCATTAGAGCGGGCTATTTTAATATGCCTGCTGCGCGTAATGTCGGAATGAGTTTTATTTGTTGTGGCAGAGGGATGCCAGAGAGCACAGCCAGGTGAGGGCCTGTGAGCACACACGTCTCCAAACATAAACGTGCTAAACCAAAACACAAGCGGCCCATTGGGAGGTGAGGGGAAACAATATTAACACTGACAGTGATGGATGATGCTGCTTCTTGTACAGGTCTGTGAGATACGAGGCCGTTCAGAGCCGTGGAGCTCAGCGCGCAGACCAACCCTGCGCTAACGCTTACTCCAGAGGCTCATTCACAACCAGGGTCAGTTAGTAATACTTCTGGACTATACAGTTAATAAAGTACATTTGTATTTGTTAAGCAACATCTTGCAGCAGTGCGTAGGGCCATGGTTGTAGTAAATGTTGTATTTACTGCTAATACGAAGGTTTATTTCAATGCTACTATGTTCCGTTACTTCAGGGATGTCCAAACTTTTTTCACTGAGGGCCGTGTTTTGAAACTTGTACGGAGCAGAGGGCCACAGACAAACCGACAATGAAGAGAATCATTCGAAAGTTTGCATTTGACGTTGTTTTGATGAGCCTTCACACCTTTAAAAAGACTTGGAACATTAATTAGGTTGGTATAACATCAAAACGCTTGAATTCTTCCAATTTTACAGTAAAAAGTACTACTTTTTGTTGTTTGGACCAACTTAGCAGGAAGCCGGAGGGCCAACAAAAATTGGTCTGAGGGCCGCATTTGGTCCCCGGGCCGTAGTTTGGACATGCCTGCTTTACTTATTTTCCTCCAATAAGCCTTGGTTCATCGGTTTAAAAAAATAAATTAAAAATGCTTGGCTCCAGGCGTCCAGTTTGTGAGCATTTGACTCATTTGTTTTGTGTCGAAAAATATAGTCTACCTAACATTTTCCTGACTCATAATGTTGCTACACATATGCTGAGGTAAGATATTAATTTGGGAATACCAACAACCTCTGGGTTAAAAAGTATCATTCAGACACAATTGAGGTTTTATTTATGAATGAAACTTTTCATTATGTATGCTGTCCACAATGAGTAGAAGCGTTCCAAATCGCTCTAAAGGCGTAACGGTCAAAACACATAATGGAAGAAAATCTAAGAACCTGGATTCACACAAAAAAGAAAAAAAAGACATTTGTTGTATGTATTTTTTGCTCCTATGATGCAACGGTCCATTCATAAATTTGGGTTCATGCAATCACACAAATTCTCATTTGAATAGCCCTCCCTAATTGTAACAGAAAAATAAACATTTTCATTGACATCAGACTCTTTTGGAATGTGGAGAAAATGATTCCTACCTAAACTTGTCCTGACTCAAAATGTTACTGCTCATATTTTTTGGCAGAGGTAGGCTATTAACTAATGAATACAAACACCTCAATATATCTGAAATAAAACTTTTTAAATGTTGAAATATTGAACGTAAGACGGAGAGTTGAGGAGTAGCTTGGAGATGTTCTCTGCTCTGAATATACTGCATAATCTGGACTTTCCTACTCCATTGCAGCTCAGTGATTTCACTTATTGCTGCGGAGTTCACTCAGACATCTTCCCAAAGAGCAATAAAATAGGTTCAATAAGAATTCAAACGTTTTATACAATAGTCAACAATGGCAAACTATTACAAATGGTATAATTGTAGACAAGCTGGATTCACACAAAAAAAAAAACTTGCTGCCCTATTGATCCTTTGTTTTGTACGTATGAAAGTATTTTTTGCTCGGATGATGCAACTGTCCATTCATAATTTTGGCTTCACGCAATCATAAAAATTCTCATTTAAGTAGCCTTCCCTAAATATGAAATATGCTCCATTTCATTAACAACAACTAAACCAGAGCTGATCTGCTTAGAGTATGAATTAGATACAAATACATTTAAAATATATAGCCATTCATACCTCCATTCTCCAGATACACAGCTCGGAGTGCGGCCTCATGTTTCAATCAGATTACGTGATGTACATTACTACAAGATTACGAGAGTTGCACTGGAACTATCGCCTCTAAAGTTGCCGCAGAGGCAGATGGTGAAAACAAAACCCACAAGATGAGGTCTCTCGACAGGCAGCTGCTGCAAACTTTTACTGATTCTATACTTTTCCACAAGTTATGAAAAAAAGTGATCAGAGTTTCTGATCTTTTTTTTATATATTTATTTTTGTGCTTTATAGCTTCACCAAAAATTGGATTTCAAGCCCGGCTAACCTAAGAGGATCCTCCAAACACGAGTGGAGCAGGGGCAGATCTGTGCGAGTGAGAGATACAAGAGTGAAGATGAGAGTGGTTTAGGCTGAGTGGATACAAGGGGCTGTAAAAGACCTTTTAGTGGCCAGTCATTCATCCTTCTCGTCTGTTAATATGCATTTTTAATGTTTCAGCGCCTGTTCCTCTGGAGCCACTTTACTCGCACTGGAATGGACGACTCTAATGTTACATCATTAGTCCTTCTCCATTATTTAACTTTAACACAATCAGCCAAGACACAACAGTCTGGAAATTCAATTTACATATAATATGGGAAACAGATGCTGTAGAGTGGTTAAAAAGAAAGTAGAATGTGGATTTAAGATGTATCATTGCCATATCAGCAAATAATCAGTCTTGTATTATCTATCATTGCAGGTTTATTGCAATAATAAGTACCAAAGTAACAATATTAGCCATCTGTAATTTGGGTACATTTCACACAGTGGATGCTTTTTACTTTTACGTCATTATATTTGTACTTTCTACTCCATTACATTTTTTTACTGGATTGAAAAGAAAAAGTACGTTCCATATGGATTGAGGGGTTATTTTCAGCATGCTCATGTCATGGTGACATCATGTCAAATGAAAAATGTAATTGTTATAGTAGACCAAAGATCAGCACAGTTCTCTATCAAAGTCACAACATATAACGCTTTAACAGTTTTCAAAATCTGTGTGAAATACTTTAAACTAGTACTTAAAAACGTTTACTTCAGCAGTTTTTTTATGTGAATTAGTACTTCTTCCACCAAAAAAGTACAAATGGCAATGGCAAACCAGTAAATGGTGTTTGAGCAAGTTCAAATGTTGAAAAATCTATTCATGTATGATACAAAAACATATTCAGTTAAAAGATAAATAGGCGATTTAATCATGTTAATGTACACTTAATGTAAACAATACCACAAAGCTTTTCAGCCCACATCATCTAATATTTGAGGTTATTGATTTTAGGGCTGAAAAATTATAATTTTGCTAATTAATTAATCAAGCAATTCTTCTTTCAATTAATCGATTAGTTTGTATTGCAAAATAAAATGTTTACTCAATTTGACCCAGACGAAGCTGAAGTGAAGCCGCTTCGAGGACATCCTTGTGGAGTGTATATACAAATGAAAGAGCGTTTTCATTATAAACACTACATTTCCACACTTCCATGTCATTTTGTTACAGCTCTATCTGAGTCATAAAACCATTTTTCTCAGACCATGGCATGTTTTAAGGATTATTCAATTACTAAATTAGTGGACAACTATGTCAATAATTGATTAGTTACTATTAATTGATTAATTGTCATGTGGAGTGGTGCACGGATACCTAAATGTTTAATTGAGAAAATGTTATTGTTCACAGGTGAGTATTCTGGTAAACAAGATTTCACCGTTGGTCTAGATACAAATAATGTGGCAATGGCAGAAATTTTATGTTCTTCTTCATCTTTTCTATCTGTTTTGTATGCACCCCTTTCAGGCCTATTGAGAGTCTAGAGAGGCTCCTCAAGGTCATCCCAGCAGGTGGTCAGTCCTTCCACACCAGCGCTAAACCTTGCACCGTGGCACATGCGAGAGACACTTCAAAAGCCATGTGCAGTGCTGTTTGTGGATTCTGCACGTACACGCCGCCACAGCACATGAATAGTGCTTTATTTTACAGGGGCCGCGGCAGGTTTTTTTTTCTCTGTAAAGAACGCCTCTTAACACTGTGATCTTCCGTGGAGAGACACAACAATGTGAGTAAATCAGCTGCAGTGCAGTTACAAGAGGTTCTAATTTAAATACAAACACACAGTTTGTCTATGTGCTGTTTCAGCAGCAGGAGAACGTATTTACTAAAGTTACATTATGCTTTAGATGCAATTAGTTAGGAATGGCAAATGAGAATGAAGCTAACAGTAAATAAGTGTAATAAATAAATGTAAACACACTATAATAAATCAGAATATAAGTAATACATGAAAAAATAGAAACAATAGGTACTTCAATGTCCAAAAACACAGTAAAGTTAAAACAGGTGCTCGATTTGCGAGAGGGGGTGATTCATTGCACGAAAAAAACATTATCTATTCGGGTATAAATAGTAGCCAAATATATAAACATATATGTTGAGTACTCCCAAAGACAAGAAAAACCAAGGCACTAATTAAAAAGCCTTTATTGTAGCATGGCTTTTAACTTAAAAAACGCTTTTCAACCATAAGTAATACATGCTAAAAAAAAAAAAAAAAATTAAGCTGCAAAAGATCTGATTAAAAATAAATGAACTTGCTGTATAACAAATGTGTAAAGTGATAGCTTAATCATTATTGGGTGAATACATTATTGTACTCACCCAATACCTTCAATAGTAATGAAATTAAGTTTTACCTGAGGATAAGTTCAAGTGCTTTCCTTCGAGTAAAAAGTTTCCTCTGAGCAGCCTGATTCCAAAGCCTGTATGACTTTTAATATCAATTAACGTCAGACCTCTAGCACTATGACATAATTTAAAATGAAAAGGTTTGAACCCATCTCAATATCACGACGCTTAATCCAATCCAGTCTTTCCCACATCTGAATTTAAAGTGATACACAACACACAGCAGTACTAACAAACATGAGGCAGTGTGAATAATTGTGTTATAATATAATAGTGTTTTTTGACCACAAAATGGTCAAACAAAATAGTCCTATTTCTTTACTTTTGAAAGCACTTTTGCCTCAAATTTCTTTGTTGTTGTTATTTTACAGTGTATTTATATTCACATGCGACGTGAATCTGAGACAAGGATTTCTTGAGGTGAAAAGACATTTAGCAGTGACTAACATTGTCTGCTGATGCCTCCAGCTACTTAGTGACTCACTTTAGCCTGTGCCATTGTGAACTTTGACCTCAAGTGTCCTACCACGGCTGATGTGCAGTGGCTCGGATGGGGCGGGAACGGGAGGGTGTGCAGCGTGACTGAGGGAAGAGCCAGGAGGGGTGCCAGGCAGCAGTTTGACAGTTTCTGGTCACTGCGTTTATCACAAATGTCATAATTCATCACCGAGGAGCATCAGCACATGTAGCATGAGCTGTAGATGCTGGCATGGGACAAGTATGCATTTGCATTTGTGCCATAAAATAGGCAATAAACATAAGAATTGCGTAAACTTACCTTTTAGTAGGAATTGGATTTGTCAAAAGTGTAAAAAATCAGATAGTAATCCATTTGAAAACTAAAAACAAATTATTAACAGGACAAAATTTGCCCATTCAATATCCAGAATATTCCTAAGTATTTAAAATAAAATTTTAATGCTATTGCCTAGTTTGACTAGTAAATTACAGGATGCAATTTTTTGTTTTGCTATAGCTGAAATTATTGTTTTAAAAGGTATGTATTGATATCGCAACACTTAAAATTGTGACTGGTAAGTATTGTCTTTTTGTGTTGAAAATGTCAGTCTGGTGTCTAAAAATTTGCCAGTATCAACAATCGAATAAACAAGTAGCAAAATCAAGTTTGAAATTTGGATCAAATAGAAGAGGCAGCATGATGGAAAAGGATTTTTATAAGAATTTTAAAGAACGGTTCAAAATTAAATAGACACTTCATCAATATACTGTAGATTTAGAAGAGCAGGTTTAGAAGAGCAGGTTATACATTGAAAACCATCTCAAAATGATGTAATTAATTATAATGGATTTTGATGGTAAACTCTAAATGATTAATTTATTAATGAACTTTCATATATTCATTTATTAGATTAGACTAGATTAGATTAGATCACATTTCTGTAATCCATGTTTGCGGTGCAGTGACTATAAGAATGCACTGCCATATGTTCTAGCTGACCCGAAGACTTAAAGGGGCAGAGAAATCATTTCCCCATGCGTGGCCTACATGTGTGTAATCTGTTTATACAACACGTAAATAGATTAAGTCAGTTTAATTTCACATTTCAAATCCACACAGTTCTCCGTAGATTGAGTTGTGGAAAGCCTTTCTCCACCGCTCCATCTTCAACACTCTGTCCTTCACAATCACAAGGGCAGCTTAGCATGGCGGGCAACAATACATCCCATTAACATCAAAGAAGCAAGAACGGAAATCAAAGGTTGAATTGACAATAGAGAAGCAGATGCAAAATCATGAACTGAATAGGTGAAATAGAGCGTTCAGAACATTGATTGGTGTCTTATTGGAGATTATAAAACCACTATTCTTGGAATCATAAAACTACTCCTTGTAACAGTACACAAAAATATAGGAAAAACATTATTGAAAGATGCTCCATGACAAGTACACCATGTCATGATGGGGTAAAGCCTGTTTTTTGCCACGCTGTGTAAAATAAATGTGGAAAATGTGTCTGTTTGCAGGTTAATCTCAGAGGGGTCGTCACAGTTGTGCAAGGTTAAGCGCGATGTAGCTCCACGGAAAATACAAGCCCGTATAATCCCCTAAATGTTGGCAGTTCTACAGTACAGTATAAGGGAAAAGTGTGCAGGCTGCAATACTTCAAACGCGGCCAATGTGGATCACTGGTCAATTCAGCTTGGCCTCGTGTCAAAAGAACAGTGCAATTTGGCCAATGTTGAAGACGTGTTTATGAATTATTGGTATGGATTTTTGTGAATAGAGATGTATTAAGTCAGAACTGAGCAAGTTGAATTGGTTATTGTGGACGGTTAATGTCTGCGATGGCAGGTTAGTCTTTTTGAATTGTTAAAACAGAAGAACAAAGCAAGATTTGATAGTACTACTTCAAACAACTACAGAGAAATATATTACTCTGGTTCACTGAATATTGATACTGTTTGGTGCTAAATGTCAAATAAATGCTAAATGGTATTATTCTTTCTTTAGCTTTTTCCTGTTAGGTGTGGAAAGTGTATTTTAAAGGGGAACTATTATGCCTTATCAATTTAAATGAGCTTTTAACCATGTTACAACAATGTTTCCTGATCCTTATCTTACTCAAAGTTATATCTTGAGTGACTGATTCATGCATGTTTGAGTAAACCTGTGTTGTCCTGCAACTGAGGCTACAGTGTTTAGAAAATTCCTTTTTTCACCCCCTAGTCCCGCCCACATCTCTGTACTTGTAATTATTTGAAACATTAAGACTCCAAGTGACACAGGGTTCTAAAATATACCGTAGCCACAAATATTCCCTTTGCCCCAGGTCACCTTTGAAAGAGAGATCTCAATATCGATGGGTTCTTTCGTGGTTACATGAAGGATCCTAAATAAATGACAATCCACTGCTTGCGACGGTAAAACAACGCTATGAAAAGGCGGGGCTTATCAGTTCTGCAGTTTTGAACAGGAAGTCATTTGACCTGTTTCTAAGCTGTTTTAGCTCAATATTGTGGTTCAAATGAACAAAATGTAAAAGGATTAACTACTTATAATATAGGTACATGAAAAAGTCACACTATGTCTCCTTTAAGGCTGCTATAGATTGAACAGTTTCAAGTAAAAGACATCCATGAATAGACAGAATGTAAGCAAATAAAGTCTGCATTCAATAATATTAACACTTATTACTTGCTGCATTGAAAACTAGTCCTAGCCAAAGGGTTTTTTTGGATCACAGGGAGATCATATTTTTCAAACTAACAGTGGGCAGAGGTGGTGTCTGGGGTGTGATACTAACAAACAGGCTAACATCCTCTCAGGCTACCTGTCTGCTCGGGCCCGTCCCACAGGGAGGTGAGTAAGCGAGTGGCTCAAACCTTCACCGTGTCAGGGCTGCGAGCGGTGCCAAGCACAAGGTTAAAGCTGTAGCCGTGACCTTTTTTCACCGCTGTTCACTCAGAGTCATGCTAATCCTAAGTGGGTCTGGAGTTGTTTTTTTCACTTTGTAGAAAACCTCTCACACTGCGCCATTGTGTCACCTCTGCTTTAGTATTCAGGACCCCAAATACTCGCAGACACACACGCCTGCGACCCTCAGGCGCTGTTTCGGGTAGACAGAAAATAAAGAACTGAAATTGGCAACACTGATGAAAAGAATCACCAAGTAAAAGCAGGCATGAAGTCGGAAATTTTAAAAAAGTATTAGTTTGCTCTAGTTTTCCATATTCATTTGGTAACATCTTTGTTATCTTAGGGGAATCTGATCTGATCAAATTACTTTCCACAATGGAATAAATTAATCTCCTGTGGAGCATGTAATATTGAATAACTTTATGCAGCGTTAAAGTGCATATGATAGATTAAACTACACATTTCACTAGTGAGATTTAACAAACATTTTAGCCTATTTTTCCCCCAGTTTGACAATTTTGGTGAAGTTTATAATGTCATGTTATTTCCTGGTTGAAAATGAGAAGCAGATGACAAAGGTAATTCCAGAAGTTACCCAGCCTCCATTTTGTAAACGAGGGCAAAAATCCATCTAAATTACACAACAGTTAGGCTTTTACAAATAATGACACCTGATAACATAAAATTATTGTTGAAACTGTCAGTTGCGTGTAAATTGTCTCTGCATTTTGGATGAAATTTTACTTACTGATGACATACATAATAGACACTGGGATTCTGTTATTGAACTAAGCTCTACTTCCTGTAATTTTGAACTTTTTTCTTTTTAAACTTTTCTTCACAGACTGCAATTTGACTGATGACATTGGCAACTATTTACAATGGGTTATATCTCACCAAGCAAAGCAATAATTACAAAATCATGAGAGTCGGCACTTTAAATTATCAGTTTCTTCCGGACTAAAAGTGTGGGTAGGGTTTAACTAGTTAGATAATGAACACAGTGTGCTTGCAAATATTTTTGGATAATGATATTAAGATTTTGAATATGATTGGGTTTATAAGTTCCATAACATAAGTCTGGAAGAGCTGTTAGTTCACACATTTAAACCTTTTTGTACCACATGAAAGCCTTCTGAACATACAAAACATTAAAATAGCACTTGAAGCCTGATCATGACGTACGCTCCCTTTGAGAGCGTTGCACTAAACACAGAACAATTAACCAATGGCCTTCACAGAGGCGGAAACAATAAATTAAGCATTTACACTGTATTTATACTTGTGGCTGTAAACTGTCCCCAGTTTAGCACAAAGTAGCATCTTCTGCCCAATCCGTAATGCTTTCTCCTTATCGCCCGGGGAATTTATGTCAGCATGTGTAGCGCAATAGCTACATTTCCTGATAAAGCCATCTATCTCTGTTAGTCTGATAGCTGGAGATGGAGAGTTGAGCGCGGCGTTGCTGTTATAGTACAGATAACTGATGAAGCGCTGACCCCGTGACGTTTGCGAGATTGGCACCGGCTGAGCTTTATGGCCCAGAAAAGGTCACCTGGGCCGTAAACCAAATCAGCTGCCGAGCGCGCAGACACATTTGTTGATTAAAACTACCCGGGTTTTGCTCATAACTCCTGGGCCAAACTTATAAATGAGACACAAACTTATGGGATGGTGTGAGTGTCGGTGTAACTCAGAGACAAAGAGGGCTTCGATGAAACGATAAAGCAGATTAACAGCTCACATTAGAGGCAACAAGTGTAGAGCGGAAAGGAGGATGGCAGGATCGTGTGGCGTTATTGGAAAGCCTTTCTCTTACATTACCTCTCAGGCTAATCAATATAATAACATACTGTCAGGAGCACATAAAAGAGCAGAGGATCACATATCATCCCCATTTTTTTCCAACTTTGTTCTGTACATTATTGAAAGAAAAACTGTCTTGAGTGGGAATATTGGTTTAAAGGTGATCTCTGAAACATTCCAGGCGAAGAAATACAACCTCTATGCAGACAAGCAGGTGGCAAACCCTCCACCAAAAATGTTACATGGTGCATTAAGAAATATTGACAACATAACTTAACTAGAAATTGGTGAGAAAATAACTAAATTGCCTCCAGACTGAATCTACAACTCTTGATTCCATCCAATGCCAAGATATGTGGCCGCTATTGTAAATGTAATTTGATTGTAATTTTGTTGCGATAAAGTGTAGTCATAAAGCATGTTTACTGAGCGAAATAGAGACACAGACAGACATTGGGACCATTTGGAGTTTTTTTATATATAATATAAAAACTCCATTTTTTAATATATATATATATATATATATATATATATATATATATATATAATAATATATATATATATATATATATAATATATATATATATATATATTATTATATATATATAAATAGCTTATATTGCCTAGGCAATGATGTCTCAGTCATGATTGTATTGAATGGGCCACAAGAGACAGTAATAGATAGGATCCATAAAAGATAAGATAAAAAATAATCCAAAAATATAAAAAATAAGAATAATAATACATTCTTCTTGAGCTGATTTTTCCTAACATTGGATCACAAGTCAACCAGACAATTTACACAATGCCTGGGTTCACAATTGCCAAATTCACACACATTATTATTATGTAAAGCATCTTGTACTGAGCGGATTCATGTATCTTGAATTAAAATAGAAGGTCTCGCAAAGGACTTATTTTTTGCTTATGTATTGAGAGATGCTGAGATAAGCCAAGATAAGAAGACGGAACAACAAACAATCTGTGCTTCTGGATGTTGAAAGGAGCCTTTGTTGAGCCTTTTTAAACTGATACTGTTATCTGTCTGGAAATGCATCGTAATTGATTAAAACTATTGAGGAGGGACAAAAGGACGGCGTGAGAGCGAGCGAGTGTGCGACAGGAGACAGACAGGGAGCGATGTGTTTGGGGAGCGCTGATGGCAGGAGAGAAACCCCGGCCATCCAGCAGAATTTTAATTACAGCAGGCAGCGGCACTTCACGCAGACTAATCTCCTCCACAGTAGGATTTATAGGCATTACTGATGCTGACAAAGTGATCGCTCAGGGAGAGATAAAACACTATAAAATAAAGCATGAAATTGGATATGAATAATGCTTTCCTCCTGAAGGCATGGCTGCTTTGGAATGTTTGTTCCACTAAAATCGGTAATCTCCATAGATTATTGAGCACATCGGCCCGCTTCCCGTAATGAACGACTTTTAAAACCCCAACTTTTTGGCTAGCAGTAAAGGTGAATGCCATTTCCTGAGTGCACTTGTAATGACAAAATTCCACAGTGCCCCAGCTGTGATTGCGACGGCTTGCAGCTATAGCAGGACATCGCACCCTCCCCCCCAACCTCGGCCAGTCCCCCTCTTTCCCCTTTTCTGACATTTCTATTATTGAGAAACAGCAACTCTAGCATGGCACTGCTTCCTGCCGGCTGCACTATATTCCAACTTAATCCCCCTGGCATTTCAATAGCTCTCTCTCTAACTCTCTTTCCTTCCCGTGGACATGTCAAACTCTTTAATATTTAATCCACTTTCGATAGGATTAATATACCAAGAGTTGGGTCAGATTGTTTTTATTTATTTATATATTTTTTTGAGGGGGGTTGGGTTGTTGATACCTAGCGGCGATGTGAAGTGCAATTTATAGAATTTAAATTAAATAGCTAATTTTTACATATTGCTCTTCTAATAATCACTATCACTCAATTCTGTTCTTAAACATGTTCATTCTGCTCCTCAAAACCAGGTGAACAGCCTTGTCTTATCTACAGTGGCTGTTCAAACATGAATCACCAAACAACTGGATAAAAAAGTATCCCCCAAGGAAATGAAATGCTGATCCTATAAATACTATATTAGGTCAACATTTTTCCATCTAAAGGCGAGACATTACTTGCTTTCACCTGGAAAAAACATAATTTTACAAGCTGTACTTAAAGATGTATTATTATTATTATTTAAATCAACATTCATCCATAGATATATGTCTAGGAATGTTGTAATTTAAAAGAATTACAAAAGATTCTACAGAAGGATTTGTTTATTTAATTTAAAGCCTAAACCTGGCAAAATCTTTTAGATTTTAAAATAATCCATTGGGTGACATTAATACCATATATTTAAAAGAGGTCAACAGTTAATTTTTGAGCCTATATACACTTCTACAGATTAACTTTTGACTTTAGATAAACATGAGTATCAAATAATCACAAATTCAATCGATTTTTTTGTCAGCCTCTGATTGAGCAGCCATATACAGTGATGTTGCTTGGTGCATGTCGAGTTTGTGCACAGGAGGAATGAATGGGGGAATTGGAAGAGAAGGGTTTGGATACTAATAAACAAGTAAATCAAACAAACATATTTTTTAGTAAAGAAGGCGATCAAGGGCATTAATTGAATTTCGGCATAGACGTAGAGCGCATAACAACCGGCGCTATCACGTTGCTGGATATTGCCTTTAATTTCACAGCCCCAAGTCAATTTCACACCCGGCAATCTCCATATGTTTATCTACACAAATTTAATTCCTCTTATTAGTGGCAGCGCTCTGGCCACATGCTCAAGCACTTGTGAACAACAGACACACTGGTTTCGGCACGTAAACATCTCTTGAATAAGCGCCTAGTCGTAGCGTGAGCATATTATAAAGTGGCTGCATATGCAAATGAACTTGATGAATGGGAAAATTGTGTTCTAGTAAGAAAACGCTGAAGGTAAATTTATTGGCAATGACAAATGTGACAGATCTTTTTTGTAAGGGTTGGATTAATTCTTAATTCCAAGCTGAAGTTAAAGAAAAAGTTATGATTTAAGATAAATATTTCTCGTTTTCCTTTTTGTCAAGTGCACTTTTTGAAAACATTAATTTGAAAGGAGCACTCTTTCCTTCATAAGTCATCTCACTGTCAGTCTCAAGCATTGAGATCATTATGGGGAAAATAAGGATATATTCTTGCGTGATCAAAATAAAAGCGAGAGTGGCTCTGGAGACATGTCTGCCTAAGAATAGTAACAAAAACATTCACTTGCAGATCGTTTGAAGTAAACTTGTGTGAAATAATGGATACCACTTCAAAGCCATCTCATATACCCACCCTACTGTATCTATTACTCCACTGTACCTTCTAGTAATGGTTATATGCATGGTAATGGCATAGGAAAGTTTACATTATATTTTCATAGCATACAAAAGACTCCCAGAGAAAAGGTTTTATCAATCAGATGGCGTTACGGAAACTCAGAAACATGTACAATTTCAGTTTTCATTTAAAGTGTTTTATGGTTCGTTTTGTCTTGCATATTAAAAGATGGGGGAAAAAAACTCTTTTCTTATAACGTTAAAGAGACATATATTACAAAACCATAATGTGACCTGTTGTAATTGTTTTCCCTTCTCCTTTACCGACTCAAAGTCGTAATTTGGAGTGCGTCTTACATATAGGACGCCACTGCTTATTGTCCTCATGTACGCCCACAGCGTTTTGTACTTCTTTTTCTTAAATGGTGATACACATAGGATTCAGCAGTGTCACGCAAATTAAAAACATCCAGTTGTTGCGACCATGATCTACAGCTATCCATAATCGGAGCCGTGAGCATTGTCCGGCAGCACAATGCTTTGTTGTAATCATGTTTATTGTGACGTATAGTAAAGAGGCAGGTGGAAATCACTGCCGCAGTTTGATCCGTGTGTGTCATAGATTTCTATGGGAGACAAAAGCATAATATGCCTTTTTAATACTGTAATAGCTTGTTTGGTTATTCTTTTTGTGTTTCTAACTTACCATTTCATCTGTATTCTACATCCCTGCATCATTTCATTTTTGCATCACATTCTGTTACCAAATGCAACCTGTCAACTGTACAATATGTGAAGACTGATAAGTGAAATGAAACTATGATTAGGTTTGACACATAGACAACTTCACCCATATAGAACATGAAATCTCCTCTTTATATTGTTTACCGCAGATGTGGTCCGGGAGTCATGGTGGGATTGGGAATCTTGTCGGGAAGGGATTTAGATGTGGAACAGAGCAGCCGGTGTGATTATTGGGAAACAGTGAGAGGGCTCAGTGCAGCAGCATGAAGAACATGATTTGTAATGTAGGAGATGCAGACACCATACAATGACATGTGAACGCAGGGGAAATGCCCGATGCACTCTCTCTGAGCTTTTGTACGGTGATAAGCTGAGGAGCCAAAACACAGTCTAATGTGGTCTCATCTGGACAGGCCAGTGGGCTGTGACTTTTTGCCCCTCAACAGTGAGTGGATCATTCTTCTGTCTATAAAGACCCTTGGTGCAAACAGGTAACAGCTGATGCTAACTACGATTAAAGATTATGTAGACTTAAACAGTCTTATGACAGTCTTAAAATTGGCTTTACATTTAGAAACAGGTTGACTTTTTATTATTACTATTATTAATATTATTACAGTGTATTAGTCGTAATTTTAAATTGTTTCCTAATGCATGCCCTTTTTTGATTGAATATATGTTGTTTTATTATTACTCAGTGTTTTATGTTGCACCTTAAGGCCGAGACAAGTTCCTACGTTTTTGAATTTTGTTCATTGACAATGGCAATAAACTCTTTCTGATTCTGATTCTGATTCTGATTTATATAGCGCTTTTCCACCTTCAAGGCAATCAAAGCAGTTTTATTTGTTTTTTTCCAGTGAAGCGAGAGTACAGGTCACTCGTCATGGCCAACTGAGGAAAAAGAACTATTCATCAGTGAGCAAAAGTTATTTAGCACAAGAGGTAAATACCTGCTCTACTTGAATGGACAGTTAAAGCTGAGGACACAGTGTTTTCCTCTCATTCAAAGCCATGTAAACATATAGTACAATAAAATAAAAAGACTTGCACAAAAAGATTTATAACAGTTCCATCTAACCTCTTAAAAAAATGTGGGAAAGGTTTCATGTTTGCACACATCTTCAAAAGCCGGTGAGGCTATTTTGCTACGCACTTACTTCTTTGTTGGCAGTGGGGCAGCGTTAATCTAAGGTTGTCCAGGCTGGAGAGTGTGACTGGGGGCCTGGAAGTGTAGGCTGTGGAAATTAATAAGAAGTACTTACCGAGTAGATGCAGTAGTGGCAGCCCCTGAGCACAGGTTTATGAATTTTAATCTTCCCTTGCCGCCAACCATTGGCCTAAAATTGTAAATGAATGCATCCTATGGTGTAAGTCAGAGCACCTGCGAGAGTCACTGTAGGACACAAAGCTGAGCGCACTCATACTGTACATTCAGGGCAGACTGTAGGGATCCCTGCAGAGATTCGGGTCAGGATTTCCAGGATTTTACAATATCCAACGCCTATAGACCGCTTTGAAATGGAAAGGAATACATCGTTTTTTCTTCTTTTATAGTACAGTATTGTCTAAGGAAAGGAAAGTAAAGTTCCTCAAACAAGTCTATGTCTCATAATTATGACTATGCTGTGAATCTGTGAGAGATGGTTTGTTCTTCTTAATTTAGACTCCCTTAGTCCATGGAGAGCGGACCACATATGGTGCCTCACAGAAGTATGGGCGTGGGACCAGCCTCTGGGATTGACTCATTGATTCCCTTTGGCCCTCGAGGCTTGTATTGAGAGCCACTACGCAGGCTTCAAGGGTTCTCATTACTGGCAGGTACATGTAGAGCCGCTCTCTACCGCCTGAAGCTGTCTGAAGAAGAGCCCTTAATTGAGCACTGCACCCGAGATGATGGATGGCCTTGTCCGGGACACAGATGGTTCCTGCAGGGGGTCCGGCTCTCCTTTGGGGCAACTCAGCTGTGCTCGGGACCACATGTTGACAGCCACGACCTATTTGTGGCGTAACATAAAGCAGCAAAAGGGTCATCAATAACAGTTTGGTGGAGCGTGTACATTACATTTCTGAGATGTTTCACTTGTTACATGCAATCGATAAAGAAGCCGAGAGTAAAACTAACTGCTTCAGCAAATGTATCCATTCATGACGGTGCAAAGACAATGTTAATGGTTGCTTTGTCTGACAACTTACTATATATCATACCTTGCAACAGGCGGACTTGACTTAATATTTTCTTAATATATCATCATCTCTGTTAATACATTTATTGGTTTCTATTAGCATTTGGAAGTAACTGTTGTTTTATAGTATATTACTATGTATTATTGCCTCAAAAACAGGAACATTAAATGTAACACTTTACATATCAAAGAATGTAAGAGATGTTACTTTTAATTAAGCTACATTTGTACTCTCCAAAAAATAGTATTGTATTATCAAAGAATTCAAAGGCTCCAATCTTCCCTCACAGATGTTTACTCGTCCATTCAATTTGCGTATCAGTCTCTTGCGTGAGCTGGTTTCTGACAGGGCTTGTTTCTGATAAGTGCACCATTCTGTAGTCAATCTGTGCCTGTGTGTCTGTCTTGAAATAATGACGGTGTGACTTGTGATGCCTCTGTAGCCATATTTGTAGAGGGGAAGGGCCAGTGAAGTACGCTCTCTACGGTCGCATATCTTCACACCTGGCCTTTGAACAGGTTTGGCCTTATGCACCTGCTGGCCATGGCTCTCCTGTTACTACACGCACATTTAATCAGGGAGCGTGGCACCAGGTCTGCTACATCAAACCTGAATAAAACATAGAGCAAAAGATGTGGTGCTTTTCTGGGACCGCAGGTACCCGCACTCCAACCATTCCCCACACGTGTCCTCACACTAATGACAAGCCTAAAAGGAGGCAGAGGGCAACTTCTTTTCATAATCAAAGAGTTTTTATTCATGACATGTCTATTAATTAGTTTGGAATAGTCAGCAGCATGTGCTCAGGAGAATTTAAATGGGCTGAAGAGGATTTGCCCTTTCCGTGGAGCCAATGATTTCTTTATAAGGGAGGAGGGACAGAGACGGTGAAGACAAAGAGGTAGACAGGGTTAGTCTGTGTGTGCAGATGTGTCTGTCTTCTGTCAATGTGAGCGAGTCACACAGCCTATAAATCACACAGTGCAGTCAAATTGAAACTGTCAGTGGCATTTGAACCATCACAGAGAGTCTAAACTGTGAGGTGTATTGTTGATTGTGTTTGTTAGGAAGAACACACAGCTCACATATATAAATGATCTTCTCACATCAGCACATCTAAAGAGACTGAAGGTGGAATTGGTCGAACTAAAGCATTTGATTATATAGTACACAGAAACACATGTGCTCATGATAAACTTAAGCTCTATACTGACCAATCAAAACTAACAGGCTAACACTGTCCGGTAATGAAAGATATGTGAAAGTTGCTAAAATCTTTTTGATTAACCATAATAGGAACAACAATAAAATACGTCTGAAGCTACGTAAGTATTAGGTTCATCTTTTTAAGTCTCAAAGTTTAAACACTGATTGCTTGAAATGGAAAGGCACTGAGCTTGTCTTTGTTTTTCTTGTTGACTTTTAGCATGAGTAGCATTTGTCGTCTGCTCCTTTTAAACTGTGAACAAACAGCACACTGCAAACCAAAGTTAAACAATAGAAGTCAGCCCACAGTCGGTGTGTCTGCGTCAAACAAACATGTTGTATTGACACTTGTCGGAACATGATCAGCAGTGATACTTTAGTCATGCTGAAATATGGAACAGGAGGCAAATTGTTTGTTAATTCTCATTTCACACTCCCAATGTGAAGCCAGCCAGGCACAGAGCAGCGCTCCCGCTACATGCACAATGGTCTGGCTCACTGCGTAACATCAAATTATCTTTCCCCTGGCTTAATTATTCATTAAGCAAACATAATTAATTTAAGAAACGTCTCTCATAGGAAGTGTTTCAAATAAAGGCCACGACAGTTTTCCACTGAACAATTAACAGAGCAAACTCCAAAGGCTAATACAATGTAATATCAGTATAACACACCCATTGCATCTTAAACTCTTATCACATGCAGGTTTTTAAAGTAATTCCCTTGTCGTGGTTTATTTACGATCTGTACGTCAAGTGGGAATGCAATCACCATTTGAGGGTGAATGCTCAACCACTAAGCCACTGCTGCCCTCCCTTTACTCATTTCATTAAAATGCATCTTTCTTGCAAACTAACAAAACCAAAATACATGAAATTATTCCCAGTCATGATTTATATGTGACAAAAATAATGAAACAAAAAAACTGTACTTGAGTATACTATGCTTATCTCACAGTGATAATGAAAGTTGACCCAGTGCAAAGTTTCTACCCTCCTGATACAACTCTGGGCAGAATAGGAGAGCAGCTGCTCCGTTCGCAGCTCTCACTTGCACAGATCATTTAACTGCTCCTATTTAGTCTCAGTGTGCCTGATGGAGCTTGTGCGACCGAAACGATCCCAGACCCCGACAGCAGGATTTTCTTCACAAGCCACTCTTTGCCAATCCAGCTCCTCCCGTGCCGCACACTTAGCACAAAACTGTCCTAATTAGAAGTAGTGCACTCTTCTCTTTCCTTTCCACGAGCGTCTTGGAGGGAAAAGGCCAGACTTTGATGTGTATCCTTCATGATTCACAGCGTTCTGATCATGAGGTGGCTTGTCTGTGAGCGAGCCCACCCAATTCACAGCCAGCACAGACTCAAACACACAACACTCAAGTGGCATCCACATCCATTTGTGTAATGGCACAGCAGCCATTTGAAGTCAGAGCTTTGACCTCCTCCAGTTTATGCTTATTGTTATTACGACCATACTATCATTATTAAAGTAGACCATCCCTTCAAATCCCAGAAAGAGACATTTCAGATTTTCAAACGAGGCATTAATATGATCTTGTTGTTTTGTTTTTCCACAATCCACTTGTTTTTAGTTGATCAGTATGCTGAATGTCCACACCAAAACGTTTTGGACATTGAATTGAGAATTGAGAACTGAGAATAATGCTACTAGATTGTCTTTTAATTTTCAAGTTTTAATCTCTTTTTTGTTGTAAAAATATCAGTTTAAACTATAAGTATATTTAAACTGCATCTGATTTCTTGTTTTAAAAAGTATTTTTTTCTAAGTTACATTACCATGGAAACTACAAGATTTATTCCCGGGGGATCTATTACAACACGTCTACCCTGAGGAGGTTTTCATGAGTCTGTGAATAGGCTGCATATAACACCTCTCAGCAAGGTGTCTCCAGATCAATTATTTTGGTTTTATTCTGAATCTTGGGCAACACAAGGCTGTAATTTACTCTCTTTTAACCTATTTAAGATTCTCCATGTAGCTAGTTTTTTTTTTACTTCAATTGACTGTCCTAACCTGGTTAGACAGCCTGGACTCGGCTGTGAAATGAAACATGAACTCACAAATCCAACTGGCTTATAAAGCATGCACTCAAAAAACTGCAAAACTACATGTTTTTTGCTTTTGTTTATAATTTAGGGTAAGGGTAATGCTAAATAAAACAAGTGAATTTCCACAGATTGTATTTCGGCTCTTGGCACTCAGAACTGTGGGAAAATCACATTTGATTTTGTCTCCTATAAGCCATAGGGAACACTGTATGGGATCATCAACAAAAGAGTTTATGTGTCATTAATCAACAAGGGTTTAGATACAAGCTCAAGACGACTCCAAGTGATAATGAAGTCATGGCATCTGAAGTTTGAGAAATGTATATGAGAATGCCTTTGAGTGTATTCATTTCGAGTGATGACCTCTTGTGTCTTAAAACAAGTCAGACAGTACAGGTTTACAGAGATAATCTTTGACAATGGTCAAATTGCTTTACTAATCTAGTATGACTCACATCCTTTTTTTTACTGGCACAATCTCTGCACCTGTAGCCACTGACTCTGCTACAAAGACAGCTTCACTTCCAAAGTGGGGCAGTGCCTCTTGATGGTGAGCAAGGCTCCTGGATCACAGCCAGTGTACGTCCCCACAGCCTCTCAGCACAAACAGCTTTGTCAAACTCAGTTAGCTGTCTCTAAGGAGGGAAGCACCTCTCTCTGGCATTATACTCCAACTATTCACATCAGGCTCTGCCCCAGTCGCCTCACCCGTCCACAGCGCAGCAGAGGTAAACAGCGGCGTGCATCATGTGCAGGCCACGGGTGCACTGTTGACACGCTGTATGTGCACACAGGCTCAGCAATCACACAACACACACACTTCATTTACAGAAGGTAATTGCACTGGAGCCAAGTGTGCTGCTCCTGTGATGGGATTCTTTCCAGTTTGCTAAAACTCTGTTTACATTTGTTTACTCACCAGTCCGACAGCTCCAAAAACGGAGTCCAGCGCCACACAATTAACTAGTTCTGGTTATTGACTTGACAGTTGGCATTTGTTTGTACTCAGGCCTTCAAACAAAAAATACAGCAGGCAGGTTAAAGTTTCTCAAAGAAAAAAAACATACAGACTGCTTTACTATGTCTATTGAAAATGATTAGTTCATTTGTTCCAGCCAGTTGCTCTGGTCCAAGCAAAGTCAGAGCATAATAATAAACATGTGAAAGCCCTCAACTACAGTTCCCTCAGGAGAAAAAGTGCTTAGTGCAGCAGCCATGAGGACACACTGTGAAAAATGCTTCCCAAAGATCCTTCTTGGAATAGTCCTCTCCTTGTTCCCAAGCCACCGCTGATAAGCATCTGTTTTTTTGTTCCAGGAGAGCACACTCGGCTAAAAGGAACCAGAGATGTGTTTGGGATGCTGCTCGTGTTGGTTGTGAAAAATACTAATAGGCTATTTGCTATCGAAAGAAATATTTCCCCCCTTTTGGTCTGTGTAAATCACCTTTTGAAGTATATAATGATGAGTGGAACATACAGGGAACTAAAGGCCATGCATCACAAAAATAAATACATTGAATCATATGCTGTTTGGTTTGGTTTTTGTGCTTTATTTTATTTTTTATTTTTATTTAATTTTTTATTGCTTTTTTTTCTTAGTAGAAACGAAGTACTCGATCATGTTATATTTTGTGCTGTACATTAGCCTGAGTTTGCGTGCTCTTGCCTCAGTCCAACGCATGGATCATTGTCATAGTCCAGCCTCCATTGCTGTTTGCCTTGATAATTCAGAAATAATCCCACAAAACCAAGTACAGACAGAGGGGTCTACACAGAAGAAACAGTGCCCCTCCCCCAACAGCCAAACATTTAAAACGGATCCCTACACACACATTACCCCAGGCATTTTCAAAAGAGCAAATCAAGTGATTTAATAAAAGACAGTGCGAGCAGAGATCCCTGTTTGTCTGTGCAGAGTGATGCCTGAGTAGCAATCTATTTAGATCATTGTAATAATTCGCACTGAATGCATGAATGAATGCGTGGGCAGAGACTCTTTAACAAAAACAACTAGGAGCCAAAGGAGAGCTGTCTAACAGCACACAGCATATGCTTCCTCTCTCTCAGGCCAGATACTGGCACCAGGTCTGACTTACAATAAAGATATTGCCAATATGAAATACAAATTAATTTCCTGTTATTTAACTAGGTTTTAGTAACACAAAAGGATGGATTATTGAAGATCTTATTTTAAATCAGTCATGAATTTCTTGTTGATGATATTTGAAGTTAGAAATACCAATACCAAGGTGCCAAAAAAAAAAAAAAAAGCATGAATAACGCATAACATTTTCTACATTACATTTAATGGGGGAAGCAGTTGTATCAGACCGACGCACATGTTATGGCTCTGTTTTACAGACGTTTTTCTACTTAGTGTATCTTGTTGGATCTAAGAGCACCAAGGGGAACATGTGATTTCAGAGCCAGCATCTCTGTCAAAGGTACGTTCCCATCTCCAGTAAAAGCTACCTAACGTTTTTCCACCATCTACCTCATGCAGTGTCTGACAGAAATCTTAGAATCGTACAGTATGAGGCAGCTCTTAGAGCCAAAAGCTATAGTCCAGCAATCAATGACTTGCCGTAGCAGGCTCCAGCTGTACCCTGCTAACTAATCCATTCTGGGCCCGAGCATTCTCTCTTTTCTAAAGGTGCTCGCTGCTCTGACAGATGAAAATGGCCACAATGAGCCCACTCTCCATCACAAGGAGCCGAGCCGAGGCAGTGGCCCGGCCAATAACTGACAGACAATTGCCTGACCACACAGCGGTCGCTTCAGACTGACAGCGTTCGATGTTTGGGAGATGGTAGTCAATTTTAGAAGCTCGAAATTATACACATGTTCCTCTGGGATTGGCCTCCAATGCTGCTCATTGTACAGAGCAAGGCTCGCAGTGATGTCACGCTAGCATTTGAGATGTCAGAACCAACAAATTTGGGATTACATGGATATCTGTTACAAAGCTTTTATTTCAGCTCAGTCAGTTTGATAGTACGTTAGGTCTTTATGTTCGAGACGTCAGAATTTAGGAAGATTTTCACAGCAGCTTTGTGTAGAACCAGCTTGAAAATATACATAGAGTGAAACTGTTAAGCGCTGCGGAGTGAAGTGCAGAAAAGAGCCTTTATAAATGCAGACGTTTCTTCCACACTTTCTCTGCCTGTGTTTGTCTTTGAATATTTTCAATTAGTTGTGAGGCTACTATCCGCTTCTTTGATCTATCCACAACATTGTTATCTTTCTTTGCTACTTAGAACATGCTTACTCATCCTGATGAATTCAATTACATATTTTCTGGGGAAATTACTGAGGGGGTGGCTGAGGCTGCCAGAGGTCAGAGCTAACTGAGAATACTAAACTTGCTGCCCCCTCTCCAAATGCATTACACAGCCTATTACCTAGTACTTTTCACACAGCACTCGGCGAGTCTCAGATGAAATGCTTTCTAGATGCGATGTGGCGGCGAGAAGAGGGAAGAGAGCTTGCGCTGTCCCAGCACCTAATCGTTTGGGAGAGGTGTTCCCAAAGCAGCCGCGCTCACGCCAGTCCTGATTAGGCCACGCCGCCTGCAGGTGTGGAAAAGAAGGCTACTGTGCTTTTCTAGTGGAGCGCTGCTGGGATCGATGAGGCGCAAGGCCAAAAGCCAAAGCCATGACCAGTCGCTGCCACCAGAAAATGCAGGCTTCATTTCGAGTTGGCTCAAGGGGCTCTCTTCACCTGGAATATATTAGATGGAGATGTTATGAACAAGAGTGTCTGAGTGATTTCAATCCCAGATCAAATTTCCGCCTTGTTGACAATCCCATTGTGAATGTGTTACTTAAACTCTCTGAAGTGCTGCCGAAACCTCTCACATAATTATCTAAACGCAAGAAGCCATTTCTACTCCATCCAAAACTGTCAGAGTGATTAAACAAACAGGCCAGAGTGGCCAGGATGCAGCCCGATAAAGAGAAAAGCTTGTTACCTTCCTTCGAGCTTGGGAGGAAAAAATTGATACAATATATTGTGTTCAACTGAAATCCTTTGTGCTGAAATCAATTATGTTAACCTCTTTCAAATGAATTGATTCAATTTATTCTGTGCCTGTGTGTACACTTCACCGAATCACACTAAAAAGTAACAACAACAGATATGAACTAGAAAGGGCTCTTCTACCACATTTGATTTGATTACTTTTTATGTGTACTATAGTATATATATATATATAATATATATATATATATATAATTTTTTTATTTTTTTTTATATTTTGATATTTATTCAGGTATTGAATCTTGTATTCAATTATCCTGTATGACAAGGATAAACTAAAATAAAAATAGGTTTTTTGATATCCTCAGCGAGTTAGAGTTAAATTTTATGTGATTTTTTTTAACAATATTATCAAATGGGCTATAATTATAATATATAATATAATTTTGGGGGGAATAAATTCCTTTGTGTTACTTTTCTACACAAAATGTTAAACTTTCATACTCTAATAAACATGTAAAATAACGTATATTGATATTTGTATAT
This sequence comes from Chaenogobius annularis, assembly GCA_015082035.1. Lineage (NCBI taxonomy): Eukaryota > Metazoa > Chordata > Actinopteri > Gobiiformes > Gobiidae > Chaenogobius > Chaenogobius annularis. The sequence goes on from BJKM01000005.1 coordinate 1,116,788, forward strand.
ATTGTATAATGTACATTTGAAATGCTTTTTTTTTATACAAAAAATTGCTTCCATCAGCCTTTTGTGAGAAGGCCTGCATCAATGGAGTTTCACCAGAGTGAAAGGAAACACTCTGTTCTCTCACCAATCGAATGCAACATTCTTCACCCATGTACATCTAGATTAAGCCTTAACACCGAGTTGATTTTCTTCGTATGAAACCTGCAGCTGGTGAACCAGTCTGTGCAAAATTTTAAAAAAAGACCCAAAAGATCTTTTCAGAGAGCAACCTCCCTTTGGAAAAGAAGTCAGAGGAAATATGTGAAGCAATGACTCAAATTAGGATGCATAGAATCTTGTCGTGGAGCGAGAACCATTTGCACATGAAGAGTGGCAAATGAGTTGCATTGAGCCAAGCTGCGAGCGCTACCTAGGAGGCAGTGAAAGGGAGCGATGCAGCCGCGGAGAGGACCCAGGCAGAGAAGCCAAAGCCTTCAAGAGGGGCATTCTGCCATAATGACTCTCATTTACCATTGACAGGCCTTGGGAAAGTTAAACTAATTATGACAGCGCACAGATGCTGAATAGCCCTTGATGAAGTTAATCACTGGCAATCCAACAAACAGGTGTCGAATGATTTCTATTACCTCCTCTGGAATTATAGCGACTTTTTTCTCCTCCCGCTCAAAGCATCAATCCGCCCTGAGGCGAGATGATGCTGTCTTACTTCCAAGATCTGGGACATTTAATGAATATTTGTCATGGCCAGATGAGGGAAAACTACACTTGCTGCTTTTAATGTAACACAGACAAAGACAAGGTTTGACTGCTGATTTGAATGTGCAAAGTAAATGAGTGTTTAAGCAAAGGGTGTTGTAACACTTGCAGGTGTCAATACAAAAGTGACTGCCTTGAAGAGTTCTTTACACTTTTCTTGTGCAACATACTAATCCATAATGTTGTACGGCTATAACTGTATAAATATAATCGGCCATAGCGATGCGTGAATCTTTAACACTGAAGCCAAAATAGATCTCTCCATTTTGAATAGTACAGTTATTAAAATGTTCAGGGTTTTATTGACCGTAAAATCTGAATCCAGCAATTATGGTCTGCTTTGTTAAATCTGGATTAGCCACATCGCGACCATTGTTGTGTGGCTTCACTGGCTCAGTAATTATCAAAGAACTTGAATGGAGAGTCAAATAACAGTAAACAAGACGTATCATTAGTACAATTATTACTGTATGGAGCAGTGGTTTTGTCTTTGTACTTATATATTGATATTATACAGATGAGACCTAGTAATAAAAAGTACAAATAGCTTTTAAAAATGTAATTGTAAAAAATTAGGACAATATATAATTGTTATTTTAAATTACATTAGATTTTAGTAAGTTTAATAATCAGTTCATCTGATTTAGTCATTGCGCCCCTTACTAAATCCAAATACATAACCAATTGTCGGTACATACAGTAATGAATAGCTAATATGTAAGCATTAAGTAGGCTACATTGCAACCTATTTGTCTATAAAGTATATATTCAGAGAAAAACAATTTGTGTTCCCTTTTCTGTGCTTTACTGGTGTATTTGCTGTGACATAACACAATGGAGTCCCCAAAAAAGAATATACATCTTAATAGAGACCCACATAAACAGTACAGTGAAGTTTTCTTGTACCTGTGACAGCGAAATCGATTTACTACTCAGGGAAAAGGAACCGAGCCAATACAGGTCCACAACAACACGCACTGAAGCGTCTCACCTCAACCAAATCCTTATATTCCTGCAGCAGATTGTCTTCCCGAGCTACTTTAACTCCTGACAATGTAAAACAACAAGAGGATTAACAATTGAAACCTCTCCAAAGGATCTGACCAATTGCTGGCTAAACAATGACGCAGAATTCATTAATGAAAGCTGTTAGATTTTATTTCCTTAAAAATACAAGACTGTACATTTTTCCACTCCCCAGAGTACAGGGCGGAAAGCAATAACAGGGGCGTTTTCTGAAAATAAGAGCAGTTGTGACTGAAATCACTAAAACATTTACACAACTTGAGCCTCTAAGCACAACGCTGAGTATGTTTTTCACATAAACTCGATCATTAAATATTTAAACAAAATACAATGCCTTCTGCCAGCCAGAACTAATAGCCTTTTGTTTTTTGGGGGTTTTTTTATGCAAAAATATGAAGTGCAATATCTTTGCAGTGACTGTATCTAGCTCATCATCTAAAATTGTGTGCGAGGCGTTGCTCCAGAATGGCCCTTCATTTTCAGAGGGCTCTGAAGAAATAGTCTGCGCAATATGAAGTCATTTCCACACTTATGGCATTGTTTAGTAATCACTTGTTCCTCATTAACGTGCTCATTTTCAACACAAAAAGGGGCAATTTTCATAAAACGCCTCATTACACTGGAGATATAAAATAGATTGGATTTGCATTTACTGTACCTGAAGGAATTTATACAATACACAGAGAAAAAAATATAAATTAGATATTTGTGAAGACATTTTAGGTTAATGCTTACTAATCTATGATCCATGACACTTTTGTTTACAGAGGTGGTGCTGAAGGAGGCACTGAAAAGGTGTGGTAAATTCCTGCTCATGAAAAGAAATGTCAGACGCACAATAGAGAAATAATTAGGCTAAGGCCAGGGTGGATGAATCTGCCGCTGCTTCCCACAGGCACTCGACTGTGGCAAACAGCTTGGTCAATAATCTTCAGCAATTCCTAAGGATTAGAGTCTTATTACGGAGCACCGTCTGTCACGCAGGCCTCAGTGGCCAAAACACATCCATACATCTGACTACAAAAAAAAAAAAAAGCACTGAAAATTGTATGGTAAGACATTTACTCTGTGAGCAAGTTGTTATAAGTCTTTACTGCAGTTTACAAACCGGTGCATATTAGCTCGTCAAAGACTTTATTATGAAAAAAATGCTAAAATTGTATTGTGAAATTATCTTCAATTAATTAATCAGACAATAGATATGTGAACAGTTTTGCGCAGTTTTTCTTTATCACGCTTTACTTCACTATCTCCTCACATTCAGATGCATTCTAGAACCAGGACATTAGAATAATTATACGTTGAGTATTACATGTATTGGTTTATGGTTAACACAGAACGATGTGACACAAACCAACAACATGCTAAAAACGTTCACTTCTAATTAGCCACGTGTTGGCAGAGTGGAAGTCAATTAGTTTGTAAGACCATGACAAACTAAAACAACAGAAAGTCCGTTAAAAAAAAAAGAAAACCTCATTGGGATGCATCAGGCAAAATCGATGTCCGTAACTACTTTTATGCAACCGTAAAAGTTGGAATAGAAAATAAAGCGTTTTGGATTAAACTGTGTCTATTTCTTGTTGCAGTGTTTAATTGCACACACTTGTGGCACCGTGACTCCGGTGACTTTGCCTTCGTTGCTTGTAGTGAAACTGAAACAACTCCCGGAAACAAAGCCGCGCTAAATGTCCAAGTTCTTACCTTCTCCGTGCATCTCTCCCATGGACGCAGCTACGACCAGAACCGCGAGGATGGTCCGTACATGACGGTCTCGTCTCATGTCTGCTAAAGTCGGTGTCGCTCTTCTCCGCGCTGCACAAACACGTCCTTGTGTTTTCAAAAAAGATGATACTTCCCGGACAGCGAGGGATGAAAACACACACGCGTTGGTTTTACGCGCCTGTAACCGAAGCTAAATAGGCACAGTAGCTGCTGCTCTGTGCGTAATAAGTCTGAGTATGGAGAGAGTCGTGAATAATCAAGTGAAACGCGGCGGTCCTGCTTTCATTTGGACGCTCCGTAAGCGGATTCGCGGCTGTGTGAGCTGTGGCACATGGAGAGAGGAGAGGAGGCGGAGAGGGAGGATTCAGTACCACGGACAGCTCCTAGCGTCAGCTTCGGGAACAGCCTCACAAACTTACGCGCACCTCACATCACTTGCCTCTCCTCGCAACGTTCTCGGAGCTTTTGAGGCATTTGCAGTAGCCCACGCATGTCAGGCTTGGTTAACGTACATAAAACTGTTATTAAATTGCAAGGCTACTTTATGTTTTGGTAAAGTTGGAGTAATTTACATGTTGGCAGCTACATCCAAAAATCAGTTTTTAGAAAAGAAATCAAATGTATGTCAAATGCATGATTACTAATGCCGCCCTTTATTGACATATTGAACAAATAAGTTATTGTGCTCTGGCGAGTTATATGTATGTACAACTTTATATTTGGTCGATGTATTGTTCCCTTTCTTTGGCATTGAGTTGGCATTGTAGTGCATCCCTTGTATTGTATCAATTTAAGTACAGCAGTGTGCAAGTCTGTGCTGTGTTGGCACTGCCACTCTCGCTATATACCAATGACATACTGATATTAATTTTTATTTTTAGATCATAGAACACTTGCCTCTCTGGAGTCATGTTGCACTGGATGTTTTATGTTTCCATTTTCAATAAGGAACAGAACATGGTGTCTATCCGTATAAGGTGACATTTCTACCAAGTGCTTTCATGGACGGTCTCTGCCATGAGTCATTTTGAGGTTTATTTAATTTGTTAAATATGAGCAAGCTAGCAGAAAGAATCAAAAGAATAAATAAAACTGCTAAGTAATATAGGGCACATATGTGAAGCTGAATTCAGCAAACAACTCAACCAACTTCATACAAACCCCTGAAGCCTTTGTGTAGTTGCTGTTGGCAGAGACTGACCTTTGACTTCCCTTTGCAGCTGGAGAGGTCGAGAAAAAAAAAGGGTCCATCCTGGAAAAATCAATATAGCATTACATCACTGTTAAAGCAGCTTTTAATCACAGCAAGAGCAAGACGTCTTCATGTGAGTAGAGAGTGGCAAAGAGAGTTGCCACATAAATTACTTTCCTATGTTATTCATTATCCCTTTATTGCTCTAAAATAGGTATGAGAGCGCTTTGACCGGTGTCAGATAATCACATACAGGAAGTGCTGATTGAAATATGCAGTGTGTTAAGTATATTATCACATGGTTAGTGAACAAGGAAATTGGCACACTATCATGAAATATGCATCCATGTTTCTATAACAATGAAAGGTTTACAGCACCTGTTTTCTGTGCAAATTTACTCTATATTCCTTAGAGAAAGAAAAAAATCTGGCGCAGCAGGCAGATGAAATGCATCATTCTGCAGGCGCATAATATTTTGATCTTTAGAAATACTATTAGGGGTCACTATAAGCCTTATGTAAACTGAACTGCAAAAGATGATTTGGGGCATCCACAGCCTTCGAGAAAGAGAAAGAGAGACCGTACTAACAAGATCATTGAAGCAAACTGAAATTTTATTTTAGCTTTAATGTTTTTATCCTTCACAGTATTTTTCTTAAACAAACAAAAGGCCTTAGCAGACAGAAATAGTAATGGGAGAGGTTTGAAGGAACTAGAACAAAAGCAGTGAGCAAACGCTATTTTTAATAAAAGCCCAGTCATTCTAATAATAAGCAGCTCCACTTGTTTTACATATGCAGCACCTTACTACATACTACTGCTACTACTACATGTGTTTGATGGCACCTTCCCTCTTGGAACTAACAAAAACAAGGAGATTTCAGTTTAATTGAACTCTGCAGAGATATTGTCACATTTTGACCTTTTGCTCTGTGTTTCATGTTGACTTTTCCTTCAGCTTCTATTTTACTTTGCTTCACATTGAAGTTTTTCTCATTGCAGCAACTCATGTATTTGTCTAAATGTATCTGTCTGTTGCCTCCTCAACTCTGCACATATAAGAAACTCAACTGCTGCAAGAAAATCTGGTATTGGATAAGATCAGTATTATAGAAGGCAAACCTGACCTTTATTATTATCTTTATTTGGTCATTTGGTCAATGAACATACATGAAATACATGATGTAAACACGCCGGATTAGCCATGGGCTCATTTTCATCCGTTGTCCCGCATTCACTCTCACAACACACTCTCATTCATACACCTGCATTCTATTGTACATGTTTTTAGTGGTAGAGGAAATCGGAGCACCCGATGGAAATCTACACAGACATAGGGAGAACATCGATCATCGACTCGGAAATCGATCCCGGGACCTTCTTGCTGTGAAAGCACTAAAGCGTCGCCCCACAGCAGCAGCAAGTCTTGCATACAGCAAAGATCTACGTTATTGACCAAATATGGTAACTTTTCTACCACCTGCTTGTTTCACAGATGCTATTGCTTTGCTTGGAGTATTACAAAATATGGCATTAATTTAGCATTTATTAAATTACAGGTTTCTCTGTTATTCAAAAACAGCTTGAAAAACATCGGTCTTCTTGAGTTGTGTATAGACTTGATGTGCTGACTCGCTTGGCCGTGTCTGTCAGGTTGCGGTCAAATCCGTTGGATTTATCTGTCTATATTATAAGTTCACCTGGGAAGAGTTGATATTTCTATGTGGGAGCAGACATATAATGAGCTTGGACACTTATTTTGGGGACACATAAGTGTCTAAGAAATTAGTCTAAGAAACCGAGGAAGAAAAACGGCACAGAAAACCGGGCTAGCCATGCTACACCTGAGCTAGCTAGATTCGCCGCAGCACTGGGCCCCTTCTCTGCCCGCACTAGCTCCTGGATGAGCTTCATCTCGGATGAGTCCAGGAGCGAGATAGATCCAGTGTTTATGACAGCTTTGCGGGAGATAACTGATAAGATTACAAAGGCAGTAGACACAAAGATAGATGCGGCCCTTGCAGAAATGTGTGATTTGAAAACTTAAACTGGCGAACTGGACAGCCGAGCCACAGCAGCCAAAAATGAAATCTCTGATTTGAAAGAGACGGTCTCTAGCCTGCAAGCTAAAGTGGCAGATTAGACAAACCAGGTTTGTGTCCTGACTGATGAAGTGGACAACCTGGAGAATCGTAATCGCAGACGTAACATGCGGATTGTTGGTCTTCCAGACAACACTGAAGGGAAAGATGTGGTCAAGTTTATGGAGGCTTGGATCCCTGAATATCTAAAACTTCCAAGAAAGCTGGGAAAATAAAGCTTGACCATGCACATTGCTCCCTGGCTCCGAAGCCAGCCCCGAACCAGCATCCAAGACCTATTAAACTGAAGTTCTATAACTTCAGTGATAAACAGCATGTCATGGCTGCATTTAGACATCTTGCCGCAGACCCGACCAGACCAAACTAGCCCCACATCTCATTCTTCAAAGACTACTCTGCAAGAGAACGATACAAATACTTTCAGAGCTGCCACAGATAGTTTGGATGAGTACACGGACACTGTGACGTCATACATTCGATTCTGTGAGGACAGCATTATACCAACATACACCAAAGTCACTTTCAATCATGACAAACCCTGGTTCACACCAAAACTGAGGCAGTTAAGGCAGCAGAAGGAGGCGCACAGGGCTGGTGACAGAGAGCACTACAAAGATGCAAAGTATGGATTTAGCAAAGAGCTAGATCACAGTACAATACGGGTCTGAAGCAGCTGTTTTCTGACAACAACCCCACGCTGGGGTGTGGCGTGGGCTCCGGCTTCTTCACCAACTACTAGCCCAGAGCCCCCAACGCTGCAGACGACCGAAAACTGGCCAAGGAGCTTAACATCTTCTACTCCCCCCTCGAGACACTCGGACTATCAGCACAGGATCTCTCACAGGGCTGTGTACTTTCTCCTCTGCGTATCTCCCTCTCTCTTTCTCCAGCCATGACTCTGTAAAATTGAGCAATAGTTTAATCTAGATCAATCAATCACTCACATTCACTACATCAGTAAATTTTACTGTAAATTCTTGTGAACATAGTAAGCCTATTTTTATTTTATACTATAGTAAATTCAAATAGTTTTCTGCATGCTCTTTTGATTCGTATATGTTGTTTTTATTATTGTTCATTACAAGAATGATTTCAACATGGTTCATACAATAACATCTGAAAATAACAAATAGCATCGTTTAAGTTTATACATAATACATATTGAGTACAATTAAGTGGTCAAAGATACTAACAAAGATGAGAAAAGAAAAAATAAATATTATATACCTACAGGAAACTTATTTAAACAACTTAGGACATCAAAAACTAACATTAATGAATTTGTTTATAATAGACTTCACTATTCCTTACACAAGGGCAAACAGGGGAGTGGCCATATTGATCTCAATCAGAATAGCCTTTGAACAGAGTTTTGAACACAAAGATAAAGATGGCAAAATGAATTATTAATGGTGGTGTGCTTACTTTGATAAATGTCTATTCTCCCACTTTCTATGCTAAAGTTATAGATCTGATTGCAAACCACTCCGAAGGAACCCTTGTGTGTGGCAGCGACTGGAACTTGCATGTTCAGCCGACATTGGATGCCTCAAACTCACAAAAGTACTGGTAAATACATTTCGCAAATCAATACATAATTTAGGGTTAATCAATATCTGGAGAGAGATTAATTCTAATGCACATTTTTCCAACCCACATAAGATCTATACTAGAATAGACTACTTTTTTATTTTCAAGATAGGTAAAAAATTACAGATGTATGACGGGCAGGGTGATTACTGTCGCCTCAGTCAAAAAGAAACAAAGGCATGAAAAACAAAACGATTGACAGAACAAACTAATCCTGTTGGAAGCTGAACATGCCGGAAATAAGGATCCTCAAATGCTACAGGAAATTGAAAAGATAATGACCTGGGCTCACAAGAAATCATTTAAAAAATGCTCTTCACCATTTTTAAAATAAGAAATAGGCAGAATAATGTATTTTTAACCAAACAAGACCAAATACAATTATTATTTGAATCCTTCTACAAAAGAATGTCACCAAAATATTATAACAATATAATAGGAAACAAAGAAAAATAAATATTATATTTTCTACAAAATAGGTGCTGAAATAATAGCTACTGAAATTCAAAGTGCAATTAAAAGAATAATAAACAAGAAATGTCCAGCGAGTGACGGGTTCACCTCAGAGGGGTATAAAGCTCTAAAAGACATACTCACTCCTCTGCTTTTATCAACTTAAAAAAGCTCAGATCCCTCTGAGTTCAAAGGAAGCCATCATATCCTTAATACCTAAAGAGGGGACAGATCGACTTGACTGTGCCTCATACAGACTAATGTCGATTGTGGACTATCATGTATACGCCTAAATCATGTCCAAAAGGATGGAACAAATACACCTAGATTTAATTCACAATGATCAGACAGGATTTATTAACAAACGACAAACACAAGATGACATAAGGCAATCTTTACACATAATGAACCATAGACAAAAACAACAAACATGTAATAATAAGCCTGGACGCTGAAAAAGCATTTGATTCCGTTAGTTGACGGACAGACTCACCGACTTTGGAAAGAGGTGAGGTAGTGTTGTGCTTGGTAAGGCAAGGCAAGGCAAAGGCAAGGCAAGTTTATTTGTAAGCACAAATTCGTACACAAGGCAATTCAAAGTGCTTCACACAACAGGAAAAAATGCATTAAAATCACAAAGACATGGCAGAAATCACAAAATCTTAATTTAAAAGTGCCATTTTCAGGCTATCCGTCAAATAGTTCAAGACATAAAAGAGAAGAGTGCAAAGAAAAGCATTTCAGTCATATGCACAGCCAAACAAAACAGTTTTTATCTTAGATTTGAACATTGCCAGAGTAGCGGCCTGTCTCACATCCTCAGGAAGACTGTTCCAGATTGTAGCTGCATAAAACTGAAACGCAGATTCCCCATGTTTAGTCCTGACTCTGGGCACCAGCAGGAGGCCGGTCCCTGAGGTCCTCAGAGTCCGAGATGGTTCATATGAAGCTAACATGTCCGAGATGTACTTTGGTGCTAGGCCATGGTGAGACTTGGTACCATCCTTGTTGTTCGCTTTGTACTTGAAACCATTGGCAACCGAAGAAACAATTTATGGTGTCTTTCCTACAATATTTGACCAACTAGAAATCTCATCCATAAGGAACTATCAACAATCTAGGAGAAAAACTAAACTTGACTTTTCTCTACTATAAAGAAAAATCTTGAAAAATGGACTACCGGTAAATCAAAGGATTAAAACTATAAAAATGAATATTTTGCCCAGATATTTTCCAGACTCTCCCAATTCCCATCCGCAACCAGCTGTTAGATGAGTGGAATAAATCATCTCAAGATTTGTATAGCAAGGCCAAAAAAAACTAATAATACAAAAAAGAAAATCACAAACAGATTTTCCCCCAACATCAAACTTTCTGTCCACAATACACTTTCTAATGTCTACTCATCCTAACTTTCCATCATTCTTTTATACTTAGATACATCCTGAAACAGTGCAACGTTTCCAGTGCCCAGTGCAGCTATAAACAAACCCGGAGGCCTCATTGGCAGCCAGATGGTTGCAGCCAAGCTTTCATTCTGCTAATGGGCAGGGGGCAGAGCAGTTAATGAAAATCAGACCCTTGAAATGAAATGACCAATGTCCCAAGGTAATGAGGCACACATCCGCGCTGGGCCTTTACAAGCAATAAGGTAATCTTAGATGGCAGGATTATGTAAAACATCTTCTGATAGCTGTTCATTAGCCGGCAAAGGACCAAGTGATTATTGCATAGTTAACAAACACACTCCTCCTGACTCAGAATCACACATGATTTTTGGATTGACTAGGCCTTGGCTAAAGTGGCCCATTTATGCAAAACCACATTTTATATCACATATTACAGACACAAATGCATTCACAGCAAATCATGATGCATTACATTCCATAGCGAATAACCATGCAGAGTAACCATATTCCTTGACTGATTCAACTGAGAGAATGTCCAGGAATCTGTTCATTTTATTAAATGCTATTTTCAGTGCATTATGCAACACAAATAATCATTCTCATAGTCAAACAGAACCAGGTTAAAAAAAAATCACAGTAGGGTTTGGACTAAGCCTGTAAAAACAAAAACAAAAACAAAAAAACAGCTGTCAGCATAATGGGAAAAAACTGCTGGCTGCAGTGTCGTGAGTTCAATTCCCATCTCTACCCCCATTTCATTCTCATCGGTCCTATCCAATAAGGCCTACAGGCCAAAAATCATTTGAAAAAAAGAAGAGGTATTCCACTGCTAAGTGTGTCTTTCTGTAGCAGCAACATTGTCTCCTGGGTCACCAAGAGGAATCACGCACAAGGCTCGCACAAAGCTAGACCCAGCCCTTTAGCCCTGTCTCACTGACCTGACATGTCTCAATTACCTCTGGCAGTAATATAATTTAATCACTGGCAGATTTTGAGAGCACAGTTATAGTCATTTGACAACAACACATTCAACTGAAAATCCATTTATGATCATTACAACAGACACCATACAAAAAAAAGATTATTGAATATGAAATATGAAATATGTTGGAGGCATAGACACAAATATCATATTGCCTTTGTCTTGAAGATCCTTGAGATCCTTGGCTTGATACTTTTAATCAGAATGTGACACAAAAGCCAATACAAAAATGAATCATCCAAAACAATCAAAGATTATACAACGGAACAACAATGAAATTACTTTCAGTCAACACAACACGCCATTATCTTATTCTAATCTTCAAGAACAACTGTGCTGACTAAAAATTTCAAACTGAACTTTTTTGCTGTGAATGCTGTATGTAGCTACATTTTACATATTTAAGTGAATCTATACACTAACATTTCTGGTTAAATTATGGTTGTTTCAGTGCTGCCCAGTGGTCGAGTGGTTAAGGCACAGCACACTCCGACAGTTTACTGCATGTCCTCCCTTCTCTCCAATCCTCATTTCACATTGTCCTTTCCAGTCAAATAAAGCCTAAGTACCAAGAAAACTTGAAAAAAAATAATCAATCATGGTTGTTTCAATATATAAAGAATGCATTTTTATTTTTTTTGACACAAAAAAAGACTAAGGCACACCAAAATAGTTTTTGGTATTTAGTCCAGATCTATCAAATGTGTCAATTTTGTAAATAATTCATTTTATATGAGCATGTTAAATAGTCCAGTCACTTTCAGGGTATTTTTGGCATTATTGTTTCTACATCATATTTTGTCCTTGGAAAATCTCTCCCCTAAATATCAAACGTCTGTGAAGAATAAGGCTTGTGTTTAGCATTGTATGCTATTCCCCCCTTCTTTGTTGTCTGCCTCCTCCTGGTAGGGCCCAGTTTATTGCAGAAACCTCATTAGCATGTATTGGAAAAGAGCTCTCCCTCTGAGCATGTCAGCAAGACACTTTCAAAGCTCCTCGTCAATTTTAAACAACACAAAAGAAAACAAGCTTTACACCAATGTCTGACCTTTGACCTCTTGTGGATTGATGGAATGTTGGGTATAAGATATTTAGACCATATTACTTTGCTGACATTTTCCCCACTGTCTTTTCCTAGCCGGTTCAGTTCCTACAGTGGGAATAGACTGGATGTGACCCTAAAGACTTGTATCTGCTAACTCCCTGATCATAGCCTGATGCCTGAAGAGGCCCTGTGGTGTCATGTGCCCAGTCAGGCGGGGACCCTGCCAATAGATTCAGCACAATATGCTAATTAGCCCTGAGAGGACTCTGCAGTTGTCACTTTGACATCGCTAAAATTAATAATGTGCAAGAAATTCTTAACACCTGCTTTAATAACATTGGAGATAGAGCAACTGTGGCTGATACAAGAACGTGAACGTTAGACCTCTTGTCAAAAATAATTACTGTAATATTAAAGCTGATGTTCTGCATGGGCAATTAAGAAATGGCTAAAGTACTTCTTAATGCAAGATTTAATGTTAAGTTTCGATGTATAATCGCACTTGTTTAAAGCAACACTGATGTGCCAAAAATGTTTGATATGTGGAAAAGGTTCAAGGAAAATAATGATTTAAGAGGTATTTCAAAAGTTTGTTTTATGATAATAATATATCACAGAACTGACAAAACTGTGTGCAATGTAGCATTACTGCTACCAAATAGCCCCTAAGTTTGTTTGTCACCACGTCCATAGGTGGTATGGCATGATGACCCACAGCTGTACAAAAGATACCCATGCACAAAAACAGCACGAATATTCTCATCACCAGAAACAGAAATGTAGATGGAAAAACACACTACCCCAGATGGCGTAAAGGAGCATTTTCTTCACAGCTGTACACCTTTTTTGGAGTCAGTAACATGTCGTCCTGTACTTTTACATCCACATCTTTGTACTCTGGCTCCTTTTATTGTGCGAGCCCCCTCCTTCCCCTTGACCTTCTCTTTTCATTAGTCAGAGTGTGTCTTATGCCTCAGAGCATGCTGATAGTGCACCGCTCCAAGGCTGCGTTTATCAAGATGATAAAGCACTCGCAGACAACAGCCAAGTATCTCAAGGCTAGTGGCCGCCATACCTGACAAGTGACAAGAGTTGCAATAACAGATCCGCCCCTGTGCTGTACTTCTTCCTCCCGACATCCGACATATAGAGGCCTGATTGGTCACAGGTTTCTGCCTTATGAGACATGTGCACCTAATGACAAGTTAAGCGTGATGGAGGTTGGTCCACAGCTGTGTGATTTCTCAATTGTATTCTCTGGGTTTGAAGAAGACATTCAGAGTTCATTCAGGTTTCAGTGGAATAAAAACACAGATATTTTTGATACTTTACATCCCTACAACGGTTTAATTTGTCAACACATTATTTCAAGGTTGTTTTTGATTCTATTTGGCAGTTTGCAATCATTGATCCTGATATTTGGCCCTCTCTGATGGCGGTCTTAGTCTATAGCAAGACAAGAGGAATTAAGCAATTAAAAAAAACACTTGACTTGACACTGTGAACTGAGTATCCTCTTGTTTACCTTGGGTTTTGATATGTAGTACATCATTCTTCAATGCTAACCAGTAATCTGTAAAGCTGTGTTAGATTCCCATTAGACTCTGACTGAGTGATGAAAGTTATCATGAACTGCAGAACGCAGACCGGTTGCTGCCCTATGACATGTGCTCCTAATGGGAAAGTGTGAAAGCAAGCATTCACACAGATGTCCACAGCCATTTTGAGTCATATAGTTAAACCTCACAAGCCTTAAGAATCAAAATGTATCTCATTTCTTATATTCTAAAGTTCTAATTCTTTAGAATATAAGAAATTTGATACATTTTGATAAATAATGAGTTGAGCTGTGGATGCTCGGGCTTAAGAATCTAAAGCCTGAGCATCCACAGCTCAATTCATTATTTATACATATACTGTACATACATATTTATAAAGACATTAGCAATTGGAAGCAGACATTTCTACGCCATTTAAATTTCACAATTTCATTCAAACCTGCGAACAATTAGAAATGACATTGTTTAAGTGTATTCATTAAAAAGGCTCAAAAGGCCATTTCATTTTAGTTTGATTTCTTTGTTCCATCTGGCAATGAATGTTTCAATGCTTTAGCCTGTCTGTACCACATTCTGTCTCATACCTTCACACACCCACACATGAAACTTGATGAGTGACAGCGTGACTAAACCATGCCACTGTCACTTCACACTTGTATTACTGTGGATTTCTGTCCTTTTCAGCATGGATATGTATTTATATAATCAACTTTTGACATTCCAACAAACACACTCTGTTCAGTCAACTACAAATATAGATGTCAGAAATTATGCATTACTTTTATACTTGCTCACTTCATACTATTATTGAATTGAACAAACACATTGTGATTTGATTGTTAATCATTGACTGAGGTTTGGAAAGTGGACCACGCCTTAACCTCCTACAGAAACTCCTCACTAGAATGATTCTGTCTCCCAGTCCAAGGCTTGAAGGGAAGGCAGCTCGTTTCTGTCTACTCTTAACGGGTCCTCCACGTCCGTTCCAATTGTACCCCACGATGGTTCCAGAGATTCTTTTGGGGTTCGATTAGTCAGAAGCACTCACCTCTTTAGTAGATCAGTAAGGGGTATTCTATTTTGCCATACCTCATAGTTCTCTAGACTTGAGACTGTATTACCGCACCACCAACTCAATCGTACTCGCCTGCTCTCAGTATCTTCCAAATTCATCGCCTAAAACTCTTTCAAAACTCTATTCAACTGCAAAGGTATTAATCCTCTTCTCCAGTAAGAGAGATTTTATATTCCATCCAGCTACTCTTCAGAGAGCCTTGACTATCCAGCTTCTCTTCTCTCGTGCCACTCAGTTGACATCTTCATTCAGCCAGGCTATTACGTTGAGATCCAGATCATCTTTGCTCATTTTAATCATCTTTCGGGGTCTGAATCGGCTGGCTGATTACCGAGATGGAGTCCCCATCCTGAGTCTTTTAACTAGTCACATCTACCGATCCATCATCGATCCATCATCGATCCATCATCGATCCATCATCGATCCATCATCGATCCATCATCGATCCATCATCACTATTATCAATAAACATTCTCTCATATTCCATTGTTGTTGTGTGGTCCTTGCTATCAAGGTCCTTGCTAGTGAATGCTCTGTTAAGGAGAAAAATATACCCACACAAAAGTTTAGGGCTAAATGCTCTATCATTATACACACAAAAATTCTTGAATGGTTTTTGCAGGCAAATGCTGATCACATACCCCCAATTGTATTTTAGATTTATGTTTATTAAAGATTGGCATAACATGAAATATGCCAAACAAAATCAAACAATAGCTTTCATTCACAAAAATGCTCTAACTAATTGAACCAACTGTAAGCGGGAGAGTGTGTGGCTTGGTGGCTGATGACAAAAAAAAGTGCATTACAGTCCCAATGAGATAAAAGGGTCTACGACATCAAAATTATGTTCAAAAGATTTTATTTACAGTTTTGAACAAAATGTTTCCAGATGCAGTTTATATGTTATGATAACAAAGCAACATTTGTGTTGGTTGAATAATTCCGAAAGGCCTGTTTATCTCAGAGGAGAATTAGACATTACAGTACACAGTAATAACTTGTAAATGATTTGAACAAGAGAAAGCATGAGTCATATTCACATGAGAGTGATGAAATGCTTGTGGCTTTGGGGTTGTGTAAATCTTCATTGAGGGTCTAACCTTTTCCAAACAGTGCCAGGGGAGAGTGAGTGATAGTGGTCGGCTCAGGCCTTGACCTACTGCCGCTCCACGCTGACTTGGGTACAGCCACAGAGAGCCAAGGCAACACCGAGGAGGTAAAATACATTCAGTACTTTATGGCAAACTGTGTGATGGTCAGGTCTGTGAGGTAAAAAAATCACTCAAGTTAAAAAAAATCAACTTAAATCTACGTCCAGACCCGAAGATAGCACGAGGGCTATGTAAAGTGCAGATACCTAAACATTTTACAAAGTACAGTACTTTTGCATTTGTACTTTCCACCACTGTTCAAGATGTAACTAACGCATTTGTATAAATATCTCAACTATTTGACTAAAAATTGGAGTGGATTATTTGTATCTCTATTTTAGAAAAAAAGCCATCAATGTATGAAATGCAGTGTAGCCCTTGGTCCAGGACCTGAGCCGCAGTGACTCAGCCCTGGTGGCCATGTTAAAAGGTAGAACAGGAGTGACCTGCAGCAGAGGAGCAGAGCAGGATGATAATAAGACTCCATGTGGCTGACTCCGAGTGATGGGCTTAGCTCTCCATGAATATTTCAGCCTGCACTGAGGTGTGTTATTACAGCACAGCAGGAGCACTCTCAACACGGCTGCAGACATGTGTGCCATCACATCAGGTGACCTCCGCACAAACAAGGTTATTTTGCCAGGCCCTGTGCACCAGCCCATTTCCAAATGTGCATCGACTGTGTTTTGATAAACAGATTGACATACTCGGATTTATTTGTGAATCATAAACAGTTTTATACGTCAACTATACAACTAAGAACCGGAAAATAAATTCAGTGTTTGAGATTCAACAGTCCCAGGTTGTTGAAGAAAGGATTAAATAAATATTTTGTTTACTCAAACTAACTGCCCAAGGGTCCACACCACAAACTAGTGCAGGAAAGCAGCTTCACTCAGCGAGCTAACAATCCACAGCCTCTGGCCATCCTCAACACTCCTCCATTATTTCAGCAGCACTGCCTCCAGAGTCTTGCCTCTTTTTTACAAAACCCTGTCTTGAGATGAGAGCGCCACAGCACACCAGAGCCCAGACTATCATTAAAACTGAAGAAATTCATTTTATATGCAGTAGATCCCGGGAAGTGGGGTGTTATCATATATAGGCACAGACTTCACTTAGCGTCTGTGTCACTAAACCATGAAGTTCAGAAGTATATGAAGCACATTATTATGAACTGAGATGGAACTTCTTCTTAACAATGCCTTTACTGTCTCTCAACCTGGGCACAGGAGAAAACAGCCCTGAACAGGGAACTCCCAGTCCTATACATAATACATGAATCTGCAGTTAGACAATTGAAAGGGCACATATTAACCTGTGTCTAACCCATGGAGCACAATTAATAGTCACTAGTGAGAAGATTTCCAAATAAGTCAAAAAATAAACGCCTCTATTTAGCATAGAATTTAGAATGACTGAACTGACACTTATTTTGCCACTAGCAAAATAATGTGCCTTTAGTGACAGATAAACATGCTTATAACTCATCTGTCGAATAAGAACTGTCACGTTGTTCAGTTACGTAAATATCATTGAACATTGCATTTTGGATGTTAAATCAACCCGTCCAGTTGAAAGTTGGGCTGCACATTGTGTCCCTCGCTGGACAGCCAAATTAATTATTGTGCACGTAAAAAAACTGTGCGTCTGACCTTTATGGAGACAGACGAGTCAGAAGTTATGTGTGTGTTGCACAGACGTCACAGAGATATTAATGACTTTTTGGTGCGCCTTGACCAGTCAGCCAATTCAATTATTCACTGCATTTTGGGCAGATCATTACGTTGTGCTATCAGTGCCAGATGAAGCCCCGGTGCTCCAAGTGAATATTGCTCACCTGTATGGCAGAAACACAATGGTGAGGATTAGCATGATGAGTTGTTAGGCGTGCTGGCAGTCAATACTTTGAGACTGGGAGGGGAGCACAGCCTCGAGGGGGAGTCTTGGTTTTAGAGGAGCATGGTGGCACCTGTGAAATAGTCAAGCAGATGTACAATCAACCTGTGTGGAGTATTCCTCGCAGAGCAAATTTTTACACCTGCCAGAATGTAATTTTGCTGAAGCAACAGGGAGCCTTCCACTTTATGCACGAATCATACAGCGGCAGATTAGAGTGGGAAGGCGCTCTTGTGACGCCACTGTTTACACCTGTGTGTGTCTGGATCAGGAACAAAAACAAACAAACATGACATACAGGAGGATATTTCTGGAGGAGATTTGCGAGTGGAATGGTGACGAAAGCAACTGCAAGGTAAGATTTAAATGGATATGCAAAATAATGTTGGTTTAATCTGCTTATAGATTTAATTTAACCTTTTGGTGTTTCTACAATAAACTAACAGCTCTTGTCTGGTTAATAGTAGACAGAATATGAGAAAATCTTGTTCTGCCTGTATTTATAACATATTAGAATTTTGGTTTTGAAATGAATGTTAGTAATATCAGACAACAAAACCTGAAACTGCTATAGATAGAGGCTAATTCAAAAGATGTAAAGAATATGTGACATGTTCAGATATAACATGTCCTTTTCTACACCTGTGCACATTTCCTGATGTTGATCACTGGGTGAGCTGTTAGATCATCACAAAACACCATTAGATATAAAATAGACTCACGACTCATACAGATGCATCAAATAGATAGAAAAGCTTTTTGTTGTGGCAGTAATTGTAAAACATTCTGTTATTCGTAGAATATTATTTTTCTTTCATTTGGTCCTTGTTTTATATAATCAGTAGAAAATCTACTATGTATGCATAAGGAGGAGGCTAGTTTTTGAGTCTATTTGGAGCATTTTAAGGTGAAGAGTTCATTTTGAGCGAATAGAGAGAAAATCACTGGAGTCACCAGTTGCAGATCCCTGGGGGGAGTGAATGACCTGCCAAATCTAATTTCTCACTTTGTGTATTTACCAGAACAGCTATAGTCAGGCAGAATGTATTGTGTCAGCGCCTGGCACAGCTCTGTTGTTGAGGTTCGCTGACCCATTATAAAACACTGCGCGTGGAAGAATCATGAATCAAGAAATTAGATGCAGCTCATTAGTGTGGAAGATAAATTATTTTTTCCACAGTGGAGGAAACATTAAGTTTGAACAACATAAAAAATTAAATATAACAATGCAGTGCCCAACGGAAATAGCCCAGATAGACCAAAAGGAGGCGAATTCTGTCTTGTCTTGTAATCTTGTTTGGTGGAAACAAACGTCAGATATTAGAAAAACATCTTCCAGGGCCGACATCGTCCAACTAAAAGCGCAAAATACACCAATCAATAGCATCATAACAACTAGTGAGGAAAATGAGGTAACTGTATCTTAAACTTTGAGAATGTGATTTCCGCTGGGCCTCATCACTCAGTGTACCGTCTGTTGGACCATAGATCATATTAGCCGACAGCGGTTCTGGACCCACGGGACACGCTGGTGCACAGGAAGTGGCGCTCACTTGACCAAACACAAGCCATACAGGACTGAGGGAATAAAAGCTGCCATACATCACTCTAAAGGTTATCCATCAGGCTGACTGCTCCGTCTGAGCCAGTGGTGGTTTGGGCCAGGCCCACACCCACAGGGACTCCACAGTGGGATTGTCACTGTTTAGATGCGGATATCGTGTAATAAGGATTTGGGTAAAATATATGGTACAAGACTGGGCAGCAATAATATTTGTATAAAACTAATGTCTGGTAAGATTTTAATAATTATATTGTATTGCATGGGCTATTGAGTGAAATGCCTTTGTTAAGTATTGTAATTGGATCAAGCCATCTATGAACTACTATTTTTGTTTGACACTAGTGCTACCAATATTAACACATTTGATTAGTTATAACTTTAAATCTGGAAGAACAACTAAAAAAGGAAATTACACCAAAAATTCATCATCATTAAATTTTTACACGTTTGTTCACTGTCATGAACTTCCTTATATAGCATATCAAAACTACATTGCAGCTTCATAATCACCTTCAGCAATGTTTTTTGGAGGGTCTTTAGAAATCAACTATTATACTATCCGTAGATCAGGATTTTAGTGTTTGTTTATTGTAAATTGCAATCATGATCTTATCAATCTTAATAAAAGAAACAGGTTCCCTGCCTTAGTAATTCTTGAAGGCCCATCGAGGCAGCTGCTGTTAATATATATAAATGGAATTGAATAGCAGGTTTTTATTTATTAAAAAGCTATGTGACATTTTAATATCCTACATGTATGACCAGGAGGATTTTGATATATATAATATAAAAGTACAGCGCAGTGGGCGGAGATAAGGGGTAGGTGAAAACAAAAATGTTTTGGGCACATTTATTCAAACATGCATGAATCAATCAATCAAAATACAACTTAGCGTATTGGTGGTTAAAAGTTCATTTAAAAGTAAATTTAATATGCCCCCCTTAAACAGTGACGCACCATGATAACTTTCTGTCTCCATATATTTTTTGCAAAGGATTTTTTGGCCCATAGGCTTTGTTAGACAGAATAGTATATTGAGAAATAGGGTTGAAAGAGGAAAGGACATTGCAGAAAATTGTCGAGAACCGGATTCGAACTCACGGCGCTGCGGGTTGCTCACATGGACCACGGAGCGGTACCTCCATAAATTGAGTTCTATTTTCCGTCACTTAAGCGTTTATTTTCCACAAAACGCTGTGCTAGTTGCCTTTGATTGCGTGTTACAAAAATAGCTGAAAGTGAGCCATTAAGAAACACTTACAGTCTATGACACGTTAGACTACACTTTTCAGTAAAACAAAGGGAATATGATTATATTTAGAAACATGAGAACCTGTCACATAGACTTTAATGCTGCATTTACACTTCAAGATTGAAACTATTGACTAAAGCCAAAACTGCATCTAGCCCAGGCCATGACAATGACAAAACTGTGCTATAGTGTGATTATACCCTAATTCTGGTTGTGGAACTGAAAAAAAAAAAAGTTTACAGAACTGCTATAGGTACGAGTATCATAGAAAAATGTTAGGCCGCAGTGCCATACATCTTTGTATATTTGTCCCTGTAGTGAAATAAATGCCTGTGCCCTTGTGCGTCGCAGGTGGACAGTCTGTTCAGATTAATTGTGTTGGTGGGAAAGGGGAGAAAGCCATGCTGCAGCCTGGAAAAGAGAATGCAATGGGACCAAGCGCCCTTCTCTAAACTATGTGCAAGGTGAAGTTGACCAAGTAATACACTGTATGAAATCAAAACTTTGATTTTTTCTTATGGTCACAAAAGGTCCCCAGGAAGAAAATAGGTTTTGATATTAACTGCATCTCCCCTGCTCCTCTGTCGGCTGTTTGCCTGCACACAAATCTCCTAGTATAACCTCTAGGTGTAGGCTATTAACAAAATGCTCATCAATTTACATTACTTTAAAATCTTGCATCTCTGTATATATACCCAAACCAAGCAACTGTAATAACTGTATTAAATTTCCTTGTACAGAGAACCCAACACTAAGGGACTTAGCTTCACAAAAGCGTAATGACTATATTCTAAGTAAACACAGAAGATAAACATTGCATAAAAATGCAGGTTTTTTTATTCTCCTAAATGATCTGTCCTCAACTCTTCAGACCTTAGCAGAGTAGCAGTAGTAGTAGCCTTTTGACATACTTTCAACTCTTCTCCAAGAACCAATTTCAGTCAGAACAAACTGGTCTCAGAGTTTTAAAAATATCTCTTGATGCCCACTCGTAAATCGAGTACTTTCAGATCAAATGTTAAAATCACTCTCTTACTATCTTGCTAGTTATTGCAGTTGTTATGGTAACAAGTTGAATATAAAAGGGGTTAGCTTCCTTTTTCACCTTGTGTGCATACGTTATGGTGATGAATACAAAGAAATAAGTTCAATTAATGTACCCATTTACATAAATAAACAAGGAGCTTATTATTATTATTATTATTATTATCATCATTATTATCATTATTACATTATTTTAGCCAGCTTTGTCGGTGAAAATTTAAATTTCAGTTTTTTTTACTAATTAATTATTAATTATCCATCATCAAAATAATGCAATAAAGTAAAGTAAATGTTTGTTTTAGAACACCAAATGTGCCATACAAAACAACATAATATTCCCTACTGCATGACTTGGAACATTAAACTGTCAGTTGATAAATACACTTAAATCGAATCGCAGCACGCAAACTGAACTACGAGCAATTTGCCAAAAGCGACACAGAAAACCCGTCACTTCAACACCGTAAAAGCTACAGGAACAACTATTCTCTTAACGATAACAGCAACAAAAGGGTCAAAAGTGACAAGAGGTACATCTTTTTAAGAGCCTTATTGTCAGACACGTCTCAGCAACATCGTGTGACACTTCTAAGGAAGGTGGCAAAGTGCAGCCGAAACAAGGTACGACACAAAAATACAGGCCTGACTAATCTTTAAATAATTAAAACTGTGAAAAACGAATTAATGGGATAAGAAATACTGGTGCTGTGAGGCCTCAAATGGAGGGTGTGGGTGAAAAACATAGAGGATATCGAGCGGTTCAAGTTCGAAGAGCAGCTGAAGATGAAGGAAACAAAAAACAAAAAACACATATAAGGCACATCACCAATAGAGTGCAAGTCCATGTCCAATGAATGTATTTCATTATAGGGATCATTAAATGTGTTTATATTGGTTTTATTACTCTTAACAGGATTGTATTGCAGTTGCTTGTGAAAGATTGTTGCATGAATGTGCACGATCAAAGTGTTAAGACACAAAGCTTGAAACGACCCTGATGGTGGTGCACCTGCCAACACACTGCCCTATATATTTTGAAGATGCAACAAGTGTCAATATTTCATGGCTTCTTACTATTCACCCAAGCCATGACTTCAACTTCACATAACAAACTCTTTCTCATCTTCTGGTCAACTCCGCTGTCACAACACACTCAACCCAAATGCTCAAACCTCATGACATGCTCCTACAATTAATTGCAAAGTTTAAGGGGTAATACATAAAAATGAATGAGCAGGGCAGTCCGGTGCATTCTATTTTTTTAACAGAGGGATGCTTGGCCACTCTTTGCAAATGTCAGTGTCTTGTCACTCAGGCCAGTCCCAGATGAGCAGTGAGATGAAGCCTGTTAAAAGGGAATGCGAAATGACAGGACACACATTAATCCCCGCTGACTCACTCACTGTCTAACTGTCAACTGGGGAATATGTCGGAGAGAAATTACTTTTAAAAGTTTGTTCGACATTGGAGGAATGCTGTAATTATGTCTGTTCAATACACTGAGTTTTTGTAACATTGTAACATTATTTGGATCAAAGATCCAATCAATAGAATTCAACTTTATTCTGGACTCAAGGTCAATTTCCAAAACAGAGAAATATAAGAACAAACCACAAAAATAAAATAAAAAGTTATGTTTTAAAGACAGCTATAACAGTGTTTTCACATCTTGGACTGGTATCATATCGCACTGCATCTTATATTTGTGAGTGAAAACAGGATTTAATTCAACCTCTGTCTACAGACCAGACCTCTATTACCCAGAAGGCTTCTTATACCAGCCTAACACCTCAGTCAACGCTTGACTCTGTTCGATCCGCCCTCCCTCTTCTAAGAGGGGGAGTTCCAAACCGGCTGGGCAGATTGCCGAGACAGAGCCCCCACCCTGAGTCTCTCGTCTCAGCCATCGGTCTGCAGTTCAAGCTGCCATGGATCACCAGCGTCCATCTCACAACAATAAATCATTGTTATTTGCATCACTACTAAAGAAGACATAATTTACTAGTCTCAAATTGCTTTTTCATTCATTGAAGTCATGTGATGATCTAGGAAGTGCTCCTCTGTGTTTTCAAAGTTCCAAAAAGTGGCCAAATTATCTTCACTAAACAGCTAAAAAATGTGCCTAGTGTCTTTAATTGTTGCCCTGTACAATAACCATTTTATGGGAGTTTACTATCCAATTACCACCCTATGTATCCACTCTATTGCTACATATTGTAAATGACATGAGTCCAAGGATGAAGCTAACGCTGTCTGCAGTTGTTTGGACTCAGCCGCTGCCAAAATTCAATGACACCATCCGAGCGCTGAGCCAAATTGCCTCCAGGCTTTTGTATTAGTTGAAATAGATGACACTTTGCAGAGGGATATGTTCTCTGGACATTGATGCAGTGCCGTGTCCTGGGATTTGGATTAAGTAACTCCAAACACACCAATGACTTCCATCTGTTCACAAGTCAAACTAATATATTCCACAATTAGATGCATGCTTAATATCTGCTATTTGTCAGTTTGTCGACGGGTTTGTGGTGAAGACGAACCAAGCTGTCAGGAACTGGCACAGACGGGAGTACATTTCCTTCAAAAAGATATGTGCTGAGACAGAAAAGTGTATTGTCATCCAAGTGTGTTTTTGCATGCATGTGGTAACATTTGTGGGCAACTAAAAAAAAACTAAATAAACTGTCAAATTTTGTATTAATTTAATCAAAGTTTGTTAGGTGAAAGCACATTATCGCCCATATCCTGCTACAACAACTATTGACGAGGGCATATGTATGAAATAAAGGTAAATAGTGCAGAGATACAATAGAGTTAAAAAATTGCAAAAGCTGGGAATTAGTCTCACAACAAAAACTGAGGTTGGTACAGAGCTTGCCAGCAGCCTCGACCATTAAACTATTGTACAGCATCAGTAGTGTTCTTTTAAAGGTTGAAAATAAGTAAGACAGATTCATCTTATTAATTTATTTAAAAACTGATGCTAATGATCTAAAAAGCACACTGCAGCTTGGGGAGAAGTATTGAAAGTCCTTTTAACTATTGCTATAGGAGGAAATCTCGCTTGAACCCATACACCTCTGCGAAAAGCTGATGAAATGCTACTTTTGGACTTACTACCAATTAAAAAGAAATACTTGCAAAAAAAAACAACCTCCTTTTTTGTTAATATTTATGATTGTGATGCCTGTGAAGTGGATATGAGCAGCTTTCAGGGAACAACACGGCACATGGTTGTGAGTAGTGTCTGGAGATTCAAGCATCATTACAGGTGCACATGGACACTGGGAGCAGGGCGGATTGATGAAGGTGTCAAAATGGCTCAAAATGAAACCCAATAACAGTTAACTTCATTTCCTCTCCTGAATATCTGACTAGTGCAAGTAACATGAACGGACTTACAGCGATGCCCTACTCGAGTCTGTCACTACGGCCCTCCCACACACAAACTGTCCCATCTGTTTGAGCTACACAAGCCATTAGTCCACATGAATGTACAGTGCAGTTTCAGAATACATTTACATTTTATTAAAGCTAGATGAGTCAAATTGTTACAAATGTACAGATAAATCAAATACATACACAGCTTGTCCTTGAGAATGTTTCAAGTTACATAAAATGCAACAATAAAGTAGGGAAGTCACACAAAATATTCATAGCAAACTGTAAAACACACATTCTTCAGGAGTCTAATAGGATTCCTGCCTATTTACTAATACAAAGTGTGGCAAGGTCAATTTCAGAAAAAATAAATAATTCTGTATTTCTGCAGCTCTGCAAGGGGAATATTTTCAAATCCTTCAAGCTCAAAGTAATTTCCTGGGACTTCATTTCCCACCCTCCACAGTCTCCACAGCCATACACTAGAGGAAGGGAGAGCGACAGGGCCAACCACTCTCCTTTGGCAGGGGCACTGAGCACCCCACAGCTCCCAGCACAGCGGGAGACACCTACAAAGTGCTGAGCAAAGATACAAGCACAAATCCCACATTCAGAATGCTCATGGACACGGCCTTTCTGTAAGCTTTTCAATTAGTTTCTATTAAGCTCTGTTCTGTGCCAAGGAATTTAACAGGAGGAACTTGGCATAAAGTAGTTTATGAATTATAAAAACACAATAAATAACATAATTTTGGTTTTAAATTGTGGTATGAGATAAACATTAAAATTAATAACAAAAATAAATAAATGTCTAATAAGATCTATCACAAACGTAACTTTATACCAAACATTTTCAAAACCTGCGCTGCCCGGTGGCGGAGTGGTTAAGACACAGCACGCATGCCAGGCTCCATGTGCAGCCGGCCGCAGTGTCGTAAGTTTAAATCGAGGCTCTGACAATTTACTGCATGTCCTCCTTTCTCTCTCATCCCCATTTCACGCTAAACTGTCTTGTCTAATAAAGCCTATGGGCCAAAAAATCCTTTTAAAAAGAAATGTTCGAAACATATAGAAGTAGCCAGCCAGTAGAAGAATAATTTATTTTTGTAATTTTTAAATAATATTACTCAAGAAGGTGTCCTTATTCATTATTTATTCGCCTTTATTTACTAGATCATTATTTAACCAGGATCGAAATTTCTTTTTCAAGGGTGATTGGGGCCAAAGTGAAACTGCAGCACACAATAAAACTTGAATGTAACAAATAAGATTACCTCTTTAGCAGTATTAAATCAAAGACTTTCGCTGAAAATGATTCTGTCATTTATTCCTAAAAGGCGGAAAAATGCTTTTTATTGTTCCCAAGGCCCGGCACAGACCTATGCAAAATGTAAACAATGTTTGTGGCTACCTTGGAGCCTCGTTACAAGGGCCCACTACTGTGCAGTGTTCATTAGAGTGGAAATGATATGTGCAAACAAAGAGAGGCGCCCAAGCAGCACACTCGCCTGTGCCTTTTCATCTCTGAATTGCATATGCGCGCAGCAGCCTCCTCACCTGGTCCCTGCAGGCTCAGTCCCTGGGTCTCCAATCAGAGGCTTTATTGACGGCAGACGTTGAGTTAGAGACGGGGGCACTAATAGAGGAGGATGAAGACTGATCAACACATTCACACTGTTTCATTGTTGGAATATTCAGAAGGACAAAATGGGAGGATCAATTGAGTAGGTTTTGGATACAAAAGTTGTTGCTGTTGATAGTAGATTGGTTTACAAGACATAACTTTACTAGTCCTGGATGGTAGTTTGTTTCACTGTTTGGTTAAGACTCATCCTTAAATTTGTGAATCAACTATGAATCTGATTTACAAGTTGCACATATATGTTTTTATTATATTTTTTTTTATTGTATTATTCATTTGTAAGTATTATTCAAGTCTAGCCATTATTCAACACATTTTTCACTCGAAATGTTCACAGGTCGTAATAGGAGAGTTGGAATTTCACATTTTGCATTCTTATTATGTTTTATATCCCACATTGAAAAGTCTGTTTGCCAAGAACATAAATGTAATCACTAGCAAGAGGTGAATCAATGTGTGTCCTTGCTTCTCATAACCAACATAACACTTAAATGAATTCCACATAACTCAAGTATTTTGACCAATGTATGGTATTTCTGAGTAGCAGCACTACTCATAGCAACAGTGACAGTCTTTGGCCTTAACCATTCTGTGGAAATAAGTGCGAGGGTGGCACCGTAAACACCGACTTGCTTGGCTTTGTTGAGCTAATGACTTCCTGCTCCAGTGGTTTGTGAAAAAGCGTTAGAGCCAAAATAAGTAAAATCGGCCCCCGAATTTAATCTGTCACTCAAAAAGAAAGCCTTTAAGCAGAAACATGCAGCCGCCCCAGAGGATGAAGTGAAATTACAGCCAAATCTCCCCGGCATAGATCTAGCCTGTAGTGCAGGTTTGTGTATTGGAATTTCAGATTGGTAGATAAAGAGGGGATTCATAAAATAAAATCCAGAGCATTCACAATGTCATCCAAGGTGGCAACGTAAAACTATCAGTATGTTTGGATCTGTAAGCCTCGCCATTGTAGAAGAAAAGTGTTATTTTATCTCTGAGAATTTGCCGCAAGCTGGTTTTGAACTGCGCAGCTCATATTAACAAGCCGAGGTAGAGAGAGAAATGTTGCAGTCTGCCTCCACAACTGCTCCAAATTAATCACTGTATATGAATTGTTTGCTTCCGCTGTGGACTCCTGGGAAAGCTAGATGGGCGTGATGAGATGCTACAGGGAGAGAGGAGCTGAAATTAATCGGGAAAATCAGAGAAATGTATGCCAAATCTCTGTGTGGTGTGTCTTATCATGCAGAATAATAACAACCATACATTTCAAGTATTGAAAATGTGTAATGAGTCTTTTAGGCAGATCTACAAATAACATAATATATCACAGTAGAATGTAATATAATAAATAACATATTTGTCTGAAAACAACAGTCCCTATGATGGCAGTTTTAAATATGACACTTTCTTTCTTTATCAAAATGAGACAAAGTATACATACAAAAACATTTAACATTGCCAAATAAATTTTAAAAAGCCAGTTTCTCAGAATAGTTCACTGTTCTTCACTGTGGACCTGACCAATCACTGCCTGGTAGTTTTTAGTCAAAAATACAAATCTAAACAAACATGGCGACGCCGACAGATGCACATTTGAGCAGTTTTACGGACTATTCCGGGTTTTTTAAACGTGCACATAGAAGCGCTTTGTGTGCTTTTGTGTTTGAGGACGGGGAAGAAGTCAACAGTTTGATTTCTCGGCTTGTTCCTGTTGTGACGCTTTGACCAATCGGATTCAAATATTCGTCATGACGTTAAGTCTTTTCCCAACAGCTTTAAGCGAGAGTCGTTCCAGATTGATACACAACTTAATTCAGAGTGATACACATATCAATCTGGCAGTCCGGTTAGTCTTCGGGTTGAGGTCTGTAAATATTGTTAGGCTGGTTTTCCGCCCAGAGACATCAGGGAGAGACTACATATTTAACCATCACAGGGACTTACAAAGATTTTTAATAATGCACAAATTTTACTTAGTTCTCCTTTAATAAAACCAACATTTCAGCAAGGCTATTTCAAAATAGTTTCTCTTTGGCTTTTTTAAATGTTACAGTCCTAGTTACATGAGTTATTTTCAAATTACTGATAACACACAAACAAAACGCTAACTTGTAAACCAAAGTCTGTATTTATTCACTCTCAAGGTCATGATAATAGATTAATTTAATGAAAAACAAATTTAAGATTAGCAGCAAGATGTCACTTTGAATGAAATAAAATAACAATACTTCTATTTAGTTCTATTTTTACCTATTTAACACCTTTCTATAATGAATCTCTCACATCAAAGTTTTCAGTGTTTTCCCATGAATATTCTGAGGCTAAAATAAAATAAGAAAGAAGACATGAAATGTAGATTAGTCTCTACTGGGAAAATATGCAAATAGCAAGTCTTTAGTGGATTTATGCACAAATTTAGGGTGTGGCCTCTATTAACATGTACCTCTGTGTATTTAAATAGAGTTTATTATTCACATGGCCACATTATCTAGATTGTTATTATTATTCCATGAGGCCAAATGCTGCATGCTTCATGGTACATTTGTGTTTGCAGCTCTGAAATCAGATACAGGATGTGAATTAGAGGAGAAAATTACATTGGTACAAAGGTGTTTTAAGAAATGATTGTTTGCATTGTGACCCACTCAATTGCTTTTATTTATTGGTACATTTTTCTTATTTTCAATATCATTCATATCTTAAAACATTTATAAATGCATGCAGAGTAAGTTTATTGTTAGTTTGTAACTCTTAGTTTGGCACCACAATTTGCAAGGACCAGGTTTTATTGCTCGAATCAATTTGGCCTTATTTCAAGGTTCACAACAAGCCTCCAAAAATATAGATTTTCCTGCCAATTTAACTAAAGGTGAAGGCAAGTCAAAAACTTAATAAAAACACAAAGTTACTGGAAAGTCACACCATAAAGTTTCTGCATCAATGATATCAAACCATACTGCAATCGCATATTATATAACTGCCTGGTGGTTCTCAACTGGTCTGATTGTAGAATACATGTTTCATTCCCTATTTTATTTTGGCCCTTGTTTAACAGGACTGCAGTAATTTCTTAAAACACTAAACAAAAGCAAACAAAAGCAAACAAAAAAGGTACATATTTTTCAGGGATAGGGAAAAATAATGTATCTAACCAAATTCATTTTTACATAGCAACAAATAAGACTAAAATCAGCTTGTGAACCACTACAAACGTTTACTATAAATCTACATCTTACTTACAACATACACATTGTTTTTTCAAATTACACCAATATTAGCCATTAACAGCCAGTGCCAATCGCTTTCAATGATAAATATCGCACATGTCATACATACGTCCTCGATCTTGACCCGTTAACAATCACTACGTGTAACTGCTGCCCATTAGAGGGTGGTCATTAATAGCAAATGGGTTAATTCCTCCACATTAAGCACAGGGAGATAAGAGCGCTTCTAATAGTTGGTTGGCCCTTCTTGGAGACGTTCAGGCTTATCTAAATCCTCTTGGCGGAGCTATCTCAACACTGACAGTACAGTTCAGACGGGAGCTTAAAAGTTGCCTTTAAATCAGCTTTTTTAGTATAAAGTAGTGACAGGAAGTTGGTCTGATAACGTTCAAGTTGCTGTGTATGTTTGACAATAGAAAATGATGGTCTAAAAATGGCCTTGTCTCTAGAGGTGGTGAAAAGTTTGTAGAATACAATTATGTGTTTTGTGTCTGGAAGCATTATGTGACCTCAGTTTGGTCTGTGGTGTTGCTGTGCCTCGGGGACTGCCTGCTGGAGTCTTTGTCCAACTCGCCTTCCTGATCAGATCTGCCCAAAACTGGGTTGCCCTGACACACAGGAGAGCTGCGGGGAACAAAAAACACAACACCATTAGATCGTTATCGGGAAGAAAACTGAATAGGAAAAGGAAGAAAAACTTGCTATTAAAATATGGTACAGCAAAACCACAAGCAATTTAGTCCTACAGTAAACAACAGGTCTCCATGGAGCTGGAATCTGTACTGAGCATTTGAATGGTTCACACAGATTGAGACAAAGACACTCCAAGACAAATATTGACTTGTGCAACAGGAAAGGTAGAAAAATGAGTCACCTCTATTTTTTATTAGCGAAGTTTGGAATTTTATAAGGCTATAATGTTTGTTTGTTTGTTTGTTTGTTTGTTTGTTTGTGTGGTCATGTGTTTGTGTGTTTGTGTTTGTGTGCATTTGTTTGTGGAGATGTTATTGCGTTACCTGATATGTTCAACAGCATTCAACATTAAACATAGCTATCTCCATGGAGACAAGAAGAGGACATTATCAGGCCTTGTTATGGGTCAAATCTCTGGGGAAACAACCCCACTCGCAGTAAAAATGCATGTTTTTTGAGCAATAAAAACACTTGAAAAATAATAGATGCAAGATAGATAAGATTAATGCAACACTGTGAAACATCACAGGCAAAGTAAAATCATCTCCATGGAGACAAGACCCCCCCCACACACACGCACACACGGCTTAGTGACAGAAGTGTCACTGTGGTTGCAAAGCATAACTTATGTATTCTGAGGTGTCACATATGGGGAAGTGTCTAGTGTAAAACTTCACACATTCAATGCCAAAATATTGTTTTGGTGTGAAACGCTGAGAAGTTAGAGAGAACAGTTAATTGTGTTTCATACAATAGATAATATTCTTATTCTTTTGTCTATGGCAATTTTTTAACTGTGTAGTAGAAAGGATTCAGCACGGTCTCTCATGACGAAAGCTTGAGTAGTTTTATGAAACTGCATTACAGAATAACCTTAGCCTAAATGATCTTGTATAATAATCCAATCCAACACTTCTCTGTTATTTATGCAGAGGCTAATACTCCACAGGAAAGAGAGTGTTCAAGGGCAGCTGTCCTCCCAAAATAATGACTCACTCTGGCATGCATGTTTTAGACTAACAGAGGACAGGCAGATGCTGTGACTGTCAATAAATTTCCTTTAAACAGATAGGCCTTTGAAACCCCAAAGCTAAATTTAGTTTTTTATTTCTTAATTATGATGCACATTATCCACTAAAATAACAGTCATGTTGAACATCTTTAAACTCTTTTCACTGAACAAGACGTCTCATTTTCAACATCTGTTAGTGCAACACTAGACACTGTTTTATACCAAGACTCTGTACTTAGGAGGCTATGAAAATATCATTAGGACTAGCACTGGCACTCCAAGAGACACAATTCATCTTTACAAAATAGAAAGTAGTTTGCTTCCTCTTCTAAAAATATACTTCTTGAGTGGGTTATGGCAGCAGAACGTGGCATAAGTTATATTGTGTAAGTCAAGTGAATATGCTTATGATATGATACTAAATATCTATAGATGAGATGTGTTAGATATAACTATGTCAATTATTGACACAGTATTGGCTTAGAAGAATAACCAATTAGTGAAAGATATCTGTATCAAGGTCAAAAGGTAAAATATTGCGGCTGAAAATCATGTCACAAGCATGCTTATTATTGTTAATGTCTCAATCAAGAACAAAGCGAATACAGTGGCATGCAATTAACCAAACTTGGTGGACTTCAGACTGACTTTATTTTCACACCAGGCGTCACCTGCTTGTGTGGGCTCAGTCACTGTCTGGCTTGTAGAGGTACTTCATCACCAAACTGTCCATTTTCTTCTGTTTCTTCTTGCTGTCCTTTTTGCTTGGCCCTACCGACTCCTTCTCGTCATCTGATCCTTTGGTTGGGGCCCTTTTCACACTGTTAGAGCTACGATACGAGATGGCGGACCCGGAAGAGGACTCTGATGAAGACTCAGATGACGAAGATTCTGATTCACTAACTTTTTTCTTTCCTCTTTTCTTAGATTTTTTGCCTTTCTTTCCCCTGGAGCTCTTTCTACTCTGTCTCTCATCTGAAGAATCATCAGACAGAGAAACTTTGGATTTTTTGTCTCTGCGACTTCTAGAGCTGCTGGTGCTGAGCGTGCTTGACGGCCGAGTTCTGTAGTCCAAAGTCGAGCTTGAAGTTCCTAATCCTTCATCATCCTTCTTTCGACTATCTTCTCTTTTCTTATCCTTGTCTTCCTCTTCACTTGATTCATCAAGTTTGCTGCGTTTGAACTTAATAGGCTTGAAACTTAGCACTTCATTGATTGCAGCCTCTAGATCAGGGTCTAAATAGTTACGGTGAGAGACGGTTTTGATGTCAGACAATTCTGGTAGAGCGCTGTCAGTTGTAGAAGATTGACCTGGGTTGGAGAAACTTCGACTGAGAGAGCGTGGGCTATAAGCAGATGTGCCTCCCTCTGTGAATGCAACACTGCGACTATCATCATCGTCGTCAACATGGAGGCCAAACTCGCTAAGGCCGCAGCTGCGTGCAAGAGAAAGACGAGAGCTGCTGCGTCTCTCGTCTTTCCAGGAGGAGCTGCGGTGGATGGAGCGAGGACTTATGCGGCTAACACTGCTGATGGTGGACTTGTCATCATCGTCCATGTCAAGCATTCCCCTCCGTGTGGAAAGCCGAACAGAGGAGACCACAGACTCCTTATCATATTCAGGGCTACTTTTTGAAGCCCAGCGGGAATCAAAACTCTTCCTGGCTCGACTGGTGGCTTCAGAATAAGCCATGGAGATGACTGAACCTTTGTCATCCAGGTCATCTGAAGCCTGGCTCTTCTTCCAATCGTCCTGGAGGTCTCCAGATTTGGACTTGGCTTTGCGAATAGAGGCGTGGTCTGGCGTGTCCATCTGTTCTTTCAGAGTGCTGAAGAGTGAACTCTCATCACCTGCGCCCCCTATGGAGTCCTTGAGGTTGGAGCGTTTCCTGTAGCTCAGTGAACTCATGACAGACACTGATCGAGCAGATTCAACCTCTTTGCCATCTTTGCTTCCATCAGTGGTTTTGTCCTTGCCTTCGTTTACATCAACAACATCTGCATTTGCTGCATATCTAGAGAAAAATAACACTAGCAATCAACCACAAGAAGAAGAAGGACATGGCATACAGAGATGCAGAGATTTTTGGCACTAAACTTCGATGTTAGACTGTCAATTTGTCATTTTTATTTTGCCCTTGGAACCAGGGTAGACTCAGCCCTGCTGATTGCTGTTATGTACAGTACACAGTAAGAGAGGTAATCAGCCAGAGATGAAGGCAATATTACTGAGGCTAGACACCATTTAGCAGGCTTGCCAACTCGCCATAGGCCACTTCAATAAATTTGACAGCAGCCGCTTCCCTTTCTGCCTCCCGTCATTAGACAGATTACTGGAAGAGAGCAATGACACCTAATCATAGGAAATACCCGTCTGTCTGGAGCAAAGGGCCCCAGGTAATCCTGGGAATGCTGCAGGTTTTATCGCAGTGTTAGTGACAGGATGTACTGTGGTGATGTGTCATGATGAATAAGGACTGACCTATTGCTCTTCAGATTCCCTTCTTCTGACTGGGTTTTTGCTGTGCCTTTGTTCTTTGAAAGCCAAGATTTAACTCCATCCACACGATCCTCAACCTCAGAATCTGTTTCCGTCTCATCTCCACTGTGGAAAAACAAGGATTCATTATTATGAGTGGTAAATACGGTGATGTATCCAAGGTCTGTTAATAT
This sequence comes from Chaenogobius annularis, assembly GCA_015082035.1. Taxonomy (NCBI): domain Eukaryota; kingdom Metazoa; phylum Chordata; class Actinopteri; order Gobiiformes; family Gobiidae; genus Chaenogobius; species Chaenogobius annularis. The sequence goes on from BJKM01000005.1 coordinate 1,151,239, forward strand.
ATCAAATTAATGAAATGTTCATATTAATCTCAAGATGCAAAGGTTAGAATTGCAACAGATTAAATGCAATTAGTTTGATAGCCAGTAGTGTAAAAAAAAGCGCAGAATGATAAACAGATGTTGAAGAGTCAGGCAAAGTCGCGATCTGGACAGAATATAGATGATGCACTAGGAGGCATAATTAACTTGTTTTGCTACATTTGGGCTGGGAGCATCTGTGTGGCATGTCACCTACTCTTAGTGATCGTTATTGGAGTGGAGCCATGAGACAGCCCCGTGGCCTTAGTCCTGACATAACAATCAATACATGCAGACCCCTGGATCCAAGTGAAAAAGCACAAGAGATCCCACTTGGATAAGGTCAATCCTCTTTCATTTGTCTCCGATCAGCGGTGAATGTTTTTGAATTATGCATCCCATTGTGAAGGAAGGTTAATGTGACAGGAAATGGCATGGATGACTGAAACAGAATCACCTTTACATAAGTGTTGCTTTAATGGTTGCAATGTGTGGAATATATTGATGTCAAATTCAACCTCTCCCCACTAGCTTCTTCAAACATGGCATTGGCACCCGCATATACTTGATGTGTGAAAATCAATTCCACATTACAGTTTAAAAGTAGCTCAAGGATGCTGTGAAGGCCACATTTGACTTTCATCTTATTGATGATTTGAGTTTGTTAAAAAGAGAAATCTTTGAATACAATTTAAAGACACACAGATGGGTGGCTATTTTTCCTGAATGAAGATCACATTTGGTGATAAATGACAGTCCTGTAAGTATGTCTGACCTGTCATGTTACAATTACAGTTATTTATGCTCCTACCCAATGCAGCTTTCAAACTGTCATGTTTCATCAATCTAAAATGTGCACCTTGTTTACTCTTGTTGAATTAAAGATTTAGCTCCGCTGAGTGCATTGTGACAGCTGACTGTCATTAAAAATCAGACGAGGCACAGAAAATCACATATTTTTTGTGTGAAACAAGTGTGTATAACTGCATCAGACCAAAATGCTAAGACCAACACATTTACCTGGACCTACAAGAGGATTTGGAGTGCTGAGTCCTGTCATTTGCCCACATAGTGCAGACATGTGTCTATGCTCCCATTGAACTGCACACTATTTGCTTTGTCACTGTGCATTGTGGTTCACATTCAATCTGGTTTTCTAAAGAACAAAGTGTCCTCTCTGTGGCTGCTCCTTTCTGGTGGGTTGCTTAAAAGCATTTTCCTAAAAAAAAAAATGGCACAGCTGGTACTCTCTTAGCAGAGTTTCTATTGTTACTTTGGCCACTTTATCATAGTAGGGTAGACAATGTTACAAAGACAAGCTCATCTTCTACCAGGTATTTTGCATAAATATGAAAATTGTATCAAAAAAAGAAATAGAAACAGACCTCTACCAAGGCACTATCTTATAATAGCAAAAATATAATGCACACAAAATATTCCTCCCTGGAAACAAATAGCTTCATTATCACTGTTACATTGATTACACTGCCTACATTTGTCAGCACTGTTATCCCTGCTTTTTTGCATGATTTATAGCACAAACAATTAGTTAAACCCTGCAGTTAAACTATCCCTTTTATCCCCCATTCACCAGAACACACATACACAAAATAAAAGGTGGCTTGCAATTGAGTGCTTTGCAAATGGTGTCACAAGCGATTTGTCCTTGGTCTCACACTAGTAGCTAACCAGTCCTGAGGCTCGTAGATACAACCGAAGCCCCAAGAATTTAGAAGTGAACATTAATCGCTTCTGACAATTGGGCTGCAGCGGTTGTAAATCTCTGTCACAAATGCTTACAGTCAGTATCAAACTCTGTATATGGCTTAGTTCTGTAAGTTTAGCACTTCTATAAGTTTAGAATAGGTGCCAGGTTTGGATACTTTTCATGTAATTACTTTATCTAATGGCACAAACATAAAAAGGAATGGTTATTTTAGACATGAGTTAGACATTACATAGGCAGAGACAACGATTTTATTCGGTCATGCTGCTAGATGCTGCATGCAATACAAACATTGATCAACAACTATTTTTAAATGCAGTGACATTCTTGCTTTGTTTCAACAGAAAAGGGTGGTAAAAGAAATGGAATACAATTATAGGTTTAGGCTAAAGATTGTGACGGCTGTGTCAGCATCAAACTAAGAGCTACACTTCTTTAATATACTCGGATGAAGGTATGAATGATTTTAAAAGCTACAGATTGTTTTCTGCATATTGAATTTAACCAAACACAGAGCCTTTGAAAACACTATTAGAATTCAGACTGATGACTAAGCATTACCGAGTTACCCAAGGTGATCATTTGTAACAATATGAATATAAAGTGCTTCTAAAGGAGATTAGAAAGAGAAAGACATGCGTGGAATTACATTTGTAGTCTCATGTAAAAGCATGCATGGACTCTTTCTTGTACAATGTACTCTCTACTAACATTGATAGAAATAACCAGTATGCAAAAGTATATTAAGACTGAAGCACCCAAACCTCCACCTAGTTTCAGGGGAAATTCTGAATGAGATACTGGAAAGCAAGCAACAGACAAGTCATTTGTAATATATATAAACCAATAATGCAGTATGCAAAATTGGTAGGCATGCAAAATCAATGTACAACACTAAATGAAGGTGTTAGATCCAGAGTTTGGGAATGAAACCTGTTTTTTCAACTGGCCAATCAACTGGCATTGACTTGTTCTGGGTGATTTGGAAAGGTAGAAAGGAGAAAATGACTGAGAGAGTAAATGAATTCCACAGCAGCTATGATTTCAAACAAATGCAGCGGATGAAGGTCTCTGAAGAGGGCTCAAATTTAGCTAAAATGATGATGGCTGTTGATAATCGTAGAGACAATGATGCAGTATTACAGCAGCTCAATAACTATTTGCTGCTTTTCAGCATATTTCTATCGCCCTGGTTAAAGAAAGAATGTGTGAGGTTGAGGCATTTTGTTCACTTATTTTAAATCAAAATTATTGCTACATTTTCTGATATTTCATAAGCTCCAACCAGGCAGACTGCGAAGAGACACCTGAAACAACCGAAAGCATGAAATAAAAGCAAAATGAAACAGCAGGGGCATCCTTCTTATCAGAGATACACAGTCCTTGCATGGGTTACCATTCTTTATAACAATGCCTTATCCACACAGCAAATATAAAGTAATACTGCATTATTCCCTCATGCTGTTAAAACGGGAAGAGGAAAAGCATGCATTTTTCATTCTCACGTTTTGTTCTTTCGTTTCTGGTATTTTGTCACCATATCTTGCAAACTGCCAGAAGAAAAAAAAAAAAGAAAAGTGAGATGCATAAACAACTCCAAGTGGTACCCAATAAAATAACAGAAATTATGCAGTGCCTGACATAGTAAATCAGTTGAGTTTTTTTCAAACAGTGCTACTATATATATTTCATCTCCTGAAGAGGCCTGTACAACTGTTTACCTGAGTGACTTCACAGCAAGCACGACTCTCAACCTCTGTGCAAACATGGGAAACCAGTAGAGACGAAATATAGGAATCAAATGAAACGCATTGGTGGGAGTACAAAAGAGGTTAGAGAGGATTTGATGTGGCAACGTGGGAGATATGAAAAAGGACTAAGTCGTGACTGACAGCCTTTTGAAAGTGAAAACTTGCTGTTCTACACTAAGCAAGTTGTTGCTCTTCATTTCTGCAGAGCTGTAACTTTTATGTATATAACTCTGCAAGACTGAATAATAATTTTACCTGTTTATAAGATCATCATTGTCATCACTTTCCATCTCATCCTCGATGGCCGCTTGAAGGTCACCTATCCTTTTGAAGGCTAGTTTCAGATCCATTTGTAGGCTCTGGTTTGCTGCTTCTAAACTCTCTATGTCCATTTCCTGGTGAAAGGATTACATTTTAGTGAGTGCTATCTACTTGCAGTTATCTATGGCCCACACACGGCTGTACCAGTTCATGCTTTTTGCGGCTGGCCTCTGCCTCCTTCTTGGACAGCTCAGTCATCTCCTCCTTCATGTCCCTTATCTGCCTCAGGACTCTCTTATTCTGCTCTTTTTCACGGTTCTCTGCAGCGATGCGCTGGTTTCTCTCCTCAGTCATCTTCTCCAGATTTTCTTTTAGACGGGTCACTTGACTCTGAAGAGAGATTATAAAGTTTGCACTGAGTTTAACAGAAGAAAAAAACTGAATATGAGTATAATCTCAACAAAATAATAAATAAATATACAGTCAGGAATATAAGTATTTCAACACCCTGTGATTTTGCAAGTTCTCCCACTTAAAAAGTATGGAGGGTCTGAAATTGTCATTGTAGGTTCCATGGTTGAGAGACATTGTATGATTTTAAAATAGTTTATTTGTATGTTATTGCTGCAAATAAGTATTTGAACTCCTGCAAATCAGCAAGAATTCTGGCTCTTAAATTCCTGTTCGTCTGCCTTTAAGAAATCCACCTCTACTCACCTATCAGAATCAGAACAAAGTTTATTGCCATTGTCAATGAACAGAATTCATAAACATAGGAACTTGTTGCGGCATTAAGGTGCAACATAAAACACAGAGCACAAGAATTTGCAGTTAAATGTACAGCTGTAGTGCTGAAAGTGGCAGTGCAGGGAGTGATTGATTGGATTGCAATTAAAGTGACAGGTGTTTAGAAACTATTCTTGTGGCGGGAGGTTCTGGTCCGGATGGACCCTAGCCTCCTGCCTGAAGGGAGTGGTTCAATTAGTCCATGTCCAGGGTGAAAAGGGTCAGCAGTGATCCGACCTGCTCGTCCCAGAGCCCTGGAGACGTACAGGTCCTGCAGAGATGGAAGTCTGCAGCTGATGATTTTCTCAGCAGAACGCACAATGCGCTGTAGTCTCTGTTTGTCCCTGGCTGTGGCTCCAGCGTACCACACGGTGATGGAGGAGGTGAGGATGGACTCAGTGATGGCCGTGTAAAACTGCACAAATCATCTGCGCTGGCAGCTTGGCTTTCCTCAAGAGAAAGTACATCCTCTGCTGGGCCTTCTTGATGAGGGAGCTGATGGAGGGCTCCCCACTTGAGGTCCTGGGTGATGGGTGGTGCCGAGAAGCGAAGGGAGTCCACGGTGGTGATGATGGAGTCTGTCATGGTGATGGCTGCTGTGGGAGCTGTGACTTTCCTGAAGTCTACAATCACTCTCCACTGTCTTCTGGGCGTTGAACTCCAGGTTGTTACCACTGCACGGTCCACCTCCCTCCTGTAGACAGACTCATCCCCGTCTGAGATGAGCCACTTATTAATCTAAATTATTAGCACCTCTTTGAGCTTGTTAGCTGCATAAATTACCTGTCCCACCCCCAAATCAGTCAGACTCCAACTACTACCATGGGCAAGGCCAAAGAACTGAAAAAAGACACCAGAGACACTGAGTAACTGTACACAAGCCGTAAGGACCGATGGAAGACCGTGGACCAGTGAGTGTGAGAGAGCACTATCCAGGATGAAACATCCAAGATCCACAAGTACATAAAGGACCAGGCTCCAAACAGATGTCACAGACAATCAATGGGGAACAGAGGGTGAGGTGCTGGAGAACAGAACATTCTGGAAGGACAAGCCTACATGGGATGTACCACCGGAACATTAACTGAAGTGGATATATTAAGAATATTTACCTACCAATAGCTAGAGTGGGCTGGACTAAAGCACAGCACAGAGGCACTCACCAATGGCAGCACCGAACAGGGCCTGAGCACCAGAGCAATAGAGGCCCAGATCTACCACACCAGGCGTAGGCTGTGCAAAAAGGCCCCTAAGACAATCCAGTACATAACTGAGACAATCCCAGCACATAACTGGAGAAAGATTGAAGGTGAAGGCAAAAAGTGGTGCTGTGGTCATTGGAGCACTCGGGGCAGTGACCACAACTGGAGGTGGCTACAACAGATCCCTGGAAAAACATCAGACATTTCTGTCCAGAAAAGTGCAGTGCTAGGAACAGCAAAGATACTGCGCAATCCTCAAGCTCCCAGGTGAGAGGACCCAATCTCAGAAAAGGGACCACTCGTGGAGGTGAGAAGGGAATATATATCTTTATATATATCTTTATATATATCTTTATATATATCTTTATATATATATATATATATATATATATATATATATACACACACACACACACACACACACACACATACACAGAGAGATAGATAGATAGATAGATAGATATAGAGAGATAGATAGATAGATAGATATAGAGAGATAGATAGTATACAGGATATAGTGAGTAATCTTACTTCCAATCGTTTAATCTGGGTCTTCTCATACTCCACTTTGGTATCCAGCTCTCGGATCTTAGCCTCCTGCCGACTGACCAGAGACTTCTCCACCATCGACTGTTCCTGAAATTCGAGCTGACTCTGCAGGGAATGGAGCTGTCGATGACACACCATCAGTATTTAAGCACTTTGAAAAATACTTTTTCGTGTCAATTATGATGCTTTTGAATAGTAACTTCCAAAGCTGGTCTTTCTGAAAGGCTCAAAAAAGGGCAGTATTGGGATATAACATAGGCTTTGAAAAAAATATAAAACATTTCTCCTGACTGAGACAGGGAAAAATTATACCACACTGGCCCCGAAGACTGAGTAGTAACTAATGAATGACTTCAATCACTGATGTCTGTGACAGCTCTTCACAATGTATAGTGCTCTACTTTGTGACTTGTGATGGGAAACAGTAATTGAGGCAGGTGTTACGACCAAAAGGGCAACCAATGCTTAGAACTACTTACATGATAGCAAAATATTATTGCTTGTTTCGACTGAGTGAAATCAAAGATGTCACAGTTTGCCCATTTGAGATTGTTGTTATCAGCAAATAGATTAACATTTTCAACTGGCAAAAGGAAAAAAATATATTTTTTAAATAAGTGTGGGTGATTAATGCTATTAAGCACTGCTAATGTGAATCTCCATTTCAGCTAATAATGATTGTCCAGGCAAAATGCATAACCAAAATGAAAAACATGATTTTATCCACACAGGAAGAGTTGGAGGTCATCTTCAGAGAAAAACAACATAAAAGCCTGCTCATGAGCGTAACGCTGAATCAGGTGCATTAACCTTTTAACAACACCAATCTGCATTGATGCCCAGTCTAACCCTTAATTAATGAGCCACGGTTTGCAAACAAAACAGAACCTCTGAAAGTACCTTTTATGTTTGCTGGGAGAGATGAAGCATTTGATGGATGTTAACTGTGAAAGTATTTTATATATATAATATAGTGTACAGTTTACAGACCAATTTGGATAAATATACAGTGCTGTCTTTGAAATAGAACATTAATTGTGACATGTATGGAATATCACAAATTAAAAGAATACAATTGAGTTTGCTGGATCAATCTGAAGACCATGTTTGTAAAATATGCTGCTGACTATGATTTTTTTTTTACCATTAATATGCAAATTGCAGTACACTTTTGAGAGGCAAACACAGTATGTATTTTTGTCACAATCAGAAGGCTTGTGTAGAAAGCAGTGGGTTAATCAGAAAGCTGTGTTGAGGCAGCGGCCTGTTCCTGGCAGCTGCCTGCAGAGCTTTTCAATGCCTCCTTGTACCTTTTCTTGGATCTCTTGCTTCTCCTTTGTGGCCTCTTCCAGCTGGGACTGCAGGTCGCTGATCTGGTTCAAGTCCCTGGCAGACTACAACAGTCAATGGTCATATTTCAATCTATGAAATTGACAATACAGAACTAATGAATACAGTAATGCCTTTTTTTAGGTTATAGTAATAACTAAATTATTTTCTGAATGGAATACAATTTATGAATTTTACATATGTTGAACATAATTTCTTTCTCTATATTTAAGCAAGTGTCCAGCCTACTACTATTCTTGATTCTATTGAACATTGTTACCTGTGCGACTGCAGCCTTGTGCTTCTTCATCAGTTCATTCAAGTCCTCCTGGTCCTCCTCCATTCTGGACTGAAGATCGTTCTTTTCTCTCTGGAGACGACTGACCTGTTCCTCCAACTGCGTAAAGTGAAAGGGAAACAGAATTTAGTCGAGAATGACAAGATTTATTCATGAGCTCTTGAATATGATAAATGGTTATTAGCTGGCCAAGCCGGGCAGTCCTGGAATCTCATCTAATGGCAATAGAACGAAATGTGGACGGCGGTCTGGCTGGAGGATGAGACCCAATTGGAGGTAATCAATTGGCTCATTTAAGCAGGGAAAAGTGTAGCCAGCGCAGCATACTGGTGATGTCCTATTCACAGTTCATCCTTTGTGTTCAGGGGCAAGACTCAGGCCTTCAGAATGCATCCTATAATATAAATCATTTACCAGACATTCCCAGGCTATAAATGCTCAAATTAACAAGCACAGCACCGGCACACAGCCCTGTGAGTTTCCTCCCCAGAGACACAAACAACCTCAGTCTGTGAGAGTGAAGTGTAGGCAGAGCTCTCACGAGGCAGCCATTAACGAACAGATGAAGAAAAGCAATAGACTTATTTATCTATCAGACAGAAGCCAAAGGGCACTGATTATATTAAAATCCACCGTGCCTTGATGTTGCATATTCATATAAGAAAGTGGCAGTACACACAAACTCTTCTGTTACATGCAGTTTGTTCTTTACTTGTCTGAATCTTATCATTAAATAAATGTTGGCTAAAGATTGTGGAAAATAGGAAAATGTGTGAATATAAATTCAAGAATTTACAGATATCTTTGTTTTTGCGATGTCCTCAATTTGAATATGCAGGTCTTCTATTTCCAGCTCCATACACTTTCGGGCCTTCACAGCTGCTGCGCAGGTGAACTCTGACTCCTCCAGCTTAAAGGATACAAAATAGGAATAGATTTATAATAGACAATAGTGGACAATAGACATTTACAATATAATCTCTAACCATATATCTATATTATTATAAAATAATAACCAGATAAAACATACAACAAATGTACTAATAGCTGTATAAATATACAGTTGCCTAGCAGGTCCAGAATGATCTTTCTGTATTTTTTTTTTATACAAAGGGATATCAGTCTGGTCACCACTCCCTCCACCTCGAGCCAAATTCAGACAGAACCGTGCAATTCTATTTGTTTATTTCAGATTAATAGTATTTTATTAGTATTATTTTATTTAATAGTATTTTATTCTTTGTTCCAGGTAAACAGCCATAATGGTTTTGATACGGACGGACCATGTGTGGCCCTGATTGGCTAATCCACTTGTCCGTCACATCCATCTGAACTCATAGATGAAACCAGTGCCAGAAATTACATCTTTGTAAAGTATAGGCGGCACGGTGGCAGAGTGCTAGCACTCATTATGTGGAATTTGCATGTTTGCAGGTTTCTCCCCTGGGTTCAACCCAAAACATGTACAATAGAACTGCGGTAGTCCTGACCAAGTTGAGTTCAAGATCAGGAGATGGTCTCTGAGTGCTGTACAGCTGCTCACTGCTCCTGACAGCGGCATTGAAGGATGGGTCAAATGCAGAGAATGAAATGTATCCCTCTCGAGGATTAATAAAGTACACCTTAACATTACAAGTGTGTATTCTGGATCCCAGGCAAATATATAGTGCAAGCAGTACAAATGATGAAGGCTGCAAATAATGAAACCGACAAACTTTAAGTCAGTGGGCAAATATCTTAACCAAATAAGCAATTGCATCTTTCTAACAAACTGCAGCCTTTCATCTCCAAGAATACTTGTTAAGACAAAATTAGTCTAAACATAAATGTCAAAACAAGCTGTCGCTCAAATTAAACTGGCAATCGATTTATACTCAGTAACCTGTGACATACTTGATTTTTGAGTTGTGCAATCTCCCTCTTGCTGGGAGCATTACTTTTCAGGTGGTCCAGCATGATCTGTGCGTCGGCCAGCAGGACTTTGGTTCTCTTCAGGTCCTTCCTCAGTCTCTTCTCTGTCTCCACGTCCCTCTGGCTCACCTAGATGACACACCACTCACTTCTAGACACAATACTCTATATTTCCATCATACTTAGAAATCCTCAGCACCGCTTGAAACTCAATAGCTGTTTCTTTCCAATCAAAAACAAGTGGCGCACTCAATCACATGCACTTAACTTCAGCAACATAGACCAGAAGGGAAGAGACAGAAGAATACTGTAGATACCTGGTCCTGGGCATTCAACAGCTTGGACTCCAGATCTCGTTTTTCACGTAGAACTTTCTGCTTGTCCTCATACTCCTCCTCCAACTGCACCTCCATCTGCTTCAGCTGCAGGGCACATCAAAAAACACATGACAAATGACACAAGTAAAACCCTATTGTCAGAGCACCAACTAAACCACTCAATCATTGCGTCTGCACTACAAATTAAAATAAAAAATTATAGCATTTAAATGTTATAAATGTTTATAAGGTTTTAACCATGTTATAAGAGTGTTCCTTCATCATTAGCGTACTCAAAGTTGTAAATCATTTGATAAATGTTGGAGTAACACCTGTGGGACTGTATTGTCCTGCATTCAATCATCAAATTTGATTTGATGAATAACATTATTCATAAAAAAGTGCTTTACAAACCATAAAAATACACTAAATTCTCAATGCAATAAAAACTCAAAAAACTAAGAAATACAAGCATAAATGAGTATGGTAAAATAATTTTTAAACAAGTCAAATGCAGATAACTTGCATGCTCAGAAAATTTCTATTTTCACCTCTCCCTTGTCTCCACCCACCAACTTCTGTCATTTTTAACAGGAAGTCAATGAACCCTTTTTTTATTACTAAGCCCTTTTAGAAGGCAACACAATGTAGAATAACAATCTACATATGTTACAGTTGAACACTAAATACAAGAAAAAGCATAATATTTCTACTTTAAATACGCAATAAAATAGAGAAGAGCAAAATTACCTTCTTACTACAGGAGCGTCTGATCTCGTCCACTTCTTCATCTTTGCTGTCAACATCTTTGGAGTGGTTCTGCCGCTGCCTTTCCATCTCCATCTCCAGGCGCAGCTTAGCCTGGGCATACATGAACAACATCACCTTTAGTGGCTATAAAGTAGACGCTGCGATCAAGTTTGGTATGTATTTAAAATAATGTTGACAAAGAGAATTAAAACAGTGAAAACGTTGCCCTTATTTGTTGTCGCACCTGCTCCAGCATCTGTATCGTCCCAGCCTGTTCGTCCAGCTCCTCCTCTTGGTCTTTCACCTTGGCCTCCAGGTCGCGAAGCTGCTTCTTGACTTTGGCCAGCGAGGCTTCATCCTTGGACTCCTGGGAGGAAATATCTTGTAGCTCGGCCTCCAGCTGCTGCACTTTCACATTGGTTGCACACAGCTCTGCGTCCTTGTCCTGCCAATGGAAGATGTACAATAAAGCAGCCCAGTTATGTCAGAAGGAGTAGACAGTGAGCCCCAGGAGAGGTAGCCAGGGTACATCTGGTTATGTATGGGGGAGTAGCTTACCTGCAGCTGCTGACGGAGGTTAAACATCTCAGCAGTCAGGATGTCTTTCTCGCGGGCCAGCTTCTCCCTGTGGCTGCGCTCTCTCTGTGCCTCGGCCTGAGTCTGGTTCTGCTCCAGGTCAAATCTGGAAACAACAAACAAACAACAGGTGTAAATGGAGAGATAAGACACCTACAGGAAGTGACTCAAAAGTGGAATTTAAGAAAAGGGCTATTGCATGTCTAACATTGTTTCTGATCAAAACAATAAACTGAACTATGGAATGGGGATTGGTCGCAAGGCATAGGCTACGCAGGCTTTGTGCTGGGCTAAACACTGTGAGCTTAATTCCCAGCTTGTTGAATGTCTTTTCCCCACTCTTCCTTCCATACTATTCTGTCAATTAAGTGTACAAGTAAAAATATTCTTAAGAATAAAAAACAAACGTTGAAGTATGGTAACAAATTGGCGAAAGTGGTTCCTTATATACATTTCAGTTTTAGACATTACATAATTTATATAATTTAAAGCATTTAAGTTTATAATTTTATACTCGAAAAGTCAGTAGTGCATTTTATTCATGTTCCCCCTGCTAACACATCTAAAATATTACTGGCAAAGACTATAATTTATAGAGAAGTAACGACATTAGCAGAAGTTTACACAGGAGGATAAAGTACAAATCTATAAAAGCGGGTTGTTAGATAGTTGACTCTGGATATAACAGAATCTACAGCTTGATTGCTTGCCTCAGGGCTTATCCCCTTTCATTAGCCATCAATTTACAACTGGGCTGTAATAATGTGCAAAATGTTGTCTTCAATTGTCTGGGGCAGAAACACTTATGGTTGGTGAACTTAACAGCTAAGTGTTTCATGCCGTCAGCTCATTGTGACTCCCTGTTTTTCTCTCTGGAGTGCAGCTGAAAATAATTTCACCCACTGAGCATCTTCAATTAGCCACAGGGGAGAGATCACATTCTGCCACGGCGATAGCTTCTCAAGTGCTTAAAGTCTGAGTCATTTTCGCGGGTAATGCAATCCTACAGATTACAGAACATCTCAGTCACTATTCAAATTAAAGAAAACTTTAGTGTTCTGCTGGGTGGCCCTGAGTGTCTGCACTTAGCCATCCAAGGAGAATAGAGACATCCTTTCTGTTTAATGTGTTTGCGAGACAGGGACAAGGGCCGGAAGCAGACTGATGGACAGGCACCACCAGACAGGTACAAAAATAGACATCTATTTTCAAACTGACTTGCGCTGTTTCTTCTCCAGATCGTGGTTGCGGCTCTGCAGGCCCTCCAGGTGGAGCTTGGTGTCCTGCAGCTCAGCCGTCAGTTTCTGGCATTTCTTTTTCAGCTGCTGCACAGAGCGCTGCACATCCTCATGGTCTGTCTGCAGCTCAGCCAGCTGCAACAGACAGGGAAAACGTTTAAACAATGTTTTCAGTTTTAAAATACGCTGTTTATAGAATTTGTGACATGAGCTATTGAGAAGAAATATGTTAGACTCAAAAACATATATTTTTTTAATGTAATGTATATATTATTGTTACAGTCTTGCCTTTCTCTCCAGTTGCCTTTTGCTCTGCTGCTCTGTCTCCAGCTTGTCCTCAAACTCCTGTTGAAGTTTCTTTTTGGTGAACTCCATTTCACGAATGGCTCGGTTGTATTTGATCCGCCACTCTCCTCCTGTTGGGATGACATAGATTAAAGAAAACGCCTGCGTCTGACAATTGGAAGTCTCCTGCTTTTTAATGCGGGGAAGGCTGGAAGCTCAGAGAGAGAGACTGAAAGCACAGAAATGATGGATTATGTGGCAGACTATGCTTCTGATAGAAACGAAGATAAGAATCATAAAATCTTTCAGGAAATAAAAATTCTTTCATCATAAGGTGACCTCAGAAGGTCAAACAAATTCAACAAGGAAGTACAAAGCGGTGTCTAGTGTCTAAACTCTAATCTTGGATAAACCTGCACGCTGGATTCAAAGCACACCACAATAGTAGTTAGAGAAGGACATGTCTAAGTGGCACTTTCACAGTTCTTAGCCGACCCTAATTCTGCAGCTGTCAGAGGCTATCAGAAGTGTAGCAGCACATTCGGCTTCAGGTTCATTCCCAAAGCCTTATCATTTTAGAGGCTGTCCATTTCTCCTTCACATACTAACACCAGCTCCCCCATCAGAGGCACTCATTAGCATATATATAGCATAATGACAACTTGCAGGGCCACCGGCTCTGATCCCAACGATTATTTTCTCATTCATCTAAGAATTCTGATACGCTCTGTAATGGCTTGTCTGCTGAGGTGAGGTGAAGGAGGTGGAAGAAAAGCCACAGCAGGAGTTTACTTTCGCAGCAGGTAGAGACCATTTGGCAACAGGCGCACCTCGTATGCCTGGGAGAGAAATTTTAATCCCCCTCTTTCTGTAAACCTCAAAATAAAAATGCACTAAATAGCATTATGCACAACATGACCGGGCCTAACTGCCACATTCCCCTGCTGAACCAGTCAAACAAAGGCACTTGTTCCTGCAGCTGCAATTAGAATAACATTAGTAAGAGATTTTTCAAACTGTGCGCATAATAATCACATGAAGAGGCCAGAAAATGTTGCCACTGACCTGAGCTGACATGCCCAAGAGGCAAACAGTCAAAATCCATCCGGAGTCATGGGGCACATTTAATTAGGGATTTTAAAATAGTACTTTCAAACAGTTACAGCTAATATTGCAGCAAAGATAGATAAATATAAATTTGAAATATGCTTGTGAGGTCCTACTAACCAGAATCATCATCGTCAAGCTCTCCATTTAAGTCTGAGGTTTTCATGAGCCGAGCCTCCATCAACTCCATCTCCTGGGCTTCCATTTGCTTCTTCATCAATTCAAACTTGGCCTGAATCAAGAATGTTGTATTTTTTACTTATATAATTAACTTTCTACATTAATATTTTAGGTTACTTGCCTGTAGATCCTTGAGGTCCTTCTCTAGTCGAAGTCTCTCTGAGGTCTCAGCCTCCAGCATCTGAGAAGCAGACTCACTCGTGCTCCTCTCATCAGCCAGTTCTGCTCCCAGGTCAGATATCTGAACAAACACATTTGATAATACAAAGCGTCCCGCTTTGAGAGACGTTTTTGAGTCATTTAAATCAAAACTGAACAATATTTGTAATTGCATAATGGTCAAATTTACAGGCCCAGTTTCATTTGTTTATTCTTATCTTATAACTGTTGGAATACAAGCTTATGAAACATTTTATTAATGGGGGAGCAATTGTGACAATATCAAATATATTAATATGTGATATTTTCATTGTATGATATACAATTATGTTTGCATGTCAACAAAGTACAGTACAATATATTCCTTGCATTGTAAGATTCTCAAACTAGATGATCTTGTGGCATTTAAAACAGCACAGATAATGTTTAAAAAGTGAACAGTAAATTGTCACCCAGACAAGAGAGTCCATGTTCACAGAAAGGGAGGAAGGATAGCGGAGGAGATGAGGAAAATACACACAGTGAGAAAGAGTTTATGTATGCTGTGGTGGTAAAATTGTGGAATAGCTTGAGTATTGAGCTTAAACAAAGTCAAAACATAATAGATTTAACATTATAAGAAAGAAATCTCAAAAGGGGGGGAAATAAAACTATGTAGGTATATACATTCTGCAGAAAAGTATTGTTTTGTACATAGGCTGTTGATTGATCATTATTATGAAAATACTTTCCAACTCCATCCAGCATCATGGAATTGATGGTGTATTATAAACTATTTATCCGATTTTTATGATTTTTCTACAATCAATATATGATTGCTTTTTTGTATGTTTTTATAACCAATTCTTGAATAAATGAATACAGGCTAGTTCACACTCCACTGTGTAGTGCCCTTGTTATAAGTCCACCAACACTGTTGTCCAAGCATGCACAGCTGCCACATCCAAAGGGACTTACCCTGCTCTCCAATCGATCTGTGTTCAGTCTCAACTCGTTCCTCTCTTTTTCCACTCTCTCCAGCTTTGCTTTCATCTGTTGAATTTCCTCCTACAACAACAAAACATAGTCACATATGCACTAAGGTTATGTATATACTGTAGTATGATTAATGCAACTAGCAATAATATCATAATCCTAAACTCCTCACATCTTTGCCTTTCATCTGCTCCTCAGTCAGCTGGACCTTAATCAGAGGCTGCACTGTGGTAAAGACCTTCCACCAGGGCCAGTCTTTCACCCCATGGTTCTTCTTGATGTTCTTTTGGATGCAGCGGATTGCCAAGTCTTGTAGCTATAAAAACACACATACAGCCAACGCTGTTAATACACACAGTTATGTACAGAGATATTAACATCTTTACAATGCCACTGACTTTACAGGGATCATGGCCATTAATCTAACACATTTAAAATGATTTATTAGAAAAGTGCTCAGTGCTTCAATAGACTGTCTGAGTGGCACATCTAATATGCAACGCTTTAGCTTGTTGTATATCATGGAATATCACACTGTCAGTTTGTCGCAGAGCCAGCAGAGAACCTCCATAGAGTTTTTACACTGCGTTCCAAAGCTTGAAGCTAATTTTTGATTAATTAAATCAAAAATGTTGGCAGCTAATTCTGAGTATTACACAGTTTCCATGCCGCTTATGCATGAGACTCTCTAGCACCAGCAGATTATGGACAAACCCAATTAGAACAACACAACTCCCGGCATCAGGTACGTTTTACCCCGAAGCAATACTCTATGACCAATTAGGATTTGTCACACAGTGAAAGCCTTAACATGGAGCAAAACACGGGAAATCTCTGACAGATGAATTAAACAGGTCTTAGTTGTCATATTTAGTCTAAAATGAATAGAGAATAAACAATAGGCTGTACAACATGAATACAGTGGAAAAACACATTTGTAAAGTGTAGAACAATAAGAGCCAGAATTGTAAAAAGAAAAAAAATCTATTCATATGTACATATACTGTAATTATTAAGACATACAGCACAATTGTAGTGAAGGCCATGGTATATACACGGTAAAAAGACTTATACAACTGAAACTATGTGGGAAATTAGCACATCGTTGAGAAAAGTCGTTATTCTTTAACATTACTGTGTAGATATGTTAAAGAATACCTTTCAACTAAAGGCAAAGATTTATGTGTTTGAAAAAAAATACCTGCCACGCATCAGCAATGTCAAACACAGTGGAAATGTTCAAATGAATAGGCACTACTACACTATAACCTGCTGTTTTATGACTATTTCAATGCAAATAGCAAATGGCAAAAAGGGAAAAAACACATAGTTGTAGGGTACCTGAAGGACAATGCTCACGATGCAGTAAGTGCCTGCTGAGGCAAAATAACAGACCTTAAAAATGTCAGAGTGTCCCCTTGAGGAGGCGCTCAAAAGAGAAAGAGGGGGAGGGGGTAAGAAAAATTGTGGCTTTGTCATTTAATGTCAGATGAGCTTGGCACTGCTACGCAAGGTTAACATGCCAGAGAATATCAATCAAACAAACTTGTGACTTTCTGCCACATCCGTATACATCAAGCTGTGAGAGACTTACGCTGAATCCCTCCATTTTTATACCAGAGGTAAAATAGCATCTACAGTCCACCTGCTCAGACTGAACACTTCAAACAACACAGCAAGCATTGGAGCTAATCAATTCACATGGAAATGAAAGGATAACAGCAAGGGCACTGCAAGAGCATTGCATTATTAGGATTGCTTCAGGACTGAGGAACTCTGTAAAGCCCTTACAGACAGAGCAGAAGAGATGCAAGCCACTCAATAATCCAGCAGACTGTGTTTCATTACTTTGGTGTCGACTAATTGAATCAGAAATAATAAATCCCAAATGTGTTTCATTGGGGAAAGCTCCTTCAGAGGCTAGTTGCAGATCCGCTCTATATGTACTGGTGTTAGAGCTCTTTAATTAGGCTCAACTATAGTTGAAGGAAGTGGCAAAAATGAGAAAAAAAGGCCAGAAAGAAGTTTGCTTAACATAAATAATTGATCATGCTTTATTTTAGGGTACACTTATTAACATCTAAGTGGCTAATTTGATGTTTTAAGGAGCATATTCTTTTAATGATTTTAAAGAGTTTAATGATTTAATTAATGGCTAGTTGGACACTGTTCATTCTACTGGGAGTTGTTTTTTTGCGTAAATTATAGTTATTCAGCAAAAAGTAAAAACTAAATTTCTTGTAGTACTAAGTTTACCAATGGAAAGGTGCTTGTAAATGTCTTACGAACAGCTACATAAGTTTATGCAGACATTATTAAGGGTCTAACCTTCTGTACCTTAAAATAGAGTGTTAACAAATAAATATACTAATTTAAATTTGTTCATTACAAATACGGCACCCTGCTTTAATTTTCCACCTTGTCAATGCCTGATCTCATCAGCTCTCAGAAGCTAAGCAGGCTTGTACTTGGATGGTAGGCCGGTGGGAAAACCAGGGGCCACAATTAAGGTTAAGGTACACATTGTCCCCATTGGGAAATTTGTCCTCTGCATTTGACCGATCCTTCAATGCCGATGAGACATCTCCTCAGGAGCAGTGGTTGCTGCAGTGCCCAGGAACAGATCTCCAGATCTTTGTGCTAGACCTTCGCTGGAGGATTTTACCACCTATTGTGCATGTTTTGGGTTGATGGAGGAAACCAGAGCACCTGGAGGAAACCAGAGCACCTGGAGGAAACCCCCCCAAACACGAGTGGTGGCTGACGGCGCAGATTGGCAGCCTTGCTTCCATCAGTCTGCCCTGGGGCAACTGTGGCTAGAGTAGGAGCTTAAAATCAAGTATGAAATGAATAAATAATGCATACAAATTGAAATGGTTCTTTGAGTGTCTAGAAATGCGCATTATTATTATTAAATCAAATCTGCTTTTTATACTATTTACTATCACCTATAAATCCTTAATAATCAGACATTACATGGATAATGTGGGTAATAATGCATATGTTAATATACTATTTTAATAAAAAAGGGAGAATGTTAGCTCAATGTTGTTTCTAAGATTCTAATATTAATATATTATGTAACTATTATAAATCTTCTGTCTGGCATACTATAATATGTCCTTTTAGATGCCTTTTACATTAGCATTGTTTTCAGTTGACAAACCTGGCTCACAATAAACCTTAAATAATATGTTATCACAAATTATTTCAAACCAGGAGATGATTTGGGGGTCCATTGCAGATCTACATAAAGGGATGTCTTATACAGACATTATTTTCAAGAGGCATGTAGTCTGTGTTCGTTGTTCCATGGTGCTTGTGAATTCTGTTTGTGCTGCTTCATCACTATCCGCACTGAAGCCGTGTGTTCACTTAAATAGTAATCACAGAGAGGAGCAGGACTGCAGGGCTCCATACATCACAGGAGGACATGTATGAGGTCCACACAGATGGAGTTATCGCACGCTGAGAGAAAAATTTAACATCCGGATCTGTGCGAGTCAGCAGCACTTGATAAGGATACATTTAAGGGACTTGGATTGATCTGTCACCATCAAATCCCCTCTTGTAGGAAGTAATTTGATAGGACCATCAGTAATTGATGTAGCTGAAAGTATTAAAAGGTCATTTGTAATAAGAGATGTACCACAGAGGTTATAGAGCTGCCTTTTAACACAGCAAATAAGGACTAAAATTAGCCTCAACACCAAGTCTCAACACCAATGGACTACAAGGCAACAAGGGACATTGGAGCTTATATTCTATAAAGGGGCCTTCAGATTTCATCTATTCTTATCCTCCACTTCAAAGGACGATGTGCAAAACATAATAATTCTGCATGATCGCCATGAGATCAGTATGTATACGCAGATTGGAATAAAATAGCACAAATTACCAAACGTTAAACATGTGTAAGGTGGTATAAACTAACTTTTTACAATACAATACAATACAATACAATACTATACGAATTATGGTTCCACACACATGTTGATGCCACTTGAAAATGAGGGACTTTACTGTGATACCCGGTGGTCCAGTGGTTAAGGTGGCAGCACTCATGCCAGGCTCCATGTGCAGCCGGCCGCAGTGTCATGAGTTCAAATCCCACCTCTGACAATATACTGCATGTCCTCCCTTCTCTCTCGTCACTATTTCATGCTCAACTGTCCTGTCTAATAAAGCCTATGGGCCCAAAAAAATCCTTAACAAAAAAAAAAGACAATGAGGGGGTTTTCCATCAATAAATTCAAGAGGTTCTGTTATTTGGCAGTGAAGTTTGTTTATTGGGATAGATATTTATAATTTAAAATGCAACTGCATTGACTGAGAATAGATTAAATAAAATAGTATGTTGACTCTGCCAATAATATTATTAGGTAGAACTCACTGTGTTTGTATCATTGGACTTGGTGTTGACATTGTGACACATCCAGTACCTTTCTCTTCTTGAAGGCTTGCCGTGCCAGGTATCCTCTGGAGGCTGCTTGGAAGAGGATTATATTACGCTTCGTTTGCTCATCTCTCTGCTCCTCCAGCTTAGCCAGGGTACCAGCTCTGAAGAACAACTACAAACCAATAAAGAAAAGGCTCATTTTAACATACTAGCAAGTTAAAAAACATTAGTGTAATGGTTATTGAAGCTGAGAGGAAATTGGATTCGAGGGCCATTGGCTTGTACGCGAACAGACATCAAAGTAAGAACCTAAAAAGTAAATAAGTGCACTGAAGCAGCAAATCAATAAGAAACAGTGTAATCCGTGGATAGTGCGGCCTTATCAGAAGGAGAAAGTCGTGATTAAGTTATTATCTTAGACAATCAGTCTTGTCTGCTCCTAATCTGGGCAAAGGTAAAACAGGGGCGAGCCGCTAATAAAAATCAGATCACATCTAGGCCTGTCTGTATCCAAGAGTGATTACATTCTGAGATGCTGTTGATACGGCTTCAATGAGCTTTTAAATAGACAGAAGGTTACTGAAGAGCGGTTTTGAAGGTCCTTTACAAAAAATCTGTACTTTAAAACTATATTTATATGTAATGTTTTTAAAAGCTTCCAAACATGAATATAAAGGAGTCAGTAAAGTTTTTTTTAAATGTATGCGCTGCTAGACTGATTTTCTGTAAGTAATAAAACTTAACCTATTTTCTGCAAAAGTGTATATAATTATAATTGGATGTTTATTCATCTATAGAAGCGAAGCAAGGGAGTATTTGCTCTATCTATACACCTGCTCTATTTACTAATTAGATAAGGAACAATACAATTTTACATAAGCAATTTTTTTTTTTTTACTATATTTACCCTTTCTACTTTTTATCAACTCACTCATATCATTACAGTTCTGCTTTCTATATAACTCTTAAGATTATTATGTCTTGTCTTTTATTGATGAAGTAGGTTGCCATGGCGTCTCTGTAATGCTTTGTGAATCTCCGCTGCGCTCAAGAGCAGCACCATGCAAAACTTTTAAAAAAAACATAATCACCATGAAAAGCCTGGGCACTGCACGTAATGTTTTGTACATTAATGTTCCCCTTTGATTTCCTTTTTCAAGCCACTCTCTAACCTGGACAGGATTTGAACTCACATTACCACAGTAACCCAAAAAAACAAAGAGGATTGTCACTCGGATGACCTGAAAACAAAGGATAGTGAGCTGCGATTGGGGAGCATTGAGTGTAGACTATAGTTGCACTATAGAATTGGCAGCCTTCCAAACATGATAGCAAAAAAACTTAAAGAAAGACAGGTGTAACAAAGGGCTAACACCGTGTCCTTACAAAAGTGTCCAAATTCAAGAGATTGCAAAAAGAAATGAATTTTTTGAAGATGTGAGAAATGTATTACTCACCCTACTCAAACCCATGTGGTAGCTGCTCTTCTCCAAATCCAAGGACTCCAGTAGCTCCTCTACGGCCTAGTAATCACACACACACACACAAGTGCACTATAACCTCCAGTAGGGACTTCACTAGAGGAGTACATATTAACCCCAAAACAGTAAGTTGAAATGTAAAAACAATACAGCCATATTTTTTTCATCTTTGACCCTTACTCAAGTGTTTTTTCTAAAAAATAAAAAAAGAAAGGGGGGGGAATAGCACAAAACATCCCTTGAATGTAAAAGTTAGCCAAGACTCTGTCCTTGCTCATCTGACAGCCTGCGAGTGCAGCAGGTGTGCCCCCCTTCTCTAGTGGAGCCTCCAAAGAGCCTAGTCCAAAGAGACCCCGTCTAGATTACACCAGGAGTGCTCTGCCACAAACACTGAGGAGCTTTTGTTTGTTCATGTTTCCACAGAAACTCAGCCCCAATACATGCTCACAGGGAAACAGAACTATTCTCTCTTCTAACTAAATTCTCTCACCCTGCCTCCTTTATTTTGCTTTAAAAACAAACTCATTTTGTTCAACCCCACATACAAATGACTGGATTTTCTTGTAGTATACAGTTGCAGATGTATGAGATTTGTACATGAACTGGACAACACAAATTGCAGGTCTGAAAGAAAATGTCTATAATTTTGTTTGAGTTTATAACCAGTTTTACAGTAATATTACTTGATTAGAACTTGGTTTATATTTATACTCGTGACAAAAACACAAACAAAAGTACTTAACTGACTTAATAAATAAAAGTGACTTTGATTTAGTGCTTTCTGTTTTGGACCTTTTCTAACCTACAGTACCAACCTGGGCCATTAAAAGGGACATTGCAGCTAAGGTTAAGTTGATTAGATCATTACAATAGGTGATGAATGGAGGCTTATTTCTCTGTCAGTGGGCTGCTGCTGACAAATCAGGGCCAGATGCAATGAAGCTGCCTCTTCACAACATTAATCTTCATTGCGTTTGGCTGCAGCCCGAGGTTTACATCTCTCTCTCCCTCTGCCTCCATTGATTGACTTACTCTCTTTTCGTCCTTCACAATGTAATTCCTCCCATGCTTCTTGGTAAGGTGTGGAGCCAGGACATCAAAGCGTCGTCGAAACTCAGAAAACACCATGTGATCTGGGTAACCTGTAAAGAGCAATATGGAAAGGCAACGTTAGTTAGCATAGCATGGTCAAATATCAAGAGGAATCCTGTGAAATAATTATAACTAAATAAGGAATATTATTTATGTCCACGCCCCAGATATGTGCCTTTTTGGAGTTGCCCTACCTTGCCTGTAGATCCGAAGAGCATCCAGGAGCTTGGAGCCACGCAGCTGAGCACGAAGCAATGCAACATCTAGCTGCATTAATCCTAGATCACCATATTCCCCCTGAGTCTCACATTCCCCCCCTTTGAACAGGGATCCACTGAGAGCCTTTAGGGCATCAGCCTTAGGCAATATGCAATGAACAAAGTGAATTTTGGACCTCCGCACCATGTCAAGGAGCGCATCCTGCCAAAGAATAATCCAGGTTAGAAAGGGTGAAGTCAAGCAGCAGGCATCTTGTCTGGAACAGATTTACATGTCATCTTGACTTTTTCTATTTTAAATGTTTAAATGTTGAACTGAAATCATATCATATAGAAAACATTGATTGAACATTCAAGTCATGACATTTGAAGAATGTTAAAAATGTCAAAATGCAACATAGGAAATCCACAACAAAATACAATCTCTGGTGTCAAGTTACATAACATGCTAATAACTGTTATTGTAAAGACAAACTGATAGCTTTCTTTGTTTCCTTGTTTTGTGTCTGAAAGGGAGTTGAAGGAAGTAAAACATTTATTTATCCCCACCCCTTTTCCACAACATAAAATAAATAGTACTCATTAAACTCTCAAATAGTCACACAATAATGTAACTTGATAAAGGCATTGCTTGACTCACCACTTGCAGTTTAATCTGTATGCAGAGTGACTTCTTCTTTATAGCAGCCACTCCGGTAGTGAAGGTCTTCCTCATGCTGGTGGCTCTCCTTAGAGACAGCTGGGAAACTGCCTCCAGGCCTGCTACAGACCCAGACAGGACCGTGGCCCCTCCGGCTCGGCTCATGATCAATGAACTGATGATCTTTCTACAGGAGGGAGATCAGTTAGACTTAATTAGTATTAGTATATATAGTTTTATAATGATTGGCTATTGGTTTAATTATGCAGTTCTTACTTCTGGGAGTCTTGCAAGAGGCAAGCAGCATTAGAAGCGGCAGGATTGTGCTTGGCGTATTTGAGCCACCCATGGATGTTATACTCCACCCAGTCTGTACCATGACTGTGGCCCAGCAGGAAGTGACAGTCCTTCTCACTCTTTAAGAGGAATGTGTGACCTGATGGATATATTCGCCACAAGAATGAAAGGCTACTCATATAACTGCAGGAATCAAAAGGCATATCCTTTCAAAACGGCTATAAAAAAAGTTTTCTAGCTCAAATATTATAATTTTTCTATCTGCAGTATTATCTATTGAATATATAAAATTCAAACTCACCTTTGCTCTCCCCCTCTGCAGGCCCATAGTAGCTAAACAAGCGTCCCAGAAGAGTTTGCTCTGATCCTCCTGGTTGCAGTGCTTCCTCTTCCATCAACCACAGCAAGCCCCTGGCCTCATCTGTGCGACCGGTGCGCACCTGCTCAAACAAGCACAAGTCCTCATTTTATGTTCATTATATTTTGTTTAAAGCAAGTGAGAGCTGACAAATTAAAACAATATCTTATTTAGTGCTTCCTTATACTTGACAACAAAATGATTGTGTCAAGTTGTCAAAGTTACAGGTTAGCTCTGTGGAGACTCACTCATTGTTCAAATACATGTTTTTCAAAGTATTTTTGATCACTATAATTGAATGAATGCAAGATAAAATAGATACTTTGAACACCATACTGTGGAACATTCCAGGCAAAGCAATATAATCTCCATGGAAACAAGCAAGTGGTGCTGGTCGAGTGGTTAAAGCACAGCACACATATGCCCGACTCTGATATTTACTGCATGTCCTCCCCTCTCTCTCTCATCCCCCATTTTACACTACTATCCTATCAATAAAGCCTACGGGCACAAAATCTTAAAAAAAGGAAACAAGCAAGTGGTGAACCCTCTAACTAAACGAAAAATTACATGGTGCACGTTTAAATGTTGTTCAAATGTGTCACTGACCTTTCATACATTTTGAAATTCCTCTACTTTTATGAAGTAATAATAAAGTGTTTGCTAGTAGTAGAAATACATGCAGTTGCAGTGACCTTAACTTTTACCTTTACTTTTCCAGTTCCATTCCTTCCATTACCTCTGGGTGTTTTTGTGATTTTTTTATATTTTTTTCCTGGATGATCAAATTCAACTGAAAATCCTCTGAAGACTAGAGCAAGATTTTGAATGACAGATTCTGGCAGATATCCGGGGTGTTTGGCAATGGGATTATTGTTTTGTTAAGGACTTCAGCGCACTCCGAGGGACAGCTCCTGTGTTTCCATCCACCTGGGGAGTTGAGCCAGACTCACAGAACCACACAATGTTCTGGTATCTTTCAGCCCATGACACCGGAGACATCCTTATCAGCAGCACACACTACACTGACTGCAGCATATCAGTTTAGAGGAGACATATGACAACTCGGAGGCCTGCAATGAATTGAATATTAGGGCTATGTGTGATAACAAACATCCAAGCTACAACAGGAAGAAAATGTATCTCAAAGTGAAAAAGCTTCTTTTCTAGGTATTAGCCAGGCCTGCCATACTATTTATTGAAATACTTACAATTTACAGATATTTAAACAATGATTGACACAGTTAAAACATCCTTATGGTACAACCACAAGCTTTGCAATTATTTATTTTTTTAATGATATATTTTTTTCCCAAACTAGTACCAAAAAAAGCTATGTACATTTACAGAAATATTTTCACAACCACAGTTGTATTAAACCAATTCAATATCATTATTTTTTTGCTTTTTTTTATGTTTATTTTATCCTGACACACAAGATGAAGTCACTTTAAAATTAAGTGTTTTCAAAACCACTGGAAATATAGCAGATTCTATGACTCTTTACACCCAACCATTTCTGTTTCCATGGTGCAGATCAGAGGCTGCAAAGGCCAAACATCGATTTTCCTTCTTCGAGTTAATTCTCTAACCTTTCTTCTCCAGTCACCACACATTGGCATGCTCATCTTTACCAAACAACACCTTTCAATATTAAACATCCTAAAACAAAAGTAGTAATTTGTTTAAAATAAAAAGATGGAAAGAAAGGAATATAGCTATTGCCAAGAGATTCATTGGTAAATAAATAATCAAAAATACTTCCATTGTTTGTTTTTTTTGTGTGGTTTTTTTAGCTGATCCATCACCCTAATACCAAATGAATACAAATTACAGTTGCAGTGCAGATGTAGAGACAAAGACAGAAAAAACATTTTAAACTTAAAAATATTCACCAGAGCTTGGCTTGAGGCTTGATCAACTACTGCTACAGACAAGGAAGTGTTTGGTTCCGTGTCATCCAACGCAAGCTCGATGTTCTCCTGGAGGAAGACAGACAGATAAGGTTGACAAGGTGTAAAGACTCAAGGAGGAAAATGAATTGAGGCAAGGTAGTGTGTAGGAAAATAGTCCAGACAGGGAACGCATACTGACTTTATTTTACCTGTCATTATAAGTCATTATTTATCTCCTAATGAGCACTCCTTCGGATATCAGGGGTTCAACTATTCTGAGTAACAGCCCAGAAAGTAAGTCCCAAACATAGTATATAGATGTACAGTATACCGAGAGAGGCTTTTGTATCACCAACATTTAACTGAAATTAGATGGGGATGGGGGGATCAAAGTTACAGTATATAATTCACTACTGAATCAATGGTGGAAATATTGCATTTTACAGTGTGTATTGATTATTAAAATGTACGTATTTATGGATAAAAATTTATTGTAGTCATTTGAAATGCCACATATCAGCAAAAACAGGCGGTTTCTGCTTCAGCGCATACAAATACATGCATTCACTACAGCAGATGTAAATTGAAGCAACCCATAGGCCAAAGCAATCCTTTTATAATAAGAAAAATATATGTCATTTGTTAAGGTGGCCCTCTCTATAGAAAAAGGGACATTTCATTACTGTAGCAGACAATAACATTTCAGGGGTGAAGTGGAATTGAATGTACTAAATTACTTTCAGCCGATCAAAATGTCCGAGCGGCAGATTACAGTGACAAAAGTGGAAAATGAAATGGAAATGTGGGCAAACGTCGGTGGTGCTAATAGCGCAGCCATGACAGATGCCAGTGTTCAAGTAGACCGTGCATGTGAAGCAGCTTAAATGATTTCGCTAGTCGTCTATGGGGCGTGAAAGCCAAAGAAAAAAATACTGTTATTCTTTCCATCTAGCTGAAGCATTGAAAATTCAAAAATATATGCCTGTTTTGTGCATCGCAGTTTAACCTGCCTGTCACTTCCATTGTTGATATTGTGCACAGTTACAAATTAGTTTGACCCAGTTTCCAATGACAGTTTCGCGGTTCCTTTTATTTTCGAGATATTTTAACTGACAAGAGAAAATTACCCTCTGCCACATTCATGCAATACTTTATTTCGCTTCGATTCCTTACCTCCGTTGTTCAAAAAGGCTGTGGGAGGAAAATGTGGGTGGGAAATCCCTAGTGCTTGTATTCAGAGCACTAAAAGTAATTAAGACTTCTGATTAACTTTTAGTGTTACTGTAAATTTTAAAAAGCAAAGAATGTTCAGGGATTATAAATATGCCATAAAGAGGTCCATTTAAAATAAGACTAGCATTGATAAGGATAATGTTAATCTCTCAAGGACAACTACACAGTGTTTGGTGCATCTGGAAGGATTTCATGGAAGGACAAGAGAAGAATAGTTCGTTCATCAGGGAACAACACCAGAGCTGTGCAGCTGGGCGTGTCTCCCAAAAGCCCTGGGAGCGATTTCACTTTGATCTCGGCAGAAGAGGTGAAGGCTGGCATGACTAATGAGGAGGACCAACACATGAAGCACTTTGCCTTGTCACAGTGTGTGACAGGTGGGAGGGCCTGTGCATCGGATGTCAGATCACATCCACTATTGGAGCTGATATGTTTGAGAGCAAGCACGCAACAAAGGCAGAGGATATAAGACTGGAGATATATATATATCTATATCTATATAACTATATATCTATCTATCTATCTATATAGAGATATAGATATACATCTATATATATCTATATATATATCTACATATAGATATATATATGCACTTACCTTGACATGTTTCTACAGCTGTTTGCAAGCCATCTTCAGAACTGTCACCTGTTTCGGTGGTGACATGTCACTTATCAGCTATTGTTACTTCCTGATGGACCTGGTTTCTCTGCCTGACCACGCCTCCTGTCACCCGGTGGTGGTTGTTGAAGAGTGTCCCATGTGTGCGAAAGGAAGAATCACAGATGAAGTGCCTCACTTCCTGATTTCCTTGATCCAGCGTTTGAACTCCAGCTCCTGTGACCTGAGCCCTTTCCTAGTACATAATATATTTATTCCTTTTGCAGTGGTCTGATATTGCAGATTTTAGGTTTTCCTTTGCTGCTTTATCTTTCTTTGTTGTTTAGAGTCATCCTATAGTTTCCTTATCACAAGGCCAAAGAAACTCTTTTCCAATAACCACCGGGCAACAGGAGGTGTGATCAGTTTGAGTGACCTGCCAGGTCCATCAGGCTGACCACGCCTCAGGAAGTGACAACAGCTGATAAGTGACACGCCACCACAAAGACTATGACAGTTCGGAAGATGTCCTGCAGACAGCAGCCGAAACAAGGTAAATAAATCTCACTCATAAAAGTTGTCTGACTAAAAGAAATGTGTCTGTCTATCTGTCTGTCTGTCTGTCTGTCTGTGTGTGTATATATATATTAAAACAAAATTCCCTTCTCATCCCTTTTTTCTAAGCTTGGGTCCTGTACAAGAGGCCGGGGAGCTTGAGGGTTCTGCACAGTATCTTTGCTGTTCCTAGCACTGCACTTTTCTGGACTGAGATGTCTGATGTTTTTCCAGGGATCTGTTGAAGCCACTCCTCCAGTTTGGGGGTCACTGCCCCGAGTGCTCCGATGACCACGGGCACCACTTTCGCCTTCACCTTCCACGCCTTCTCCAGCTCTTCTCTGAGCACTTGGTATGTCTCCAGTTTCTCGTGTTCCTTTTTCCTGATGTTGCCATCACTTGGTATCGCCACGTCAACCACAACGGCTCTCCTCTGCTGTTTATCCACCACCACAATGTCTGTTTTTTTTGCCATTACCATTCTGTCAGTCTGTATCTGGAAGTCCCACAGGATCTTGGCTCGGTCATTCTCTACCACCTTTGGGGGTGTTTCCCACTTTGACCTTGGGATTTCCAGTCCATACTCCGCACAGATGTTCCTGTACACTATGCCAGCCACTTGGTTATGACGCTCCATGTTTGCTTTCCCTGCCAGCATCTTGCACCCTGCAGTTATGTGCTGGATTCTCTCTCTCTCTCGCTCTCTCTCTCTCTCTCTCTTCTCTCTCTTCTCTCTCTCTCTCTCTCTCTCGCTCTCTCTGTATATGTATATGTATATGTACTTAATTTGCTTTCCATATTCACTTAATATTATCTGCAATCCTCTATCAAAATTATGCTCCTATTTGAAAACGTGTTCCCTATTAGTACAAAATGTATTGAATAGTTAATGAAAGAAATACTGTCACTTTTATTTGAAGTCTGAAGGTGTCACTTACCTCCTTGTATCGCTCCAGCTCCTGCACAAAGGCTCGCTGGTAGAACAGTGTTTGGAGTCGCTCTTGGGTGTAGTTGTGGCACAGGTCCTCAAATGTTGCGCCGCACTCCCGTTTGGCTAGACGGGGGTTCTGCAGGCCCGGTGTGTCCACAATGAGCAGGGAACACAGTGAGTGTTGGCTGGACTTTAAGGCTCTGAAGCACAATGGAAAAAAGTAGTAGTCGGATGAAGAAGGTATCTAATCGCAAGGCTTTCTTGAAGTTACATCTTAAACAAACTCCCTAGCAGGCACAATATTTGGAGCATTTTTAAGAAATATCATGTACAAAATATACAGACACAACTTTGTAAAATGCAGAGTTGTGCTTACTAACCGGTTTATTAGTGAAATGAGGATGGTAAAGAGTTCAGAGTAGAGCCCTGATGCCAAAGCCTCCAAACACTCCAAAGCAGTAGCCTTTGATCCTGATGAGAGACATAGCCAGACAAAGAAATCCCACTAGTTCATAATGAAAATGCTCAACATTAAAACTGCATTACAGCTGGCCACATTACAAGACGTTTTCAGCTGTAAAAGCAATGGCCACAATTATGGCCATCAGGCTCTGTGTGGTATTGTATTTGAGCACATTTCATAAAATATAAAAAAACTGAGTCTAAAATGTATTCTGCAAAGTGGTATAATTTTTTAGTGTTGGATTGAAATGTTTTTGTGTCATCTGAGTCCACCTGCATTTCTTTGTGTATAATGTGGGTTATACCTTAAGCAAGTCCCATACAGCTAATACATACAGTGCAATAGTCTAAGTGTGTATTAGGCAGTGGTAAAAAGTGGTGAAAAGTCAAAGATTGACAGCGGTCATTGCTATCTCTTCAGACTGAAAGTTTAAATTGTTTTATTTACGCCCTTCAAAGTGTCCAGTGCAGAAAAAATACCTGTGACAAATCAATGAGAGAAGATTATGGTTACAAGGACAATAGACAAAGAGCGCATACAAAATGAATTGTCCTTCCATAGCGTGTTTTTATCCGTCAGTAGACATTCTAAGATCGTGCTATTCATGACTAAGATAAGCCTTATTTTATACTGGACAAGCATTTTGAGTAGAGTGACAGACAGTGGGTGAGTGCCTGGGACAATGTGTTTGTGGTTTACCTGCATCTCCACCTCCGTTCTCGTCTGGGGCCTGGCGGGCGGCGCTGGCTCTGGGCAGGGTGCCCTTGACCTGGTGCTTGAAGATGGAAGAGGAGAGTTCCTCCAGGGTGCAGCCCAGCAGGTAGGCCGCCTTCTGGGCCCACTCATGACGTGCAAATTGTTTCCTGCCAGCTGAGACACGTGCATGAAAACCTCCATTAGCCCTTCTGCCAAGCACCCCAGGCACACGGCTAGCCTGGTAGCTTTCTGACAATCCACTGTCTGACAGGCTAGGATTATGTCTGTGGTCAAGCTGACACTCACGCAGCTGGAAGGAACAGGCACTAAAAGCATTCTCCAGCAATGTTGGCTGAAATCTTTGTGTAATACACAAAATACAAAAGACTATAGATGCAGCAGTGTCAGAACTAAAATATGAGAGTAGATTTATTTTACATTGACTCACAATAATTAATAATTAAAATTGTTTTGTAAATATTTGATGCCGTTGTTCTCATTTGACTTTTATGATAGTTTTATTGGTTAGGGCTAGTGGAGTTAAATAGAGCTATATTGTATATATGTTTTCTAAATTATACTTGTAATGTAAAGCCCTTTGGAAGCTGTTTAAGAAATGTTCTCTATTAAAAAGTAGATGCATCAGTAAAACACAATTAGTTGGATTAAAATACAATTAGTTGGATTATAAACAGTAAATGGTTGGCACCTTAGGTGCTTTGTATTATGCAGTATTTGAAAAACCACTAATATTTTATTGATTATGTTTTAACTTTATAAAGCAAGATAGACCAGTTTTAGCAGATTCAATGACAAATACAAAGACAGTCAAATTAGAACCTCTAATAGATATGCACACATGCAAGCTAAGAGTGAGCTGAGGAAAATGAATTACAATTAGAATGCACTTACATCAACAGTGTACTGGAACCAGTATGAATGTTTTGGACTAGCTGAACCTCTGAGGTCAAGAATTCAGCACAGACGAGAACAAAATCCCATGCAGGGTTTCGGCGTGAGAGAGATGGCTGTTGCCCTCTAGTGTTTCATCATAAAGCTGCATCTCACTACCAAACAATCTTTTCTCAGTCTGGCACACAAAGTCTAATCTAAAAGTAGTGTGCCTTTTCTGGTATTAGCTTTACTCCAATCAGACAGTGTTTACTTTCTACAAGTGTCATGGGAAAAATAGAAGGACAAACAGTCTGAAGTATAAAGAACAAAGTGTGCTGTGTCATTCTTGCCAGAAGCAAAAGCAACATGGATTTAAATTGTTTTCTTTCCAAAACGCTCCCTAGATGATTGACAACAGCCATACAAAAGTGCAGTGCAGGTGCAGAGGATAGTTTATAAAATGCCATGCAATCTCGTATACCTGGAAAAAGTTGTAGTGGAAATTTAGAGGGACGACTGCAAAGGGAACTATAACTCCTTGTGGTTTTAATAGTAAAATAAGATTGAACAGTGTATGTTACATATACCAGATATATTTGTGATTAATATGAAGCATTTAGTTACAATGTTTGCAGCTACAAGCAAACCAATTACAATTGCACACAATTGCATAATGAAAGTCATTCTGAAAATAAAAATAAAAATAATTATTATTATCACCGTCCAATTGTCATTGATAATTTATTATATTTTATTTATGGCTATTTTTTGAAAGGCATTAATGTGCTCATAGAATAAAACAAAGCTGAATGCGCACTTATTCACAACAGCCATATATGTAGCTCCAGTGTAGTAAACTATACAAGGGTGCTGTTGCAAAGTCTGATGACACTGTTAAAATGTGCAGTTGAATTATTCAGTTCATGTGGATTACAGCTGCCTTGCATCACACACCTCATCTTACCTACAGTAATGAATGAAGCATGAAAAACACTTGAAACTATTTTAGCACCTACCCTCGAATGACTACTTAAAAGCTTTTTGAACATTTTGATTGTTTATAATAGACAATATTTAACACTTTTTTTCTTTTTTTAATCCTCAAAATCATGTTAAGGATGGTGATCAAAATGTGCTGATGGTATTAATATTTTCTCTATGAACACTGTGCTAAAACCATTTTATTCACAATGCTTACCTTTGGTTGCTCCAGCGGATCCAAGATGGTAGATGGCACCAAGAACAAGCCAGAAGGCCCTCTGCTCATCTGGAGTTATGCCCAAAACCTTCATGGCTGCTTGAAGCTTGGAGAACTGCTGAGCTGCAGAACTGCTGCTGCACGCTGCTTGTCCTCAGTCTGCCAGAGAACACATATTACTGAAAGTCGCATTTAAGTAAAACAAAGCAACATTCAAATATTTACCACAAAGCTTACCTTTGCTTGAGGCATTATTCCAAAAACATTGTTTTCAGAAAAATGATTCAGATGCAGCTCAGTTCTAGTGGGAAAATAATCAAAGTAAACAATAAAAAGCATTATGTTTAGTTACTTAAATGAACAATTAAAACAGTTTTTAAAAATGTAGCAACATTTAATTATGACCTTAAAGAACTCTCCACTCCAGCCATTAGATAATAAAAGACATTGAAAGTCGACTCTCCTTCTGGTCTTCTCGTCACTCTTGCTTTCTCAAGTAACATGGTCTGAAAAACCACTCCATATTAGTTACATTAAAAGAGCTATAATAGAATTTATATCAGTTAAAGTGGTACCTGGATAGACGCAGATGTCACCTGTCCAGACTGGTCAAAGTCCAATGAAGCAATATGTGAAAAACGACTTGCATTTCCATTCAAAGACGTGGACGCATTTCCAAAGGCTTCCAAAACTGTGTACACTGCCTGCCATTTTTCTGCTATAGGAAGGAGAGAAATACTCATTAGAGGGATGGACGGGGGAAAAGAATGGCGCACTATTTCTTGGAACCTACTGGAGAAGCTTTTATTGGTGCAACCAGCAATTGTAATCAGGTATTGGATAATGTGCTGGCAGTTGGTGGTCTTGCCACTGCCACTCTTTCCCAGCAAGACAATGGACTGATCTTGGCGAGTCGTGAGGAGGTTTCTGTAGGCATTCTGGGCCATGCCATAGATATGAGGGGCAGCGTCTTCTCTCCTGCAGCCCTTGAACATTTGCATCACCTATAATGAAAACAAAAAACAATGTACAGTATCAACGTACATGATCACATATAAGATTATGAATTTTGACAGAGGAATTGAATAACACAGATAATCTGTCCGTTTCGAGAATTAGCACAAAAAAAGAGTCTCGTTGCTAGACAAATGGATCATAGCATCTCCAAAACCGGTTTTGAATTATTTTTGGAAACCTATCATATTGCATTTTTTCTGACAAGCGTTAGAAAAAAGTTAGACAAGATGTGATTTGTGTTTTAAAATTAGGATTCTGTTTAACCAAGGGTTGTCCAAAAATCTATACCCAGGTGCTAATCAGTGCTAAAACTAGTATTGAAACCAGATATTAATTTGAGCACTGGCGGAAAAAAACACATAAAGAGGACAGAAATTTACCTTTCCTGAATCCATTTAGAATGGTCTAGATCAGAGCCTTTATCTCCCTTGGGAATTTAAG
This sequence comes from Chaenogobius annularis, assembly GCA_015082035.1. NCBI lineage: Eukaryota > Metazoa > Chordata > Actinopteri > Gobiiformes > Gobiidae > Chaenogobius > Chaenogobius annularis. The sequence continues at coordinate 1,185,062 of BJKM01000005.1, forward strand.
TATCCTAGCCCCCCCCCCCCCCAATCCTCTGGGACAGTGTAGAATTGGCGCTTCACTGCTGTAAATACAGTGTTTCAAGGAGACATGCTCACGTTACTTCTCATCACTGTGGATCACTTTTACTACTGCGGGTCCTTGACCGTCACACACAGACTGCTTTCTGCGGAGCTGTTGTTGTTGTTGTTGTGTTACTTTTAATGGCGGTTGGCAGCCAACTGAAAAGGTGCATTTACCGCCGCCTACTGTAGTTGTACGTCTTCTGTAGTTGTACATCTTCAAAGTATGTTTTACGCCTATAACCGTAAAAAAGGAAAATTTAAAAAAAAAAGAGAAAGAGAAGGAGAGAGAGGAAGAGAGAGGAAGAGAGCTAAAGAGACAGAACTTGTTGTTGTTGTTGTTGTTGTTTGTTGTGTTACTTTTTATGGCAGTTGGCAGCCAACTGAAAAGGTGCATTTACCGCCACATACTGTAATTGTACGTCTTCAAAGTATGTGTTTTACGTGTTTAAAAAAAATTAAATAAAAGAGAGAGACAGAGACAGAGCTGACTCACGCCTCTGCGTTTATGTTTCATTGTCTTCAAAGCCCCGCACCGATTCAAATCCTGTTCGTGACGACATTTCATTTTGCTCTCTTTCTCGGTATAGCGTAAACTATAATAGATCAATGAGCGTAAAACACATACATTGCAGACTTACAAGTACAGTAGGTGGAGGTAATGTAACACTTTATGGATACCAACTGCCATAAAACACCAAAGAAGGGGAGCATGGAACCGCTCTCTCTCTCTCTTCCTCTCTCTTTCTCTCTCTCCTTTTGCTTAAATTTTTACGATTTTGCGTAAAACACTTACTTCGAAGACTTTATGGATACAAACTGTGATAAAACGCCAAAGAATAAGTTAGACGTACAACTACAGTAGGTGGCGGTAAATGCATCTTTTCAGTTGACTAGCAACCGCCATTAAAAGTAACAGAAGAAGGGAGTGTAGCGTCCAGTCGAATTGAGAAGGCCAGAACTGATGGTCAAATAAGTTTTTGTTTCCATTTCTTGTCATTCAACCAACGTCAGAGCTAGACAAGAACAAATAAAGAATAGATAATAAAGAATAAAAATAAAGAACCATTTTGTCCGTATAATCACTGCTACTAGCTCATTACATGTTACAACTGTTTTCCATACATTTGTCAAATAAACATTTAAAATTCTTCAATAACACATTCATTCATATTACAAACCTTGTTCTCCTGTCGATTGATAGCTTGATCTTTGGGTTTTTAGAACTTTCACCATGTTTTCACCGTTAACCATAGCTTACTTTACTTTGCGTCTTTTCTTAAGTAGATCTTCGTTTCACTGTAACTTCCGGTCACACAGGAAGTGACCAAAATGAAAGCGAAACATAAATTTACCTTTACAGGGAGGGAGACGAGCGCAAAGGGAAACAGGACAGAATCGCAAACATGTGTGCGGATTCACACAGGCAACCTTGCCCCATCCTCCACTGCTCTCTCATAATTAGACAATAACCACCTGTGTGCACTGGGCGTTTTTCTGTTGCTCAAAACACGCCTGTCATGTGTCACAAATGTCTCACGCCCCCCCAAACTTTGAGAAGCGCTGGTCTAGATCTATGTTAAAACTTATTAATATCAAAATTGATTTTGGGGAGTGAATATTTGTCACATTGTGGGGTCTCAAATCTGCATTGCATTCACATCATGGAGGCCTGCCTCCGTTATGGAAAAAAAAATTCCCCCAACGTAAATCATTTATCATTAGATCAGCAACATGATTAAAAGCTAAGATGTAGGTTAAAATAGGTTAGGGTTAGGGTTTAGGTTAAGTTTAGGCAAGGATCAGTCTTCAGTAGGAAATTAATGTCAATGTACTGTTTGAGTCCTAATGTAGATTTAGTTTGGTCCCGCTTAAGTTTCGGTTTAGTCCTAGTCTAGTCCCAAATTTGATGTGGCGATTGTGCAAGTGTGAACACGCCATAAGTATCATTGTGACAACCCTTGCTTAAGAGTGCACATTTTAAACTCAACCAGGAGCATCACGTTTGAGAGTTTATATCATATCAGGCTAATTACAGGTTCAGAGGACAGTTGAGGATTGCCTATTTATCCTGAACACCAGTATTAAGCAAGTCATAATGTTATACCTGATTACAGTGAATGTCACGCTTTCATTTCTAGTAGATATGAAATACACACCTATGTTGTCATTGCATAGAAAACTTACTATTATGTACATTGAGCGCGGCCTACCTTCTCGGAGTACATGGACGGGGCACTAATGGGGTTAATAACCACCATGCTGGGCCCGGCGTGGGTGTGCACCAGGTTGGCCCCATGGCGCTGCCGAAGGGAATGCATCACGCTGGACTCATTGAGATACTGCAAAGAGGCCAGGTCCTCTACGCGATCGAACAGCGGAGGGTTTGCCTGCGGTTCAAAGTCACAGGGGTCACACACTTGCGCGGCCGTCATCTGTAATTGATGAGGTTCGCAGGTTGATTTGATGATTAAATACCTTCTCTACATCATCTTCGTCCACATCCAATAAAGATCCATCACTCTCCAGGCGGATTTTCACCTTCCCTTCTGGCAGACTGCCGGCTTCTGTCTTCAGGAGAGTCGCTGTGTTTTACCACAAAAGGCCAGAGATAATTTATCATGACGTGATCTTGATCCAAGCACCAAAGCTTCATCACTTCTTACAAATCAGCTAATGTCTAGTGGTTGTATCTCTTTTATAACTGTCTGGGCTTCATTAAATCAGGACAAGCTTTTTGAGATTAAAAGCATGCACGGTTTGATTGCTGCATGTTAATTAGAGCGAGTACACCTACAGTATGTATAGTCTTACTTCTCAGCACAAAGCAATTTAGCTATTTTGCTTACCCATTGAAAACCCATCCTTGTGTACCAGCCATACTTTTTCAGTGTTGTACCAGGCCTTCTCAGCTGTGATCTGCTCCTCTGTCTTGCTCTGTTGGACAGGGCAGAAAAGAAAGGGATGCACTTCTATCAGAAACTATCAGTGTAAATGTAATGAGATAATGAATGATCACAGACAAACGATAAAATATTCAACCAGATACACGAGAATGATCTAAAATGGGCAAAAAGGATTAACATCTACTGTATGTAAGCCCCAAAAGACGTACTCAACATTGTTAAGGACAAATTCCAAATTAAACTTTTTATATAATTGCACTTTTAACATCAAAACGTCAATCTAAGGTCAAAACAACTATTAATATTATGTTTATAATTTCAGGACTACACAACTACAAGCACATGCAGCCTCAAGGACCAAACCTTTGCTGCCAAGTGAGCTGCCTGAAGGACGGCCACAGGGTCTTCAGGTGGTTTGGACTGGGGAAAAAACAAAATATTATTTATCAGGGAAATTTTGTGGATTGCAAGAGAAAAGGAAAATGCATTTGAGCACTACTTATTAGGTGCTGAAGAAAAGGGGATGCTGCGATTGGTATATGTGCAACATGCATATTAAAGTAATAAGAGAAAGATGTATCAGTTAAACAGAATTCAACAGAGATCAGGTTATTCGTTAATATAGTAATAATGCTTCACCACACACTATTCTAATACACAAATACTATATACTTTATAAAAAAGTCAAACAGTGCTGCCCGGTGGTCGAGCGGTTAAGTCACAGCACACGTATGCCAGGCTCCAAGTGCAGCCGGCCGCAGTGTCGTGAGTTTGAAACAATGTGCTGCATGTCCTCTGCTTCTCTCTCATTCCCCATTTCCACGCCTACGTTTCCTGTCTAATAAAGCTTTCAGGCCCAAAAATGTTTTCGAAAAAAAAAAAGTCCGACAACATTTCACCAAACAATTATTAGAGCAATATAATTAGGGCTGGGCGATATGATGTAAAAATAAATCACTTTTTCACCTCATATTGATTGATTTTATTCTATTCTCATTTTTGTTGAGAGAGGATTGGCTGTAGACCCCTTGATTAAAAAGACCCAAGCTGATAATTGACTCTTAAATCATCTCAATTAAAAACCTTTTAATTGCACAGCCCTAAATATAACAATTGTAAACATATTAATAAAAGGCTGCTGAACCCATTTACTTCTTAAATCAACATTAATATCTATTGTATCTGATTTTAAAAATCCAGTTAACCAAAAATTAGGATCTTTGAAATCAGCAATTGAAGCAACCATTCAAATGTTTGTGCATATCACATTAAATTAAAAATGAACATTTCACACAACCATAATCATAAAAAATCTTTTAATCTTCTTACAACTGAGAACTTTTCAAAAATAAAAATATGTAAATGACAATCTGCTGCAATTGCTGCTATGAAATGTCACTGTGAAGAGTCAGTTTTGCAGTTTTGAACAGGAAGTCAATGGAACTGTTTCTTTTACTAAGCTGTTTTTTCAATATTGCGGTTTACAATTAACAAAATGTAAAATAATGATCAACTTGTATTATAGATTAATATAAGAAGAAAGCAAAATATGTCTCCTTTAATGTGTAGTCTAGATATTCAATTCAATTGTAATTACAATAGTGGTTCAGGGAATTAGAAAGTGAATGGGCTCAGACAGCCAGAGCCATGCTGAGGTCAGTGAAGGGAACAACAGGCTTTAAAGTTCAGGACTGTGAAATCAAGGGAGTCAAGTCCACAGGCGGCCCACGTTATACCTGAGAGGATTTGCGGCCTCTGGCACGCTAGCCATGCAAACAACAAAGAGGCCAGCGGCAAGTCAGGATCCAGTGACCCACAGAGAGTCCAAAAGAGACACATGGGGACAGAGTTTGGGGCAGGAAAATCAGAGCACAGAGAACAAATAATAAGACAACAAATAGAAACTGTGCCTAAAGGCAAAAAACATGGCAGCCACTTTCTTGGACACAATGCCTAAAAATAATTCAAGTAATACCATCTCAAAAAAGGCAAACAAGCCACAGGGCAATAAGGATAATTTTTTAAGGCACATTCAAGAATAAAATAGCACATGCTTTTCAGAAACCAGGGAAGGTCCAATTTAAAGAGAATGCAAAATGGTCCAAACATTAAGGACTCTGTTTGTCAACTAAGAAACAAACAATTTGGGGATCCCTTGTAATTGGAGTATGTTGACGAAATGGTCAAGTCTAGTGGTAATTTTGAAAGCAGGCTGACACTGGTAATGCATGACAGGTACAGACCAAGCACATTATGTAAGACAGATATTACATTGTTGTTATTGACAGCAAAGATCCTCATTACACGCTTGTGGTCTTCCTCTGTGGGTATCAGCTCCGGGGCCTATGAGTGGGTAGCCACAAATGAACATGACATCAAATTGCATTTTAAATTAAAGAGAAAAGCAGAACATGTATGCTCAATGTATGAAAATGATGAAAGGTGCATTTACCTTTGGAGTTGACTGTTCATTCAGAGTCTGGGATAATGGATCATTGGATGCAGCTTCCTTTACCTTTTTGTTTATTAACACATATGAACGTACGTGACAAACACACAAAAATGATAGCAAAATGAATGAGCATGGGTAATGAATTATGGTTTTGTAAGGTACAATTATTTAAGTTGGGTTTTGATTCAAAGTAAAACATCCGCAAGTGAATCTGTTTTAATGGTGTTGCTTGGTTTGGTTGCAAATGATTTTATTCCAACTATTACAGCACATCAATCTAAATCTTTTTTCATCATTATGATCACTAATCATATAAAATCTAGATTTTAGAGCAACTGACACTGATTTTACGAACCCTTAATATTAAAAATCTAAACTGTGTCCCATATTGCTCCCTGGTAATTCAATCAAAATTATTAACATTAAAATCAAATATAGAAAAACTGTTCAAACCTGTACCGTGGAGGGTCCGCCACCTCCTTTTCTTCATGGAGATCTTATTGCTTTGCCTGGAATGATCCACTGTATGGCATTAGACTTATCATTGAGACATTTTGCAACTTCTTCTGTAATTGAATACATGCAAGATAAAGGAGTTTAATGCCAAACTGTGTAAAATGTATGAAAAGCAATTAAATCTCCATGGAGAAAAGCAGGTGTGTCTGCCCTTATATTCACCAATAAAGTATGATGATAACCTACTGAATACATGCACTCTTACTCATCTCGCACTTTTTAATATGCCAAAAAAGTCAAGAGAATCAAACTAAATGAGGTATGTACAATGGTTGAATACTCTGAAATTCAAAAGCAGCAAGCACCCCCTGGTGGTTAAGTTGCAGACATGCAGTCAAACTAAATACCTCTGGTCTCTTCACCAGAGTGGCTTGAGACTTGGGCCGTGGTATGAACCCTGCAGGAGGGCTCAGTGGGTCAACCTTAGGAGGAGGGAGAAATCCTGGGATTCGGGGTAGTTGGTTCTGTTTATGCACTGGTTTAGGAGCAGGGATGAAGCCTGAAGGAGGGGCCAGAGGGTCTAGTTTTGGAGCTGGGATGAAACCAGCAGGAGGAGCTAAAGGGTCCAGTTTGGAAGGAGGAATGAAGCCTGCAGGTGGGGCGAGAGGGTCTGCTTTGGGCTTAGGAGCAGGTATAAACCCAGGTGGAGGAGCTAACGGGTCAGTTTTAGGAGCTGGAATGAACCCAGTTGGAGGAGAGAGTGGATTGGGCGTTGTTTGCACAGTGTTGGCTGGAGTTGTAATTGATGTGGAAGAGGCCTCTTCTTCCTTTTGTTCGTCTTGCGTAATTTCCTCTTTGCGGTCCAGGGTGCGCGTCCGAATCCTGTGCTCCTTGGTCCTCCCTCTGCCCATCAGACTGGTCAAACCCATGGAGATGTCATCTTTGTCAGCAGTGGCAGCAGATCTGGCACCATCTGAAACTTCAGCTTGTTTTGCCTCTTCTGGCACAGCAGGAACCACGCGCCTAACTACTCTCCTCACCACCCTGATCACCTTCTTGCCCTGCTCCTCCCCGGGAGTATCTGGACCGCCCATGGCAGAGTCGGCGTTGCTCTGTTCAGGAGGTGGTGCGGTTGACTGTGGAGATTTTTCTGCCTCTAGCACCGGTTTGGAGACTGCCTCAGGCTGACTATTATCCACATCAGACTGAATACACACAGAGCAAGAGGTTAGCACTAACAATTTTGCCTGGAAGCAAATGGTTTAGAAACATTATCATAGCAACACGGAATATGAATTGGTTTCTAATCTGGTGATTAACAAATACATTTTATTTTTATGTCTGAAAGTGAAGACATTTGTTTTTCTCCTATGAAAAGTATGACAGGTGAACTCTTGTGACCTAGGATCACAACTATGATCTTTGACATCTTTGAGCAAACACTACAATTAACTGTACACAGTAAATACCATCCAAGGATGATTAACAGACAAATACACAGATACAAATTGGTAATAAGTATGCAGAATGATTGATTTTTTTGGATGGTGTAATGGCTGTTTTCTGGTCTCACAGTCAGACATCAGGGCTAAAACAGCTTTCGGGCAGTCCAGTTTCTCTTTTAAGGGTAAAAATAAACATGTTCAGCAGGACTCTGAAACTGGTTAAAGCAGGCCAGGGCTGCTCACATAATGTTTGAAATGTGCCCTGTTTCTGTTTCTGTCTTATATAACTGTCCACTTTTGTGTATAATTTTTAACCTGTCTATTTGGACTAAACCCTTTAAAAGCCCCTATGGACAGGTGTTGAAAATTAGCACTTGTGTTATAAGACTTTAAAAAATGCATCAGGTGTCAACCAATGTAATTGTTATGTCCATATCAAATAAATAAACAAAAACTTACATCTGACTTGTTTTCAACTTTGACCTATACAAAAGAAGCAACATAACAATCAAACTGACACGTTTTACTAAGTGTGTTGCCACGCAAACAGCATGCCCAAATGAAGTCCAAAATTACAGAAAACACAAAACTTCCCTTTTGCTCCCAGAATGAAAAGCGTGATTTGTACGCCATGATGACAGGCCAAGAATCATAGAACAAGCTGTGTGGGGCGGAGCAAACAGAGCCAGTCGGGAACAGTGAGAGAAGACAAGAGGAAATGGTACTTTAGTATGGAGCCATGATGAATAATGACAGGTTCTCTTCAGGTCACAGGTTATACATGCAGGACCCGCAGCAAATACCCACGCATGTGTAAAGTATTCAGAATGATTTATGGGAATGGCCCTAATAGTAGTAGTAGTAGTAGTAGTAGACTACATATTTATTTTCACCTTTCCACACTTCTAATTGAGTAACATTAGCTTGAAGTTAAATTTTACTTTAACTTGACTACATTTTGAGAGACAGATTTTTGTTCTGTAAAGTGTATGTGTTATGTTTCAAGATGTTTATTAATTTTACTAATACATAACTTAAACTTTATAATATCCCATCTACTTTACTTCTCTGCTACTTTTCAATGAACATTTTCTGAACTGCTGATTTTGAGCTCTAAAAAATTTATTGAATTGAACTTGAATGAGATAAAAGCTAAATAAAAGCTAAACACATAAATACATTTTCCTAGTAAATTTGTGTCAGATGGAAGACCTTGGTGTTATTCTGATATATGTAGTTTGTTGTGATATTGATTATTGCATCAGTGAATATTGTGATATTGATACTTTTGCAATATATTGTGCAGCCCTAATTAATATATGGTAATAATTACTGGACATATCCACATGAAACATAAACTCGTACAAAGCCCAGGGTCTTCTCTGTCAGCAGAAATAAACTAAAGTGAAATTCATTTTTCACAAGAGCTTCTATTATTCAACAGTTCGACAGTTGTTGACAGCTGAAAGGACTTGAAGCCTTATTTATTTCAAAAACAGTGAATCTCCCATACACATATTCAGGCCTATTCGGCATGACCTCGACCTGAAATTATGACCTATTCACAATACAGTATGTATGTACAGAGTATTTCAAAGAACCAATGTAAAATCTGTCAGTAATGTCAGTAATGTCAAAATGTCAGTAAAAATCCTACAAATCCTTCCATGCGTCATGTCATTTTTTGTGCAAAATGATAGATGCAAAAACTGAAGGACCAGAAGACCAAATCATTAAGTAACATCTCTCATTTCAATTCCAATAATAAAAAGCCAAACCAACAAATAAATGCATCAACAAGTTTCACTCTGTCTGGCCTCACTTTCATCAGTCAAACCCTATAAATAGTTTCAGCTGCAAAGGCGGCCATTCGGAGTGGCTCCATTGCGCAAATGGAAGAGCCTGGCAGAGCATGCAGACTCAAAGCTGATCCCACACCACACTCACGCACACGCGGGGCAGTCCACCAGAGAGCTGCGCCTATTACCTCCTCTCGGCCTGGTTAACCTTCCAGTCACCACACGGGCCCTTGAAACTAGTCCACAAAATGTACAGCAAAACAAGTTGCAAGTGTGTGGGGTCAACCTCTGGGCGGGGTCCTGGAGCATATGTCAAAACTGTGGTCCATGCAATGGAGGGGCGTAATGTGATAGAAGAAGGACAGCAGCTGAAATACACAAGAGCTATAAATAGAGTTGGCACAAGTATGCCAAATATGACTGGGACTCTCCCCACTGCTAGTGTTCTCCTCTGATGACAGACCACTCATCCTGTAAAAACAACTCACACCTTCAACTCCTGGTGGACTACATCAAGTGAATAAAACCAACGCAAAAGGGAGCCAAACAAAACAAGCATATTAAAGTTGTGAAAGTATGAATGTTTGGCCATGCCACTTCAAGCAGGCAAGCCTTCAAATGAATATGCTAAATACCTAAATAAATACCAATGCAGAAGTTAATATATTAGAGTTGCAAAAGTATGAATGTCTGGTCAGGCCACCACTCCAATCTACTTTAAAAGGACAACGCCTTCAAATGATTAAAAGAGTGAGTGAATGAAAGAATGAATAAATAAATAAATAAATAAATAAATAAACTGAGTATGTATGTATTTATCATACATAGTTGCACCTTGTTTTAGCAAAGGGTGCACATACACCTTGAGCCCACAAAGGGGCGCTAAATGTGCTTGAATCGGGCTTCAACACAATATTGGCCATGATGTGCAATAAGATAATGGAAATATATGGCTTAAGTCTTTTGGACATTGTGCTGAAAATATGGTGTTTAAACATAAAATACATGATTGAATTCAGTACTTCAGTACTGCAGTACTGCAGTATCACGGCATGACAGCAGCCAAACACCATGTAGCTGCCTGGTGCTTGCTAATCCCCTGAGTCAGTTACTAGGCCGCAGCATTGTGCAGCGACAGAGCAAAGATTAAGAGCTCTATATGACATAAACGCCAATGCCACCACAACTATGTGACTCTAACCTAATACAACGTAATTCCATGCACAGCACCAATTTGAACAATATTAGGACCAAACCAAACTGAATATTTTCATCAAAATAAATATGGCCATATTTTTGAACAACATCTGTTGTGTTTCATTTGAAATCACATCATTCTAGTCGATGTTCATGATGGTAGGCTCATGTTGTATAGAAGAATATTTAAATCAATAATGTAATATGTGGTAGTATGACCTGAGATAAAACCAAGTTACTACTACACTACAAGTATACAGATGCACATTTACTCAAAGGTGAACTGCCCCATCCATATCTCTTCCAGACCCAACAATGGGGTGATGTCATTTTAATAGGCTGAACATTAGACTTGTTGTTTACAGTGTCTGCATGGTGTTTAAGATTTGACAGTACAAGAGTGGAAATTATATTATGACCATGTTATTAGGCATGTGGGAATTATGTGCGTGCTCAAGTTCATGGGGTCAGACAAGTTCACTGATTAGCTTGTATTAGGACTGCTAGAATAGAAAACCTACAAAACTGCAGTGGAATTTTTAGTTCATTGAACGGTGGAAAGTGCCCTGATTTAAAACCAATTGATTCAACTGGAAAATAATCCTGGAACTTCACCCCTCGAATTGAGCGATAAACTCAATATACAATACTAGTAAGTGTTAATTAATGTTAATGTTTTCGTATTCCATGATTATTACAGCATATTAGAATCTGATTTTCAACTACACTGGCTTAGAAATAAAATAAACCAATAAAGACAAGAAATCAGATCCTCATAGATCCACTGTACATTCTGTCGCAAAGCTCTTATCTACAATCCACATCTTTTTATAACCGACTATAAATAGTGCTGTTGCTTCTAGGTCAGTCTCACAAGCACACTTTCTTGATGTTTTTTTTGAATCGCTTGTCAAATGATGAATATTTTGATTGGTGCAAAGTAGGACAGAAGCAGAGATGTGCCTCTAATTGGGTAATTTTAACATTCCCTAATGTTGCAATAGTAATTCAAATTGACCTTGAAGATGTACCTTTTATTATCAGTACCCTACTTTCTGCTATATTAAAAAAAAGGCAGCTCGATGTCTACCAAAGCAGCTAGTAAGGAAGTTTTCCTGATGCTACTCCCTACTACATGTTGCACTTAATAATCCAACTGAAAAGAAGTCTCCTAGCACCATATGGCCATGAGCTGAGGCTGTTTGGGCCGTTGTCTCCTTCAACGTCCCATTGTTTCGTGTCAAAGGAGCAGAGGGAGGGGAGGGGGATATACGTACACCACAACACATTCTATTCTGACTGTTTGAAACCACATACATTGCCCAAAACACAAAGCTGATTAACAGTGTCAAGAGTGCTGGCCTGTGATTCAGAATCATGTAGTAGAGAAAAAACAATGAACTGATAATGAAAATACATTTTAGGATGGGCTCTGCAAGCAAACTTGTCTGTAGAATTGTAACAGCATTATTGTAACATGGCTGAGAAAATGTAAATGTTAATAGACGCTAGTATTTTGCTACAGGTAAGCTTACAAATGGTATTAAATTGTGGAAAATGATTTCAATTTTAATTTTTTAATTTTTTGGCATTCCTTTTTCAAGAATGGTACCCATTGTTCTGCCTCTTATGTAGTACACCTGTAGTACACATTATTTTCACTAAAGTGAAAAGATTATTTACAATTACATTTGTGGGCTTTCCTTTAGATTTAAAATAGGGACAAATAAATATTTAACATTGGTAGTGAGCAAAAAAATAATAATCTGTATTGGCCATCCGTAAGGCTATTTGTTTATTTCTTTGTTTGTTTGCTTATTGGTTTTAAGAATCAGGATTGTTGTCACTGTCAATTATAAGGTGATCCCCACAGCCAATTCAGAGCTCACATTTGTGTCTCTAATGTTCCAGTGTCAACTTTTGAAATCTACTTACATCAAAGCCATCTTTGTGCAGGCCTTCAGTGTTCCTCTTCCAGATGCGGTTTAGTTCACTCAGCTCAATGATCGGCTGGACCTTGAGGCGAACAACGTCTCCAGACTGACGAATCATCTCCACAATCTCATCCCTACTCCTGTTCTCTACATTCATGCCATTGATCTCCAACAACCTGTCCCCTGGAACCAAACCAAGAGCTCGCTCTTTGGTTCCAGCCCCGGGCTCCGCAAAGTGCACAATGTGTCGACACACCTTCCCATCAGGCTGCCTGTCTAACATGGTGGACCGACGTAAAGAAAAACCAAAATCACCAGTGGTTCGCCGTTGTAGTTCCAGATTCCTTGGGTCTGGTAAAGGAGGAGGAATGAGATTGGGAAGTTGAAGGTCAATTCCAGGGAAGATCTTTTCTACTAGCTCTGGAATGACAGCCTTTGTGGGCTTCAGAGAGACATGCTTGGGCCCAGAGCTCGCAAGTTCCCCAAATTTAGCAGCCCTCTCTTTGACAGAGTTCTGTTGATGTTCTTGATCACTGATTTTCACATATTCAGATAAACCTATATGCTCTGTGTTTTGTCCCTGATTGCAGTCAGTTCCAAGGTCTGTAAGGTTGAGTTCAGTATTGCTCACAACTTTAATTGGAATAGGTCCAGAAATTTCCAACCTGGGTCTAGACTCCTTCTTTGAACTTCCACGGTTTAGGTTGAAGAATCCTCTGCGTATACTCATCTCTTCCAGGCTCTTCAGCTCAGCCTGGGACATTCGCTCTTTCTTGTCCTTTCTGTCTTTCTTTTCTTTCTTCTCCAACTCCTTCTCTTTGTCTTTCTTCATTAGATTAAACATGGTTTTATTATTTGCAGTGCTGAATCAGTGAGTGATAAACATGCCTGCCTCACAACTAGACCTATGGTACCTTTACTTTTCCAACTGTTCCAACAAACTGCATGATTATCTGCAAGAAAAAACATGCAAAACGTAGTTCAAATAAGTTTATTAAAATGCTAATGTATGTATTAAAACTCTGACCATATCAAAGTGCATTTCAATTCATTGAAGGATTTACATCCAAATGATCACTAGCACTAGCTATACAGGCTTTGTTTTGTAACTATGTATAACTGCATTGCCCCTGCTAAATAAATAAATAAATCATGAATACTATATATTATACTATATATTTGAAACATAGTTATTAAGGTTAAACTATAAGAATAAACTGGCCTATTTACAATTTCTGGAGCATCTTTCCCTCATCTAATAATAGCATCTGTCAAAGTCATGCTGATTACCTCAACATTATCTCACACTTTCATAAAATCTGGTTTGTTCAGCAACACATTTGGGCTATTAATGTCACATTCACAACGCACACAAAATCAAATATGTGTTAAATATAATTTGGTTTTTGATACATTAACTGCAACAACTAAACTGGGCATTAACTGAATTTAGCATTTGAATGACCAAACAGAGAAGCATGGTTGTTACGGACTAGAGCTTGCGAGTAATACTCTCTTTTAATCTGCTTTGCCCTCATTCCCTCCCCTCAGGGACTGATTTTGTCCAGAACACACTACGGCCTTGTTAAATTAAATATGTAATATTTCAAGTTGACAGTCGGACAATATCCTACCTGCAACTGGAGGTAAAAGCGGACATCTTTGAAGTTTTCATCACATTATCCATGGGACAGGCAGAAGGTGTGTGAAAATGTGGAAACTTGTGGTGCGTTCATGAGCTTAACGTAAATGTCTGACTTTGAGAGTATACGGTGCCTCGATTAGAAGATGAAAAACTTGCTTTCTTTGGGAATTGTATTTTTATTAAACTAAAGATACAATCCAATTAATTTTGTGACTCAATATTATTTTTAATACCATATGTCTAATATTTGCCTGTAAAACAGAATATAATAAGGAGCAACTTCCTCCAGCATTTGAACACAGCATTGGTGTACTCTGTACATCAGTGACCTCTACTGTTTGTTTTCTGAACAACAGTGAGGTGTAAAATATTATAGGGGTCACAAAATAAACAATAGTTCTTCTGTTTTTTTTACGCAGAAAACGTGCTTATTTTATAACGACTTGTATTCTTGGACCGCTGAACAATAAAATCACATATTACAGAAATTACCAACACAAGTCAGAGATACTGTAGGATCGTTGCACTTTGGGAATAATAAGTCTATTCCCCTGAGTCAATTATTTACAGACAGTCAATCAGTAGGCTTGTATTGCAAACAAACTGTAGGCTTTGGTTAAACCTGACTGTAGATATATAAGCCTAATTTCTTCGATCATTACTTAGAATAAGTCAACATAAAGTTGAAAACGAATTGGTGATGGAGGACTGAGGCACGTTGTATTTTTATTAGGAGGGTGGCGGGCATTCATCCGTGTTTAAAAGGACGACTGTCTTACTCAAAAACCTGCAAATGAAATGAAACAGTAACGATCAATGAAACCGCAAACGCTACCGAAGCACATGAGACAACACTTCGCTCCACAAATCTATTACGGATTCAGCAAAGACAACATTGATAGGGGTGTTTACAAATGTTTTTATGGATTCAACAAACACTTACCAAAAACGTAATTTCATAGATGTCACGTCAGCTTAATTTATCGGTATGATCTGCCTATATCTTACCCAAAAAAGAACAATAAATTATAAACATGCTTTTGAGTGTAATACCTTTCTCCTTGTCCCCCGCCATTTGTGTACAGTGGTTCAGTCCGTGAGGTTACCGGAAGTTGGTTGAGCTGCCATGTTTGGTTGCTTTGTTGTAGGCTTCAGGCTTCCCTACAGATTTAGTAAGTGTGGAAATGGAGCCGAGCTGGAGTACGTTTCTTTTTCAAGTAAGTGGATCTCTTAAGCAGCGTACTAAGTTATTGTGCAAACCCGCCGCAAAAATGACAGAAGCTTTATAATCGCGGCCAGTTTAGTTTTTTAACATTATGCGCAAAGAACATGTAACCTGGCAAAACAATGGTATATAGACCCAGGCTTCCAGCTGTGAAGCTTTGGGACTGACGCTAGAACAAAAAGATAAATGATTTTCAAAGATCCCTCTGAAAATATGTACTTGATTCATATGAAACTATGGTTGTAAATGGCATTTGCTTGATAACCCACGCGTGTTTCTTGTTCATGAACTTTGTTTGCGAAGTGTAAGACAACAAAACATGCGGGACCATCTGAAGTGTGGGGCTGGAGTCTCCTCTGCACCGTTACAATCGAGACGGACCTGTTTTCCCCTTTGACTGGGGTCTGTTTTGTGTGTTATTGATGTGTAACGCTTAGCAATAGTAACACCGTAATACTGACATTAATGCTGCGTCAATGCTTTCACTTACAGATTATTTATCCAACTGTAGTTAAATCTCAGCGTCTGAAATCCCAGCAAAACCAAGTCAACTTTCTGCTTCTAGCCAAACGAGCTAACGAGGTTTACGCTTCCCATTAGTTAATTTGATTTAATTTGGGCGAGGCACTTTTTCTGGAGATGTTTAGATATTGCCTACTTTTTGCAAACCATATAATGATAAACAAATCCCGTGGGCAATCGCAAGGAATCAATGTAAATACTTCAAACTAAGGAGCTTTAGCTAATGAGCCAGGCACGAGCACGTTTGATGATATTAGCGTGATACAATTCCGTGCGTAAAAGTGGAGGTCAGATCAGTTTCTAGCAACACACAATGTTAATCTTAATTGTACTACGTATTTACTTTTAAGGTCCGACTTAATATTAGTGTGCCTATTCTAGCCTATTGCTAATAAAGTTTTACCGCCTTTCTGTAAAATGGGATAGCATTTTGTGGAAGGATTAATACTTTTAGGCTATGTTCATTCACAAAAATGTAGCCCTTTAAAATATTCAAGGTTACATTTAAGATGTATAAGACAGAAACAACCAATGTCTTCACTAATTAACTGCGCCACCTAGTGCTACTGTACATCATGGCTCTCCAAAGTAAGAGTTGTAAGTAAAGTAAGTGGCACAATGTTATGATTATGGGCAGCAAGAGGATTTTGGTCTATTATTCTCATGTAACAGTTTCTTGCAACTATCTTTTCAGCTACGTGTTGAAAAAGGCAGATGGACAGTGGTTTGTTGTGCAGCAGTTGGCACGCAGCCAGATGCCCAGCATGTATTGTGTACCTCGCACTGTTACTCTCCTAGTTTTGAGTAAAAGTTAAGACATTACAATGACAATATTAGACTAAAGCCTTCTATTCTCATCAACGTCTAGTTTTCACTACCTTTTTAGCTAGTGGTTTACTTTTGATGTTATAAACTGTAATTCTGGGGTAACAAAGAATATGTGGAAGCAAAGAAACTTTAGAGCTGTCCTATTTGTGGAATAAATTAAACACAACAATATACAACTGAATAACATTTGGATTTACATAACAAAAGGTGGTATGCATTGTTTGAATGGATTAGCACCTCTTTTCTGAAGTCATGGTTATTCCCAGCTCAAAGGTAAGAATGTCTGTCCTTAGTAATAGGCTTATCAAAACTGGTTGTTTTTAATGTATACGAGAATTTGTAGGATCTCTGTTCTCTGTATGATTTGAAAAGGAGCGAAGCAACTCTAATTAGGTTACATTTGACAGAAATGGGACTGTAGTGAAAGTTCACACTGGAATACTGCCCTGCTAAGTCTATCCTAGCTTCTTGCTCATGCCAAGCACCAGCCTATCAGCGCTCAGTGCCACCTGCTCATGCATCCATCCTGCTTCCATCCTGCTTACCCATCTCTACTCAGCGATAGCCTATCAGCGCTCATCCGACATGTTTTAAACAAGCTCACACTGCTCTCTGGGGTGGAGGAGTTGTAGGTTTTCCCTTTTTCTGGCCTTTTTTATTTTCACCACCACCAGTGTCTAGGCCCCGGGGAAGAGTCCTATCATCCTGGCCCTCCCAATTAGGGATGTTACGATTTAAAATGTTAGTGTTAAAATTAATGTGAGGAAACAAACAACATGATTTCAAGATTACTCACAACTACTGAGAATGTGATCAAACAACAATGAAAGCTTTAATTTTCTTTCATTCCCATCCCCAGTCAGCACACTACTGTCCCTCAGTTTGGGACCAGCTAGTCCAGTAAATTGCCAGATTACAAAGTACCTAACATTTTTAGGCCTATTTTTTTGACTATAGATTGTTACTTTTTAGTTCTTATGATATATTGTGACCTGAATCATCCAGATTATCGATTTAACTGAATAATTTATCAAGGTTATTCAATGCATCACACTGACAGGGTCTAACTGCCAAAGCTGTTATTATCTTTGTAACGCATTTGTTTACCTCAAGACATTAAATTCTCCTTTTGAGTCTGTCCAGAGTCTTCAAATATATATTTGTGTGCAAGGCAGCAATATAGACCTTGATCATTTTACCTTTCTCTCAAGATAAAATTGTCACTAGATTGTGCACAAATGGAGGGAAGGATCCCCTATTTCATTCCGTGTTTACAATGGCAATTGAGAAAATGATGGTCTTAAAAGCTAGTGAACCTCACCATGTATTTATTGTTATTAAGTGTAGAAAAAGATTAATTGTAGAAAATCTTTTTGGCTCACTCCTTGACGGCTGAGGGATTACACCAAATGATTGTTATTATTTTATTATGTCAAATCTTGTTTTGGCTCGTTCTCATGGGTCTTGGATCCTATCTCAAATAGTGTCTCGGCTTGTGGTAATTGATAGTCCAACCCCTCAATCTGACTCTTCTTAGTTACTTTTACTATAGTTGTGTCTTTGCTAATGAGTTGTAATCTTTGATCCTAACGTTTGTTCTGTGCTGGCATTGTTGTTTTATTGCACTTTTTTAGTGCACTCAATTCATACAAAATAATTTTTTGATTACATTTTGCATGAAATGTACTCTACAAATACATTTTGATCTATTGATGACTGAATAATGGCCATACTACCTTAAGGATGTCTTGGCAGCTGAGCAGGGTTGGGCAGCTGGGCCTGGTTTTTATTTTGATGGGAGACCAGCTGCCATAGACCTACCTTGCCTTCATTGTCCAGATGCACTGGTGTATGATTGAGAGTGTGTTTATGAGCGTGAATACTGGACAGTGGATGGAAATTAGCCCATGGCTACAATTTACCATATTTACTTTCCTGAGTCCTGATCAATTAAATAATAATAATCCTTTTCATCTATGAATCCCTGGGCTGTGCTTTTAATCAAATGTGATTTCAGGTGTTGCTTTATTCATTTATAAAATTGTTGCAATCAAAAATACAATGAATTCACTTATTCAGAATGATGTGAGCTCACTTTGCCCTTCAAAACTGGAGCAAAACCACTTTTCTAATCTACAATGGCTTTGAAAAAAGTGTCACAAAACATGACCAATAAAATATGTTAGGTCATACTCTTTCAACTGGTGAATTTTGTGATTTCAATTATGAGCCAAATAATTTACCATAATCGGACCGCCGTTGAGTTTGAAGGTAGCTTTTTTTTTAAGATGTCAAAAATGTAGAGGTGAGGTGTGTAATTTTCCTGTGCATCTGTCTAGACACTCCGTCCATTTTGATGTTATTAATGTGAGAGCAGCCCCACTTGTCGGAGCACATTTTGTCAAAATGCTTGAAACTGCATGAAAGCACACCAGCTCCACAAGTCTGCACACCTCTGTGTAAATCCTAGGTCGCCTGCTCAGTCTGCTGCGCACAAGCGTCACAATACCAGCCCCCAAACACAAAGCACCTCTGGATGTGTCATGGCATTGGATGGTCTTGCACTGGCATCATCATGACTAATCAGGAAAGGTGGCTTTGTTAGCAGCTGTGACAAATGAGACAAATGGATGCCCTGATCTGTAGTTTGTCTAGTTCCTGTGCCTGTGAGGGAATGACAACTAGTTTAGCTGCGTGGTAGCCTGATAAACAATGTCCCAGTCTAATGAATAGATGAGCTAAATCAATGAAGATGAGCATACAAAGATCCCCCGCTGAGGCCAGAGTGCATCACTGCTCAGATTTGTGTCCACAATAGACTGGGTGACACAAGGAGGACATTGTGCAGGTCATTTTTCTATTCTTACTCTAACCCTTACCTCTTTTTGCTCTTGTCCTCTTGACCGGCCATCTTAAATGCAGGGTTGAATCTCAAATTCAAAGCATGTATGCTTGCCAACAACATCGCAACTTACTGTCTGTCAATTAAAAAATATGAGTTTACATGATTGTTTTTTTACAATTCACAATGTGATAGAGTGGGTTTTCATTTACAATGACAATGACCAGGTGGACTTCAAATATTCTTTCTTTTGTACGTTTGCACACCAGAGTCAATATGTAACGGAGCTACGGTCATGTGATTGCAAGACATTAGTGTCAAAAATGCTAAATGGAGATGTCACCTGTAAAAGCTGAATAGTTTTAAACCTTTTTTATTGTAACAATGAACCAATGCAACTCCCTTTTGACTATATCATCCAATGTTTTCATGTTAACAGGGCTCCTCTAGAGTGGCTGCCCCTGTGCGTCTTATTTGGTAGGCTTACTTGGCAGTCACATGGTGAATATGCAGCGTCATGATGGGATCAGTTATCATCTAGCATCTGTGAATTCTTGTCTTGTACTATGGTAATGAAAAGGCTACTTTCCTGTGTAGAACTAATGCTTGTTTTTTAGGAGCTGTCAGACTGTGTGTGATGGCACAGCTGTCATTAGCTGTCGTGTACTTGTTGTACTCCTCTCCTTTCACTAGCATTTATTGAATGATCTATTTTCAGAGCTACATTTAACCCAGTACTTGTATAGAGTTACTTATGAAATGTGTGTTTGTGTTCTTTCAGCAGGCCAATGATGCCCTCCACCATCAGCACCAGGTGGCCCAGAACAGCCTGCTGCCACTTCTCAATGCAGCAACTGAACCAATTGACCAGAAGCCTATCCTTCCAATCCAGATCGAGCAGAAGCCTCCTTCCAATGCAGCCGACAATGTGGCGGTTGGCGGAGGAGTGCGGCCCCCAGTGCCTGTCATAAAGAAAGAACACAAAGGAAAGACACCGTTTGTGTGCAGCTTCTGCCACAAGGCCTTTCGAGACAGCTACCACCTGCGGCGTCATGAGTCCAGCCATACCGGCATCAAGATGGTGTCACGGCCAAAGAAAGTACTGCAGACAGCCCCCACAATGGTACCCATGATCTCCAGCATGCCCCGAGAGAACAACGGCAACCCCTCGTACATCTCCACTATAGCGGGCATCATGTCCACAGCGACCACTTCGGTCTCCTCAGGTACTAGCATTATGACGCCTTCCTCCATGGGCAACATGCAGCAACAGCAGAACATGGTGAAGAAACCGGCCAAACCTGTGAAGAAGAACCATGGCTGTGAGATGTGCGGCAAAGCTTTCCGCGATGTCTATCACCTAAACCGCCACAAGTTGTCCCATTCAGACGAGAAGCCATTCGAGTGCCCCATCTGCCAGCAGCGCTTCAAGAGAAAGGACCGCATGACCTACCACGTGCGCTCTCATGACGGAGGGGTGCATAAGCCCTATGTGTGCTCAGTGTGTGGGAAGGGCTTCTCCAGGTGAGCTAAAGACTATATTCAATTATTTTCTATTTTATTGTGAAAAAACAAATACAGAACCATAACATTACAATAATATCACATTTCACAGGCAAAAATGCAAATACAATGTTACTGAAATCAATTTAAAAAAATTAAGGAATGAATAAAAAAATATTCATTTTATTTATATTTAGCGTTTTTCAAGACACTCCGAGAGACTTTGCAAAACAATAACAAGTTGAACATTTTTATTTGGCCACAGTAAAAGAAAAGAAAACTGCACTTCTGTCTTTAGATACAGAATTTGCAATGATACTTAACAACATGCTTTACTAATGCTGCATAGTTTGTATAACTCGTTCAGTATATAGAGAGTAAATATGGGAATAAATTTGTATTTGAGTTTTTTAAGTTATGGACATGATGGGAAAACAATTTCATTCTTTGGCAGTTTCAGTCGAGTTTATTTTGCGGGATTGTAAATAGAATTTTTTCAGTCCTAGATTTGGTTTGCTATGCCATTGTGCCATCAAATATTCAAGCCAATGATTGAGTACAATTGTACTTTCGACATAACACTTTATAGACACGTCCTTAAATACAGCCCAGCGCCTTTTGGCTGATGAGAGCGCACCAGGGATTGACCAGAGGAGGGGGGAGGTGTCTCTTGTCACTTTGAGCTTCCCGCCAGCGCGTCACAGCGTCTGTTTCCCCAGGGAATTCACTGAACTATGCACTAATGGCCCAGTCACATCCACTGGGTATGGGACAAATATTTAGCATGGAAGCGTCTTATTAGAAACTATCTGTGCATTAGAATAGAGGAGATTTGTCCTGCTGCATAACTAAAGCTGAGTAGCCATGACGAGCCGTAACACTAGCTCTGTGCTGTGTGTGCAGTTTTAGGCTTGGGTCCAACACAGTGACGTGCGCTAAGTGTTTGTCAGCATACATACAGGAAAGTGAGTATCCAGACTGAATAACAAACTAAAGAGTCACTGCCAGTCCAGAAGATTTGTCGCCCTGAGCAAAAAAGTGAATCAGAGTTCAGAATCCAGTTCATACACTCGACTTGACTTATTTAAATTTAAAAAAAGCTTTAAACAGGGTTAAATGTTCCAGTTATGTGAGTAGCTGCCATGTTCTTCCTTACTCATTTTTAGAGTATGAACTATCAACATGAGTCAGCCAACAAGCTGACTAGAGTGGATCAGTGCCAACATGAGGTCTGTGAATGCTGGTGTTTAACTTTAAATGTCAGGAGGCAAGTGAGTGATTTGTCAGGACCACCGTAAAATATACACCAAATACATATGCAAATACAAGTTTTATTATTTGAAAGCGCAGAAAACAAATATTTTTATTGGTGATTTGGCTTATTTGCTGATAAGATGTTTGTTAACATGTAGGTTGACTTCTGCTGTTTTGTTACTTAAACTGAACATAAACCAAAGCTGTAAGTGAGAGCCCACGGTCTCTGGTGCGCTCTTTTGAAATGAGGTCAAACTGATTCACGCCACATTAGTCAAGGAGAATCAACCACCATCGACTGATCATGAAGATGTCCCTAAAATCTCAGTTGCTCATTACAAAAGCAAATAGAGCACATCAACAGACCCTCCACCTGCCACATTTTAAATGTGTGTAATAAATTAGATGTCGTCTTCATTTGTAAGAGTATATTTACACTGTTCTCGATTGTGAGATATTTAAGAATGCTTGTGTTTTTCCAGACCGGATCACTTGAGCTGCCATGTGAAGCATGTGCATTCCTCAGAAAGGCCATTTAAATGTCAAGTAACTGTAAGTCATTGCTTTCAGTTTTGCAGCATTGTGCTTCATAATGTGATGGTGAAAAGTTTAACCAACCACAGTGCCTTTTCTGCAGGCCTGTACCTCTGCTTTTGCCACCAAAGACCGACTCCGCTCCCACATGATCAGACATGAGGGCAAAGTCACTTGCAGCATCTGTGGAAAGATGCTGAGTGCTGCCTACATCACCAGCCATTTGAAGACCCATGGGCAGGCCAACTTTAACTCCTGTAATAAAGGTACAAGCGTCTTTGATGATCTGCATTCATCATCACTGGTTTATTGTACTGTGTGTAGTAGCTTGTTTCTTGCTCATACACCCAAAATGATGGTTGCAACTGGTTTATCAAGCATAATAAAGATTAAATTGTTGGCACTTTCAAGAAGCCAATAAAAAAAAAAAAATTCACACTTTTCTTCTTGTACAGAAGGTAATGAAGTCTGCAACTCAGCCTCAGCCACTCCAGTGACAATGGCTGCCCCCATCACCACGACAATGAACAGGGGAAACTCCATCAACCACCCCGTCACCATCGCGGCCCAAATGAACATTAGCACCAATACGGTTAACATCACTTCTCCTGTGGGCCTCCAGCACCCCGTCACCATCACCGGGCCCGTCAACATCGCCTCCATCAACATCCCCACCTCCTCCCCCATGAACATTGCACACCCTGTCGCCATAACAACCCATGCCATGCCAATGAATATCACCGGTCCGCTTAATATTGTCAACATGAGGCCGATGGAGAGCATGTCTTTTCTCTCTCAAGTCTTGCCTTCCTCACCGCACTGGTAAAGAGACGTTGACTCGTAACAGGGAAAGGGAAAATGAAGTGAGACAACAGACTCCATTATTTGCACCTCGGAGAACATTTTTACGTCATCAAACCCCGAAGTGAATTATCCGCAACTGTGCAGCCAGGATGTGCTTCCGGCTTGAGAGGCAGAACACTTAAGTCGAGGTCGAGTAGGATCTGTCTCGAAATCAGGAGAAGTGACTTTAGAGTAGCGAAGTAGAGGAACGTTTCTGCGATTTGCATCATGATGTAAAAGGGCACCCACATGCTTTTGAACATGAAATCAGAGAAAAGGACTGTCGCAATAACAGAAGAGGCTTTAATTTACATATTACTTGTCTCACTGTCAAAGCATTGGAGGGACCTTTTTTATATATATATAGTCGGCTAATCGCTATTTAATGTAGAACAGAAGAGTCTAGGAAAAGGGAGCAACTTTGTATGGAAGCATATTTTTATTACAGTGCTTTAGAGTCTTTTCTTTTTTCTCAGAAGGTAGGTATACTCTCAAGGTACAGTAACTTAACTTGTACAGTCGTCGTCATGTATTTTCAAGTTGTTTTAGTCCCTTAAATGGACACCATCACTGTTCTGCCGACTCAATGGTTTTAGCTCGTCGTGCTGAGGTGCTGATTATGAAGTCGTAATGGAGTCTTGCACTGAAAACATGCGTATCAAAGGAGAACAGCAGTATTATCAAGATTAGTCCTAGTGTTTTGGTGAGACAACAAACGCTTGAGGGCCCTCTTGTGGTTGGAATCTCAACAATCTATCTGCGTAGTGAAGCTTTTCCAGTCTGTTACTAATGGAACAGTCCACTAAATTTGTCTTTTTGTACACTGGTTTAGAATTATTAGTCTGTGAAAGGCCTAGGACAATTCTAAGGATCCTTCACTCAGGAAACTCTTGGAGAACCCTGTAATTATGAACTTCAGAAAACACTATATGCCTATACTTTGTACTTAAATTTAGTTTGGACTAAGCCTTGAGGCCATAGCATTCTGATATTTACCAAATTTGCTACTTTGATCTTAAGAAGTCAAAGGGTACAGGGACAACCGTCCAAATCGATATTATGATCTACTGTGTTATGGCAAACCTGCTGTACATTTTATATTAGTTTGTCTCTGATCATGGTTAGGACTGAGGTCTGAAGGAAATGTGGCTGAAATGCTAGTTTGTATCCATTAAAGTAATGGGATGAGATTGAGGTTGCATGACCCTGAACATTGTAGCTGTTGAACAAACATGTTTTTTATGAATGCCATGTTAATTTCACAATTTTGTAGCTCTCGAGTTGAGATTTTATACTGAAGAATGCAATGTGCATGTGTAATTTTTTTCTCAACTTTTTTTAAACAAAAAAAAAATGTTAGCATAGCTTTTGTGTTACATTTAGATAAACACTATTATATCATGTTTGCCAAATTATACAATGTGATAAAACTCTTCTTAAGGAATCTCAAAATCTCTTTATTTTTAAGAAAAACCCTTGTGGAAGCAGTTGAATGTATATCTTTGTAAAAAAAAAAATAAAGAAAATTAAAAAAAATGCTATTTTAGTTCTAAGGATATCATAGTTACTAGAAATAACCTCCTTTTTATAATCTTTTGTATTAGAACATTAACAATAGTAATTTTGTATATATACAAGAGGCTAGGCTTTCTGAATAGTAGAAAGATCGAACATTCCTACATTAAAAAAAATGTATGTCTGTAAAATTATTACTTTGACTTGAGAAATGTTATGTGCCTTTTATTTGGGTTGTCTAAATAAATGAAAACTGATCACACATGCTTAATAATATTAAAATGGACTGTCTTTATATTGCATTAGTGAATATAACCATTTTACCAGAGATGTGGAAATTATTAGGCTACACTTCACATAGAAGTGGCAAGAATCACCTCTCAATATCTCAACATTTGGCAACTCCAAGCTTGTCCAGTAGATGGCACTATTTATGTAAATACGGTATGATTTTCCTATGCATCTGGAAAAATGGAGCATATATTAGATATAATTTTGTGTGTGTATAGATATATATATCATGTGTATGTATGTATGTATATATATATATATATATATATATATATGTATGTATATATATATATATATTATTGCTCACAAGTTTCCTTGAACATAAAAGAGACAATTGTTACTCAATGCTAACCCTAGGTCAAGTGTGAAGTGTTACTTTATTTACTGTGTAGGATCCTAATAGTGTGTTGATATCATCTGAAATAATGCTAATAATCTACATGAATATCTGTTCTACATAGGCTGTTCATTCGCCTATGGGAGAAATTGTAATAGAAAAAAAAAGACAACGCTTGTTAGCCTATGTGCTTGGCAAGGTGGGGAGTTCAACTTGTGATATTTTATTTTACTGTTATATTTGTGATGGGAGTATTATTCAGTACTGAGGCCAACCTCTGTGCATAGTAATTGCATAGCAAAAATTGTCTCTAACGTTGGAG
Source organism: Chaenogobius annularis (assembly GCA_015082035.1). Taxonomy (NCBI): domain Eukaryota; kingdom Metazoa; phylum Chordata; class Actinopteri; order Gobiiformes; family Gobiidae; genus Chaenogobius; species Chaenogobius annularis. The sequence goes on from BJKM01000005.1 coordinate 1,210,968, forward strand.
TGCAGCTTTTACTGCCTAACAGGCTGGAGAAAATCCTTGTCACCAAAGAGGACACAATCAGATTGTCCACAGACTAATTTAATCTGTAAACTCCATGCTACGTGCTGTCTTGGCGCTCCAATAGTACAACCGTTTTAAAGGCTTAAGAGAGCTGGCCTGGGAAAGGATCATGCTATCCTCAGCTCAGCCAGTCGTGTGTGTAAGCTGACAAGTGCCTGTCTGAGCATTGCTGTTTTACTATCTAGCTTCTCTATTTTTTACTGTATGTGCTGTTGCATAATTAAACAGAAAGTTTTGCCTTGACTATTGAACACTGGCTACAACAAGAAGCCCCACGCAAAGGATAAAATCAAAGGACTTCACAAGAGGTAAAATGGTACTTTATTTTTTTACTTAAACATATTCTGCACAAGTATAATGTGCAAATGTAATGACATGAAACATACAAACATTAAATTAGGCTACTTGTATAGATAGATATTTGTGTATAGCCTACTGTTCTACAGTAACTTCTTAGCTGATAAAGCCAAGTTTCTTCTGGCATATCACCCTCAAATCTGTGCTGTTAATATAGCAGGGCCAATTTTACACCAAGTGCTGTGCAAGAACAAAAGTTTAGTAAAAAATCCCAAGTTATATTAATTAATAACATCAGAATATGTAATATGCACAGATTTTACATGGCTATAATGCATATGTTGTATCAATTCCGAATGATATAGAGTAAAAGTAAGCAAATTTGATTAACAAGACACCATCACATTGTTGTAGCATGTGGTTTATTTAAGTTGCAAACACTTCTGTCCTTAACATGTTGCATATTAGTTTCCACTGCTCTGGTACAGTGTATTGACTGGTAATAGATACATTATGTGTGTCCAAGAGATGAGAAGACTGATAACAGATGGAGCTAAGGAACAGCTAGGCTTCATGAAATGTGACTCAGTGTATTGTATAATCAGGGTATATTAAAGGAGAGAACATCACACCCTCATTGCACCAGTGAGCATGTGGACTGATAGTGAAACCTGTTTAGATACACACATATACACACACACACATACAATGTAGATGTATAGGTACAATGCCAACTTATAGTGTCTGAGAGCGGTAGAACTGACATTACACTTTTTTGACTTGAAATGTTGCACAACAAGCAAAGGCATCTCTGGCTCATGAGCTTCTCAAGATATTCAATTAAACAAATGTAATGATAACTCTTGTCATGTGTTAGTGTCACTCTGTGATGGTTAAATTTGATGGAATGTAATTTTACAGGCCTTCCGGGTATGGCGCAGACTGACCAGTCGCACTGCAATGCCCTGCTGCCAATATCAGCCTTTAAAATCTCCTTTTCACCCACAGTGACCTAAACAAAATATATCAACTCTATCAAAAAGGTTTCAGTTGGATTCATTTGTGTTATTTCAGTCTTAAATGTTCATTCTGTATCAGGGAACCATTTTCTGACCAATATGGACACATTGTTGGATTGTTTTTCTGCTGAACAATCTTGATGATGACATCTCATCT